>CM068372.1:448671519-449324852 GCA_034769895.1 Magicicada septendecula | reverse complement strand
CACAAACGTTAAGTTCTTAGAATTGTGCTACAGTTGACAACACGACATCCCTTTGTAATTATTTCACCACAGCTATTGCGTACTGTTTCTTTGTTTGAACTACGTTTTAGATTCAACTGGAGACGGACCACACAGATGGAATGAATTTAACATATTTTGTAAAATGAAAACCAAAATTAATAAAATAAAAAACTCTTTTAATTCGCCCCGTTACAATGTGTCATTGACTCTTAGCACTGTTTGTACATCTGACCGAATTTTCTCTACCATACCTCTGTGTGTGTGTGTGTGTGTGTGTGTGTGTGTGTGTGTGTGTGTGTGTGTGTGTGTCTAATTTAATAGTTCTACTAAATAAGTCGGTACTTGATTTGAAAAATAATAAATAATTTCTTATTAGATAGGTGTTTTATAGTTTAAAAGTACAGGTGTGAATTCAGATATAAATATAACTGTTACCCTACAATGTTCATATGCTTTATTTGAAATGAAAAGAAAGAGAGATGTCAAATAATTGTTTTGTATATAATTTTTATTTTGTTTCAGCATGTTTTTCAAGACATCAGTACGGTTGTGAAGGATGAAATTGTTTTAGAAGAAGTGGAAAAAAAACAGAATACACAAGAGGTAAAGTTTTTTAAATATACGAACAATCTTCCTTCTGTAGACAAGTAAGATTCATTTAGAGTCTTCCATCAAAGGCTGTCATTTAATTAGCAAATAATTTTTGAAATTGAAGATTTGTAGTCGAAGGTTAGATTCAGTCCTAAAAAGAGAGACACCTGAGAGGTCTTGCATGTGTTATATTATTTATTACTACTCTTAAGTGAGAGATGGGTTTTGCTATTCTGGCCAAAGGCAACATGATTATATTTATTTACATAATTTTCTTTATTTAAATAACATTTTATTGTTTTTTTGCTGAAACACCGATAAAAAAGGTATTGGTTATCTCCAGCTAAGCTTCTTCCACCTTCAAGTTGTCTCAAGTGCAGGGATGTTATCTCGTCCCTGGCCTGTATCCTAAGATAAACAGAAAGAGGAAGAATGTTTTATAGTCAAACTTTTTGTTCTTTTAATCTCTATAAAAATTTTAGTAAAAGAGGGGTCTGACAGATTGAACTAGTCACCTAGTTAACTGCGCTGGTTCACTGACATGACCAACCTAGATATGATCAGTTCATTTCATAAAGTACATTGCCCATCTCTAATACTCTACTGGTGTTACTATTGTTGCATGTGCCCCATAGTTATCTCTCACTTGTACAAACTATGTAGTCAAAATTTACATGACGAATAATGGGATGAATTTTGCTGAAGGGTTAACACTGTGTTGAGGAAACAAGTGTGTAAAAATGAATATAATGAAACAAGAGTGACAAGTAGTCAAGGAGTTGTGGGAAAACAAAGAGAGCTTCCTATTAGAAAAGTGGATAAGGGAGGGGAGATAATCCTGTTAAATACTTCTTGATTATTATGATAGAAAAATAGGAGACATTGTAAAATTGAATGAATGTATTTCACTAAACAAAAATCATATCTCCCAAATAGAGAGGAAGGACTAAAAGTGTTTAGTTACTTGTAAAAGTAGTGCGTTCCTTGTAAAATGGCTTATCATGTAACATAAATTAACGGATTTCGTTGTCCATGACGTGGCCATTACGTAACTAAATATAATTATTTCACTACAACTCGGAACACAAAACTTTTTATGGGTAAAAACGTAAAATATACTGTTTTGAATGTCCATCTCTTCTTAGTTCACAACACTTAATAATTATTAATGTTTATGATACTTGATCTTGTGAACTTACTTTGGACGTACGGAATGTCAATTCCATATCCAAAACTGACTGTAGAAGTAGCACACCACTCCGAAACGGATGTATGAGAAAATACAACAAGTAAGTTCACAAGAGAAAGTATCATAAACATTAATAATTAAAAAACGTAAAAGTTTTGCCTTATAACCTGAACAGGTTTTCACTTTTCTATGGCAAACCTGATAAGTGAAAACTGGTTCAGGTTATAAGGTAAAATTTTTATGAAATAATTATATTTATAAATTAACGCCTCATCATTTAATGTTCCACACATTTATGGATTAAGTAAGGCGTATAAAGTAAACATGCCACAAAGACCGATAGCTGTTGGTGTGACGTCTCCCTTGTTAAGGATATCACAAATGTCGGGAACCAGTTCAATTTGTTACCTGTTAATTGAACTAGCTGCCGTTGTTAGTAAACCTTAACCACTAACAAATTATAACACTTTATTATTCAGGAATTAAGCAAGGATTGTATAAATTTATTCACTCGTTGGGTGTTAGCAAAAACATCTCTTTATTAACATATTTATCTCTCATACTTTACTTTACTTTTAAAACTCAGATACTAAAAATTTCTGCATTAAATATTTTGAAAATTTACTTCTTATTCTTTTTATATCAAAAGCATTCAGCTAGATATTGTTTTCAGTACCACGGATCCGGGACGCAACTTAGTTATGTTTTTATTACAACTTCAACCAAATTATTAGAAGAATAATTTTGGTTGTAAATTTTAATATTAATTTAAATCTAAACATCTTAATGTCATTACTACTTCATTACAGTGATTCCAAAAATATATATATTAAACTTTAAATTATAAAAAGTTCTTTACTGTTCTTTTGTTACGGGTCTTGTTGTTTTACAACGAATTTGTGTTACAAATATTATGTTTTGATATCACCTGAATGTAACATGTGTATGCTGTGGGGTTCATGATGGTCATCTTCAGTCCTCTCCTAAGGTGTGATCCACGGTTCTTCTTGATGTTCCATGAAGGTTGATTGTTTCTGGTAGTCTCTTCCTAGACGATTAGATTTCGGTACTAGAAGTTCATCCAGTTGCTGTTTGAGTTGTCTTCTTTTGGAGTCGGTTAATTACGTTTTACTTTTAGTTACAGTTCTTATTTTGTCAGCACTAAAATCTGGTAAGTAACATTTCTCACCACTTACAGTTTGCTAAGAGATGTGTCAGCTAAGTTTCCTTTTTTTTTATTATTATTATTCTTTACATATTTCTTCACGCACTACATTATAATTTTGTTTTTATTGTTATTATTATACTACATAGGTCAAATCGAACTCATTATAAACTTGATTAAATATTGTTTAACTGTATACACCTATGTGTATGTTCACGACACAGCAGCTACATCCGTACATCTCGGTGTCTATTGGGCGAATGCAAGCAATGTTTAGCGGCAAGGGGTCAGTAGCTGGCACGGTTTAATGCACTGAGAAAATAGTTCGTTCTTTTAAGTTATATTAATTATTTACTAATTAAGTCGTAATACATTATTTTACCTTTTGGTTACAAATTATGAATTTCTTTATTTATTTTGTACATATTTTATTTAATTAAAGTAATTATTATTATTAGCTAAATAACACCGTTCTTAACGTGTTGGTACGGGACAATTTACACGTTGTTGCATGAATCTAGGCATAGGTAAGGGGTGGATAATACTCTTACGTATATTGAAAGCAATTTTTTTATTTGTGCAATTTAAACATTATTTTAAAATCGTCACATCCTCCTGCACTTAACGATGATGTTGGGGTGGTGGGGTAATAATTAACATCTAATAAACACAATTACATTTGGGCACAGAATTTCATACTGAAATTTCTCTCTCTCAGATTATTTCTATCTATCAATTGATTATCTTACAACTTATACAAACTATTTAACTTCTAATACATCTATTACACATAAAATACACAAAAACATAAATCTACCTTATATTTAATTCTTACATCTACTACCGGTTTTTTCTTTGTTTGATTTCTTCACTCGTTTTACGGAGTTGTACTCATGAGTATGCTACTAATAATAATACCGTATTGTAATCACTATCGAATTACCTTTACTGCGCTAGGAATTATTTCCTTACTATCTCGTCATCATCATCTTCATCGAAAGCTGAATTCTCATTAATTATATCATTCTCGCAGGACATTAGCTAAGGTTGATCAGGCCTCGCTATTATTCATACGAGGGTTTTGAGTGTATACTCATTTACGATATAGTATGTTGCAAAATCTTATCGTATTCCTGTATAAGTATATACAACATATTTTATTCTCAATACTTAAATAGTATTCTCGGTTTTCTATCTTTCTCGTAGTCGTGCTTCTGTATTTTGACACGAAAAACATTTTTTAATTTGAGACAGATGGCTTCTGCGGACGTAATTTTCTGTATTGGGTTCATACAGAGCTACAGTAACGGGGGTGATGAACTTATGAATTTTGTAGGGGCCACACCATCGGTACGATAGTTTGGAAGTGGTCCTATCAACGGCTTTACTCATTGGATGCGTTTTATACATTACTAAATCACCTATCTTATATTCTATTTGCCTATTATTCCGCTCATGGTATTTCCGTGAGTTTTGTAAATTCGCTTTCAAATTTGCACGAGCTTCGTTCCATATTTTTCTCACGTTATTCGTATTCATGTCATGGGGCAATAACTCATGGATTTTCCATTTCGTGGTTAACGGATGGTTGGGTTTATATTTGTAGAGTAAATCAAATGGTGTTGATTTATGGCCTTCATGATACGCTGAGTTGAATGCAAATTGTATCCACGATACATTTTGATCCCAGGTTGTCTGGTCTTTAGCGTGATAAGATATTAGAGCTGATTTTAAATTACGCCAGTATCTTTCTGCTAGGTTTCCTTGCGGTCTGTACTCGGTCACTGTAATATGATTTATCCCTAATTTAAAACACATGTCGTTAAATTCTTTTGACTTAAACTGAGGTCCATTGTCAGATATTAGGTTTAAAGGTGTTCCATAATCTTTAAATAGTCTTTCTTGTAGAATTTTTATTGTCATAGATGCTAATGCACGGCTCATAGGATACATCCACACGAATTTAGTGAATGAGTCTACACAAATTAATAGCATGGTATTTCCGGATTTAGAACGGGGATAAGGTCCAGAATAGTCTATGTATATCTTCGAGAAGGGAGTTGTGGGTATCTCTAAGATTAATTTTCCTACTTGACTGATTCTTGCTGGCTTGCTCAGGGCACAGATTTCGCATTCTTTCACGAACTTTTTTATTTCACTGTTCATGTTTTCCCAATGGTATTCCTTGCGAATACGATGTATAGTTTTCCTAATTCCCATATGAGCTCCAATGGTCGATGAATGGTAGTATTCCATTAGCATAGGTTTGATTATTTCCGGAGTGATTATTCTCAGTAATTTTCCATTAGCCTTTTTAAAACAAAGTACTCGTTTACTCAAGGTATATTGGTCAGTATAATTTCCTTTTTCTATTTGTTCTATTATTTTGCACAATTTCGGATCTTTTTGTTGGTGGTATGCGATATCCTTAAATGCAAGGGGAAAGTTAGTAATTAGTGTATTAACGGTAGGGGTTTCAACATTTTCTCCGCCTGATTTATTATTGGGTAGTTGGAACATGCGGGATAGAGTATCGGCTACTATATTTTGAGTACCACGAATATGTTGTACTTTGAACTTGTAGCAATTCAATCTTAACACCCATCTTCCGATACGACCTAACTGTTTTGGGTGGTTCAATAACCATGACAAAGCTTGATTGTCGGTTTCTAGTAGAAATTCCTTATGTTCCAAAAATGGTTTGAATTTGTCAAAGGCGAATACTATGGCTAAACATTCAAGTTCATAGGCTGAGAACTTCCTTTCTTGCTCGGTCAATGTACGGGATGCATAGCTGATCGGGAGTCTAGTATTATTGATTTCCTGGTATATTACGGCTCCTAATGCTACACTCGAACTATCGGTCTGTACAACAAATGATTTACTGAAATCTGCTAACTGCAATACAGGTGGGGATATAATGCTTTCTTTAAGTGTTTCAAACGCTTCTTGGTGTTGAGTAGTCCACTCGAATTTCGCTCCTTTCTTTCTTAAAGCATTCAATGGGGCTGCTATATTCGCTAAGTGGGGTATGTACTTATGAAAATAATTAATCATACCTAAAAATCGAGCTATACCTTTGGTGTCTCTCGGCGGTAAGAATTCTCGGATTGAGCGTGTACGTTCGGGATCGATGCTAACCTTACCTTCGGCTGATACTATGTGACCTGAGAAGGAGAATTGTTTTACTGCAAAATTCACGTTACTCGGGTTTACCGTTAGTCCAGCTTTCTTTAACCTGGATAATACTTCACGCAGGTGATCAATATGTTGATCCATTGACTCACTATATACTACTATATCATCAAGATAGTGATATACAAATTTAAATTTAACATCATGAAAAATTTTTTCTAACAGTCTGCTACATACTGAACTTCCTTGTGATATACCGAATGGTACTCTAGTAAATTGATATAGATTAAATGGGACAGCAAAAGCAGTTAAATGTTTTGATTCCTCAGCTAGTGGGATTTGATGGAATGCTTGGTTGAGATCCATTATGGTGAAGATTTTCGCTTTTGTAAAATAGTGAAACGCGCTGTGAATATCAGGCAGAGGTATCGATTCAAATTCTATACTCTTATTTAGCTGTCTATAATCCACGACTAGTCTATGTTTGTCAGTTCCTTTTGGCACTAGGAATGCAGGTGATGAGTATGGAGAAGTTGACGGTTCAATGACGTGCTGATCAAGGAGTTTGTTAATGTGGTTTCTCATTATTTCCATCTTGGGCGGTGATAATTTGTATGGGTGAAGTCGTATTACCTTGTTGTTACTAAGATTTATTTTATATTCGATTAAATGGGTTAATCCTAACTTGGGAGTGAGTACTCTAGAAAATTCCCTTATTAACTTTTGAATTCTTAGTCTCTCATTTCCATTTAAATGACTCAGACTAGATTCTTGGTGCTCTGATTGAATAGTTGAGGCTTCACAATTCACGTCGTTACTTGACTCGGAGTCGAACTGATATTTTCGAGTACGATCAAATCTGAAGAAATATTGTTTTGCATGCATATCAAGGATTAAGCCAGTTTTACTTATGAAATCAGCGCCTAGTATTAAGTTTTGTCTCAGCTACTAGTAGGGGAATATACCAAGTAAAATTCTTTATTTTTAATTTCACCATAATACTGCGCGATATCTTTAGGTTTTGTTTATTTGCGGTGGCACACTTTATGTTCACGTTTTGGCTACGTTTAATCAGATTATGATTATCTAATATGGTGGCTAACTGTTGACTAATTATACTACGGGTAGATCCGGAATCAATTAAACCAAGGGTATTCGTTGCTCCAAGGTCTATCTGTACATAGGGTAGTTGGCAGATACTTGTTTTACATGCACCAGTAGAGTTGCACTTCTCAATAAATCTTGTTAGGTAAGGGTCTATGCATTTATTTTTATGTATTTTTACTCTATGATTATTATTGTTTTTACCTTTCCTTCTGTTGCTGCGGAAGACGTAGGATTTTTGTTCTTCCAGCTTCACATGTTTCTTGATTGATCGGTTTTCTGTTGGTAGCGCTTTTGTTTACATACCTTGCTAATGTGTCCGGCCTTTCCACAGTTATAACATCTTCTTTCCTCATTTACTTCGCTCGTAGGTTGTCGGGGTCTTGATCTAGAGTATGAAACATGGGGGTAGCTTTGGGTTTTATATGTACTTACGAATCGCTTATCGCGGTAGGTTCGGGTATCTGTTCCACTTGGTAGAGTTCGGAATGAATCTCTGTGTTGAGTCTGGGACATAGAAACGCGTCTGTGCTGGTCAGAATACCAGACGTTGGACGAATGTATACAACATAGTTCTAGTTCGGTGAAAGTGGTTGGTCGCTTCATGAGTGCTAGGCGAGATCGCTCCTCGGGGGATAGTCCAACTAAGATATTGTCTACTAACTGTTGTTCACTCCATTTGACTTGCAGCAATAAGGCAGATTCTCTTATTTCAGATATATAATGAGCTAATCTCTTGTATGTTCCTTGTACACGAAGTACTAGATTCCGCTTCAATTCTTCGTAGATACCGGTGGGAATGAAATGTCTTATTAGGGTGGTATGAAGTTCTTCTACTGGGTGATTATGCCTTAGGGATTCTAACACACGATCTTTTAAAGGAGATCTACATTTAGGTAAAATTACTTGTAAAATCTGGTCATCTCTTAGTTGTCGCAGATCTTTTAATTGCAAAAGATGCTTGAGAAAATCTAGGAGCTTTGTAATATTCAGCCCATCAGTGATTGGTATGTCCGACAAAACATGTTCTACAGGGTGGGTTATCTTTCCATAAACCTCTGTAGTTAGATTAAATTGAGTCGTCATTCTCGGTTTTTCCGCAGATTGATTCGTCGGCAAGTAAGAAGGTAAATCGTAGGTACGAGACATATTCTCTAGTTCATTAGGGAATAGCGTAACGTTTGCTGGTTGGATATTGGCCTGTCTATCAGTTAACCGTTCTTTAAATGGATCTATGTTGGATTCCTGCAGAAACTGAAACTTTACAGTACCGGTTTGCTGTTCTTGAGTAGGAGATTGGGAAGGGGAAATATTTAGTTTCGTCATTGCTTCTTCAGTTTCTTCTAATTTAAACGATTCGGATCTTCGACGTAATTCGCGCATTATCTCGGGTAATTGTTGTAATGCTTCCTCCGCAAATTTTTGTACATCCTGTGGGGTAACTTTATCACCGGGCCAATTCAACAAATTGGTGATACGGCGGGTCAGATGTTCGATTCTTTGGGTGTTGCGTAAAATTACTGCGGGGGATTTTTCATCACGCAGGGTTTGTGTGATCGAATTTAGTTCTGTATACTTGTGATAGCATGTTTCCTTTTCGCTTTCAAAATCTAGAACACTTAAACGATTTGTGTAATCGTTAATACACTTTAACAGTGAGGGTTTGTCCGGTTTATTTTCACGTAACGTTTTGCGAAGTTCCGCGACAGTTACATCTGAGTATGGAAGACCACGCAATAATGCTTCATAGCTTAATTCGTCTTTCAACAACAAGTCGGGGTTAAACTGAGCCATTTTTGTTAATAACGTCGTTTAAATAAATGAGGTATTACGTACGACAAATCTTATATCAGCTTAAACACTTGTAAAGCTCGACTTCATTTAAACACATACATATATCTCTTATTACACATAGAATCTTATATTAATTAATCAAAATAAACTTATCTCACAACAATTCAATTTTCTGTACTGTCATATATAATTAGTCAAAAAAAAACGCTAATACCATTGTATAGTAGAGAGAAATTTCACATACAAAAAGTTCATTCCTTTAACAATAGCACAAAGGGTCAGCTGTTTTTGGGAGTCGCATTGTTTGCATAGGGTGGTAACACAGGTAGGACAATTCAGAACAGGAAAGACTCGTGTCTAGGATTGTCTGTTCGGTTAGCGAGGGGAGGTTTTGAATGAGATGCGTGCATACAAAAGAGGAGAGTTTACATTCCTCAACACATATTTAACATGAACTAGCTTGTTCATACCGACAGGTTTAGAATGGAATATTAACCAGCGATGACTTGTTTATTACGGCAATGTCACGATACTAATATTATTATATCTTAATTAAAATTGTACTCATTTTTTTTTTATTTCAGAATGAATAAATTTATGTTTGTCAAAGTTATTGTTAAAGAATTATAGCAATATACAATATAATTAATGGTGTATATTAATTATTAAAACAACAGCACAATACATAATTATTATTTTTTTTTTAAAGCAGAGTGGCGCAATTTTGTGATGTCTCCTTTGTTAAGATATCACAAATGTCGGGAACCAGTTCAATTTGTTACCTGTTAATTGAACTAGCTGCCGTTGTTAATAAACCTTAATCACTAACAAATTATAACACTTTATTATTCAGGAATTAAGCAAGGATTGTATAAATTTATTCACTCGTTGGGTGTTAGCAAAAACATCTCTTTATTAACATATTTGTCTCTCATACTTTACTTTACTTTTAAAACTCAGATACTAAAAATTTCTGCATTAAATATTTTGAAAATTTACTTCTTATTCTTTTTATATCAAAAGCATTCAGCTAGATATTGTTTTCAGTACCACGGATCCGGGACGCAACTTAGTTATGTTTTTATTACAACTTCAACCAAATTATTAGAAGAATAATTTTGGTTGTAAATTTTAATATTAATTTAAATCTAAACATCTTAATGTCATTACTACTTCATTACAGTGATTCCAAAAATATATATATTAAACTTTAAATTATAAAAAGTTCTTTTACTGTTCTTTTGTTACTGGTCTTGTTGTTTTACAACGAATTTGTGTTACAAATATTATGTTTTGATATCACCTGAATGTAACATGTGTATGCTGTGGGGTCCATGATGGTCATCTTCAGTCCTCTCCTAAGGTGTGATCCACGGTTCTTCTTGATGTTCCATGAAGGTTGATTGTTTCTGGTAGTCTCTTCCTAGACGATTAGATTTCGGTACTAGAAGTTCATCCGGTTGCTGTTTGAGTTTTCTTCTTTTGGAGTCGGTTAATTTCATTTTACTTTTAGTTACAGTTTTTATTTTATCAGCACTAAAATCTGGTAAGTAACATTTCTCACCACTTACAGTTTGCTAAGAGATGTGTCAGCTAAGTTTCCTTTTTTTTTATTATTATTATTCTTTACATATTTCTTTACGCACTACATTATAATTTTGTTTTTATTATTATTATTATACTACATAGGTCAAATCGAACTCATTATAAACTTGATTAAATATTGTTTAACTGTATACACCTATGTGTATGTTCACGACACAGCAGCTACATCCGTACATCTCGGTGTCTATTGGGTGAATGCAAGCAATGTTTAGCGGCAAGGGGTCAGTAGCTGGCGCGGTTTAACGCACTGAGAAAATAGTTCGTTCTTTTAAGTTATATTAATTATTTACTAATTAAGTCGTAATACATTATTTTACCTTTTGGTTACGAATTATGAATTTCTTTATTTATTTTGTACATATTTTATTTAATTAAAGTAATTATTATTATTAGCTAAATAACACCGTTCTTAACGTGTTGGTACGGGACAATTTGCACGTTGTGGCATGAATATAGGCATAGGTAAGGGGTGGATAATACTCTTACTTATATTGAAAGCAATTTTTTTATTTGTGCGATTTAAACATTATTTTAAAATCGTCACATTGGTTTGGTCCTCAACTTTCAAAATATTAGTTACCCATCATTACTCCCCTTTCTGAGAGTTACAGTTACATTGTCTAAGATTCAAAGCATTTTTATAACATTAGTAATTCTGTACTTGATTGCTTTTACTTGCAAACATACTAGTAAGTTTTGGTCAGTCACTTTCCAAGCATGAAAACAAATATTCACTGTTCTTATATACTCAACACTCAGAATGCACCTGATGGCATAGTGATTCAACTATTAATATTCTTTATTCATTCATTCTACCTCCATTCTCACTTCAGACAAAAATTATAAAACACTGTGGGTCCCAGAGTCAAGGTGGTGGCAAAAGAAGGCGATTGTTAAGTGGCACATTGGACGGATGCCACATTAAATGCAATTTTGAAAGTTCGAGTGTTGTACTGAATTGTGTGTGTGTGTGTTTATGTAACTTGATATACAATGAGATATATCATATCATATGTATATGATGTAAGAGTTACTGTTCTAATGATGATTAGTGATGCAGTAAATTGTAGTCTAAAGCTATATAGGTTAAAGTTGATTTTTGCAAGCTGAAAGCAGGTTCACAGATAGAAGGTTTTAAGGTAAATTTCTACTATTTAGAAGCAGTAATAACTAATGACTTATTATTAATGTTGTGTATGTATTTGTTTCAGTTATATTTATTTACATCCATGAATGAGATTATCTGTGAAAAAGTGGATTCTTTTGAGACATGTGAACTATATACAAGAAATTCACATCAAAATCAGTCTGTTTTCTCGCCTACACCTGCACAGTTACAGCAGTGCACACCAGTTAACAGAAACAAAAATCAGTGTGATATTTGTGCAAAATCATTTACACGATCATGCAATTTGGCCCGACATAAGTTAATAATACATTCTCGCAAATACCAGTGCGATGTTTGTACAAAATCATTTACAGAATCTGGCATTTTGGCAAGACACAAGTTAATACATTCTAGCATAAAGAAGTACCAGTGCGATGTTTGTACAAAATCATTTACACAATCGGGCAATTTGGCACAACATAAGTTAATACATTCTGGCGTTATGAAGTACCAGTGCGACGTTTGTTCAAAATCATTTACACAATCAGGCAGTTTGGGCCGACATAGGTTAATACATTCTGGCATTAATAAGTACCAGTGCGATGTTTGTGCAAAATCATTTACACGGTCAGACAGTTTGGCAGAACACAAGTTAAAACATTCCAGCATTAATAAGTACCAGTGCGATGTTTGTACGAAATCATTTACACAATCAGGCAGTTTGGCAAAACACAAGTTAATACACTCTAGCATTAATAAGTACCAGTGCGATGTTTGTACAAAATCATTTACACAATCTAGCATTTTGGCAAGACACAAGTTAATACATTCTGGCATTAGGAAGTACCAGTGCGACGTTTGTTCAAAACCATTTACACGATCATGCACTTTGGCCCGACATAAGTTAATAATACATTCTCGCAAGTACCAGTGCGATGTTTGTACAAAATCATTTACCGAATCTGGCATGTTGGCAAGACACAAGTTAATACATTCTAGCATAAAGAAGTATCAGTGCCATGTTTGTACAAAATCATTTACACAATCCGGCAATTTGGCACAACATAAGTTAATACATTCTGGCATTAGGAAATACCAGTGTGACGTTTGTTCAAAATCGTTTACACAATCAGGGAGTTTGGGCCGACATAAGTTAATACATTCTGGGATTAATAAGTACCAGTGCGATGTTTGTACAAAACCGTTTACACGGTCAGACAGTTTGGCAGAACACAAGTTAAAACATTCCAGCAATTTGGCACAACATAAGTTAATACATTCTGTAATTAGGAAATACCAGTGTGATGTTTGTACAAAATCATTCACTTATGCCGGCTATTTGTCAAGACATAAATTAATACATTCAGGCATTAAGAAGTACCAGTGCGATGTTTGTACAAAATCATTTACAGAATCTGGCATTTTGGCAAAACACAAGTTAATACATTCTAGCATGAGGAAGTACCAGTGCGATGTTTGTACAAAATCATTTACACAATCTCGCATTTTGGCACAACATAAGTTAATACATTCTGGCATTAGAAAGTACATAATACTGTTACGACGGTATACTCGATCGTCATAGGTAAAGTGGAAAACAAAATAAATACAAGATACCAATTAAGTGACTAATTGCCAGCTTTAATTTCCACTGTTAACAGTTCGTAATTAACAACACAGTCTCTACAGCAAATCAAATAAAAATTGTTTACACGCAAATAAAGTGTCACTAATATTAAACACAATTGTATTACATTTACAGTCCGATTGTAAAACACAACACTTAACTAATAACCACTTGAATGCACAGTAATTTCGCCCAACAATAACTCGCACCGCGCTGTCAATATATCGCACTGATACTGAACTGAATGTCCTTGAGTACTGGTATTTATACCGCCCCAAATTACTAGAAAATTCCATAATGTGCAATAGGACCAGTATAGTTATGACATAATTACTTGTGACCTTGACACAGTCTGCGCAGCTGGCGCCTTCGAGAAACCTCTCGAAAATGTGTCGATAAGCACGTAAGCCATGCGGTATATTGAGATTCTTCTGGCACGTTCGACAAACATGTAGATTGTTCTGTGATGTCGTAACACTGCCCCTCATTAAGCCTGTTCATCGCGAACTGGCAAACCGTCTCTGAAGTAGTACTTTGCCAGCCGATCTAGGTGGACGACCTTGAACTTTCGCTGCCCTTCCTGTTGATCCAATAAACAACATCGTTGATTCTTTTTTTCACAGTGTAGGGTTCTTCCCAGTTAGACTGAAGCTTAGGTGAGCGACCACGACAGCGTTTTGGGTTGAACAACCAGACCTGATCTTCTTGGAAACCCACACTATTGCTGCAAATGTCATACCGAGCTTTCATTTTATCACTGGCAATCTTCAGTCGTCCTCTTATCAAATGATTCATTTCTCGCAGTTGGTTTTCTAATTGCGAGGAATAGTTCTGTGGCTCTTAGGACTGAGTCTCAGGTGATCTGAACATCCAAGTCCCCAGGAAGACGAATCTCCCGCCCAAACACCAATTTTGTTGGAGTCACACTGGTTGTGTCGTGTACTGATGATCTATACACCATGAGGAATAGTGGTATATGTTGGTCCTAGTCTGTTTGGTTCTCGTCAACAACCTTCGAAAGATGCTGCTCAAGTGTCCTATTGAATCTCTCAACCATCCCATCTGACTGAGGATGCAGAGGCGCTGTCCTGGTCTTTCGAATTCCAAGTAGATGGCATAATTCTTCAAACACTCCTGATTCGAAAATTCTCCCTTGATCTGTATGGATTTCCATAGGGGCTCCATAACGGCAACAGAAGTTGTGAACTAACTGCTTTGCTACAGTGGTAACCTCTTGATTTGGAATTGTGTAGGCTTCCACCCATTTAGTAAAGTAATCACCTACAACCATGATATAACAGTTTCCATTGTTAGTAACTGGGAATGGTCCAGCAATGTCTATGGCAATTCTCTCAAAAGGTAGTCCAACGTTATACTGTCCCATTTTCCCCTGCTTCTGGTTTGTGGGCCCTTGCTTGCAGCACATTTTTCACACGTCCGAACCCATTCCTCTACATCGTGGCGAAGATGAAGCCAATAGAATTGCTTCTGTATTTTGTCAAGGGTTTTGTTAACGCCATGATGGGCTCCAGATGTTCCATCATGCATCTCCTTCAAAACAGACTGCACTTTACTTCAGGGAACTATCAACTGCATGACCACGTCTCGTCCATCTGCACTTTCCCAAGCCCTTTTCAGCAATCCATTTTCTAAGGTGAGAGATTCCCATTGTGCCCAGTAGCCCTTCAGCATTTCGGAACCATGGCAGATATCTTGCCAATCCGGGTGGCAACCTTCCTCTTTTGCTGTCGAGATCGGTCCAATGTCTTCATCAGTCATCTGTTCTCGTCGACAGTCTTGTGTTGTCCAGCCATCAGCCAGGAAATCTACAGTGGTGGCTTGAACATGTTCACTTGAGTTTTGTTCTTTTCTGTGGCAATGTCGGCAGTCTTCCGGGCACGGTCTTCGTGATAAGCCATCTGCATTACCGTGCAGGCGCCCCCATCGATGTTGTACCTTGAAGATGTACTCTTGCAGACGTTCAAGCCACCTTGCCAACTGTCCTTCCAGATTTTTAAATCTTAAGAGCTATGCAAGCGCGGCATGGTCAGTACGTAGTGAAAACTCTCTTCCATAGAGGTATTGATTAAAGTGCTCGGACGATTGCCAGCAACTCTCTCCGTGTGAAGCAGTAATTTCTCCGATTTAGAAAGTGTCTTGCTGTAATACGCTATTGCTCATTCTTCACCGTTTTGAACTTTAGACAAAACTGCTCCTAGACTAATATTGCTTGCATCTGTGTCCACAATGTACTTCCCTTCAGAATCTGGGAAAGCGAGAATTGGCTGCGAACATAATGCAATTTTCAAAGTCCTAAATGCTTTATCGCACTCCCTCGACCACTGGAAGTTTCGTTTATTTTCTGTTAGCTCATGTAGTGGTTTAGCAATAGTAACAAAGCCTTTCACAAAACGTCTAATATGAGCATAACCCCAGGAAACTCTGAACTTCGTGTTTACTCTTCGGCACAGGCCAGTCTCTTACAGTGTACTTTATTAGGATCCACGCTAACACCCGCTGCCAAAACCAGATGGCACAGATACTGTACTTTCTTCTGGAATAGAGAACACTTCTTCGGGCTCAGCTTCAGTTGGGCACCGTGAATTCTACTTAGAACCTTCTTAAGGTTTTCCAAATGGTCTTTAAAAGTTCCTGATGACTATGACAAATAAACAAGGCAAGTTTTCCATGTCAGGCCTCAGAGTACCAGGTCCATCAATCTTTCAAATGTTGCCGGTGCATTACAGAGTCCAAATGGCATGACGTTAAATTGGAATAAGCCACTTGGGGTCGAGAAAGCGGTGTTTTCCTTGTCTTCTTGATGAAGACACACTTGCCAATATCCACTGTTCAGGTCCAATATGGAAAAACACTGTGCTCCTGACGTGTTGAGTGTATCGTCAACGCAAGGTAACGGATAGAAGTCTTTCTTTGTAAGTCATTTAACCTCCGGTAGTCTACGCAGAAACACAATCCACCATCCTTCTTTGCTACTAGCACTACAGGAGAAGACCAAGCACTTGACAAAGGTTTGATTACTCACTCCGTCAACATGTCCTGTATTAACCGAGACATTTCCTCTTGTTTAGATAATGGAGGCCTTCGAGGAGGTTGGCGTATCGGTGTTGTGACCCCAGTATTGAAGTGATGTTACACAAGAGAGTTTCTTCCCAGTGACTGTCCCCGAACTGCAAAACAATCTTTGAATTCATGTAAAAACAGTTCTTTTACCTCACCACTTGAGAGGTCGTTAGAAGATCTGTTCAATAATTCTTGCAGTTCCTCTGGTAATTTGGAATTATCCGAAGCACTGGATCTTTGTTGCGTCATTCCGGCTACCCAGGCCACAGGAGTCAATTTGCCTAGGAGCGTATTGCTTTGTAAAGTGATAGCTTAATCAAAAATATTCGCCACTCAATAGGTACATTTCCAGTTTCGTCAGGTTTTACTAAATTTCTGGCAATTAGTATGCCCAGTGTGCTGACTACCTGGAGTTCGAATATAGAGCACTGGTTGCCCCTAGTATCTACCTCAGTTCTAACCATGATGATCTTTTCGGAGTTTGGTGAAACAGTTACGGCCACTTGGTTTATGACGTCCATCGATTGTTCTGCTGTCGTCATTGTTGATAGCATTACCTCTTCGCCTCCGATTCTCAAGACATTGTTTTCGAAGTTGACTATAAATCCGTATGCATTCATAACGTCCACACCAAGAATTGCTTCAGCCACAATGTCTGCAACAAGTACTTGATTAAACTCAAGTCGACTGAGGCGTAGATGTGTCTCCACTTTTCCATACAGTTTTACAGTCCGTCCAGTAGCTGTTCGCAAGCTTCAAGAGCACCAGATTGGCTTGAGATCTTTCACCATGTCGGGGCGCACAATAGAAACTGTTGTGCCTGTGTCAACTGTAATCAAGGTTGGCCTTTCTTGAACAAATCCGGTAACTACCAAGCTCCCGCTGTTTTTCTGAAGTGTAGAAATTGCGTATTCTCTAGGGGCTTCGTTCCTCCAGTTAGTCAGCACACGTATTGACTATTGCTCGTTTCCCTGCTGCTGAACTTTAACCCGACAATCTCGTAGATGTCTAGGTTTCCCACATCTATAACACTTCGGTCCTCCATTCTTTCTTATTTTATTCTGTGCCACCGACCATCGAGTCTCTGTTCCTTGTTCTTCTTCCCCATCGTCTGTGCCATCGCGATCTTTTAGCCCGCGCACTTTATGACGTCCAACCAGATGCTTATTTGGCGGCCTCAAATTGCGAAGCATCTACCAGGGTGTCTGCACTGTTCTGGTGTCTTGCCATTCGTAACGCTTGCTGTAGTTCGTTATCTTGGACACCGGCAGTAAAAGTCTGCATCGCAAAACTTGTTAGAAAATCTTCTGGCGCTTCAGGATAGGCCAGTGTAATTAGTCTGTCAGTACTTGCTTCAAACTCTTGAAGGCTCTCCCTGGAATGGTCGCCTTGTTCTCAACTGGGTGCAGTACACATCCCGCAAATGTTTATCACCGTACCATAATTCCAGAGCTCTTATCAATTCGGCATAGGTATTTTGGCTGGTGGCACTTTCTGTAGTAATTCTGCCACAGGTCCTTTTAATGCAAGAATGAGTGAAACAGCCTTGTCTTTCTCTGTCCAATTATTTGTGCATGCAGCAGCTTTGAATTAGCATAAATACGTCCAGTGCGTGCTTCCATCAGAAGTTGGAGCTTTGACATGAACTTTCTACTGCAGGCAAAGTTACTTTCTCTATTGGCTTATTTTCTGCGTCTGTTTCTATCTTTATCATTGGTACAGTCTGTTCAGAAAATTGTTTTGGTTGCATCTTCAGCACTGCTCAACTTCACTTTTAATTTGTTCTCTTATGTTTGCCATTGAGTTTTCTCCTCAATTTATTTGATCCTTATTGGTGTACTAGACTCAATCCTGCAATTATGGTTTGACGACTTCGTTCCACAATTACATTGATTCTGGGTGATAGGCAGCAGTTTGGATTTTATGGATACCTAACAATATACAAATTTCTGAAATAACACACAAGTGAAGTTCATTCCTTGGTTGGTATGTAGCATTTCAGGCATTCCATGTCTACAGATAATTTCTTCTATAAGTATTTTTGCTATAGTATTTACTTTTTGGTCGGGTAAGGAAAAGGTTCAGTAAGTAAGCAATTTTTAATTAATTCTCTTGTTCTGCTGGCTTAACGTTACATAAAACAAAATTAACACAATCAGTGTACACTTGGAAATCTGAATTCCTCTCATCACCATACACTGGTATTAGTTTTAAGGCACTATACAAACTAATTCCATTATCACAATTAGAGCATATGGGTTTTTCTCTTTCAAATTATAGTTCTACACTAACCTACTTTTGCCACTTACTTGTATATCTTTGCTACTGGCCTTCAGATTGTCTTCTTTCTTCTTCACTTCTTCAGAGTACCTTACAAGTGTACCCAACACCTGACAGTAAATATGTTATATCTGAGTATAACACACAACTAAGGAAAAGCAATCTGATTGAAGGTGGGATGGTGCCCAAATAAATAACTAGAAGTTCAAGATACTCTAATTCATGAAAATCAGAGAAAATTTGTAATGCTTATTTTTAAACTAAAGAAACTAAACTTAACTAACTATAATCAATACAATCATTAGTCAACTAAACATCAAACAAGAGTCTAACTCTTTATCTTACACAACGGCAGCTTGCCACTCAAGGCAACTTATGAAGGGAGTTCGCTGGAACTGATAATTTTACAGTTCTTACTTTCAGCATTTATACTATGCTTGTTTACTACCCTTATTGCCAAAATAAGTGAGAAAGTATTCTTTGGGGCAGTAGGCCTAAATATAATATTTTCATGACTAGTGTACTAGTTGTATAAAGTGTTTCTATTTGAGTGAGTGAAATCCGTACAGAATTAAGAACAAACATGGCTTGATTAAATCTCCCTTACAGCTAAATACATTCCTTCACCAAAGTAGAATATTGTACGGTTACTTTTAGAATTACAGTAATAATAAGTTAATGCTTAACATACATACAATAAAATAATATTGAATATTATAATAAAATAATCTTTACCAGTACAACACAGATATTAAAAACTTGTTTCTGGTCATCAAACACAAGGGTCATGTTGATCAAGAAGTAAATAGTATACATTTTTTGTATTTATCTTTTGTATAAATTATGAAAATTATAAATAAAACAAGTTATAATTACAGACAAGATGTGTGAATTCTTTTGCCTGGTAGGACAAGGGGCTATTGGAAGAAACCAAATTCAGAAGGAGGATAAAAGTTTGAGAAATGCTTATCTAATCATCTTTTCACTAATTACTGGACAGCATTGCCAATGTACTTCAAATGGAGATTTCATTGCCCTTATCCTGGATAATAATGTGGGCTGAAATTCATTGTTGCTTGTCAATGAGCTTCCATCTTGACAAGGCTCATTGCTGATTGTGTTTGTACTTCACACCTGATTGGGAGGTTTGGGTGTTTTTCTGAAGGGCAGTGTCTGGTGTTGTCCTTACTGCCTCACATATTAGTCTCAATGCAGTACACTGTGCTCTTTCCAGGAGTTCCAGTTGTGTGTTGTTCGCTGTTATCACAACTCACTTCCATATTTCATGATAGGTTTGTTGACATAGGTGTTGTAGATAATATTTAGGGTATCCTGACTACCCCCCTCATCCGTTTGGCTCCTACCAATCTCTTCATAAGTCCGATTCATTTGTTTGTCTTTCAACTTGGCCTTCCCAACTTAGCTTGTTACCAAGCACAATGTCTAAATATTTAGTTCTGTGGCTCTTATTGAGTACCTAAATCGTTTGCTACTTTTAATTGGAAGTCTGGACTGTTGTGTTGGAGGTAGAGTTTTGGATTTGCTGATACTTATTGCGTTTTCTAAGGACCATATATTAAGATCATTTAGAGCAGCATTTACTGTCCTTTTGAGATTTGCCTTTTGATTTTTATTCTTTTTGCTTGATGATGTCCACATATCTTGATGTCAGCAAACAAGCTAACCTTAATTCCCTCAATTTCCTTCTGTCTCTCAGGCAGGTCATTAAAGTATACGTACATTGAAGAGGGTTATAGTGGAGGCACCTCCTTGAGAGAGCCCCAGCTTAGAGTGAGTCGAGCTTGATTCTGTGTCTTCCCATTGTGCTTTTACCCATCTCTGAGTGGTATATATTGTATACCAGCTTAACATGCGTCCTCTCACTCCAAACATTTTGAGTTTACTGATGAGGTTTGCTCTGCAAGCTGTATCATAAACTCTCTTTAAATCAATAAAAACTGTGACCAGCTTCTCTGTTGGTTGAAATTTTGTTTGATATCATGGATAAATTTTGTGAGCACATTGAACTTGACGTGTTGCTTCTAAATTCAGTATGTTTTTCAGCAAGCAGCTTTTGCTTTCCCAAGTACAAGTTCAGTCAAGCTGTTAACATTTTGTCTATTATTTTGGGAAGTATTGAAGTAACGCCTTCGGAACTTACAACTTGAATGACAGGATCAACCAGTACAGACAAGGTTGTATGGACCATGTGCAAAGGATCCATGAGGACAGACTATCTAAGCAACTGATGTTTTATCTTCCCAGAGGAATCATTAACATCAGAAGACAGAAGGAAAGAGGGTTTGATCCTTGAGTACACAGCAGACTGTAAGGTCCAAAGCCTGAGGAAGAGGAAGAAGTATTGAAATAAGAGCAACAGGCTGACAGGAGTTGATGTACCTACAGTGTGCGAGTTACCAAGAAAAAGGAATTGGTGATGTTTACAGCTATATGTGGCATGAGAGAGTGGTCACTAGGGGCACTAGAAATAGGTTCATGCTTATTTTATTTTGTAAGAAAACAAGCAAAACTAGCTGATTCAGAAAATTTAGAAATAATGCTGTTATATGATAACCAGTGGCGGCTCGTGAGTACATCTACAGGGGGTTCACAATTAATAATTTGCAGTTTTTGAGATGCACTGTGTCAAACAATATTCATATAATTTAGGCGCTGCTATACCTTGATGTAATCTATTAATTTTGAAACGAAATGTTATTATAGATATTACTGTACTTTAACTATTTCACAAATGAATAATAAAGGATTACTTTATTGATCATACTTGTTATAATATGCTAATTGTTCTTTTTTACTAAAACAATTATTTTCATTTAATTTTAAAGTAGTAAAATAAACGCAAAACAGAAAGCTTGTTTTAAGTGTTAAATATTTAGATAGTTAGTCACAAGACCTCATGCTCATATATATATTCACATATATATATATATATATATATATATATAATATAAGACTCTCAATTATTAGATTACATTATTAAACACACAGAAAAAGGAAAATAATCAAAGCTGCTGCATTTGATGGTAAGGCCTAGTATTTACTTACACAAATTTACTTGGATGGTAGCTTAGACAAATATTTTCTTTAAGTGCAGTTTTTGTAAACAAAGGCCATCCTTCTATCTTTTCTTGAGACAAAAACATCAATAACTCTTTCATTGAAATTATGGATGTTAGAAATCATTTCCTTCTCGATTGCAAGCATGGCTAAAGCTGTAAGCCTCTCTTGACACATCGTAGACCGCAAAAATGTCTTTATCCGTTTTAGGGTTGAAAAACACCTTTCAGCTTCAGCAGTTGTCATTGGTATTGTTGCAATAATTAATAACAGTTTATAACTTTCAGAAAATGATGACAATAAGTTGTTTTCAATAAAAAACTGTAAAAGACTAACAGCACCACGCATGTTTCTGAAATCAGTTCTTTTGTAAATGCTTTCAAGCTCTGTCTTGAGGCGATTTTTTTCAAGAAATTAATACACATTTACTGTATCTTCAAGCAATTTCTCGGGGAATTTCTGTTCAAACTCTTCAAACTTTTGTGATTCAAAAAGAGATACAGCTGAGCAAGATGTTGTGAATGAAAATCTTGTTTTTATTTGCATTGTAATAATGTCACAGGTTTCCTTGGCAGCCACTGTTCTACTTAAGTAAAAATCTTCTTCACGCCTCGATCGTTTAGGTGCATTTTCTGGGTACTGATTAACCAGCTCTGTCACTTTGTCCATGTTAGCTCTTTCCTTATCAATGGCTTTGACGAAGTGGTCAACATTGGCTTTAGTTCTCACAGCATCAGTGTAAGTTAGCTGTAATTGGTTGTACAAAATATCCACATGTGGCATTAATCTGTGAAAAATAGAAAGCCAAAATATAAACTTATCTCTAAGGAGACGAGCTAGAGCACCAGCTTTAATTATGGTGGTTGGTTGCTTAGCGGTTGATTGGATTTCCTCCATACATTCAATTAATTCCTCTCTGTACTCAAAAACAGTATTAACAGTTCTGCTCTTAAAATTCCACCTTGTAGCTGACGCCCGAGGTATTCGTTTGCCAACTATCTTGTCCAAAACAGCCACTCTCTGAGGGGAATTCGAAAAAAAATTTGTTATATCACTTAAGTGCGAAAAAAATTCTGACATCTTGGTTTTGGCTTGTTGCTTGAGCTACAATCAAGTTCAACTGATGAGCGTAACAGTGAACGAAAAAAGCATGTTTATAGGTTTGTTGCATTATGGTCTGCACGCCAGCATGGTGCCCACTCATTACATTCGCACCGTCATAGCTTTGAGATACGAGTTTTTTCTGGATTTTGCACAACATAATTAAACTGGTACAAATACATTTGGCTATAGATTCTGCATCGTGCCCTTCAGGGTTATCAAATTTCCAAAATCTTTCAACTGGTTGGCCATTAGCTAAAACATAGCGGAAAACTATAGCTAACAAATACAGACGAGATGTCTGATGTTTCGTCCGCAATCAAAGAAACATACTGTGCAGTTTTTATTTCTTCTATTATGTTTTCTTGACATACAAAAAGCATACAATCTAACAATTCATTTTGAATTTCTTTCGAGGTACCTTTAAAGACAGTAGCGGTACTCAAGTGTTCTTTCAAAGATGAGTCAAGTTCTGCAGAAAAGTTTACAAGCCCTTTAAATATGCCAGGATTTAAGGAATCGTCATGCTCACAATGACCTCGAAGGGCCAACTCAAATGCACCACAAAATTTAATACAGTCTATAAGCTTAGAAAGGACATACCTATTTTTAGTCATTTGTTCATTGTGCTTTTTAATATTTTGTCGATAAGCACTGTCAAGCTGCTGACGAACGTC
Organism: Magicicada septendecula; assembly: GCA_034769895.1. Lineage (NCBI taxonomy): Eukaryota > Metazoa > Arthropoda > Insecta > Hemiptera > Cicadidae > Magicicada > Magicicada septendecula. The sequence goes on along the minus strand of CM068372.1, from coordinate 449,301,296 downwards.
AACCTTTCCCAGCAAATTAAAATCCAATGTAGCACTTATGTGTCCATGAGAACTTTCGTGTTTTTTAATTTTTTGATTCAAATGAGCTAAGTCACAAACGCCGTTTTTCACCCAAGCAGGATCGCCCTTTTCACGGGAAAATAACAAACAAGGAAAACAAAATTTTGTTTGTTTGTTCACAACCACAAAGCCAAGGAATTTTTTCGTATAGCTCTTCTTTAAATTCTCTTTTAAAAGTTCTAGATTTTGATGTCGATGTTTGACTTATATTAAGTCGGGGCATTGGCCTACCACTCTCTTTTATTGCTATTTCAACTTCTATGGGTAAATTGGCAAACGCTACTTCGTTTAAATTACTAACTGAGTATTTACAGGTACTTTCCATTATTGTACAGTAAATAAAAACAACAGTTCACTAGCTACACTATAATAGATAAACTGTAATTTCAACTAAAACTTTATCACTAAAAAATAATTTAAACTGTAAAACACAAATGTAACATGTGCGCACGCCAAGGTAAGGAGCATTCACCGTCAACTACAGCCATGAAACTACTGAGCTGAGCTGTGTCAGAGGCAGCTCATCAGTATTCTCCGTTAAGCCGCTTGTAAACATGTTTCCCCCCCTACCGCGAGCAAATGGACTTGCCCATCTGTTGTATATCCCGTGTGTACAGCATCGAGAGCGGCGCATTCAGTCTGCTCCCAGCCACTGGCGCATCATTACACTTAACTTCACTTGGCATGTTCTACACTGTTTTTCATTGTCCGCTCTTTTAAACTTAATGAAGATAAGCCATTTTAGTACTGCGTCAATAAAGATGTAAAATTTATATCGTATAATTATTTTTATAGGGGGTTCACGTGCTCTTGTGCTCTTATGGACGAGCCGCCACTGATGATAACTGTGGTGGTCAGTGTAAAATTAAGTTCATAATATCTGTGTATTTGTATGCTGTAGCAAACTTTAAAATAAAATCTATAATACATAAATTTTTAGTGAGGGGGCGTACACAGAATGAAGGAGATGGAGCACATTCAGTGACTAAAAAAATATACGAATGGACAAATATGAAGTACTTCCTACTTCATATCTGAATTACTGTGCAACCTGTGAGAAGTGTAAAGGTAAATGTAGATGCTTTATTTTCACAACAGTTTTCTAATGACTATGTTAAGAACATTTCTTGTTCATGTTTAATTTATATATTACAGTTACTTGGTAAACATTATAGTTTTGTAATGTTTTAAGACAACTTCTTTAAAGAATGGTAGTGATTATCTTTTTATATTAAAATTCAGTAGACAGACTTTCATCATCATCATTAACCTATTTAAAAAGTGACATTTCAGCTACCCAAACAGGCATTTGGCAGGCAACATACATTTTGCCAGCTGTCCTCAGGCTAAATACTAATTAAAATGTTACAACTGAAATATAATAACAAATACTCTATCAATTGAGTGATAGTCAGTTTTTTTAAACTATTCATATAATGTATGTTAAGATACTTATATACGCTAAGGTACTATCTATTTTGTTATAAATAAATCTAAAAAATACCATTCCTTGTTGTATCCATTAGTCAGGAGGACATACACATCAGCAGTACTCTGAAAAGCAACTCATATTGGACCAATAGATTCTTAGACTTTCCACATGGATAATGTAAAAAGGGAAATCATCTAAGTTAACCTTCACTCCTCTAGATTCAATTGGAATGGTGAGGTTAACAACAGTTTCAATTATTTCCAGGCTAATGGCTATTCAAAAAGGTTCATTAAAAAGTGTTAGTGACACTACAAGAGTAATAATTATGAGGTGGAAGTGAGTGCAACATAATCATCCCTTATGGTCATTGTGTGCCGGAAAAAATGATCAAAATGGGGTGTATACATTTTGTGTCGTGGTTTCACTCTCACAAAACGTTAGGTAGATTATTATCTGTTAGAATAACTTCTGACTCTGTGTTTGGTACAAAGAATATTACACTGATTGAATGGTCTCTTGGGATTTGGTAGAATATTTTATTAATACTTGAATTGAATAAATAAACACTTTGTGTAGTTCTAAAGATAATTTTTATTTTCCTGACAGTTCCACCAGTTATGGCAGCTTCATAGGTTAGAGTTGAACTGACAGATTTGAAATGTATGTTAGGCGGGGGTTAGTTGGAGGTAGTTTATGACCAAGAGTGCACTGGAAAGACCCAGGTAAGAGGTTTGACAATGGTATGTGTTCTACTGTTGGTAACAAAAGTACCATTACTGGCTAATTATTGAATTGTATACAATACACTTTTGTGTGAAGAAAATCAAGTCAACTACTTGTCACTTAAACTAATGTCAGTCTATATATATATATATATATATATATATATATATATATATATATTGTAATAATACTGATATCTAAGGTGTTAAGATGCGATGATGATGCCTCACGTTGCGAGCGTCAATTTGTAATAATATAAAATAGAATGTGTTGAGTACGTGTTTAAATAAGCCCCATGTTGGGCGCCAATTTGTAATAATACTGATATCTAAGGTGTTAAGATGCGATGATGATGCCCCACGTTGGGCGCCAATTTGTAATAATACTGATATCTAAGGTGTTAAGATGCGATGATGATGCCTCACGTTGCGAGCGTCAATTTGTAATAATATAAAATAGAATGTGTTGAGTACGTGTTTAAATAAGCTCCACGTTGTTATGCGCCAATTTGTAATAATATCAATATGTGCCGGTACTAGCGAAAATGTCCATCTTATTCAAACCCCACTGTTGTAATCAATTTAGTAACGAACTGCTTGTTAATTATGTGAGGACGTATGTTATATTGTATGATACCAGCTGGAGACGTCAAATTGTAAAGAAATCTTGTCTATTAGTGTAATTAGTTATAAGAGACTCCGGTGTAACAAACGCCAAGTAATACGTTGTAGGTGGCGATCCGTAACTATTAAACTGCTGTTACCTGGTTTAATTAATATATTATTAACTAATATACCTTTCGGTTGTGACCGGTGAAACCCTCAGAACATAGATTATTAAGTCCACAAAATTAGAATTATGTTCCTGAATTTATAATGGTATTATTCTATAGACTTAATTTAGTTCTCAGTGGTTGTTTAATATGAGCAATATATATGGAGTATTTACTGAATGTAAGTGGTATTTGTTTCAACCCCAGTCCCTCAACGATCAAAATTTTGTTCAAATTTAGTATTAAAAAACCAGTTAGTTCAGCAATCTCCCGTCCCACCAGCTGCAAACTTGGAGCGCTGTTACTAGAAATAAGTGTACTTATAGGTTAGTTATTCGGAGTTTTTGTATCAATCTGTTAATAAATTATTACACCAACTACATATAGTATTTTCTCTGCAATGATTAAAACGTTATCTAATACAACCAATGTACTTTATTTATTTTTCTCTGGTATTTAACAAGTTACATTGTCTCAGACAAACAATAAGACGATCCAATCGACTATCCCAACATATATCAATTCTTAATTATTCAAACTCTAAAAACATATATATTTGAAAATAATGACAATTAATTCTTATACCAGGGTTCGTGTAGTTCTTTGAACCATTAGTAAGGCCAGGTAAAACGCATAATTAAGGTTGTTCAATTTACAAAAAGAATAAAATTATTTACTTAAAATACAATGATATGAAAATAATTTGTTTTTTACCCAAACGACGAAAGCTTCGTTAGGCGGTGAATGTTGTCAACAGCGGTCAAAATCCAGTTTATATCGTCTTCACCCAGTAAAACTGCTCTGGTTTTCAATGAATTGATGATGGTGATCCCACAGGAACTCTTGTGCTTCGATTCTTCTTTTGCGTCTTCACAATTCTTGGTCCCAACGAACTGGAATTAGGATCTCAGCTTACGCTGTCAATGAAGGTTATTTCGTCAACCGAGTCTTCTGTATTTCCAAATATTTCCGTTAATTCAGGCTTTAACTCTTTACTGGTCTTCAATTTATAGCATGAATTGGTTTGATACCAAATTCAGCGGAATTATTTAGTGACTGAGGTGAGAAGCTTTCAATTCTTTTTTATTTTACTCATTGATAATTTAGAGTTTTATTTAATTTGTACGATTCATTAGCGTTCAAATATAATTGTTTTACAAAAAGGCTTTATCAGTTTGGACATATCTTTCCTTTATATTTATTCATATATTTTTATATCGGTTCATTTCAATCTAATAGCTTGTAACAATCAGAACCATCATCCAAAAATCAACAACTTATTATATATCAGTTGCCTTAACAACCACGTTCTCTATATATCCTTGAGCCGGCATTATAGAATATTACTACTTATTTCCAATAAAATACTCCATGCTTGGATTAATCTTGAATCACATAAAACTTTCCCCTAACCTTCCTTACTAAACAGTAAATGTTTTACTAGAGTTTCGTTGGACTGGGTTTACTAAAAAGGTATTAATTTCCTTTCACTAATATGGAATTTAGGCCTATAGATTCATTTACAACCATTATAACATTATTTGGTTTTTAACTTAATTTTCTTTTTACCTGACCTACTGTACAATTAATTATTGGTTACATAGTTAATTACATGAATTTTAATTTACTGGTGGTTATTTGTTTTTATATTAATTAACTGGTTCTGGAACCCTTTATTAATTTATGACATAATTGTCAGAACTACTTGTTAGATTTAAAACACTGGTCACACTCCTGATCCAGTTTATAAACATTAATTAGAACAACAGTATTTTTCAACATTATACAATACTGATAACTTAGTACAGTACCTAACATTGGTAACTATACTGGGTTATATAAATACAAATCTAATATAAACATAAACATAATTATTGGTGAAGTATTATTATCAAATAACATTTCATTTTTAGTATATTCAACATACAGTATAAAATACTCTGTGACCTGAACATGCCACAGTACAAAACAAACAATTCATAACATTCAATCATTCCTTAGTCTGGCTTTTATACATTTAATACTAGTCATTGCCTCCTTCTGGTTTGAGTTACTTCTCGAGCACATGACCTATTGAACAACCTTAAGTCAGGGTATGGTCCTTGACCATATTTCATTCAATCTTTTATGTAACGTTGGGGAACCTCAACTATGTTGCGTTACAATATATATATGTAATAAAACTTATAGTTTACCTTATTTCTTTTCCATCTTGCGACTTCGTTATGTGTCATACACGACATGTTTCGGGAAACATGTTCCCATCTTCAGGTTAAAAACTGTTTGTTCTCACATGAAGAACTTGTCAATGCAAATAAAAACTTATACTAACATCATTAAAAACACGCTATATTAATAACGTACCGCGCGAAGAATCAGTGCGCACTGTTCGGGTTCATAATCGCAACTGTTGATTTCTCATTTGTCCATAATCTGATAAACATGTTGTAACGCAGTATCGTACAAGCTGTTTGAGTTAAACGACAATTGATCGTTGAGCACTAGGTCTTTTTGTGTTCTCGATGCTTTGTAGATTTCGAATTCCTCTAAGGCGCTCATAATTCGCACTTTGTTGCAAAATGGAAAAGAAATAAGGTAAACTATAAGTTTTATTTCAATAACGCGACTTGGAGACCATAAATCACAAATTATGAAATATATATATATTAAATATGTATAGGACAAAGGCCTATATTATAAATAGGCCTACCATACAATAAGCTTAAGTGTCTAATTGACAGTAAAACAATATGAAACTCTCAGTGTAATGTAAACTATATAAAAATGTGTATTATATAACTATGGATGGCTTTGTTCTGGGCAGTGTGGAGAATATGTGGAAATTAGTTAGGTGCCAGGTGGTGTCTGCCACTTCTTGTATATAAGAAGGTGATATTTGCTGTAAACTGTTGTACTGTTAAATTGATATTTGTGCTGTACTAGTTTACAGTGGGTGATCAGTTAACGAACAGTTCGGTCTATGAACAAATCAGACAACAAACACTTTTGCGAGAGATTTTTACGTTCAGATAACAAAGACCTCACAGAAGTGTATTTTATTGCCACTTATGAACAGTTTCTGAAGAGACTTTGACAATTGTATATATAAGCTTTTTGTGCGCTTGTTGATTTGTGTTCTCTGAATTTTTGTAAGCCCTTTTCTGATCTTTTTATTAAAAAAAATAAAAATTATAATATTATGGGGCCTAAAAAGAGTGGAGTGTCAAGAAGTGTGCTCACCATAGAAACCAAGCAAGAGAAGGTAGGCAAGGTAGAGAGTGGGCAGAAGATGTGTGATGTTGCCTGGCAGTATGGCTTGAAGAGGTCTACAGTAGGCATAATCTTAGCTAAGAAAGATATAACCAAGAAGACTCGAGCAGTTGAAACAGTAACGAAAATCACAACTAAGAAACAAATATGTGCCATCTATGAATCAATGGTGAGATTACTTTCAGTTTGGATAAAAGAAAGGGAAATGAAAAGAGTTCTAACTAGTATGAGTGTCATTCAAGAGAAGGCTAAAGAAATTTTTGAAGAACTGAAGAAACAAACTCCTCATTCATCACATGAGGAGTTAGAAATGAAAGATACAGCTGGGTGGTTTGCAAAGTTTAGAAGGAGATCTGGCATTAAACATGTGATAATGCGCAGTGAGTCTGCTGGTGCAGATGAAGAAGCTGAGAAGTTCTGTCTCAAATTTAAAGAATTCATTAACAAAGAAGGATATTGTTCACAACAAATTTATACAATTGTGATGAAATTGGTTTATTTTTGAAGCACATGCTGAACCGTACTTACATCATGAAAGATAAGAAAAATATTCTTGGGCATTAACCCATGAAAGACCGATTGACGTTACTTTTGGGAGCTAATGCTAGTGGTGATGTGCAGCTTAAACCGCTTCTTGTCTATCACTCTGAGAATCCTAGAGCATTAAAAAAATCCATAATTAAAGAAAGACTGCCAGTGATGTGGAGATGGAATGAAAGGCAGGAGTCATGCAGGTTCGTTTCAATAAATGGCTATTTAAAGTTTGTGTACCAAGGATCGGGGATTACCTTCAGAACAATCAATTGCCATTGAAAGCACTGTTCCTATTGGACAATGCACCGGGACACCCAAAAGACCTTGAAAATAATTTGTTGGAAGACTTTCCCTGATAGACAGTTCAGTTTCTGCCACCAAATACCACTTTGTTAATTCAGCCAATGTATCAGGATGTTATTGCAGGTCTCAAGAAAAAGAAATTGTAGACTTGTGCTCTGTTTCGTCAGTGTTTTGAAGCATGCCAGTTCTCCTCAACGATGACATTAAAAATAAAAATTTGATATTCTCGAAGCTATCTGGGTCATTCAAAAGGCGTGGTCAGAAGTCACTCAACGACAGTTGAATCCTGTTTGGCAAAAGCTGTGTCCATCCTGCAATCAGGGAGATGGAGATGATGTCCCTGAAATTTTGGATGAAATTGTGACAACTGCTAGAGATCTGGAATTGGAGATGAATGAAGATGACATTAAAGAGCACATAATGGAAAATGATATGATGACAGAAGAAATCCAAGAACTCTTGAATGAAGAAAGCCAAGAAACTCAGCGAGACATGTTTTCTTCTGAAAAAGAGGAAGACGAAAGAGGACCAATTCCAACATCTGTTATTAAAGATCTTTTGAAGAAGTGAGAGTATGTCAGAACAATGGTCATAGAATGGCATCCAAACCAGTTTGAGGTCAATAGGCTTGGGGATCTCTACAGCGACAATATTATTAATCACTTCCGAAAAATCCTGAAGCAGAGAGAATAGCAATCGAGATTGGACAGATTCTTTATCGCCCCACAAACGGAAAAACATGACCAATGAAAATGCAAGACTGTATGCATGTATTATTGTTATTACATATAAATAAACATAGTAAGAAATTATAATGTTTTATTTATTTTTTTGGACCTCAAAATTTCCATCCTAATCAAATTTCCATAAAACAATTCGATGATAGGTTAACAAACAATTTGGGCAGCGAACATCATCTTTGAATGGATTATGTTCATTAAGCGATCATAACAGCCGTAGCGGTAGTATACTTCTGTGAGTCAAAGGTAATTTGTTTACTAAATGACAACTGGACGTTAGGTTACGGTGAAAATACCAATAATAGTCATTGATAGGTAAGAAGAATGATTAGGGTTAATTTCATTAGTAAGATAAACCAGACACATTAAGAAAATTTAATTTAAATTTGGAAAGTTGGTTCGTATTTGTTGACTAACTTATTTCTCAAAATTAGAAAATTACACATCTTCACCAGAAAATACCTTGAGTCGCAGTAGAAATATTGCCAAGGTCTCTTGTTTACTTTTTAGTGTCTGAATTAATAATTTATCAATTTTTCAACTTTCACAGCAGCTTTTGCTGGCCTGCATATGCTCCTACATGCATCAAAACGTAAAAAACAGGATACCTGGTAGATCTAAATATATTACTTCTATATATGTGGATCTAACCAGTATTTATAATAGTATTTTAGAAATGTACTGAAAGTAAAGGCACAGGCAAGTACTGTTATACAACGTACAGGATACATTCAAGAGTAATGTAGGCCTAATATTCCTGGAGCGTGCATAACCTACAACTGGACAGACATAACCTATCAACACTATTTATGGCGTAACTGAATACTAACATAAGGTGAACCAGTCCACATCAGTTTATACAAAATCGCATTAGAAATTAGTAAATATTAGATATTTCCGAACCACCCATTTTGCATAAATTACGTTTGAGACACACTTCTGTAACACAGAAAAAGCAAAAAACCGTTTGGCAAAACACTGGGATGGGAGAAATTCAATCCCATTTCCCGGGGAAGGGGGGTTGCAAGTCGCAAGTTACACGCGAAGTTTTTCCACATTGGTGCACTCGAAATGGCGTTTGATGAACGTATTATAGAACTAGTCATTGTATCTTGTAAGTAGCCTAAATTAAACTATACTACACGTACCTAACCTAACCTAACCGATATCGCATGTCACTCGCAAAATTTTCCCGATCATTAGATCTTGTAAGTTGGTAAACCTTTTAATTTTGAACATATTTTAGTTTAATTCACGTGTGCTAAAAACCCGCGAATTTATGAAGAAGGTCAGTGATAAGGCTGACGCCTGATTGGTAGAAACAAAACAATAGCGCGTTATTAAACCGTTAAGTTCAAAATTTTGCATATTCTCACTTCTAATTGGTTTGTCATGAGTGTGTGTGTGTGTCCCCGCTAAGACAAAAACGTGCCAACACTATTCATTCGCGTGGTTTCGCCCAAGCAATAAGGTAGTGTATTATCGTGTACCGGTATTTATTTTGTGAATTTCAATGTTTTCGTTTGTGTTATTGTGTGGTGTTATTATTAATTATTTCTGTTGTTTAAGAAACTTTGAAAATTTAAAGTTTAATTTTCAAATTTAAACAAATTTAATAGTGCAATGGCCTGTCATGACATTCAGTGCAGTAGGAAACCAGACGACTGTATTCGAATGAATGTGTCGGATATTATCGACTTTTTAATTTCCCACGGGGTAATCAAAGAGTCAATAAATTGTCCTTCGTGTGGGTCCCTGTTAACACTGAATAGAGAGACATTATATTTTCGGTGTCACAATTTGCGAGAAATGGTGGCTAAAAAAAGAAGAAGAGATGCAACATCAAGCGGTCAGCACGAGAAGGTAGTTTATTTTCTAAGACCCACCATCCTCTCACAACCTACTTTTACCTGTCTGCCACATCCTTCATAACCCTCCGCCTCGTCAACACCGTCTCATGCTGGATTATGATGTGAGCTCCCACTTCGTCGTCGACTGGTACAGTTTTTGTCGAGAATTTTTTATTTTCGACGCCCAGCGCACTTCGTCTAAGCTGAGGGGGGGCTGGAAAGACTGTAGAAGTCGACGAAGCAAAATTTGGTCGCCACAAATATAATCGGGACAGGGCCATTGAAGAACAGTGGGTGTTCGGGGGAGTGGATCGCGGTTCTGGGAAGTGTTTTTTAATACCGGTTGAGCGCCGGGATTCCACTGCTCTTCTTAAGATAATTGAGGAGTGGATTCTTCCAGGCACAACTGTAATCAGTGACTGCTGGAAACCATATGAGTGCCTGCAAGAAGCGGGTTTCATTCACCAACGTGTGAATCATAAGAAAAACTTCGTGGATCCCGGTATCGGCGCTCACACGAAAACGGTTGAGAAGGCATGGAGAGAAATACGAAATGGTATCCCACAATTCGGGAGCATAAAAAATCATTTTGTGGAATACCTGATGCCACCCGCTAAAGTTCCGCCTCCATGCCTTCTTCAGAGCTGCGGCTGAAATGTATCCCCCCACACATTAAGGTAAGAGTTTCATCATTATATGCATGCATTTCATGTGCGCGCATGAGTGTGTGATATATATATTTTTTCTGTTGTTCTATGTCATATAAACACGGGCAAAATAATTTTAAACGGCTGTCGAACCTATTTAGGAAGAAAGCAGAAAGTACAGTTTCAATCCAGAACTCTCTCTCTCCCCCCCTCCCCCCCCCCCCTCTCTCTCTCTCTCTCTCTCTCTCTCTCTCTCTCTCTCTCTCTCTCTCTCTCTCTCTCTCTTCCTACACACACACGCGCGTGCGCGTGCGCATAAAGAATTTCGATGAAACCGAAACATCGAAGCATGATAATGTTTTGTAAACAAAAGATTTCTAGACTGTGGGGAATCGAAAGTGTGGAAGCATCACATTTTTCGATGACGAATCATGCATTTTGTAGAATGACCCCCAGCTTAAAAACACTATCATATTAAAAAAATAAAATAATTACTCCCATAAGCACGCATGGAAAAGTGAATGAGCGCCATATTTACTGTGGCAAATGACATTTAACCTCTCTCTCTCTCTCTCTCTCTCTCTCTCTCTCTCTCTCTCTCTCTCTCTCTCTCTCTCTCTCCCCCCCTCTCTCCCTCCCTCTCTCTCTCTCTCTCTCTCTCTCTCTTCCTACACACACACGCGCGCGCGCGCGTGCGCATAAAGAATTTCGACGAAACCAAAACATCGAAGCATGATAATGTTTTGTAAACAAAAGATTTCTAGACTGTGGGGAATCGAAAGTGTGGAAGCATCACATTTTTCGATGACGAATCATGCATTTTGTAGAATGACCCCCAGCTTAAAAACACTATCATATTAAAAAAATAAAATAATTACTCCCATAAGCACGCATGGAAAAGTGAATGAGCGCCATATTTACTGTGGCAAATGACATTTAACCTCTCTCTCTCTCTCTCTCTCTCTCTCTCTCTCTCTCTCTCTCTCTCTCTCTCTCTTCCTACACACACGCGCGCGCGCGCGTGCGCATAAAGAATTTCGACGAAACCGAAACATCGAAGCATGATAATGTTTTGTAAACAAAAGATTTCTAGACTGTGGGGAATCAAAAGTGTGGAAGCATCACATTTTTCGATGACGAATCATGCATTTTGTGGAATGACCCCCAGCTTAAAAACACTATCATGTTAAAAAAATAAAATAATTACTCCCATAAGCACGCATGGAAAAGTGAATGAGCGCCATATTTACTGTGGCAAATGACATTTAACCTCTCTCTCCCTCTCTCTCTCTCTCTCTCTTTCTACACACATGCGCGCGCGCGCGTGCGCATAAAGAATTTCGACGAAACCAAAACATGGAAGCATGATAATGTTTTGTAAACAAAAGATTTCTAGACTGTGGGGAATCGAAAGTGTGGAAGCATCACATTTTTCGATGACGCATCATGCATTTTGTGGAATGACCCCCAGCTTAAAAACACTATCATGTTAAAAAAATAAAATAATTACTCCCATAAGCACGCATGGAAAAGTGATTGAGCGCCATATTTACTGTGGCAAATGACATTTAACCTCTCTCTCTCTCTCTCTCTCTCTCTCTCTCTCTCTCTCTCTCTCTCTCTCTCTCTCTCTCTCTCTCTCTCTCTCTCTCAAGCACAGGTATGCCTTCATTTGCTTGTGCCCAGAGATTAGATGTTAGACAAATGATATATGTAATATGTAATGTATGAATATACTGTAGATGTATATACCACTTGGAGTTGTAGAGTTATTAATGACTTGAGAATTGTGTAATAAGGTCTGAGGGGTGAAGCCCCGAAGACGGGCGGTCTAGGTATTGTCAAGTTACGCGCGCGTGAATAGACTCTGTGAGGCCCACCGACGGGCCGAGCGACACCGGAGGTGCCGTTGGACATTAAAGCATTGAGTTCTGTTTCAAAAAGAGTGATGTATAATTTTGTTGCGGCCGTAGGCCGCCCAAGCATATACAATTTTGAGGTAATAAAGTTGTTTAGAGGAAGTATATGTTTTTAGCCTGTACTTTACGTAAAACCTGCAAAAACACCGGTTTTTGCAGGTTTCGTGGCTTTTCCAGACAAGGAAGTTAACTATTTTTTTTCTATGTTATATAAACACGGAAAATGTATGTATAAGCGTGTATTTCATAACTGTAGATAAACGCGTGTAATTTGGCGCGTAAACTAGATGATCTGCAATGATAGGTAATCCGCGCATGACGTCATAACTCGTCATTCGCTGTGCATTAGTGCGCCATCGCCCAACTGCGGTGATCCCACTAACTACTCAGTTAATATGGCGCTCATTTACCTTTGCATGCATGCTTAAGGGAGTATTTATTTTATTTTTTCTCCGTAAATAGGTTTGACCGCCGTTTAAAATTATTTTTCGCGTGTTTATATAACATAGAAGAATAGAAAAAAATATTTCACTTCAACAACAGCATTGTCTAGGAATGTCACAATTACCTAAGTAAATATGTGATGATTTCTTAAAACTGTGCTTTTGTGATAATGTTTTCACAGTGATTCAGTGCACATTAAAAATTCAATTGTAGTTACTCAGGTTAACGACAATTTGAAATGACAAATGAATTTATTACAGTTATTACAAATGAAAACAAGAAAATTATGATGTTCGCTGTATTATTATTGAAACAATTTATTATTATAATTTGTACTGAACTTAACTAAAGCAAATAAAACTTTTTGTAGACTTCCAAAACAAAATAAAACTTTCAGATTCTGAACACTTTTTGTTTAGATATTATTGTCAGTATATGTTTTATGTATGTAATACCCATTTTTACTTAAATCAATGTGTTTAATGTAAAGGCAGTGCAGTTCAGCTTGAACAGTAACAGCAACAGAGCCATGTTATGTTGTGCATGAAATAGCTTTGTGGGGAGGGGCATAAAGTAGTTTTATAGTTTCTTGTAAGAAATTTATTTTCAAAACGGATTGTATATAATATTTCTGGTTTGGTCAGTATTGTATTGTGTTAAGCCAGTACATCACATTAGATATTATTAAAATACACAATGTAAACTAAAAATCTATTACATAAATGTGTATGTTAACCAGCTACTGAATATTATTATTTGGCCATGCACAGCCATTTATTATAAACAAACAGTTCAACATAAACATAATATGATTGCAAGGTGGATATCCCTATTTTTTCACTATGTTAAATTCTGAAAATTGTGATGCATTTTTCTGGGAAATAACAAAATATAAAACATAATTTTGTTTTTAATCCTACAATATCTTTCATAAAACCTCAGTATTGACACTTGGGAATGCACAAGAAATTCAGATTTTGTGCTCTTTCACTTTGCCATCCATAGCTGATGTTAAGATGTCCTTCCCATACCAACAAATAAATGTTCCCAATTTTTATCAGCTTACACAAATATCTCTTTTCAATGATATAGCACACCGCGTTTTGGATCTCTTAGCGGTTTTTTTATGTGGTTTGTTTTAGTAATGCGTTATTAAATTGTCAGAAATTATATCAGTGACATGAATATCATTAATGTTACTCTTCATGTTACTGGAAAACTCTTCAAAGTGGTCTCAGCGGATCATGAATTCAATCAGTACCAGTTCTCCTTTTTATATGCAGTTTACAAACTATGAAATATTGTTCCATTTTCCATTATGGTATTTCAAGTCATTAAAAATTATAATACAGGATTTCTAATATTATTTGTCAAAGATTTTCTGTTTAAGACCAGATTAAATTAACTACACCCTGTAAGCTATAAATAAGATGAAACGCGTCTTCAGACTAGATGAAGCAGAACAAATATTTCAACACTTTATATCTGTCAAACGCTTCAAATTTCCGTTGTAAACAACAGTTTGCTAGCAGTATTGCAGTGTATTCCCACAGCTGTCAATTTGGAAGTTATGTGAAACAGCTTATACTGTATAACTTCTGCCAACATTTTGACTCTGCAGTTTCATAAACATTTTAGCATTCAATTGATAAGCAATTGTTGTTTCCTCCTCAAAATAATTCTAAAATTATGTCAAAAGTCTTATAATTTCTTGTAAATATGAATTTAAAACAAAGTCTATGTCAAAATATTGTTACGACGGTCTACTTGATCGTCGTAGGTACAGTGGAAAAGAAAATAGGTACAAGACACCAATTAAGTCACTAATCACCAGGTTTAATTTTCACAGTTAACAGTTCGTAATTAACGACACAGTCTCTTATAACAAATCAAATAAAAATTGTTCACACCCAAATAAATGTCAACTAATATTAAAACACAATTCTATTATAATATACCGTCCGATTATAAAACACAACACTTAACTAATAACGACTTGAACGCGCACAGTAATATCGCCCGAAAATAACTCGAACCGCACTGTAAATATATCGCCACTATACTGAAAACTAAGCCCGCTGCCGCCATGTATTTATACCTCCGCTCACAGACCAGAACGTTCCAAACTGAGTCTTAGCGCCAGTGTACTACGTAATTATTTGCGGCCTTGACACAGTCTGCGTGGCTGGCGGCCTCGAGGAAAATCTCGCGAATGCGTCAATAAGCACGTACACCACCACATTACATTCTGGATCTTTCTGGAACGTTCGATAAATACGTAGATTGTTCTGTGATGTAACACTGACCCCTCCTTAAGCCTGTTCGTCCCGAATTGGCAAACCGTCTCTGAAGTAGTATTTAGCCAGGCGATCTAGGTGAACGACCTTGAACTTTCGCTGTCCTTCCTGTTGAATCCAATAAACAACATCGTTGATTCTTTTTTTTTTCACAGTGTAGGGTCCTTCCCAGTTAGACTGAAGCTTAGGTGAACGACCACGACGACGTTTTGGGTTGAACAACCAGACCTGATCTCCTTCTTGGAAGCCCACACTATTGCTGCGAATGTCATACCGAGTTTTCATTTTATCACTGGCAATCTTCAGCCGTCCTCTTACCAAGCGATTCATTTCTCCCAGTGGTTTTCTAATTGCGAGGAATAGTTCTGTGGCTCTTGGGACTGAGTCTCAGGTGATCCGAACATTAAGTCCCCAGGAAGACGAATCTCCCGCCCAAACACCAATTTTGCTGGAGTCATGCCGGTTGTGTCGTGTACTGATGATCTATACGCCATTGGCTGATCCAAGTTTGTTTGGTTCTCGTTAACAACCTCTTGCGTAACCTCATCTTCAGCCACTTTGCCCTCGAACGCTTCTATCAGCTCAGAAACAAGCAAGAGTTTTGTCTCGACACCCATAGTTGGCTTTCCAATCACTTCTTTTGTCGTTACACTTATTTGTATTTCCTCTGCTAGTTCTTCCTCCATTTCCGCTTGCAATAGGGAGGGTTCCTCTTGACCAGAACTGTTGACTTTTTCTTCTACTAATGCCACTCGCTTAATCGAATGGTTAGTAGACCCTGTCATTTTAGCCATGCCAAACTTTATCTTCTCTTGGCCAACTTTCAGGACACTCTCGCTTAACTCCACATCGAATCCGTAGGCATTCATATTGTCCGTGCCAAGAATCACTTGATCGACAATGTCTGCAACGAGCATTTGGTGGAAAAACTCGAGAAGACCCAGGCGTACACGTACGTCTACCTTTCCTAGCACCTTGACGGGGCTTCCAGTCACAGCCTGTATTGTACAAGAGGTAATTAGAGGCTGGCGGTTGCTGACTAAGTCAGGGAGCACAATGGGCACTGTTGCGCCCGTGTCAATTGTAAATGATGTTGGTTTACCTTCCGCAAATCCATTAACAATCAAGTTTCCATGATCTTATGTAGCGTGGAAACTGTGTGCTGTTCTGGAGCTTTACTTCTCCAATTGGTGCGATCACTCTCTTCTCTCGGTATCTTCTTCTCCCAACAGTCTACCTGTAGATGATCACGTTTTCCACACTTGTAACTTTTCGGTCTTCTGTCTTTATCCCATCGTTCAAATCGTTGCGGCGCTCTTAAACTTCTGAATTGTTTGTCCGACAGCATTGTTTTTCTGCGCCCATCGTAACGGCAATGTGATACAGGGATCTTCTGACTGCAACGTGATGACACAACCCATTAATGTAAGCGGGACACTGACTTGGCAGCTTCAAACTCTAGGGCGTGAACAAGAGCTTCTGAGCTATTTCGGTGCCTTGCCATTCATAACACCTGCTGAAGTTCACAATCTCCGATGCCATCAATAAATGTCTCCACCGCAAACCTTGTTCGAAAATCTTCTGGTGCTTCAGGATAGGCCAATCTAATCAATCTGTTGATACTTGCTTCAAACTCTTGAAGACTCTCCCCGGAACGTTGTCGTCATGTTCTCAACTGAGCGTAGTACACATCTCGCAAATGTTTATCACCGTGGCGTAACTCTAGAGCTTTTAATAGGCGTAACTCGGCATAGATTTTCTGGGTGTCAGGTGGCACTTTCTATAGTAATTCTGCCGCAGATCCTTTTAATGCAAGAACGAGTGAAACTGCCTTGTCTTTCTCCGTCCAATTATTTGCGTATGCAGCAGCTTCGAATTGGCGTAAATACGTCGCCCAGTGCGTGCTTCCATCAAAGGTTGGGGCCTTGACATGAACTGTCCCAACCTCAGGAGAGGTGACCTTCTCTATTGACTTATTTTCTGTGTCCTTCTCTGTCTTTATCGTTGGTACAGTCTGTTCACAAAGTTGTTGTGGTTGTAACTTCAGGCACTGCTCGACTTCATTTTTAATCTGCTCTTTTATATTTGTAATTGAGTCTTCTATTTTTGTTGACATAGCTTTTTCCACACTCGTGACTGATTTTTCTACTTCAGCTATTTTATTAGACATCGATTCTTCAACACTCGACACAGCTTTTTCTACTTCAGCTATTTTTAATGTCATTGATTGTTGTACCTCTGATATTTTAGTAACTTGTTTATTAAGCTCACCTCGTAGGAGACCCACTTCTGTGGTACTGTGTTCTTGCATCTGTTTCTGCATAGCTTCAAAGAGAGCTTCCGTTTTATCTGCTTCTTGCTTCCTTTCATCCTGTCGTTTTTCTGTTTCTTCCGCCTCCTGTCTGCGTCTTTTCTCTGCTTCCAGCAGGAGGGTCTTCTGTCTCTCTTCCGCTTTCTCTGCATCCTGTCGTCGTCGTTCCTCTGTCTGCAACAACAGCGCCTGGAAATTTTCCATCAGCTGACTGGCATCCATTGTTTTCCAATTAATTACAAATTACACTCGTCTTGCACAAAGTGTCCACTGTTAACCGTTATATCCCAGTTCTGACACCACTGTTACGACGGTCTACTTGATCGTCGTAGGTACAGTGGAAAACAAAATAGGTACAAGACACCAATTAAGTCACTAATCACCAGCTTTAATTTTCACAGTTAACAGTTCATAATTAACGACACAGTCTCTTATAACAAATCAAATAAAAATTGTTCACACCCAAATAAATGTCAACTAACATTAAAACACAATTGTATTATAATATACCGTCCGATTATAAAACACAACACTTAACTAATAACGACTTGAACGCGCACAGTAATATCGCCCGAAAATAACTCGAACCGCACTGTAAATATATCGCCACTATACTGAAAACTAAGCCCGCTGCCGCCATGTATTTATACCTCCGCTCACAGAGCAGAACGTTCCAAACTGAGTCTTAGTGCCAGTGTACGACGTAATTAATTGCGGCCTTGACACAGTCCGCGCAGCTGGCGACCTCCAGAAAAATCCCGCGAATGCGTCAATAAGCACGTACACCACCGCATTACATTCTGGATCTCTCTGGAACGTTCGATAAACACGTAGATTGTTCTGTGATGTCGTAACAATATGTATTATGGTATGACGAACTGATAAAAAAAAATTGTGGACACATGTATGAGTTCAAAGAAAAGTGTACCTTTATGGAGAAAAGATTTTCCAGGAATCGTCATTAAAGTTAGCAGTGTGGTTTAAATACTCTTCTATACATTAGTTCATTCCAGTTATGTGTGCAGAATTAATATGATTTATCCTCTACATAACTGGTCTGGAATCTCTTTTCAGCCAGGAACACTTTATTGTATAAGGGCGATTTGAAAAGTTCGCAGCCTACCATAGAAACTAATGTGTGGTGTTTCTGTTTTTTACCGCATAGTGGCGCTACGTTAGTCCCACAAACAGCTGTGAAGCGTCAAATCATTGTTGGGGCGAAACAGCTGTATAAATAAGGTTATCTCACAGCAAGGCTGAAAATGGAGAAAATTTAACATTGTGCAGTGATCAAATTTTTTGTTAAGAAAGGTTTAATGCCAAGAGAAATTTTAATGAGACGAACAATGTATTGGGTGATGCTGGACCGTCGTATACTACAATGAAGGAATGGGCTGCTGAATTTAAACGTGGTCATGCAAGTTTGGAAGATGACCCACATACTGGGCGTCCAAAAAGTGCCACTACACCAGAAATCATCAATAAAGTGCACGGTATTGTTTTGGAAGAATGCCGTTTAAAGGTGTCTGAAATTTCTAATACTCTGGGCATCTCAGATGAAAGGATACATCACATTCTTACTGAGAAATTAGGTATGAAAAAGCTGTCTGCAAGATGTGTTCCACGTTTGTTGACAACTGACCAAAAACGCATGTGAATGGAAGCTTCTCAGGAAAGTTTGGACCATTTTAAGAAAAATTCGAAAGATTTTATTTGTAGATTTGTAACTACTCATGAAGCTTAGGTCGATTACTTTACTCCAGAAACAAAACATCAGTTGAAACAATGGTTGCAAAATGATTCGCCGCCTCAAAAAAGGCAAAATCAATTTTGTCAGCTGGAAAGTGTATGGCTACAATTTTCTAGGATGTCAAGGGAATATTATTAATAGATTACCTAAAAAAGGGTTAAACGATAAATGGAGAGTATTACACTAACCTTTTGGGCCAATTAAATAAAAAAATTCGAGAAAAAAATATTCAGGGAGTATTCTTGATACTCCCGTCGGATTTTTATTTCGTGAATGCGAAATTACATACGTTACTCTCATTATTGGGAGATTCTTTTGTTTTGTTTGTCAGAAAGAAAGTTGAAATGAAAGAAAGAAAATTACGCTATACATAACATTTATTCATCGAAATCATTAGTACAAATGGCTAACCTATGAACAATTGGTCGATGGTAACTAAAATATGAACGTAGGGCATAATCGTCGGACTAAGTTGATGTACAAACGTTAAGTCGATTGTGGTGTTTCCAAGTGTAGTCGAAGAGGTTTGTACAAGTTGTAGATCGTATTCTTGTTGCATATATGGAACCAGCCAATCATTTCTCGGATCGTTGGGATCGACATAGAAATATTGGCGTTGTAATGTCGGGCTCAATTTCCTCAATGACCTTAGATATTGAGCGCCCAAATCTACAAAGACTTCGAAAGAGGAGAAGTTTAATGTATTTTGTTTCTGCATTTGGATGAATATACAATGAGGCAGCAATGAATCTGAAAGAATTGTTGACTGTGATTTGTGCCAATGAAATATCGCCTGTGCCAGGTTCCACGTATACACCAAGTCGTTGGGTTATATTGTTTGGTATATTGAAAGGCATAGCACATAGCTTGTTGCTACGACGTTGATAAATTGCAACACCGCCAGCCTTTCTCTTTTGTTGTTGTTGTTCAGTGGGGTTATTATCCATGGCTTCGTGTTCATATGAGATGAGATTATAATTTTCAAGCTGCACAGACTCGTCATTTGTAATCCATGTTTCTGAAACCATAAGAAAATCAGCTCTCGTTAAGACAGGATCCGTTTCAATGTCAAGTTTGTGTGCAACGAGACTTTGCGCATTCATTCCAACGAAGAATATTACAATCGTGTCGTCTTCAATCAAACTGTCGGAGCAATTCATAAACAGTTCAACACGTTTGGTAAGTGTATTACGTGGATGGTTCTCGAGTCGCAGATATTCATTTCGCATTTCTCTAACAGTTGAGCTGTCGCAACCAATTCCGTGATAGAATTTAAAGTCGTTGCGCGAGTTCGTAATGTAAAGACCTTCGATGCTTGTTACTCGACTCATTGCAACATAGACCAATTGTATTTGCTGACTTTTGCTGTAGTCATACACAACCGTGTCAAATGTGCCTCCCTGACTTTTGTGTATGGTTATGGCACAAGCGGGTACAATTGGAAATTGCATTCGTTTACAACTTATAGAACCATCGAGTTTGATGTTAGCGCTACGCATAAAGATGGGTGTCCAAGTTCGATCTATTAGACCATTGTTACTCTTGGTGCTGCTTTTAGTCTTGCCATTTTGCCGATGTGGGCTTGTGGAAAGTGTAGCCACAATCTGATATAAGGATTGATTTGTGTAGACTCGTCGCTTTGTTGGACTAATTGAACTGCTGTCTCATGAGTGACTTCTTCGATGTACTCAAGTATTCCTATTGCACCATTAACAATTCCATCGTCCACATCAATGTTATTTGTAATCATATAAGGCATACCACTCTGTAAATTAAGCAGATACGGCAAACCGCCAGTTTCCATCACACTGAGCTTGTGTAATTTGACTCGTGCAGTGCCAAGTTGAGTGCTGTTATTGTAGCCAGTGATCAAATCGGAGGCACTGCTACAAATTCTGTCTGATATTGCAAGTCGGTTGTAAGCATCCACATCATGATTTCTATGGAAGAGACGTATTGCATTTGGTTCGTGTTCCCTACACCATTCAACTGTTCTGAAACGAGACTCGATCGCTGGCATTTCTTCAGAGTCTAAACGTTTTCCATCACCAATCTTCGTCAAAATTTTAGAGAATAAGAGGTCGCTTTGTCGCATAACCTGAGTGAGCGGATAGAAATCAACTGATTGCAACAATACGCAACCCACCCAAGTTGTTTCGTGGTGATTTATAAACGGGGGTAGCATTTACAGGCGGTAATTGCCGAAAATCTCCAGTCAGAATGATATCCATGCCGCCAAATGGTTGATCATATACGCCCGTAATTTCATTCAGTCTAGAGTTGATTTTATTGAAAACATCGGACCCAATCATACTTATTTCGTCAACTATTACACATTTTACTCCAACGAAGGCAGTTCGGAAACACTGCAAAGCTTCATGGGGCAATGAAGTTGATGTTCGCATTAGACTTATACGAAACGCAAGAGTGAACGGTCGTACCCTGCAAATTTACAGCGGCCTTTCCAGTCGACGCACAAGCAATGTAAGCATCTCGTCGTGTAGTGTGTTGTTGAGTGTATCGATTATAGGTCTCCATGGCTACACGTAACACATAAGTTTTACCACTACCGGCTGGCCCAGTGAGATACACTTGGATTGGCGGCGAACCGAATGTATGGATCCGATGTATAATTTCCAATATGAATTCTCGCTGGCGTTTATTAGTACTGCGTAACAGTTTGCAGTAGTCTTCTTTTGAAAGCACATTCGATCGTTTTCGTACAGCAGATATGCCCACAGACAAAGCCTGTGCCGCACCGATGTCATCGTCGTTATTCTCTTGGTTGCCATCATTCAACACGCTACTCACAAAATTATCTCGATTTTTTTGCTCCTCATTTGTCGCATTTTCGTCTATATCGTTATGAATATATAATTCTTGAATTTCTCGCATCACTTCTTTAATATTTATGTTGGACTCATATTCACGACGTTTAGTAAGAATTGCGGATTCGTTGGTGTCATAGATCTCGACAAACCTATTACGATCGAGTATATCAACTGTCTCATTTCGAAACGGATAGTATAGCGTAACCATTTCCCGTTTGTAATTGACCACATCACTTATATCATATTGTCTGTAACGTATAACACATGGAACTGACCGCTTCTTATTGATAAATCGAACCTCATCATTCTGATCGGCGTTTGGATCGTCACATTCGTCTGGCTGCTGTTGTACTGACTTCTTTCCAGAATACCAAGCTATGAAATCAGCGAGGCATAGATCTTTTAACGATTCATCGCGTTCCTCATAACGTTCGATTTTAGTTTTGGTCCACACATCCGTACTAGCATCAGCCAAATTTTCCAAGTCCATTTGACGTTTCAATTTCCTTGATCGTTGTCGTTCTTGTGGCCACACCGTTGGAATATACACAACTTGACGACTACAATGGCTCATCGATTGGCGAAGCAAATACCAGGCCGCCTCCTGTGCCGACATTTCGACCGAATTAAGAACTTTCACACCAATCTTGCGTACTAACTCGGTGAAGTCCAACTCCGGATTCTCTTCTTGTAATTTTATGAGTTCTCGTTGCAAATGACTTATTCCACGATTCGCCTTGTTAACGTATTCTACAACATATGTCGCACAACTATATTCGTCCAGTATAAATTGCAAGTCACTATTTGAGTCCAACACTCTGGCTAACCACGGATTGAAAGTATTGGTGTAGATTTCAGACATATTACGTTTGAACAACATCGTCGGCCGTCGCAGTGAAGCTCGAATTGTATCGAGGTATTTGCGCTCTGTCAAATGGTTGTCTACAAGAAATTCTTCAGCACTGTCATACACTTTCTGCTCCAGTATTGTTTTTAAACGCTCAGCTGATTTATGCATGGTAGCTTTTCTCGGATCACCTTTAGCGAGCGACAACAGTACCATTGTCTTTCGCATTGGCCAGTACGGGATTCCTAAGCGACACGTTGTTTCTCCACGCTTGGTACAAGTAAACGTATGCTGGTGCGTTTGATTGGAGTACATCTCTGCAGGCAAATCTCCCCTCGATACGCTCGCCAATGTATTCATCAACTCAATTGATTCTTTAGGATCATTGTTCAACCACAGAGTATATGCGCATGTGGACTGCCTCGATGCTGGAACTCGATGCGCTTAAAGTAATCAACGACTCGATACCGATCACCAATTGGATTCGCCTTTGCCTTACTGCACAACATACTCATCAAAATGTCGACCAGTTTGTTAAACACAATGCAACACGTAACTGGATCTTCATTCACCAAATGACACCGCATTGATCTGCGAAGTGCCTCAACATTTTGCACATCTTTATACGAATCACTTAGGCGATGCAACACCGACAGAAAACCTGGCCAACGAATTTCATTTGCACTCAACGTAAGAAACACAGTAGGCTTCCCAAGCTGGCGCATCATTGCAAACAAGTCACGCTTACGATCCTGCCAATACTGCATCGAATTTGGAATGGATTTAAGAAATGACAAATTCTTTTCCATGCAATCACGTATGAACTCCTTATCATTTAACATAGCACGAGTCACATTAACTGTGCTGGACGTTTTGAAAGTATGAAACATTCCCTCGACGACTCTCATTCTCAAGATTTTCATCGCCATATACAAGATGTGTTGTGGGGTCACACCTCGCCGATCTTTACGTCTAATTTCACTCGTGGCCATCATATAAGGAGTCACTCTTACACCATCTTTGTAGCGACGATCTATACCCAAGTAAATATTTGGAAACGACAATTCCTCGGCGTGTGTATCATACACAATATTCAACGGCATACTGTGTTGGCCGGGCGCTATATCAAGACAGTTCTCCTCGTTCCACAGAAGTGTATGTTGCCTGGCCACAATGCAATCCGAGTCTAACACTGGTGCCTCTTCTACACAATCCCCATCATCGTCAATTCTGTCGACACATATATTGTCCAACAAAGTTCCATCAATGGTAATTCCATACATACGGTACAACGGCTGTTTCACCAAGTACTGCAGCCATTGCATTACATTGGATTTCTGAACATACCCGCTCAAATATGACGATTTGTGCATTAATTTCCTCTTGACGTTAACATTTATCGCATAATCGTCGTCCAACTGTCGAGGCAATTGTTTCACCATATTGTTCACATCAACTGGAACATTTATTACTTGACCAATGATGCCATAACTCCATCGTGCCATACCATCGTGTCGAAGTCGGCGAATTTGCATGAAGGCAGCCTAGGTGATATCAACCGTTCCTCTACCGGACTCAACACTGGCAAAGTTTTAGGCCGATCAGGATATTTGAAACCGTTAGACACACTCATGGATGGGATTTTATTAGTATCCAAGCATCGACGGCAATTTACACATGCTACCATAGCCTCCACTACTTGGTCGGGGAACTCGCTGCGCAAAATGTTACAGTGTTTAACTTTAACGAGCTTAAGATCCTTCTTGAACCAAAGTCGATTACAAACATCACAACCATGTCCAAATTCATTGTCAAAGAACATTTTCACAAAGTGGCGATCGCATGCAGCATACTTATTTGTCAAATCGAGCGAAAGGTCTGAACGCGCCATTGATGTTACCGTCCGTACGAGTCTCAGTATTGTCATCCTGCATAACAATGGAATCGTCGTTGCTTTCTACGTCTATTGGACCACTTTCCAAATCCATTCGACACGATGACGAAGTGCTAGGTTGCTCCAAACGTTGTACGCACTCGCTACTTGTACTGGGCGCTCCACTTCCACCAGCCAAATTCGAATTCTGGCGTCTCCTTTCCAATTCCTTTTGTTGCAATCGACGTAGCCGACAACGTTCTATATTTGTAAGTCATGGTGCACGCATTTTGTTCGGAGTTCCAGATTTTACAGCCTTCTTTCTCTTCTGAGGACGCGGCATTTTCACAACATCTCAATATTTTCTGCTTTCCAACGTTAATTTTATATTTCTTGTGTTATTAACGTCTAACTCACGTTCTCAGCTCTCCGTAGACACCTCGATCACTAAAATCTACCAACTCGTTCCGGAGATACAACTGAACTCAACGCGCGCCGTGCCCACACAAGCCCAAATTTAGACCCCCACGCGCAGCGCTGTGACGTCACCGCGCAACCCCCCCTCCGCTCGCGACAAACCATTTCCGGTAGTCGACGAAATGGGCTATCCAGTCATAGTTTTAGATATTCTGTAATCCTAATAATTTTTGCACACGAGGCCCTCGAATGTACACAAATATTGGTCGCGGCAAAACCTTACATGACGCTGAGAACGAACCATAAGATGTTCATTCGCATTCTCATCAAAAAGGCCAGGTTAACAAAGAAAAAGATAATTTTCCATCAGGATAATGCATGCCCTCACATGTGCGTTGTGTCTATGGCAAAAATCGCCGAGTTGAAGTACAATCTGCTGCACCATCCATATTATTCACCTGACTTAGCACCATCTGACTTTCATCTATTCCCAAATCTCAAAAAATTTCTCGGGGTGAAACAATTTTTCTCAAATGGCAAGCTGAAAGCGGCAGTAAATGATTATTTTGAGGACCTAGAATAATTGGACTTCCTCAATGGGGTAAAAGAGCTGGAGCATCGCTCGACTAAGGATATTGAACTACATGGAGACTATGTTTAAAAATAAAAACGATTCTAGAAAGAAAAGGTAAGTCTTTCATTATCAGGCCGTGAACTTTTCAAATTGTCCTTGTAATAAATGAAGTACTTCGCAAAAACTAAGATAAGGCAAGGTATGTGTATTTAATCGAAAGTTGTCTTAATCAGATGTTATTCTTGTGCTAACTTGTGAGTGATGTATATTTAGTTTTCACTGACTGCCAACTTTTTTTCATTTGTTTCAGGTGTTAACAAGAACAATTTATCCATCATAAGACAAATGGAAGAGATCAAATTTGAGGACAAGGTATAAAGTTCAAAATTAAAAAAAAATACAACTATTATATTAACGACTCGGAACACAAAGTTTTTTATAAGTAAAAACATAAAGTTTTACCTTATAACCTGAACTGGTTTTCACCTTTAAAAGGCTTCTGCAGAGGCTTCTTCTTCTGAGCCTCTGAAGAAGCCTTTTAAAGGTGAAAACCAGTTCAGGTTGTATGGTTTTTACTTATAAAAAAACTTTGTGTTCTGAGTCGTTAATATAATAGTTGTATTTAGTTAAGTAACGGACACGTCATGGACAACGAAATCCAAGAATAAAAAAAAACATTTTTTACTCTTAGTATATGTATTAAATTGATAAACATATTATATATACGTATCTCATACACACATTCATACATTCATTCCTTATAACAGTTTATTTATCATCATATTCATTTGTAATTAATTGCTGTACAGAATATGATTTATACATGTATTCTTTTGTGTAGGGTTTGCATTGACAATATGCATTTTCCATAACCTCCTAACTTTCAAGCAATTCTCCTCACCTTCCCTCGTCCAATTTAGACTCATAATCTGTTTGTTAGTTGCAAAGTTTGTTTAAAACGTTTCCTTAATCTGCCAGTCTGCCGTCTTTGCATTGGCTAATTATGTCAGTATACTCATACTATGTCCTCCATTGTCCTCTATCTTCTCACACTCTGCTAGTCTTCCTGGTATTATCCGGAACTCCAAATTTCTGAGTTTTGAGAACAGTTAAAATTAAATGGAGCTAAATCAGGTGAGTAAGTGTGATGTTGCAAGAGATTGTATTTCAGATCAGCGATTTTTGGCTTTAAAAACAATGCTTGTCTGAGGCCTTCCATTATCCTACTACAAAATTATCTATTTCTGTACTAAATATGGCCCTTTTTTCACAAGTTTTTTTATTTATTTAGCCTAAAATGTTAGAATACCACTCTTTATGTTTTGGCGCATCCATGATAATCTCTTAACAACATTCTCTTAGCATCTCAGAAAATCAATTTTTTTCTGTCCTACCTTTCCAACAGACAAAATTGATTTTCCTTTTTTTTGTTAACATGACTGTAATTAACAGTGCAGCAGACCAACATGTTGCTTTACAGCTGTTCAGGAGGCAAATGTGGTGTCACCTCACGTCATGTCTCTGACACGGTTCTCAGACTCTTCGTATCTTCTTCTTCTTTTGACCCTTCCTGAGCCACCTTCTTTATCTGTGAGAGCTTACAGCATCCCACAACCGAACAGTCAACCTGGGTACTCTAGTCTTTGCCTTCCTCTGCAGTACTTCCCACTCACTGGGTGCCCATCAGCAAAGTCGTTACTGGGTCTCAACCAGTAGTGACCCACCACACTGTCTGATCTTCACAAACCACTCCAATCACCCATTGTTTCCAGAACCTGTTCATTTTTGTTTTCTAATTACTTTGTCCATCCAGTATATTTTTAATATTCTCCTTCAGCAGCAGATTTCAAATGCTGTGGTTGTGTCTTTCACTTTCCCTATTATCTAGGTTTCACATGCAGCTCCTATAATAGCATGCTGCAAATATATAACTTGAGGAATTTCTTCTTAATTTGGCTCCAGTATTTGACAGTAGCAAATTTGTTTCTCCATCTGGCCTGTCCTCTAACACTGATTCCTCTCAGTTATCTGTACCAGTTTTAATATTTACCTATTTTTGTTCCTGATTCTCCTCTTCCCCCTAATAATTTTTTATAATATTCAATAGTGGTCTCAATTTACCTTTTTTTCTGTGAGTAGAAACCTTAACTCTTAACTCTTAACATTCGTTTGTAGATAAGTAATTAAAACTCAACAGAATACACAAACTGTATCATAGTGTTGTATACATATAAACTACATGAGATTTAGTAAATAAAATTGCACACTTGTGCGAGCACGCACGCACACACACACACACACACACACACACACACACACACACACACACACACCATGTATGTACAGAGTATGGATATTTATTGCAAAAATTGATAGGTGATTCTATATATTTCATATTTATTATTGATCACCTCTTTATATGCTCTTTAAATCACTGAGAAGACAAAGTAAATTTTATAATTGTTTAATTTCCAGGATGTGTTACCAGTTATAAATTCTGTCCTAACAGGATAACTGTGTGTAAAGAAGAAATCATCAAAGAAGAGAATGAACAGTTTGTTGATCAGGTATAGTACGTAGTTATACATTTGTTTATAATAACAAGCATTTATTGTTATAATGAACAGCATTGTTGTTATTTGTAAACTTATGGGTTAAAACTGTTGGAGACAGTTCAGTGTGCCATGGGAGTCATTTTTATGTGGACTTTCAGTCCATACGATTTAGTCATAACATGTACCAGTACCACATGGCGGGAAATTTGAATTTGATGACGTCATGGAGGTGAGTACCATGTGACTGTGGTGGAGGTAGAACATGACTCGTGTGGGGATATCACGTGGCCATGGTGGGAGAATCGTGTAACAGTGGTGGGGGTACCACAGCTCTGGCGCGAAGTGTACTGATTGGTCGGCCATGTTTAATATATGTGACATCATCATGTAGCAGGATCAGTTGTGGTTGGTGTGTTTTGTAACGGTGGTGGACCGTTACGTTAAAATTGAAAACTAGACCATTGGCCTAGATGAAGCAAAAAATGGCTGGAGCCCATTGTGACAGGACTTGCAATAAAACGCTTGTTTAACAATAACAACTTTTATTAAATTTCCTCAGATCAACGTTATACAGCTTTTACTACACAATCCCAGTATAGAATAAAACTTAAATTTCAAAACAGCCCTTAGTTTTCATTTTTCCCAAATATCTACACATATACATATACGTACATAGAATGTGTGTTCATCATAAATAA
Organism: Magicicada septendecula; assembly: GCA_034769895.1. Lineage (NCBI taxonomy): Eukaryota > Metazoa > Arthropoda > Insecta > Hemiptera > Cicadidae > Magicicada > Magicicada septendecula. The sequence goes on along the minus strand of CM068372.1, from coordinate 449,272,449 downwards.
TAATGTTATCCAAACAAGAATTAATCAACCACATATCAGGTGGCTCTTTTAGCAGTTAATAATATAATTCACAAATATAAGTGTTGTAACCCCACTTTATCTTGAGCAGTTAAAAAAAAAGAATATTTTTTTATTGAGAAAATGTTTGAGAATTTTTTTTTTTTTTTTTGTAAAGAGGGGCCACAAGTTAATTAAAACTAGGCTAAGGCCTAGAGAAGCCAAAAATGCGCTGGATCCAGTGAGACGGGACTTGCAATGAAAACTCAAGAATTAAATAATTAACAAATCCATTTTTATTATTCTATCTCATAACAATTTAATAATAAATAAATACAACAGTAATCTATAATTCCCCTTTAAATAGTTAAATAAATAAGTATACTCTCTCAACAAGGCCACCTGAAAAATATTTATTGAAACCAAGAAAATAATTTGCTATGTCACTCTATCAATGAATTGAAATTTAAAATAATAATTAACCTTGAAATAAAGCTCCCATTAAACTATTTAATAAAATATAAAATTTATTTTATATGTTCCTTTTAGAATGCTGCATATAAATTAATGAAGATAAATGATTTCATTCCTTGTTACTATTAATAATAAAAATAATTACTCAACAAATTAAATAAATTTTAAAGGTGACAATTCCTATACTTGTTATAAGGTTAAATAAAATAAATTATTTCCTTAAAGAAATGATCAGCAACGATTATTGAGATAGAATACCTCCCTTAAAAAAAATGAAAAGGATATACCCACATGACTACATGTGTTAACTTTCTGTTGTAAAAAGACATTGAACAATAAATCCCTATATCCCAAGTTCCCACCAAAAGTACAGTAAATGCATAATATTTATAACCCCCAAAATGTACACGGAAATATACACACATAACATGTTCCACAAGACAAAATACATTATACAATAGTATACATAAAATACATAAAGGTCTCTGTAACATCTCATAAACTTATTACTTAGAGTGAATATGTAGATACCACGTGGTGAAGAATTTGTTTAAAACACATAGTTTTTTACTACACATAATTTGATAATACAATTAATTTGAATGGGACATCATTTACTTTCAAGACGTGCCTGAGTAAGTTCTCAAATATTTGTATAAAGTTTTACTGTTAATCTTAGCAAAACCTTATATCACTTACTAACGACGCATTGTGCAACATTACCTTGATGTACACGTATCTCATTACACCGGTGTTAATTAAAGTTTAAACTTAAATATTTTGTGTTCAATATACTTTAGGTTTTTAGTGCCGAAATTCTGACACCCAAATAATATAGTTTTATTAGCTTTAAAAAAACTTTACGAACAAATTGCGTATTGCACTAGTGCCTGCATGGTTGTAACAGGTTAACAGATTCACTTACTCAAGCATACAAAAAAAACAGTTTTCTCCCGTGGAATATAGTATTTAATTAATATAAAGTAATCAAGACTTACCACAGTCGTTCACGAATTATCTCTTCATAAATGGAAGAAGATCTGTGGTTGGAATATTCATCTCTCCACCGGAGAAAAAAAAATGCGACCGTCAACCGCCAAGTATTTTGTTAGACCAAAATAAGATGGAGTCTGCTTTCTTCCCCGATTACCTACCATAGATCTGGCCAGGGAGCAGCACTTGGAATTTTCATACCACAGCAAGCCGGCAGGTGCCGACAGCGAACGGGCTCTGTGAATTAGTCTCTCTTATTTCGGTACAAGAGCGCAGCACGAATTAAACAGCTATAATTCCGTACTGCCAATAACGTCAAGCGGACTATTCCGTCTTTTCGCGCGGACTCACCGCTAGATATCAGCCCAGTTTATGATCGTCAATTACAGAACTCTCCAATTGTAAATAACTGAAAACTCGCTGAGTGTTCGTAACTCAGCACAGTGTGTAATCACAGGGCTGGTTCTAACAAAACTTTGATCATTATAAATGTAAAACAAATTACTGCTCATCGATATAGTTTTATATTAACAAATAAATATATATACATTACAACGCTACCTTTTATCTAACACACTTATATAATATATTTAATGATAGATAAAACGTTACTTACCCATGATTTTACTTTACCTGGGTGCCAGAACAAATCCCAGATATAAATGACACGGTTTCAGCTTAGCTCAGAGCATAGAGACACACTTTCTCAGGATTCGTTCAGTGATTGTGGAATTCAAGGGGAATCGTTACAAATATCACTTTAAAATTTGCTTGAGTTTGTTTAATTAACGTTTTAATTATTTTGTTAACTTCTTGAAAATGCTAATTGTAAGACTTATTGCTACCCTAACTCTTATAATTAATGGGTGTGCGTGAAAAGTGAAGATTAAAACGTCCAAACGACCTACTGCTCTTATCTGGTTTAATTAAGAAAATTGATATCTCCCAAACCAGTGCTAAAGAACAGGTCTGCAATAATTTGCACGTTCAATACTACACCTCACTTTCCATTCAACACTCCTATACTATGTTATAACTAATCTTACTAATAAAATACAAAGTGTGAAGTTACTTAATGTCTTTTAAAATTCTTTATATTTTATTTATTTATTATTTATTTCATTGATCAATGAATCTATTTCTTACTGTTTGATGCGTCGACCGTAGATATGAATCCGTAGAGATCCTCCTTTTGATGGTTCAGCACAGAAGAAATGATGTTGACCAATCTTGTTGAACGATGATCTGGGCAATTACAGATGCTGTAGCTCTCTGTTGCACCAGTCAATTCACAATTGATTATTAATTAATTAATGTGGTGTTACACAGCGAGAGTTGTTGTCGAACTGCACTAGTTCCTCTGCAACTGCGGACTACTTCTCGAACTTTTTGCTTAAATGAAACTTTGCGTGTTTGTGAAATTAAGCACGTAATTTACACACGTCTAGCGCATTGAAGATCCGAACGAAGAGTGCGCGCTACACTCCGTCAGAGTTGGCGTCTGTTCTAAATGCAGGATTCTGATTGGTTGTTCCAAATAAATCATGCGTTTTTCCAGTTGAAACAGTATCGGACAGGTCGAGCAAACGCCCCTTGACAGGTCTGAGACGGCACAGAATTACTGGCTAAAATCGTACTTCCTTTGTTTGAAAATCGTTTGATTACAGGTATTTGCAAACGTGTTTTCAAAGATCTGACCACAGAATATTGTTGCTTAGGTCTCTATCTGTGTGTGTGTGTGAAAACACCTAATTCGTACCTAGCCTAATTCTCGAGTTATTTCGCTTGGCGTTCTTCTTCTGTATATCTTCTGTAAATGTTAATTATATTGGTTGATATTTTGGCTACTTATAGAGCTTTAATTGCTGAACACTATGCTGTTTTCAGAATTGCTGTATATTTATTGGTTTTAAAGATATTGCAGTTTTAACACATAAATTCAATTGAGTAAAATTTCCTGTCTGTACCGGCATTTGTCGTAGCCGTGACGAGGTTAGACAGAGATGGCTGCGATTATATGCTCTCTCTCTCTCTCTCTCTTGCTTACGTCGCTATACTCGCTCCGTTTGACACTTTCATATAACGCTCAGATAGGACGACAATATGAATCGTTATAATATATATATATATATATTATTTCAATCACTTTCTGCTACAGTCCGTTTCTTATATATATACTACTTTTAATATTTATAATTAAATTTACCTCAAGATGTTATTTTTTTCCTTTTTTGGAACATGTTTCGGGTACTGTGTACCCATCCTCAGCCTTCCGGTTTTTTTGTCTGGTGAAGTACATATGTGTTGTTGGTTGACTATTATTATTGTGGCTTCCTGTTGGCTTCTGGTATTTCAAATTGGTTTTATTGTGTGTGATTGTGGTGTATGTGTTCGTTTTTTGTGTATTTCCAATGTTGAGTGATTTGAATATTGTGTCATGTTTTGTATTGATTTGTATTTGTTCAGGTATTAGTTTGTTTTCTGTTATGTTTGTATATTTGTAAATTTTCCCAAATGTTCATTATGGTGCCTTTGTGTGGTATATGTTCTATTAGTGTTACAGTGGTTATGTCTGGGAATTCATGTCCTGTGTTTATTGCATGTGTGGCTAAACTGGATTTATATATTTCTGGTTTTTTGTATGCATTTAGGTGTTCAAAATAACGTTTTTTCAGCTGTTGTTTTGTTTGTCCTATGTAACATTTATTGAAATCTTGGCATTCAATTTTGTATATGCCGTTAGTTGTTGTATTATCTTTGTTGTGTGAGCTATTTAGATTTTGTAATTTATTTTTATTAGTTTTGTATGCTATTTTTATATCTGTGTTTTTAAATAGTTTTGTTGGTTTTGTCATTTTATTATTTATGTATGTGAATGTGGCCCATTTGTTGTTGTTGTTATTATTTATGTGTTGTTCAGTTTGATTAATTCTTAATTGTTCAGTTTTTATTTTATATTTGATTTTATTTTCTATTTTGATCACAGTATTTTTGTTGTATCCAATTTCGTAACCAATTTGGTATATTATATTTCTTTCTTTGTCAGTTTCTTGTTTGTTTAGGGGAAATTTTAGGGGACATTTTTAGGATGCAGAGTTTGTATTGAATGTAAACAAAAATACATTGGGAATATCGACTTACTCAGTCAACATAGAGGTCGATTCCTATATGATATAAAACCATATTTAGTTATATGTTCAGAAAATAATATATGAAATTGGAATGAATGTTATAAGAAGAGTAAAGAGTAATAAAATTATAATTTAATAAATAACCAATAGAATTACGAATATTAGAGGTAAAATAAAGATGTTTAATAAGAAATAGAAAAATGATATATATTTTAATAGGTATATGATAAACAGATGTAAAGAAATTAGGGAATTATCATAGGGGCAATTTTGTAAATTGTTAAAAAATTGTATTGTATAGTGAGGAAGAAAATGTTTATTAGTCTAAAATTAAATGCATTAAGAGTAACGTTATTAGTCTTAAATTAAATTCATTAAGAGTAACGTTATGAGTCTTCAATTAAATTCATTAAGAGTAACATGAAGAATCTAATTATATATCTAATAGTAAGTACATGAAGAGTCTTAAATTATATTAAATAACATTTGTACATCATCAAGTTAATGTAACAAGGAAAAGAAAATACAGTAAAGGAATTTAAATTGTGATACCAGAGTTTTGATTATAATATTTAATAAATAAATAATAATACGAGAAATATAACAATATCCTTGATAGAACGACGACAGAAGAGGAAAACCTTGGACTGAAGAAGAGTTTAAGTGGCCATAAAGTATAGTTAAGTGTTCCGAGGAGACATCTGTGTTGCACTAGTCCTGGAGAGCGGCATTCAGCAGTGAGAGCAATAAGAAATTTGTGTAAAGGAACAGATTGCCAAGCCTAATATTGCTTTCAAAAAAAAAAAAAGGTAAACAACAACCAGAAGTGAACCCGTGGCAGCTGGAAGAATTCAGAGTCGGTTAAGTTACATTAGTTTGTTATTTATTTCTTACATGGTTAATTATCAAAATACTACATATTAACTGAATCTGGGTTATTTAAAAGAAGAAAAGAAAATAATAGATACAATCATAAATACGATCAAATAACTTAATAATCATTAACCCTGAGAGAAAGAGTTTCTTTACATGTACTGGTAAATAAATAAAAACATAATAACAGTAGGTACATTTATTAATTGTATTATACTATTAAATAATTACAATACCTGTGTATTCTATTGTATTCTATCAGTAAAAAACAACAGTACAGATAATGGCGCCCATACGTGCAAGCAAAGGTTTTCTTTAAACCAGCACCAAATAACACAATTTTGTTAAATTTAATTAGCATAAATATTTTTTTCCTTGTATTTAAAATTAAGTTAAAGATTGTAAAATGGCTAACGAACCAGAGCAACAATATGAATTAAGGAGTAATAGTGCTGAAGAGGAAGAAACTGAAATGGAAATAATAGTAAGGGATGCCCAAGGGGACCAACCAAAGAAACTAAACCAACCAATGGATGCAAATTTACCGGAAATGATGAGGATTATGATGGAGCAATTCGGAAGAATAGAAGAAAATAATAAACAAACAAACGAAAAGTATGATAAAAATAATGAGGAATTAAATAAAAAAATTGATAGCAATAATGAAACATTAAAACAAAATATTGAAGAACTCAAGAAACAAATGAGGGAAGATAAGGAGGAATTAAAAGGACAATTGAAGGAAGAGAGTGAGAAAAATAAAGAGGAATTGAAACAACAGTTAGATGAGTATAAAACAGAAATAAGGAATAGAATTACAGAAACTAACCAGAAAGTTGAGAAAACTAATGAAAATTTAACTCAATTACGTGGAGAGGTAATAAATAAAATTATTGAACTGGCAGATAAATTAGGAGAAAATAAACAAGAAGTCATGGAACAGATGACGAGAGAATTGGTCAAACACAAACAGGAGGTAACGAGCAATATTCAATCCATGGGACAACAGTTGGACAGCAATAATACCAAAATAGAGGATACCATGGGACAATTATTATTAAGGGTCAATGAAATAGAACAAACTGGTAATCAAACATGTGTTATACGAGAAGACAAGAATAATAGTCATGAGGTGCCACATATGAAAGGATATATAAAAAATCCTATGGAGTATTTAAATAGAATGAAGGAATATTTGCATAGTACCAAGGAAAATAGATGGGAGAGAATTAAACTAATGTTAGACCAGGGGTTCCATGAAATGAATGATTATTGGTGGGATGCTGTTAGAAACACCTTGAATAGCTACCAGGAATTTGTGGACAGCGAATATTGGACGCCAAAAATAAATATAAATAAATATTGGACGCGATCCATACAGACAAGGGTGCGGGAGACCATAGTATATGGTCGGTACAACCCAAGCGTAGGACAAACACCGACCTCGTATTTTTTATCGCATGTTTGCAGGGCAAGATATTTAGACCCACCCATGGATGACAGATATGTGGTGGAAGCTTTGAGTCACCATTTTCCTGAAACGGTAAGCTTAGCACAATTTGCCAGTCAAGCCAATACTATAGAAGCGATGACGTTATTACTCACTGATTATGAGAGGAAAATGAATTATGATAGTCATGCTAAACAAGGGAATATGAGAAGAGACAGCTACCCTAACAGATATCCGGAAGAACAAAACCGTGATAGAAATCAAATAGTAGAAAGGAACGACCAGAGAAATGTTCCAAGATACCAAGATAGGGAAGGTGGAAGAAATTACTACAGAAACGATAACCGGAATGACCGGAGATATGATAATAAAAATAATAATAATTACAATAATAATTATAGGGGCAACCATGCTTCAAATAACTATCGAGGAAATTTTATACGCCGAAATTATAATTTTTAAATTTTTAACTACATTTAAATATGAACATGGAAATGAAGTCAAGTTGATTCAGAAGTATGAATATTCGTTTTCTTTAACAGCAGATGACTTACTATGTAAAGTCCGAGTCGACTGAAAAAATGCAATAATTGAAGAGTGCTTTGAGATATTAAACGAATCAATTTGTATTACTCTAGCAAAGATGATTCGGAATTGAAGGTAACAAATATATTTTGGCATATCTATTGTATCAGTTAGAAAGATAATTGTTTAAGACTGTTAACACCTTAACGTGTGACTCTCTTATATATTCATTTAAAGTCTATCGGATCAGGTTGAAGAAAAAGTAAAAATAGAACTGAGTTTATGTCTGAATTTCGAAATTTTGGTTTGCCTGTAGGACAAGTGACTAATAGAGACCTGTTGTCTCCTAACTTGTACATGCGAGTAGGGACCAGAGTAGGTACCATTACCGCCTACTACCAACACGTAAGTCCAGCAAACTTACCTAGCCCTCCTGTACCACAAAGTACTCCTTTAACTGCACCAGTTGTCAAGTTACCTACAGTTTGTTTTGTACCTCCGTTAGAACAAATCTTACCTGAACAACCTGTGTACGATATACCCAAGAAATCTTCATGAGTGGTCGCCCTATTTACTACTTACCCATCACGGCATCACTGATCCAGATCTACTGTTAGAAGGGTGTGAAACTCTATTACGTGCTCTTCTGCAACGGATAATTGAGAGATATATTAATGGGCATTCGAACTATACCAACGAAGCAAAGGTAAATAGAGTCAAAATAGTTAAACTAGAGATAGAATTCACTACGTGATCTTGTAAACGAATGGGTGGTCTGTGTGGGTACATTTTGTTTTTATTATTCGGAATACTTATTTGTATAAGCTTTGAAATCTTTATTATTTGGTACTGTGAATATAGTGTCTTTGAACTGTTACGGTGTACGTTGACTGTTATCACTTCCCGCAACCACAACCACAGAGTAGATAAGCACTCAACAGACAGTTATTAGTGTCGCGATTGTTGAATCTGGTTTTCTTATATTTCTATTGTAAAACATGCAATATTATAAACAAAAATGGAACATGGAAAAAAGGTAATTATGACCACCCCAACAACTGCTAGTGTTAGCGGCATGCTTAGAGACCTTACTGTTTCTAATTTCAAAGAGAATTGGTCAGAAGACGGCCCTGTAACTGAAACGGAATTCTTTAACAAAATAGATCGTGCAGCCAAATCAGGTAATTGGACGGATACGGACAAAATTACAGTCGCTGTACTTAAGCTGACCGGATCAGTCGCATTATATCTAAACAGTAATGAAGAAGCTACTCGTGACGATACGACGTACTAGCGGTTCCGAGAGATTTTTATTGAACGCTTTAAAATAAAGCACCTTGATCAGTTTCACTATAGCGTTTTGCAAAACGTGACCCAGTATAAACATGAGACCCCTGAGCAGTTTGCAGACGTTTATGTTCACGGACGATCAGACAAGTACCCGAGCCTACACAGCAGGCTACAATTAATGATGAGGCAGACAGACGCATGTTAGTTGCCTAGCCTATATTAACGGTCTTCAGGGAATAGTGGGAAAACAAGTTAGATACCGTATGCCATCAACTCTTACCGAGGCTATACAAATAGCTACAATGGTAGCAGAAGTCAAGGCTGTAGAAGCGCGGAAATCACATAACAAAGATGGAAACTTTTTTGCCATTTGCTTTAACTGTAAGAAACCGGGACATATTGCAAAGAATTGTCGTCAGCATACGCAATTTGTGAATAACGATGGGTTTAGAAAACAGAAAAGTAGTAAGGTTACTAACAGTTATAATAATAAAAGTAATAATAATAATAAGAGTAGTAGTCCAAATAATAATAATACTAACCGATGGGAAATGACCGGCAATAAGCATGACAATCGTGTACGATGTTACGCATGCTAGAAGCCAGGACATTTCGCTAGAAATTGTAAATTGAAACGAGCACACTCAAACAAAGCGGGTTCGTCAAGAAATGGCACTGGACTGTCGAACTAGAGTCCCAAGGGAATCAAGAGGTTTTCGTTCACCACAAATTCAGTAATGTTAGAACTCGAAATCCTCAATACCAAGTGACTGATCTAATGTGTAAGAATTAGATGACCAAAATCAAATGTTAATTGATATTACAGTAGGACGAAAGGCCTGTAGATTTCTATTAGATACCGGTGCAATGATATCTGTTTTAAAAACCGGCATTAGTCAAAAGGAAATGTGGGAGAGTAGTATAATTGCGAGAGGAGCAACAGGTGATAAAGTGTATGGAGTACAAAAGTAAGCGTAACGGTCGGTAATAATTGTAGAGTATATCATGATTTTGTTGTAGTTTATATTAAAACGAGGTATGACGGATTAATAGGCATAGATTTGATGAAAAAACTAGGGATGAGAATTGATTTCTCCACAGAGATTGTGTATGTTGACAATAACATAATTAGTGTAAGCAATATGATAGGGAGTAAATCACTAGGTACAGATGAGGAAGAGCCTGGTCAGCTCACCGATTCTTCACCTATTACTGCTACTGTCGGTAACGCTCTAACTTTGAATAGTAACGAGAGTATATGTAATGTGAACGTGTGAGAATTACTCCATCCCGCCTATGTCCGAGATGCTTGTTCGGGGATGCCTGAATATGGAAGCATCAGAATTAAGTGCGCGAAACGGTAGAAACAATATTGATAGAACCAGTATTGATAGATTGAGTATTGGTAAAACAGTATTGGTAGAACCAGTGGAACTTAGTGTTCATGGGCTATGAGTGGCCAGAGTAATAAGTAATATTTCAGTAGATCAGACTGAAAAAGTTAATGAGAAATCCGTGATAATGAAGTTGATAAATTTCAGTAGGGAAACGTTGGATGTTCCTAATAATAGTATTCTTGGGGTAGCTGAGATGTTTGAAATAGACGAGACGTTTCATGCGGAACCCATAGCTTTGAGGGAGAAACAGAAGTAGATAATTAATGTTGTAAAAAGTGAGAGTCAGCTGAGATATAGTAAAATAGATAAAGAGATTAGAGATAATTTAGTGCATTTGAGTAAAATGGATTTTCAGATTTGGTGGCCTGCATTGCGGAAATATATGCGTTTATTTACGGAACCTGCAGAGAATATAGTTTGTAGTAGTGATATTAGGCATAAGATAGAGACGGGAGATAACCCGCCTGTTAGAAATAAGCCTTACAGATTGCCACATGATTTAAAACCTGTTGTTGATGAGCAAATTAGAGATATGTTAAAGAAGAAAATAATACGTCCATCAAACTCTCTGTGGTTGAGTCCTGTACTCATAGTGAATAAACAAAGTCCTGACGGTAGTCCGAAATATAGATTTAGTGTTGACTATCGAGCATTAAACTCAGTTATGAAGGGAGATGCGTACCCCTTGCCTAATATAACCGAAACATTGGATATATTGAACGGGAGTATACTTCTTACTACCTTAGATTTATGTAATGGTTTTCACCAAGTGAGTGTAGAACCAGCAGATATAGAAAAAACCGCGTTTACAATACCTGGTCACCATTACGAGTTCGTTGAAATGCCATTTGGGTTGTGTAATGCCCCTGCAACATTTCAAAGATTAATGGATAATATACTTATGGGAATTAAGGGAGAAGAGGCATTAGTGTACTTAGACGATATTATTATTTACAGTAGTAGTGTTGAACAACATGCTAAGAGATTAGATAAGGTATTACAGAGGTTAGAAGAAGCTAATTTGTATATTCAGCTGTCCAAATGTAATTCTGCTGTAACAGAGGTAGAATATTTAGACCATATTGTAAGCGATAAAGGAATAAGACCAGACGCTAAAAAGATTTCAGCCATAGTTAACTATCCTTGACCTAAAACTGTACGTGACATTCGAACCTTCTTAGGCTTAGTTAGGTACTACCGTAGGTGTATTAAACATTTTGCCGATATAGCTAAACCTCTAACTGAATTAATAAAGAAGGATACAGACTTTGTTTGGAATACTTTATATAACGGACATGAACATCCTGTAGCAGATGCTAGCCACCAGCTTAATAAAGCTGAAAGAAATTATGGCGCGACAGAGAGGGAGCTTCTTGCTCTAGTATGGGCTACCGGTACCAAGTATTTTAGATGTTACCTCTATTGTAGACGCTTTGTAGCTATTACAGACCATGCAGCGCTAAGATGGCTTCTTAATTTGGAAAACCCATCATCGCGACTTACATGTTGGGCTCTTAGATTATCTGAATTTGGTTACGCAGTTTTACATAAGCCTGGCAAGAAACACTTAAACGCCGACGCATTATGTAGACATGTGAACGCTGTAGCCATACCTTTAGTATCTAAATATGACGTACTTAGGGAACAACTGCATAACAAGGTTTGCCAGCAGCAAAAACAAAACCTTAATAATGCTTATAAAGTGACTGAAGATGGATTACTTTATAATACTGAGTTTGAACAACCCCGTGTAGTTATACCCAGGGCATTGGTTACACAAGTCATACCACAACATCATGATACTATATTTTCTGGTAACCAAGGCATTAAAAAGACCATAGGTATTAATAAAGAAAGATATTTCTGGCCCACTTTAGTAAAAGATGGGACAGAATACGTAGGAGCGTGTGCATCATGTAGTCAGAGAAAATCCGGAAAACGGGTAAGAGCACCGTTAGCAAAATTTCCCGCAGTCGCAGAACCCTTTGAATTTGTTTCGATGGACATTGTAGGTCCACTTCCCTTGAGTAACAGAGCCAATAAGTATTTGTTAACTTTTACTGATTATACTACTCGTTACTGTGAAGCAATCCCTATTCCAAATCAAACAGCTGAGATTATTGCACAAGAATTTGTTCACAAAATAATAATGCGTATGGAGTCCTGAAACGTTTATTAACTGACCAGGGACGAAATTTTATTTCGTCATTACTCAAAGGAGTATGCACTTTGTTAGGAATTCAAAAACTTAGAACCACCCCTTATCACCCACAGTGCAACGGCCTAATTGCATAAGACTTTAATAGATGTGATTTCTCATTTTGTTTCGCCCGATGGTAAAAATTGGGATGAGATTGTCCCTTTTACGTTAATGGCGTACAAGAGTGCACCTCATGTTGCCACTGGATTTAGTCCACATATGTTATTATTTGGGCAAGAAATGAAATTACCAGAAGCTGATGATCTAGCCTTTGATGGTCTAGCCTAACGTGATACAAGACAGGGAACTGCACTTATAAGTGAGGCCTTAGCATCTATTTTACAAGGCTCTAAAAGGTTGACATGTGGTATAAAGATTCAGGTGCAACTGACCACATGACACTCATCGAGATTGGTTTGTAGATTATAAACCATTCAATCAAGAAATCTTGGTGCGTATTGGAAATGGTGATTTTCTAAAAGCCTATGGAAAAGGCAATATAAACGTGAATACATTTGATGGTAAAAAATAGAATAAAAATCATTTAGCAGATGTGTAATACCTTCCAGATCTTAGTTTACAATCTTTTCTCGAGCTGTGTTGCTTTAGACAAAGGTCTAAAACAAATTGCAGGTAGTAAAGTGTGCAAATTTTTGAAAAATGGTCAAGTCATAGCTATGGGGTTACGCAAAAGACATAGTTTATTCGAGATGTAATTTGAAATTGAGCCTCCGAGCAAAAAACATGAAGAATTGAACACTAACTGTGCTAATATTGCAGATACTTTGGAAACATGGCATCAAAAACTAGTGCATCACAACTATCCTAGAGTTAAAAAGGTACTTCAACATTTTGGTGTTAAAGTTAAAAACAACGACATATGTTTTTGTAATGCATGTGCAATTGGAAAAGCTCATAGCCTACCCTTTCCAATGAGTACTTCCGAAACCAGAGTACTTTCGCACTCTTCAATATTAATTGTATTATACACATTGTTTGTTAAATTTGATTCTACGAAATATAATATGTCACAAATCTTCACAATTATTTACACATGTTAAATCTTCGTACGTTTTAAGTCATTTCGCGGGACTTTCACTACCGACTAATTCAGAATTTCAGTAAAGACTCTGAACTGTGAAGTTAAGACTCCATGAAACTTATAACATACTCTCGTCAACACTTACGACCGACTCCCCCGAAAGATTATTATTAGACTCCTCGATCGCGCTCTCGGCTTATTTTATATACTGAATACACCTAATTCCCTCTTAAGACTCTCTTAGTCCACCACCTTCGTTACCATTGGTTATCGTTCTTCTTTTCTACGAAAATTCCCTCCTATTTCTTTTACACGTTACCACGCTACGTTTCCATTGGTTTTGCGTTCTCGTCTTCTAAGAACTTTACTTCTGGAAACCCGCCTACGTTGAACTCTGGTTTCTGATAGGATATCTTACTTCCCTACTCTATTTTCCTTGCTTTTGGTTCCACCCTCAGTCTGTGACGATAGTTCGATTTCACACGCGTCAATTGCCTTCTAACGCACAGCTGCATCTGGTCAATGAGTGTACTCCACTTTGCTATAGACTTCTCAGTATCTCCTTGTCTGGCCCCCGCTGACTTTTTCTATACCCAAGCGAGACCAATTCCTTCATTGTCGTACTATGTCCAGCTGTATCCTCTGTTAGAGGGGTCACACACTTGGTGTGGCCTTTCTTAGTAAATTTCTCTCTGGTGTTTTTGCTATCCCTTACTCAGAACCACCCTTTTCTTTAAGCGTCCAGATGTACTCGTTACATCTCCTCCTGTGTGGCTCTCTTTGTATTTCTAATTGTACTCCTCGCTAGGGTGTCTTTCTATTACATTCAGCTAGAACAATCTTTGGTTTCGCTAAACGTTCAGCTGCCCCGTTGATTAGTGCGTTCGCCTCCGTCGTATCCCTGCTTAGTATTTTCTCATTGTACTTGGCTCTGGCGATTGTTGTGCCTATCAGTCAGAACAATCCCCTAATTTCTCCACGCTTTCAGCTGCACTTGTTAACCTTGTTCACATGCCTCTGGTGTATTTCCTGGTAAATTTTCTCTCTGCCGAACCTCTGCTCTTGTTAGATTTATAATACCTACAGACATGTGCACGTCGACGTTGAAGGCTGTTACACTCCTTTGTATTAACTCCTTTTATAGCTTCCCACATAAGTCAATGTCAATCCAACAGCTGCCACCTGCTTCATCTTTCCTTTTTTTTTTCGCGTTTTGGCGTTACAAGATGATACCATAATAGAGGCAGGGGCTCAGGTGCAGATGCTTAGGATTTAAGTCTTTAAATGATAAAGATTGGGAACCACCTCAAACGGTTAGAGTAAGAGAAGCCGCGCATAGCCAATATTACTTAAGGCTGCGTGAAAACATAATACCACCTCGTAGGAATTTAGAGTAGAGAAGAAAAGAAATCGGTATTAGTCCTTAAGGAAGTCTGACTTAATTGTGTAATTTTACAGATTTGCTGTTATGTGGTGAAGTAACCAGCCTTACAGGCAGAGAACAATCTATCTCGCAGATGCCAACATTTCACGCTTGGAATGCACAGATCCTTCCCGACCACAGGAATGTAATTTAGACAAAGGACTTGTGTTTATAAAAGAAAGAGATAGCCTATTAACAACAGATACTTGGACTATCGTAATTTCTATAAGCACGGAAGATTATGATAACGTTATAGCAAAGCTAAGCACCTAACTTGATTACCTAGAGACCCAACAAAACAATACCCAAGTGAATTCCTTGATTCCATACTATGAAATATCCCAGTTAAAAACAAACTTGAAGAATACCCAGAAACAAGTATCTACTTTAAAGCTTTGGTACCCATTAGTAGAGAGAAAAGAGGTTTAATTAATGGGTTGGGAACTGTTTTAAAATTTTTGTTTGGTACACTAGATGATGATGATTATCAGACTTTAAACTCGAAATTACATTCATTAGAAGATAGAGATGATTCTGTAATTCATGTAGAGTCCGATCGACTCTCTTATATAAAAAAATTAACCACTGAAGTGGAAAGTCACTCAAAAGCTATACAATTATAGGTAAATACTTTGAAGACAACTGCTCAAGAGATAATTGCTATAAATTTTACTATATGGACTGAGATTGAACAAGTAAAAGGACGAATAGAGTATCAGTCAAAGATTTCTTCTTTATTTAGAGAAATTGGAGTAACTTTAAATCTAGTAGATACACAATTAGTGCAGATGCAAGAGGCACTAGATGTAAATTTAACTGAATACTTAAGCTCTTTGTTAGTTACACCTGCTAAACTGAATGAAGTTTTGAAAGAAGTAGTTAGTCAACTACCAGTTGGTCTATCATTAGTAATAGACACTGAAATTGATAAGATTTATAATTACTATAGAATATCTAAAGTTCACGCTAAAGCTGTTAAGAATGTAATTTGATTAATAATAGAGATTCCTTTACAATCTGCTAGAAGCCAATTTGAACTATATTTGTTGTAAAACCGCTGCCATATTATGATAAAACACTGGCTCAATTTGTGACAGTGCATAGTGATTCAGTGTATCTTGCTGTATCTAAAAGTAGATTAAAATATGTGATGTTAAGCTACGAACAAGTGTTTCAGTGCATTAGATCACCGTATGGAATTTGTCCCCTCAGCGTACCACTTGTACCAGCATGTGAGAGCAATAGTTGTGCCTTCGCCATGTTTACTGGTGACGAAGCGCAGAGTCATTGACTGTGTAAAAGAGGAGTGGTGCAGTGGCGGCTTCAGACCATTTTTCGGGGGGGGGAAGCCTGGGGGTATGGAATACCCCCAGCTGAGGAGGGGCGGTGGCCATCCCTCAAAATTTTTGCAAATTTAGACTTTAGAAGTGGCATTTTAAGGTCATTTAACTCCTGTAAATATGATTTAAATGAGTTACTTTTTGAAAATATTTCCTGATTCGATGGTGTTTTTAAATTATTAATTCAGTGAAATATATCGTCATTTTGTTATGTAATGAAACATATGTATAAGCAATTTTGGTACTTTTTATATACAACTTCGCCTAATTCTTTCTGCTATAAATACATAGGATGTGCCATAATCAGTAAAAAAGTCTGGCTCAGTTTCGTAATTCGTCCGGCGTTTTTTTCATTTAAAACCTTTTAATTTTAAGGGCAGTAGTGGCGGTTTCTTAATTGGTGCACATGAGCACGTGAACCTCCTACATAAATATAAATATATTAATTGTAACAAACACTAAATAAACTCAAAATAATCTGGTTTAGTTTTATGGTGCAATAACAAAATGCTCATTCTGGTAAGCGCAGTCGGCGAGCCTTGCAAAGTGGGCGCACAGCTCCATGCGTGCGAGGCTGGGGCTAATGAGCGCGGTGACGTGACCAGGCATTGTCGCGGTGGTGGGGGCAAACCTCTCCCATGTATAGAGACAGTGGCACATTCAGGTTGTGCACCAGTGCTGTCCTAGCTAGGGATGGCAACATTGATTGGTATATCGATATATCGGTCTTCCGATATATCGTAACAGCTATATCGATATATCCGATATATTGCTTGAAATATATCGATATATTACGATATATCGGTAAATTTAGAACACCTCTTGGATCTTATGACTTTCAATGCTCCATTGTTTATTTGTGTACCTTTTCATAACTTCATGTTCATCATTCTTTTATGGAGACGTTTATGTGAAGAGTATGAGATTCATTTTAGGTAAACTGGTTAAATGAACCCTAAAATCATGATTTCTAAACAAACGGTTTGCAGTTTCGTAAGAATGTATGGCTTGTGAACTTTATACATACGTAGTACTGTAACTAATGTTTAGTCTTGTTTTGTAGACTAAACATGAACACAACACTTGCCATTGTTTTGTAATTTTGTAACCAGTGACTTATCGAGTTGTATCTGTTGCAATGTTTCTCCAAAGTCGAGCCTAGACATCAACAATCGTATATTTTGGAATGTCTACACTTTGTGTACATGTTACGATTCACGAAAAAGCGTAATAGTATATGGTTGGCATTGCTCTGGCATCATACCAATACTAACACGTGTAAGAGCCAGACAGTACCATTGAGTGGACAATAGAATACAATTTACTCTAATTACTGTGACTTTTCATTGAATTTAGATTTTCTATTCATTTTTTATTTTTTGCATAATGGCTTGTAACAAAATATTGTACACTGCTGAAGAAATATTAGCAGAGTTTCAAAGGCAAGAAGAAGAAGACTCGGACTTAGAAGAAGAAGATTTTGACAAAGAAGTTTCCGAGACTGAAGATAACATTCTTATAGACAGCGATAACGAAGATGACGAGTTCGACTTAGCTGAAGGGACACAGGATTGTAGCAGTGCTGATGATCGAAATGCCTATGAAAACACTGATGATGACAGGATTTTTGAATTGGGGAAAGACGAAGAAACCGGTACGCTCCAAATTTTCACGAACCTCATCTTTGAATGTTATCACACACCTCCCCGGACCAAAAGGCGATGCTCCAGGGATCGTTGATGAGGTACAATTGTTTTCTTTATTTGTAACCGATGAGATGCTGGAAAAAATTGTTCTCCACACTAACAGTGAAATAGAAAGATCGAAGATCAAATACCAATCTGTAGAGTGGTTTACATCTCCCACAAACCTGCCAGAGATAAGAGCTCTTATTGGGCTGTTGTATATGAGCGGTGTTTTGAAGAATTCTGGTTTGTCTTGATGATATGTTTTCTGTAATCTATGGACCGGCTGTATTTCGCTGTTCAATGTCACAGAAAAGATTCTCTTTTGTAATCCAGAAATTACGATTTGACGAAAAAACTACGAGAGATCCAAGGAAGGATAAATTTGCGGCGTTTCGAGACCTTACCTTGCATGCTTTACGCAAGGTCCGAGTCCACCTTACCGTTAGAGGGTTAATGAAGTACTAAAACACAATTCCCAATTTGTTACAACCTTATTAAAACATCATTTTAAGAGAAGTGAATTTAATGTTTTACATTTTTTAAATCAATAACAAAAAAACGATATATATCGCGTTTCTAGAGATGTATCGATATAATCCAAAAATATATAAATAACGTATATCGATAAAAAATGTATCGATATATTTAGAAATATATCGATAAATTTCAACTATCAATATATCGTTGCCATCCCTAGTCCTAGCCGTTCAAAGGATCAGGTCACTCGCTCTCCCGGTGTCGCTCGTGCCCAGTGTAGTTAGGATTGGTGTTGGTGATTGATTAGCAACCCTGTGTCTGTGTTAAAAGAAACAGTTTTTTCAAGTATTTCTTTAGAAAAGAAACTAGAAATAAAACAACGTGGTCGTCCGACCCCAAAGCTTAATATTTGTACAAGTGACCAAAGGTAAAGATAGGGATTTCAAAAGGGAATTTAAAGAAACTTTATATGAAAAGACTTCTTGGCTCTGAAGTTGTGAAGCTACAAACAAACTGTATTGTTTTCCTTGTCTGGTACTTGAAAAACAAAGCTCTGAAAATTTAAACTGGATTAAGTATGGTGTGAATGATTTAAGTCATTTACCCTCGAAAATTAAAAAAACATGAATGTTCTTAAGCTCATTTGAACTCCTTGCTAGAGCTTAACTTGCTTGGTAATATCAACTTACGTCAGCAGTTGGACAGCGCTTACCGGAGGAATGTAAAAGAACATAATTAAAAAGTAGAGAAAAATCGTTATGTATTGTCAAAAATAATTGACTGCATTAAATTTTGCGGCGCTTTTGAACTGGCACTTCGGGGACACAGGGAAGGAGATGATTCTTCAAATCCTGCGACTTTTCGAGGCTTAGTGGATTTTGCTGCTCAGATTGATGCCTCACTAAGAGAACACATATGTGACGCAACCGTTTTTAAAGGAACATCAAAAGAAATTCAAAACGACCTGCTCGATTGTATGCTTTTTGTTTGCTAGGAAAAGATTAAGGAGGAAATAAAATTTGCAGATTTTTTCTCTGTAATCGCCGACGAGACAACAGATGTTAGTTTGACATTTCAATTAACTATTGTTTTCGCTACGTATTACCTAACGGAGGACCAGTAGAAAGATTCTGGGGGTTTATATATCCCTCCGGACACGACTCAGACTCGATCGTCGGATGCATTCATGACACCTTAAAAAATGTTGTTGATAAGCCGGAAAAGTTAATCTTTCAAAGTTATGACAGAGCAAACGTGATGAGCGGACACCTAACCGGTGTACAAACAATTATTCAACGACATTACGAGTATGCTTCTTATATCCATTGCTATGCTCATCAATTAAATTTAGTGATTGCTCGAGCTGCTAGCCAAAATCAGCAAGTGCGGATATTTTTCGCGAATTTGAGTAATATACCGGTAACAAACTTTTTCAGCAACTCGCCTCAAAGTGTAGAAATTTGGGATAATGTTGTCGGGAAAAGAATCTAGATGGAATTTTAAAAGCAAAACTGTAAATACAGTATTCGAACATCGGGAAGACCTTATTACCTGTATGAAGGAAATAGAATCAACCTCTAAACAAGAATCTTCTATTACCAAAGCTGGAGCAACGCGGTGAATGCTGGAAGACCCAACTTTTGTGTTTTCGCTTACAGTTTTCTATAATATAATACCACACGTCGATGTTTTATACAAACAAATTCAGCTTACCTATACAGATGCTGTGCAAACAAAAAAGAACCTGGAAACCTTTCTGAGGGAAATAAATAAAGAAAGAGGAAAAATGAGCTCCGTGAAAAGTGTTGTAGACCTTTACAACGCAAAAGATCAAGGCACGAAGAAGACGGTCATGCTAATAGGACGATCGCGGATAAAGAAGTATATTACGTGATTTCAACGCAAATAAAAGAGCGGTTTTCATTTACATCACACCATTTAGCCGTATCCCTTATTGATCTTCAAAAATTTAGTGAGTACAGTAAATCATTTTCTTAAACTGCGTTAGATGAAACAACAGAAAAATATCCCTTTTTGGACAAAGCAAAGCTAAAAACCGAACTGGAAGTGTTTTAGCAATGTGATGACATAAGATATATGAATGGGGCTGTAAGCTAACTGCAATTTCTTATACAAAATTATTTGAAAGATTCGTTTTCAGAGACGTATAAGGCTTTAACGATGGTATCGACAACCCCAATGACTTCAGCTGAAGCGGAACGATGCTTCTCGACTTTGAAGAGGATAGAACCTTTTTGAGAAGTACGATGTCTCAAGAAAGACTTAATGCCGTAGCCATGTTAAGAATAGAGAAAGAACTGGTGAAGACCATCCCTAAGTTTAATGAAATGGTGATTGATAGATTTGTTTCAAAGAAAGACCAAATGATGGACTTCACAAGAAGTTCACTTAGTCTTTGTTAAAGATCCGATTAACCTACTGATACTTGTAAGTGGTATGTATACAATTAACTATTGTTTCAGGACATGATTGCTATCATTATTGCTAAATTTAATTTTTCTAAGATTAATTAAATAAAGAATCCAGTTGATGCTTAGTAAACTACAATGTTAGATTCATTTGGTTATTATTACTTACTAATAAATTATTTAAAATTTCTTAGTAATGTCATTTACATGAAAGTTGAAAAATTCTTGAAAATGCTATTTTCTGTGCAAATATTAACAGGCACAAGGATTAGAATCCTACAATATTATCTAACTGTGTGAACCCCTGGAGAGTTTACTCACGAGCCGCCACTGACAGTTTACCCCTAAAACCCTCAAAATTAAATAAGCTAATAAACGGTCAAACCCAAAGCTTGGATATAGGAATTAAACTTGAAATACATGTTTATAATACTATTTATTTATTTCAAACACGAGAATAACAATACATAGTAACACATTAATAAAAGTTTGTTAAAAGCTTAAACCTAAACAACAAAATCTATTCTCCTCCTATTTCCACTGTTTGCAAATCGTTCAATCACTGAGTCTACGTCAATTTCAATGTCTCTGTGAGTGTGTAACAAGCATAGTCCGGACAATCTTTCTTCACCCATCCTTGCCCTCTGCCACGTCTTCAAACGACGCAAGGTGGAGAAAGTTCTCTCAGCAGACGCCACGCTAACGGGAAGAGTTGCCAGGATTTTCAACAAGGAGTAAATCGATGGAAACATGTCCTTATCACAAGCGTCCATCGGTTCAATAGCGGTTGCAGGAAGTTTACCCTTACATCTGTTTTCCCTTTCCCATTTTTCCCCCAAAGTTCGAATTCACTATTTACCAGATACCCATCGCTTTTCCTTAGCCCAAGTATGGGTGCGAATTTGTCGATCAAGTTTTGGAGCTGCATATTTTCTTCGTCCAGGTCTTTCTGTACATCACTGGCACCGTCCTTGGGATTGTCCTTAACAACAACAGTTGGAATGAATACACGAAGTCCAAAACAATCCAATGAGTCTTTGGGAAATCTTGAAATGAGATCTGCAATCACATTGTCAAGTAGGGGAATGTATGTAGATTTCTTGTGATATTCTTCTGGCGTGTTTGATGTGTAATTTGGTCTATGTTGTTGCCGTGCTGTTACGCGAGGAAGTTTTATTTCAACTCCGAGTTGAGAGCACAATTCCTTGACTTCACAAAACACCTCAGAAAATGTCTCGTCACACTTTTGCCTTTTCTTTTTCAGTACAGAAAGTGTATCCTGAATAGCGTCAGAAGCTTTTCTTAAATCAAGGGACGGAGTCTGGAGCCTTCTGCTCAGTGGAAGTGTATGTTTCAATACATCGATCAAAGAAATCATTGCCGAAATGAACTGTACATCACACAGGGAGGTGATCAGTGCAGTTGCGTTGGAGGAAGTAGTCAAATCCGTCCAGCCAGAAATTGATTCCAGAGCGTCAATCAGATAAGGAAGAGCTTCACGAAACTTGAGCACAGTATCATACCTTTCCACCCAACGTGTTTCACAAAGCCCCGGTAGCTGTTTCCCCAAAAACATACCTAAATCATCGTTTCTCTTTTCCAAAAACTTACGTAAAACGCCATTTCTCTTTGCAGACATATTGAAAAATGATGTTACTGATTTCATTATGCCGATCGAGTTTCGGACACTTGCTACGTTGTTTGATTTAGACAGCGAGTTATTCAATGCGTGATTTAAGCATGGACACCAGCATGCATGCGTTGCTTCACGACGTATTTCACAGACAGCGCCAACAAGCTCAGATGACATTACACTGCAACTATCTGTCCCAATGCCTACACAGTTGTTGACGTCAAGGAGCAACTCTTTGACGATATTTACAACAATTTTTCCAAGTACCCCTCCTGTTAGTTTGCGTTCAAGTTGTACGCCATTTTCATTTCCCTCCTTATCTTGGATGGCATCATATGCATCAATAAATGTGATAAAGTCTTCACGAATAAAACCATTATAAACATACCTCAAAGTAAGAGACAGTTGTTCAGTGTGGGATATGTCTGTGGTTTCATCAAATAGTGTGCTAAAACAGCCAGACTGTCGCACTCTATTTAATATGACACGTGTGATTTCCTTTCCACAACATTCAATCAGGCTATTTTGGGTGTTTTCCCAATGTATGTTGCCCGTGCAGATGAGTTATCAAGGTGTTTTTTCAGTATGTGGTCACCTGATGAAATACGAAACCTTAAGAGCTCCCTGAAGTTTCCCTCATTTACGGTACTTGGATCTTCTTCGGGGTGGAGGTTACCATCGTCTCGATGTCCACGAAGGGGGATATTTTGTCGTCCCAAAAAGATAATACTTTCAATTATGGGACGCAACCGCTCACGATTTTCTTGAACTTGCTGTAAGCGCTGAGTAATCACTTTATTAACAACAGCTTCTTCTGGAGATGTATAAGTTTTAATGAAGTTTTTCCCAGCTTCCACACTCTCTCTGTGGTATGTATTTTTCTCGTGTGTCTCCAGGCAGCCATCTTTACCAAGTAATTTCGCAAATGAGGTCACAGACTTAGTCACAAGAGATTGCAAGTGCACTCCTTTATTATGGCCACAATACTCATGCGCAAAAAGTACGCAGTATTTACAGTAGAGACCCTTCTGTATATCATAAAACACAAGCCAATGTTTGCTTTCTAAATGATTTCTCCCTAAAAAACGCTTGACAAATTTCCCATTTTTATTGTGGCCTGAAAAAGGAAAACTGTAGTCTTTGGGGGGCTCCCAATGGTGTTGTAAAAACCAAATTTCGTAAACTTATCCACAGATTTTCCAACGTAGAGTCCTATGTCGTAATCGTGAGTTACTAATTCGCCTGCTAGGTTAGAAGTAATATCTTTGATTTTGGTATGAGCTACTCCTTTCAGAACAGGATGGCTACTACCAGCTTCAGTTCCAACTGGCGAGACACTTTTGGTAGTCAAATAGTTTTCACTATTGCTGAAGACGTACTAGGCACGGTGGAGCACCAACCACACCAGTCTGAGTTGATTGCTTTGACAACTTTCCAAAGAAGGAGTCAATTGGTCTTGTGCATCTCCGTTTCTTAACTCCTGTAGATATATTCTGAAAATATAAAAATGCCACCTAGCATAATCCTTATTTATACCTAATTGTATCCTTCCTAATTAAAAAAAAAAAACAAATAAAAAATTTAAAAATGAAATGATAGCAATAAAAAATAAGACGGATTGATTAATGGAAATAAGACTGTGTGTGGAACTGTGAACGCACAGTGTAGGCGGTTTAACTACAGTACACTTTCGTAAATCCGAATGTCGGTAGGGTAGAGACCACAGTGAATGCCACCTCTATAGGGAATGCCACCTGGGAGTATTTCGTTAATTAAAAAAATATCGAATAGTGTTAGAAACTCGAAAGTTTCATAAGTATGTTCTGTTATCTATTTGCTCGTATTTCGCAGAAATTTTGTAACAGATATTCTTATTTTAAAAGAAATAAAATTTTTTTTAGTAACAAACAGCTCTGAAACCTGCATTTTCTTATTTTGGATACTAAGGAAACCTGGTAAGTAATTTGTGAAATTTATTGAAATAAGCAGTGCTATGATAGTAAAAAGATTTTCAGCGTGTTCAACATAAAATAAACTTTAAGTTAATAATAATTCTGCATGTACTATTCCTTTACATTTTTGTAAAAATTGGTGGCCATAACTGTGTTATCGAATAGACCAATTATTCAGTTCTGGCCATAGGTACGACAATAGCAAAAAGTTAACCTTACTTTTTAGGTGGTTCTTTAATTAAAGTTTGTTGTATAAAAATTGAACTTGTTAATTTAATTTATTTAAGTTAATTTAAGTTATTTAAGATTTTTATAATTATTTGAAGGAAATAAAAATTGTGTAAAATAATTTTATTATAATCATATATTATATATCAAATCGTTTTTCTTAAAATGTAAATACGTTGCTTAATCATAGTATTTATGTACAGTAAAATGTTAAATATATATGCTAAATAAAGTTTATTATCTATAAGAAAGATATTTTTTTCTTTATTACATATGTATTTCTTAACACATGAAACATATGGCGAGAACCGTGTTCTTTGATGGCGATGACAAAATTAAAAAATGTGTAATTTCTTGGCTAAGAATATTTATTAGCCTTTCGATGAACTCCAACAATATTAATACGGTATTATATTTGATCATTCGGTAATGCAAACTTTTCGCTAATCCGAACCCTCCCGGTTTTTATTAGTTCGGATTAGCGAAAGTGTACTGTATTGCCATGACACCGCCACATAAGGTAATAACTGAAGTTTTAAAGGAAATTCGCTAAAAGCCTCTAAGATATTCACAGATAACAACTGCATGTCAAATTTTACTAAAAATCAGTCCAGTAGTTTAGTTTACACTACTTCAGACAGACACAGGCAGAACATTTTCACAGTTACAAAACATTAATTCTAGTAGGCCTACGTATAATAAAAAATAGGAAAGTAAGACATAACCCTGTTCGCTAGATGACTGATCAAAATTTAGTACTGTACACTGGCTGTACTCACCATTTTTTAGTTTATCGGGCTTTGTTGAGCACAACAAAACTAAACTGTACCTAACTGTACTGTAAACTGTAAATAAATATATGTGTTCTTAAACGTAAAGCTATTTATGTTCAGAAAACCTAGCACACTTGTTACAAATAGCGTCCACACAATAGTGTTTGTGGAGGAGGTGGAGTCAACCCTGGTGGGAAATCAGTGCTGACAACTTCCCCCAGTAATTTTTTGTTATTTCCGCCTTTATACATACAATCTATCCTTATGGATAATAAGCATGTCCACCAGTAAATAACCTCTAAGGCTGTTCGAGTGGCGAGGTTTTGTAGGTGTCTAGAACGGTATTTACGGCGTCGCAAACCGGCTCGTTTACGGCTCCAGATCAGGCAAAACTAAGTACAATACACCTCACGCTCACTCTTCTGGCTTCATAGAACAAAAATGTGCTTTATAAATTATGAAAAAGGGTAGAGACCACAGTGAAGGCCACCTTTAATAAGGCCACGCTGACATATAGTTTTAACCGTAATAACTTTTGTCATATCCACTAATATTTTTACCCATTTGGATCGTCTAAATAATGAGTTAGGAAAAGTGTCTCAGGTTCTGGGGGGGGGGCCATGGCCCCCCCTGAAGCCGCCACTGGAGTGGTGGCAAATTACAATAAACCTATAATGTATGCTGGAAGTAATGGCGATTTCTGGATCTATAGTATGCCGAAGCCTACCCGAGTAACGCTTCAATGTTATACTTCAAGCAATAGTTTGAGAGAAATAAGTCCGCAATTACTAAGAGGCACCAGAATTCTTCTGAATAATCGAAACTGTTATGTAGGCCTATATTCCAAATACTTCATGTTACTCCCGCGATCAAAGGGGAAGACTTTCGCAAAAATTCAAACAAATCATGTGGTGATAGGCTACCATCTATTCAAAATGTCTTAACGTTTTCTGAATTAAAAACATTCCCGCCAAGTAATGAAACTTCAACTGACAATCTCTCTGCAAACATACAAGAAATTTTGAATAGGCCTAATGTATCTGACCGAGTTGATATTATCTCGATAACCGAGCTGCAAACGAAGCTAGAGCTGATAAGAGCACAGCGTAAACAAAGTTTTACTAATTATTAATATTGGTGTTACTTTCACTGTAAACTTACTTGTTTTATTCACTCAGACGACGTTTCGGAGTGGTGTTCTCTTTCTTCAGTGAGTTTGGATACGAATGTGCTAAGTTGTCGGTAATTGTATGTGTAACGGTTTTTAGTTAACAGGTTGTGTGTGCGGGTGGAAGTGGAGGGGATTGGCGCAGGAGTTTGAATTTGTTGTATGTTGTTTATTACTGTGTCAAATAGTGTGTTTGATTTAGATTGTAAATGGTCATTGAGTATGTTGTTTGGTTGTGTTTTGTTGTGTTTGTACATTTCAAATTGTTCTGTGGTGTTAAGTTTACGACTTTTGGTTAGGTAGTGTAAAATTTCAAGGTTGTTTTTTATATTGGTGTAACTGTGGTTTTATGTCTGGATGTGTGTGGCAAATGTGGATTGTAGGTTAGTGCTTTGGTGTGTTCAGAAAATCTGGATGAAAAATTTTCCTGGCTGGCCTATGTAGAACTTGTTGCAATCATTGCATTTTAATTTGTCACAAAGCTTTACGTCACTCCCATTCATAACAGTATTTCTGTTTATCTTCTTCCTAACCACAAGTGTAGTAGGCCTAGCATTTGTTTGTGGCATATGTCACAACACAAAAATGTGGAAATTATGTACAGACACTCCACCCACTACTCGCCGACTTCTCGCCCAGTGCAGCAGATGGTAGTCATCCATGAGGAAATCCAGGACACTCCAAGAGTTCGATGTGTACGTGGACCAGTGACTCCTGCTACTGGATCGTCATAACTGCTACCGGTACACACACCGCCAACAACCCCCCCCCCTGTGATCAACAATAACAACAACACGCTCACATAGTAGTAAAAGTAGCAAACAAAAAGTAAACACAATTCTACGAAACTAGTGATACAGTAAAAATTTAGATGTAATATGCAATGGACGGTTAGATTAAGTGAATTTAACAGCAGATTAAAGAATGGTGTAAGATGAAGAGAAAAACTTTTTTTTGTGTGTAAACGATTTCTTAGTATAAATATAGCTAGTTTGATTGAATATATATGATCTGAAAAGAACTACCTTATAAAAAAAAGACATACCGATATAGCTTGAAACTGACAAATAAATTGAATAGATATGTGTGAAATAGATAAGAAATAGTTTTAAGTTTATTTTGTTGTTTTATGCTTAGATATTTTATTTGTTAGTTTGTTTGTGTTACAACACTCAGGACACCAGGATGTTGGAAAAGCAAGGTACTCCGGTACCTTCCTTTTCAAAACGAGGGAGTAATGTAATAAGACGCAAAGTTTCATTATTTAATTTATTATAATTTCGGTATTAGATTTCTTTCTTTCTTTTATCATGAGTGTAAGATAATTTGTTTAAATTTGTCTCACTGTGGTAATATGTCAGTTGTTAGTAAAAACCACGAAAACCATAACTTCCTATATTCCCAAGCCCGTACAGGAGGAAAGGACCCTTTTAACCTTTTCACACACCACATCGCCTTGAGTCACCTCTCTCCTGATTGGTTGTCCGATGCTCCAGGAGGCCCTGGACCAACCCCTGTCCAAACCCTGTGACAGTCCAAACACTGTGACCCGGGCGTGGTCCTATAGTAACCAAAGTCTATAAAAACTGACAACACAGTGAGATCGCGCTCTTATTGT
Organism: Magicicada septendecula; assembly: GCA_034769895.1. NCBI lineage: Eukaryota > Metazoa > Arthropoda > Insecta > Hemiptera > Cicadidae > Magicicada > Magicicada septendecula. The sequence goes on along the minus strand of CM068372.1, from coordinate 449,244,348 downwards.
TCTTATTTGGCTTATTCTGTCATAGTTCGCTAGAGAAGTTTTTTAACATTGGGGAGCGGGTCGGGTGTGTACCACGCGCGTCTTAGATATGTGTTCTCCATCAGTCCTCGTAACTACAGTGTGGTGTGCTGCATGTTGTAAGTACTGAAATGTAATTCTACAAGAGTGTTCAAAAGTGTTTCATGAGTATAATCTAAACATCAATTTTGCTAAATGTTAAATAAAGAAATTTTTATTAGACTCTGTAACCAATCATTTCACACAACCGACTCACATTGCTTAATAATTTGTTGTTGATTCACTGCTCGGTCACGACAAAATGAAGAGTTAGTGGAAGCTGTAGAGGGGTATTTTACGGATCTTCCAGAATATTACTTCAAGACAGGGATTGAATTATTAGAGAAGCGTTGGACCAAGTGTATTGAATTGGGGGGGAGATTATATAGAAAAATAAAGTAATTTTTGTAACAACTTGTTTTTACATTTCCATTCTGCGAACTTTTCACCTATCCCTCGTAAGTAACTACACACAACAATAAATAGTCAACCTCTGATGTCTTTCAATTACTGTCCCAAGTCTACGTTGGCCAAACAGGACAGGATTTCCACGCATGTGGAACAGTTCTTGTTAATTGAACACATCAGAGATAGTAAAAACATATACCCGAATTCTAATTTTACCACACACACACACACACACACACACACTCTCTCTCTCTCTCTCTCTCTCTCTCTCTCTCTCTCTCTCTCTCTCTCTCTCTCTCTCTCTCTCTCTCTCTCTCTCTCTACAGCATCGAATATCCAAACCTCTCGGGACGAGGATCCGTTCAAATAATCGATATTTCGGATAATAGAGCGTAAATTGAAAACATTATCTCCCTTTACAAAAACAAAGGTTTTTATTACAAAATCATTTCTAACATTCTCTATATAATTACAGCAACCTGTATTCTGTACTGTAATGTATTACTAAGGCTAAAAATCATTTATTTAAAACTGAGTGTAATTAATAAAACCAAAAGTTAATTTAAACAAAATTAGAGTTTAATGACAAACACTGTATTATAAAATTAATTAAAAATTATAAAACAAAATTTACAGTACCATGGATTTACACTTTTTTGAAGAATTATTCTATCACTGTCTGCTTCAAACTGATACCCCATTTTCTTGCTGCTAAAGACTGAAGTCGTTTAAGATTCATAAGCTGAATACAATCTATCTCGTCTTCTGTTTCAGCCCACTTCAGAACAGTTTCAAGCGCGTCAAAAGCTTTTGCTGTCGTCGGTGGTTTTGTATTAGTAGCATTTTCAGTGTTGTACCGTTTCCTTTTATAATAAGCAAAAATTGTTTGTTAAAATTATTAGCACTTCCAAAATTAGCAAAACGTTTTTCGCCTGATATATCTAGCTGGCGTATACCATGTCTTGATTTGAATTTTTGCAACCAGCCTGTCGTAGCTTTAAAGGGTGGATCGCCACCGAGTTTTTCGTTTATTATAGCCTAAGTGCCTTCTCACAGATGATAGGCCCCGATATAGGTTCACCCTTACTTCTTTTTTGCACAAACCATGTGTACACTGCAGAATCTAAGTTGTCATTTTCAGCTGCTTTCATAGTTTTTCTGGAAGTAACGCCTTTCAGAGATTCTAGTTTACCACTGTAAGACATTAGCGTAAGTTCATTTTTTTTTAATGTCAGTAATCGTTTATTTACCAATGCTAAATTGGGAAGCCAATGTGCGCGACGGAAGCCGAAAGTTTAAATAGTCGCGCGACGGAAGATTGCCCGTTAATTGGTCAGAGTTCGTCTCACGTCACGCCACGTTTTTCCGCAGCCAACGAAATAGACAGGCCTGGGTGCGCGGTTGTCACGTGACCATCGGAGTCGAAGGTGTGAAGCGAGCTTCGTTGGTTTAGCGTTCGCTACACGTGTAGTTGCTTTAAGTTTTTTTGTTATTTGTGTTTGTACAAAGTTGTCGTTTGTGTCAGTTGGATATATAAAAAAGCTTTTGTGTCACTTGGATTAATAAAACGGATATAATCTCACTATATTTCATTCTAAGGTAAGCGTTTCTGTTTTTCTTTCTTGTTCACTAAAGAGTTTAGGTTACACGTGGTACACTGTGAGCTTTAAGAATTTAATATTATAATTAAATGTTTTTTCACTGGGATATACTTTGTAATATTTAAATATTATCTTCTTAACTTTGTAGATAATGGTAATAATATAGAAATTTCATCTAATATGACATTAATAGCAAACGCTATTACAACCTGTTATTCTATATTTTGATCTTCTATAGTATATTTACTGTGTCACTTTATATATACTATATACTTTACATATTTTATCTTCTTCCACTTTAAATATGACTCAAATCATTTTAAGTCCACAGAGGGTTAAATAATGTAGCCTATATCTAAATTTTGAATAAAATTTGGGATACCATTTTCTTAAAATAATGTATTCTTTCAGTGTTCATTCCATTCAAAGACTTCACCATGCCTCGACATTGCAGCGTCTATGGCTGTCAATCAAATTATGATGGACCACCTGTTTTTACATTTTCATTACCAAAAGATAAAACACTGAAATCACAGTGGTTAAGGAAAATTCCAACAGATCTTTCAAAATTGAAGCATCCGATTATATGTGTAAAACATTTTCGTTAAGAAGATGTGATACTGACAGATACTGTACCTGTAAAAGGTGTATTAAAGACTTTTCCTAGGAAACTACCAAAGCTTAAAGAAGGGTCTTTGCCATGTATTTTTCCAAATGCTCCACATTATTTAAGTACAACTCAACGTACTTCACGTCGCTTGATTGATGCAGAAAATGAAAGTGTTGAAGCTGCTATAAAACACAGTTTAATAAGTCATGAAGCATATTTGCAAAAGGATACTATTAGTAGCATAGATGATGTTTATAAATTCCTTAATAACAAAAAAGATCTTTTTAAAAAATGGGTATTAATAAAATGTGACAATAAAGTTTTAATATGCCTAATGTCAATTAAAGATGATATTCCAAATGTTGAGGCAAATATCACAGTTTATGAAAATTTGGAGTTTTCAGCTTTTTTGGGAAAAGTTAAACTAACTAAGTTTCCCTTCAGTAAAGCCAAATTAGATGAACTGAAATCATTTAATATCTTAGAGCAATTTTTATATTTTATTGAACAAGAGGTGGATAATAAATTAAGTTCTAAATATTTCAATGAATCTGTAATTGATCATGCTGTAGAACTGCTGGAAACTAGTCCTGGTTTTGCAGAGAAAGAAAATTTAAATTTTATTGTTGAGCAGTTAAACTTACTACAAGTGCCTAGAAATAACGCTAAATATAACAACAAAACAATGCTGTTTTCATCTACACTTTATGTGCATTCCCCATCAGCACATAATGCATTACGGAAATGTGGTTTTTTATTGTTACCTCACCCGAGAAATTTACAGAAACTAATTTGTAATTTTTCACTTAAAGACAGTAGTAGTGTTACTGGTAGCATTGATTATTTAAAAACATGTGTAAGCTTTTTGCAACCACATGAACTTTTGGTTTGTTTAAATATAGATGAAATTTATATGCAGCCACGTATTTATTTTAAAGGTGGGTCTATACATGGCACAAGTGTTTTTTATCCTGATAAAGCAGCTAAAACAGCCCAAGTTTTTATGTTATCATCAGTCTTTTCTAAGTATAGGGATGTTGTCTGCATAGCTCCTGTATTAAATTTAACAAGTATTCAGTTGCATGAGATGATATTAAATATTCTTAAAGAAGTCGAAAACCTTGGTTTTAAAGTTCTGGCGATAATTTCTGACAACAATTCTGTAAACAGGAGAGCATTTGAATTATTTACCCCCAATAAAAGTTTAAAAGCCCACATTCAACATCCCTTTGACCCTTCTAGGTTGTTATTTTTTATTTTTGATACTTTTCATATTTTAAAGTGTATCAGAAATAACTGGCAGAGCAAAAAAAATGATGATGGTTCTTTGTGTTTCATTGATACGGACAATGATAATATTCTTTTTACAGCAAAATATAGACATCTTGAGAAGTTGTATGAAACTGAAAAAACTCTTTAGCAAAGTTTGGCCACCTGTTATCATATAAAGTATTGTACCCATCATCAATCCAAAAACAAAATGTTAAATTAGCTTTAAAGTTAATGAATGAAAAAAATGTTGCTGCTTTAAAACATGTGTCTAAATATCATCCTGATTTATTTCCTGGGGTTAATGAGACGATTAAATTTATGGAAATAATTATTAATTGGTGGAAAATCGTAGATGTGAAAAGTGTGTTTGAAGGTGAGAGATTTAATGATGCTTTTAGAGAAGCAATCAAGCCTGAAAAAAATTTTCAAATTGATTTCTTAAAAAAAATGTGCTTATGGCTTAAAAAATGGAGATTATCTGTGCAGTCTTCAAAAGCGTTATCACCTCAAACATTTCAGTCACTTATCATAACTAATGAAGCATTTATAGAATTAATACCATATGTCTTTAGAACTTATGGCAGCAGCTATATCTTGCTCAGCAAATTCCAAAATGACAGTTTGGAAAGCAGATTTAGCACATATCGGCAACTGAGTGGTCCCAATTATTACATTAGTTACACTGAAATTTTAGAAAATGAAAAAAAAATAAGGTTTAGGAATACTGTAATATTATCTTCTGAAAAAGTAAATGTTTCTCTGAAAACTCTAATACCATCTTCTGAAAATAACTATGATATTGATACACATGAATTTTCTGAAATAGTTGACGAAACATTCTGTTTTGAACTGATACCAAAAATTATTTATTGCCTGTATTAGTATATATTGGGGGGTTCACAACATATAGAGTTTTGAAGACAAATAAGTGTGAATTATGTACGAATTGGATGGAGTGCAATAAGGAATTGAATGTAGAAGATGAAATAAATGATTTCACTCTAGATATGGACAGAGGCAAGTTAAAAATTCCAAAAAAATGTGTCGTAGTTGCTATTGGCATTGTTTGGCATGTTATAAATAAAATTTTTGATAAATTTCTGGTATCTTTTATGCAAGTGAACCACCAGTTGTGTCTTTTGAATAAAATTAGTTTAATATTACTAAGTAGAGAGTCTGAGAACTTCCCATTTAAAGACTCGTGTTTATGCAATCAAACACTCTTGTCAAAACTGGAATGCATAGTTTTAATTGCTTCAAAAATTTTTATAAATAATGTAGTAAAATCTTTGAATGATAAGCAAAAATATGGCAGACAAAATGATATGCGTAAAGTAAAAACACTTTGTAAGTAGTCACTGAAGTAATGGATTTTTACAGAAATGGATGTTTACATGTTAATCTCATAAAATTGAATACAATATTTGTATGTTAATTTTTCTGTTAATATTTGTATGTTTTTCCAGAATTAATAAATTGAATATAACAATTAAACATTAGTATTTATTTATTAACAAGACACAAGACAATAAAAGAAACGTAACAAAATATATAATTTTGTTGAGTTAGAATGAAAGGAACTCCAATCTTTTTTCAAGTTTTACGGAATATATTCTGAATAAAATTATATAAAACTTGGTTTGGTTTATTAAAAACGAAACAATGAATGTGTCAAAGCGAAATCTTATTCGTTTGAAATTTATTTGTCAGCCGACGCAAAAGACGATGAGAAAGCTCGCCTCGGTTGGTCACGTGATGTCTCTCTTATGACGTCGCGCCCGGGCCTGTCTATTTCGTTGGCTGCGACGTTTTTCTTACTAACGCAACCCTTGTTTCGGCTGGATCAGTTCAGTCGCACGCCACGCCACTCGGTGAGAGCCGCCTGTTCAGAAACTTTAAACTGGAAGCCTCGATGACCAAGGTAATTATAGTTATTGGGTTATCATAAATCAATACTGGTAGCAAATTATTTTCGTTTATTACCTTTTGTAAAAATAAAAGGAAAACTTGTGTATTCTGTAAGAAACTGTTAACCAACCATGATGTATCTTGTTGTAATAATTAGCCTCGAGCAAAAGAAAAACTAAAATTCAGTCAGTGGACTTAAAGAGAAAAGCAAAGACATGTAAGATTCAATGTCAGTACTTATTATGTATAATTTGAAGTTGTAATTTTGTATGTATTGTGACTGTAATTTTGTAATTTCGTAGAATTTTGTAATTCATTGTATGAATGAATGTGCGCGTGCTAGCTAAGCAATGTAGTTACCTAAAGCATACTAAAATGTGTGGAACTTACAGTTCATAGCTTGGTCCAACCAACGGGAGTGACAAATAAGGACATCAACCCATTTGCAGCTTTTTATTTCAAGATCTTTCAAGCTAAACAAGAGCCGATGTGGAAGACTGATATTGAACGATGTCTTCTGTGACTTACACATTCGATCACAGAGACTTCCATTGACACAGATTGTTTACCAGCTGCAAATGTGTTTATCGAAGTTTGTTGATGTGTGTTTATCAATTCTTTGTATATCGATTGTAAGGCTGTGTAGCTACAGCGTTTATTTTTTTATTTTATTTATTACCGTACAGTACTGTAATAGTTTATAGTATACATTTTGTTTTGTTCAACGAATATCCAATACGCCTTACGTGTCCAATACGTTACTGTACAGTACAATACATAATTGTACTGTTTATTGAGTTCAGATAATAGATCGTTTGGTTAATGGATGTTTGGATAATCAATGCTCTATGGCATACACACACACACGTATACATACACATATGGTATGCAAGTCATTAAAACCTATGAATGCATGTGTAGCCTACTATATTGACATATAGATAGAACTGTACTCACAGCCCTATTCAACTATGTTAATCTGATTTTATTTAAGAACAAGTATCTCATTCAAAATAGTGAGCAAGTTCTGCAGCTTGGCTACCTCACTAGTCTGTACCTTCATGTGTAGGTCTGTAAAATTAATTTTCTGAAGATACAGTTACTGTGAACACACACAGGTGAAAAGCAAATTTAGTTTCCTAAATTTAAAGACACTAAGGTAAATATTGAAGAATCACACTGGGTAAGTGTCTGACAGAAGGTGATTAGAGTCTGGTGGAGAACAGCAGCAGAGAATCGTCCAAAATGCTAAATACTTCTTTAGGAGTTCAGGCTCATTGATCGGTTGTACCTCTGTTGGATGATGATGCCGACATGTTACACTATAGACTTTCACCATTGTTAAACATTAATTACACATACAATGCTTCAGCCACTCAGAATCAGTGCGTAGGCTATGTACAGTAACACCACAAAACTGATGTATAATAAAAATAATAATATATAATTACACAACAAATAAAGTAAAATAAAAAATTACATACATAAATAAAACTTATGAATAATGTCCACAGACTGTAAGAGTTTCCACTCATTTCCACATAGATTCCAGGTGTGAGAGTTCCAGTCTATGGAATGACTCTAAAAACCTACATACTGATGACTCCAGGATATTTTTGTATTGCAGTGTTGGAGTGGACAAGACACAAGTCCTGGCAGCAGCAGATAAAAAGAGAAACCACTTATTTATTTTTAAACTAGAATGTTATGATTTGTAAAAATTAATTGGTACTGTAAAGTTAAACAGATATTAAGCGTACGTTAAACGTAGGTTATAGTGGGGAGAAGGTGGGTTAGCCACATGAGAGGAAAGTGTCTACTAACACAGCTGAAAATATTGGCCTACTCTTTGAATTATGAATAAGAATAAGACACACTGTATGAGATGAGTAATAATCTATTTTGAGACGGATTAACTTTTTATACCTAATGTGCCGAAGTTACACTTCTTTAATTAAAGATGAAATAAAATATTAAAATTTACTTTTTCCCTGTAAAAGTACTAAAATTTATAAACTAATATCGCTTATAATGACAGCTAAAATAAAGCAGTTATACTGCCTTGTCAATTCACAATTATTTTCTTTTTACTGTTTTTATAACTTTATTTACCAGTACTTAATTTTCTATTGTCTATGCATTCTAATAGTGTTTTCAATTGTTTAGCCTATTAGTTTATTTTTTAATGTTTTTATGTATTTATTAGTTTCTACATTTCATTAGCTACATTTTTAACTATATTACTAAAATACTTTACCAAACTAAATTTTACAGCCCTACCAACACACACACACACATATGTAACTTACTTTTTACTAACTTACCGGTACCTAACTTTTTACTAACCAATTATTCTTATAATTTTAAAATTGTTTTTAAGGTTTTTACAGTTTAGTATGTCTTATATTTAATTCACTACTCTTTTACCAAGTTATTAAGTACTAAAACTTTGGTTGTAGGTAAGTTTTGATTTTGATTACAACACGACCAGACAGTAAACGTGGATATTTTGTAAGACGGAACAAACATAAGACACAACAGAAAGAGACAATGTAATAAAGGTTTCACAGAGTTATAAAATGTTTGATACTGCCATTATTTTGTAAACAGTTGCTTAGCGTGTTGTGTCTGTTGCAATGTTTCTCCAAAGTCGAGCCTAGACATCAACAATCGTATATTTTTGATGTGTACACTTTATCTGCATGTTATGATTCACAAAAAAGACAATAATATATGATTCACATTGCTCTGGCATCTTAATTTGTTTGAATAAGTAACATCAGTAACAGCCTCGCATGTGAAATGATTGTGTGTGTGTGTGTGTGTGTGTGTGTGTGTGTGTGTGTGTGTGTGTGTGTGTGTGTGTGTGTGTGTTTAAAGCAGATGCAAACTATCCATAAAGAACAGGAGAGACAATATTAATACAACAATTAGAAAGTAATATAGAGCACATTTACTTAGGCCTACATGCAGTTACAATTATTTAGGTAAGTTCTTCACCCTACTGATATTTCCGTCACTGTTATCACCATTAGCTTACTATGACTATCACTCAAATCATCTTCACTGCTGCTATCCCGTCTTATATTAATTTCTAAACAATCTGTTACAGTACCTATCCATTATGGTCTGATCTCATGTAGTCATTTTCAATTTTCGTGACGTCAATCTTGATCTCCAGTCTGCAGGAGAAATACAATAAAATTCCTGTTTCGCTGAGTTTATGACACTCTCTACATAAAAATGCATGTTTTTTTCTTTTAACGCTCCTTCATGGTAGCCCAAATCAGTTCCATAGGATTAAAATCCGGCTGATAGGGTGGAAGTCGTAAAACATAATGTCCGTGGATTGCCAAAGTAGCATCTATTTTAAAAGTTTTGTATGTTGGTTTATTTTGTTTAATTAGTGCATAGAGCTCAGGTTTTAACATATATAGACTACAAGGAATGTCATGGTTCTGTAACCAGTTAATCATGTCTGCCTTTTTTGTTAATGATGTTACAGGTGGATTTATTTGTACATTATGGTAGGGGGCCATTGTCTATTACTATTACGCTATTTTTATTCAAATAAAATGAAACTAAATGCTTCACTTTTGATGAATACTGATGTTTTTTGAAAAGTACACACACAATAATCTCCACATCGGCTTAGAGAAAACTAAGCTATTATTCTCTGTTGACGCATGTGCATTACATAACCTGCACCTTTAGCACAAAAAAGGTTGATTCATGTCTACTGAATCTTACTGTACTTGTGCAGTTACGTGCCCAACCACTGATATCAGTATCACTTTTTATTGATATCAATATGTTTCATGTTGTCATCAAAACAAGGAAAACAGACAGGGTGTTCAGTAGATGCGATGGTATAGACTAAAATAAAATAAACAATTTAGACCATGAAACAAGTACATCTAACAGCAATTAAATTAGATCAAATTTAGATAAAATGTGTTGTATTATTTAATGTATTTAAGCAGAAGGTAATGAAAGTGGTTTCATTTCAATTCGTTTGTACATATGTGTCAAAATCCTGAGCCTATTGTACAAGATGTAGGCTGTGTTAGCATAGGTCAGTGGGGTTAGGTAAGTAGGTATTGGTTTCATTTGTTTATTATTTTTCTTGAGGTGGAAGGTTTTCAACTAAAGCAAAACCATCTTTCCTAATCTTATTCTTGAATATTTAAAATGGATTGCTCCCAATTGTCCAGATTCAGTGCATATAATATATGGTAACATCTGCTGGTGTTTTTTATGTGTGGAGGTTATGTATATCGACTGGTTGTGGTTTATTTATTACTTTTATGAGTGGCAGTGTTTTAGTACACCAAAAACCAACTTTCCTAAGCTTTTAGGAATTAGTCTGGCAAATCAGGATCTAGATGGAAAGTACCAATTGTTAACTGGGGGGGGGGGGGGTATGTACTGTGCACAAGTACAAAAAATTAAAGTTTAATTTAAATTTATCATGTTTCTAGTAAAATTTGATTCCTGAATTAAAATTTACGTAGAATATTTTAACAAAACTATTGTTGGAACCAGTGGCGAAGTTACATGGAGGCAATGCCTACCCTAAAAAATTCTGTAGAATAAAAATTATAAATATGTATGAAGTACGTAACGTAAAGATTATACATTATTACTGTAATTGTCGAATTTACTAATTACATGCTTTAATGAGCGACCGCTAGATGGTGACAAGTGACAGCAGACATAGTTAGTTTAAAAAAGCGAATGAGGCAACGTGAACCTGCCTCATCGTTTTTTGTATACATCGTATGTAAGCAATGTGTTGGTGTGACCTGGAAGTGTGAGGAGCGGGGGATTGATGCACGCTCCACACACATAGCGTTGAGGCATGTCTCACTGCTGTGCTGCGAACAGAAAAGCGCACTGTGTTGTTTATAATCGTGTTAATTTTATGCGAAGTGTGCCCGTCATTCCTCTGAACTAATAGACGGTCAAGATTGTCACTTAAATTATTTGTGACATTAAACATTGTAACGGTACATAACCCGGTCCCAATAAAGTAAATCATGAGAATAAAAGTCAGAAATGGGTAAACTAAAGCTCGCTCAAAATTTAATTATATCACTCAACATAATAAACAATTCGAGTGGTATATAGTGCGAAGTGAGTTCTAGTGTACCCATTGAGGTGAAAAACCAAAGTGAAATTAATGTATTACCAAACTGCTGTATGTTTTGGATAGGATAAAACTATGGAAGTAGTATGTAATAATACTAATTGATTTTTGTAATTTTATTTATTTATTGTAATTTATATTGTATGAACCACAAATTGTTATACCCAAGTTAATATTATATTTTTTCAAATAATTGTGTTAGATTGTAAGAAAACCCAGGGTTAATTTTAAAAGACATAAAAATTTTAACTACCAAAGATAATATAAAATTAAAATAATCCTATGAAGGAAATGGCAACAGAAAGTAGTACCGGGTATGAACACTATTCGAGACTAAATAAATAATATATAAATTTATTTAATGATAATAAAATGATAAAATATTTATATACAATGTCATAAAAAAAAATTAACCAAAACATATTATGTAAATTAAATTAGTAAAGAAACCGGAATGGAAGGGAATTATTTTTCCATAAATAAAATATAAATTTATAATAATCACAAACTGCCTACATAATAAAAATACTATGTGTTACTAAGAGTGATGAAAAATAACAAGTATTGTTAATAAGATATAAAAATTTTGAACTAAACCGGAGAGTTGAAGAAACGATGCGACAAAAATTATAAAAAATAACCTTTTTTGGACGTTGGAGGAGGCGAAATTCACGCAAGAGTAATAAACAAAGTGAATACTAACTAATTATACCTGAGGAATCCAAATTAAATGGTGATATACATTAAAAACCAGTGGATGAAAACATTCTGAGGATCCAATATAGTTCGGCCTACTTCCAGTAGACAATTAGAAAATACTCCAAACGAAAAGGAAATAATAACGCAAGACGTACCTCATCACAGAATAAAACTTCAATCCAGTAAGGACAACACGGAGCGAGGTAATATAAACATTTTTTTCGTAATAAGTCCAGAAGAAAACTCGTTTTTTAACAGTTAAATAGAACAAAAAATATTCATTTTATCATATGTTTCTTTCAAAGTAAACAAATACATGCTGCTCTCTTACGGCAATTCTGGAAACTACGTAATATTTGAAAAATAAACAAAATTATTTATTAATTTTTTGATATTTGTAAAGCGTAGCAATTATCCATTTCTGACACTCTCATAACACAAAGAATTCACCCTGAACCCTGGGGAAATATTAAGAATTATGTAATAACTGATGTTTTTTATTATAGCGTAATATTGGGTAAATAACAACATATATGTTTTGTTCCTTAGACAGATCTATGTTTACTCGGTAAAGTCGAGATGATGTTTTTTTTCAAATAAGATTAATTGTGATACCTATATTTTGGTGGCAGGAGACAAAAGTCAATAATCAATAAAGCAATATTATTGAAATAAATATTGAATTATAACGTGTTATAATTTACTGTAGTGGGTAGTTAATGAAAATTTCAGCACAACATACAGAAGAAATCGTCACAACTGAGGGGCAATAATGATACTTACTCTCTCTTCTGCATAAGGCTGAACAAATTACCTCCTTGACCCCAAATCACACACTCTTGATTTCTTTTAGATTGAGTAAAACAAGATAAACAAAATCCTTTATTTATACCTTTTAAAACGTCAGTTAGTATAATTCAAAAGTGACGCATACTGCGTGAGGCATATAATAACACTTTCGCTAAGACCTCATCGAAAAGCGGTTCGTTACAAATTGGCTTCAATCGCGGGGCTTGAAAAATAGCGACTGCTCATTTTACGTTACAACATATATATAGAAACTAATCAAGTTATAAATTTGTAAGTTCAATCAGTTATATTGTTGTGTATGACTAATAAGTGTGTCGCCCGAAATGAGCGAACGCGGTCCTTCTAATACTTTGTCAGAGCTTTTGAACTTATTAAAAAGTAAGCCATTTTCTTCTTGGACTTACGAAGAAAAATGTGGTGTTAAAAACAAGAGATTTACGCCTAATTTAGACATTAAACATTTTGATGGTAAAGTATCTAGAAAATTTCAGTTTTCTTAGTACGAGCGATATTCGTGGTTGACAGGCTGTTCCGAAACCAACGACTTTTTTGTTATACATGTATCTTGTTTTCTGGTGAAAAAGAATGGATTTTACATGGAGTAACGGTTACAAAAACCTTTCTTAGAAAAGCAGACAAACACCAGAATTCAAGTAAACATATTCAAAATGAAGAGCGGTACCGTTTTCTGGGATGAATGAGTATTGAACATACTCTCTCTGAAGGGGCTAGAATTCGAGCTGTTAAACATAATGAAGTCGTAAAACAAAATAGACTTATTGACACGGTGTGTTTTCTCGGGAAACAGGTGCTTGAATTTCGAGGTCATTTCGAAGGGGAAGACTCAGTCAACCGGGGTAATTATCTAGAATTGTTAAATCTTCTTTCTAAGCAGGAGCAGTACGTTCGATATCATCTCCAGTCTACGTCAGGGTTTAAAGATACATCAAGCGATATTCAGAATGAATTAGTTGAATCCGTAACTGATATAATTCAAGAGAAGATTAAGGCGGAGTTAGATTCTTGCGATTTTATTGGAATTCAGGCAGATGAAACTTTAGACGTATCAAGTAGATCTCAAGTCAGCGTAATTTTTAGATTTTGTTTAAAAGAAGGTCCAATAGAAAGGTTCGTTGGGTTTTATGATGTTTCAGTAGATAAGACTGCATCAGGCTTATCAGAATTAATTTTTGACGTTTTAAAAAAATGGGGTGTTACTGAGAAGGTAGTCTGTCAAACATATTATGGAGGCTCTGTAATCGCTGGAAAGCATGGAGGTGTTCAGCACTTTGTAAAACAGACTTGCCCAAGAGCATTATTTCTGCACTGCTACGCTCACAAGTTAAACCTTGTACTTCTCCATTGCACGAAAACAATAAAATTCGTTAGGTTCTTCATTCACAATCTGACAGCATTTCGCGCATTTTTGTGTAGATCCTCAAAGAGATCACAGCTTCTAGAATCTAGAGGATTTAAACTTCCACAATCATCCACTACCCGTTGGAACTTCCATTCCAGAGCAGTTTATACCATCTTTTTCCCATTATGGTGACTTGAGACAGATTTTTGAGGACGTTACAGAGAATGATGAAGGATGGGATAGTGATTCGTACAATTCTGCTGTTGGATTGCTTAACATACTCAAAAAGACCCATTTCATTTACATACTTTGTTTTTATAGGGAAATATTCGTTTATACTGACCATCTCTTTTCTTTACTCCAACACAAAACTACTGCTATACCGGTACTCAAGGACATGAGATCAGAAAACACTGTGTCGTCTTGCATTTAAAAATGTCACCAAATAAGCAGTGAGGTAAATATAGATGACAGTAAGAAGAAACTGCTGAAAACGTTAACTTATGAAGTTCTTGATACTTAGAGCCGCAGACGGTAAGTTCCAATATATTTGATTGAACAACACGTGGCTTGGTACTAAACATTTGGAATTATTCCTTTTAAACATTAATTCGTTTGATTTTAACGTTTCCTGTTACCATGGATTCTTCAGAAAGGAGTACGAGTACTTTGAAAAGAATAAAAAACTACTTGCACAATACGATGACCAATAAAAGACTTAACTCTCTTAGCACCATTGCTATTGAAAAACAATTTGTGAAGGAATTGATGAGTGACCAGCTGTTGAAAGACCATGTAGTTGATAATTTTGCAAACAAAAAAACTTGCCGTGTTGAACTACTCTACAAAAAATTTAAGGTAAGACTTTTGCCTACCCATTCATTAACTACTAGCTTCGCCACTGGTTGGAACCATAGTACAGGCACCAACCAATGAAAAGATTAGTCACTAATGTGGCGTATCAAGCTCATATCACTGTCATTAAAGGGTTTGCATTGATTTCAGTAACAAGTAACAGACTATACAGTGGCCACACTTTTTCCTGTGGCTCTTGATTTGAGTTCAGAATTATGTTTGTAATAACTAGAGAAAAGGACTTTCTCACTAAATGTGACTCTTCTGTTGAAGTTGGAAAATTCTCTTTTATCTCATCTATAATATTACTTATATCAAAATAGGGTTTGGTAAATACATGTATAGGCCTACCTGTTTATTAGCCTTCAACTTGTCTGCAAGAGCATAGTTAATTTTATCAATTACTTGTCAATCCTGGTCACTCTGTAACCATCTATTACACATAATAGTAGATAAACATGATTTATTTGTTAATTATTATTTCATAAAGTTAGTTTTATGAATATTCAAATACAGATTTAAGAAAAACACACAGACAAGTAAGTAATCTGGAAGACAAGTAGTAAATCAGTCTACCTGAAAGGGAAGAAAAATAAAAACGTAAGTCGTTTGATTTCCATTACTGACCTGTATATTATTAGTCTACTTCTATCACTTGTTTCTACAGGAATTGATCTGTCTTGACAACTGAACAAGGAAGTGTATGCATTTTAAATTGTAATGGAAATATGGCTAGACATAAGCAGACATACCCTGAGTTGTAGAAAAGTCTTTGATACAGTTTAACAAATATCTGATTATACAGGATAAACCCGATCATGTAAAAAGGAACAAAAATATGACTGGTACATAGAAGATGAAGAACAGCTTTAAAGAGTTTGCATCCTATTACGATTAAAACCAACCAATATCCAAGAGAATTACAAGTCTTAAATAAAAGATCACAGTGGAGGTGATAGATGTTTATTGATCACAAGTGTGGAATGTACATAAAAGAAAGAGGGAAAGGTTAAGTTCGGTTAAAATTGGGTGCTGGAGGGGAAGTTGTAACTCAACAAGTGGCTAGTCATGGTTGGAAATGATGAAATAAGAAGGTGAACTGGAAGGGATATAAATATTACAGGAACGGTCGAAGTTAAGAAATAAAATTTTATTGCCACCTACATGAAGTGCCTGAAATGAAGATTTTTAAACAACTGTTGAATAAATACAACAAGAAGAAGTAATGGTAGACCATAAATTTCCTGGATCAATGGCATATAAACTGTTATGAACAGCAGGGGCCTTCAAATCACAGGCTGTGAAGACAGAAAATGTTGGCGGATATTGAGATGTGGCAGACACTGAAGCCTGTATCACTATGGTACTTAACTAGTTGCTACTAAATACTTGCTACTGCATTTTATGAGCATTTCTATGTCACAATGTTTTTAGGTAGTGGTTAGAACAGCAAAGTACATAGTTGTGTAGATTGGTTTGATGTTGAAAAGTATTGTGCAGAATGTCATCTGTGAGCATGCGACATGAGGTTTTGAGACACCTTTTGCTGATTGGTGTTAGAGCTTTGTAAGGAGTTGCAGAGTAGCATCAGGAACAAAAATAAATGCATGTGGGTTCAGGAATCAATAGGTAGAATGGGAAAACTGGGAACTTCAACAACACTAATCAGAGAGCTGGCAATTGAGGACCCCCAATTGTACCACATTACATCATGCAGTTAGCCTTACCAAAGTTTCAGGAGTTGCTAGATTTAGTGTCACCAAACTAAATTTGGTTTGTATACGTCTTCTGTTGTGGCACTATGCTTTCAGAGTATTTAATTTTATTCAGTTCATTATGATAAGCACCAAAGAGTGTTTTAATTTTGTTTTTTAAAGCATCTCCCTTTGCTGGTAATCAGGGAAGTTGAAGGTCATCTAGCAACCAAGTGAAAGCAGTTTTATCGTGTCGTGTTTCAAATACTCTATGGATGTAATGTCCCATAGATAATCATATTTTCTATGTATGTTAAGGAATGTAATTATTTCATCACCCGACCATTGTAATGATTCACTCAATGTACATTGAGGAAATATAAAAGATGTGAGTAGAAAAAAAACAGAAAAGTCAGTTTTCTCAAGTTAAGTCTTAAATTATTATCGATTTCCCATTTAAAAAAATGATTGATATTAGTGATTCAGGTGTTGTATGTACTGTGTGCAGCTCCAAGTTTAGTATTGCATTTGGTGCACAGCAATATATGGAAGATTTGGACACTTAAAAACATTTGACAACCATACAGAGTGCAAATACAAGTTAAACTGTAGACTCTTTTAAAAATAAAGTGGCAAAGACTGATGTCCTTGTTATTGGAGAAAATAAACCACATTTTCATAGCACAATGTAAGACATGAACAGAATTTCAGATCTATTGGCTGTCAGTGTAAGCTTATCACCAAGTTGTATGATCAAAGTATAGCAGTCCTAGGACTACCTCTGAGGCCAGAGCAGTTAATGTCCTTGCTTCTAATTGTTTGATGATGTCAGATCTAAACTCGACAAAGCCAATTTTGAAACTTTACAATAGATTTGTTTAGCAGTAAGTAGGTCAAGTTGGTGCCAGTTATGTGTAGAATTTTCAATATGACCTAAGGTATTAAGGTCAGGAGTTTAGAGGTTGACAATGTCAGTACAGAAATTGCAAAAACGTCAGATTACAAGTTAAAGTGTTGAAGAACTATGGTTTAGAACATAAATTAGTTTGTTACTGTTTGGACAACCACAAATGCAAATTTTAGAGGGGAACAAAAAAACAACAAAATCTCTCTCTCTCTCTCTCTCTCTCTCTCTCTCTCTCTCTCTCTCTCTCTCTCTCTCTCTCTCTCTATTTATGCACCTAAGCATTCAAAAAATTTTGACGAAACCGAAACATCGAAGCATGATAATGTTTTTAGGCTTTTGAAACGTATAATGTGGATTATGTTTAGTGGATTACGTAAATCATTTCCAAAGCACAGACGATCACAAACAGAGCATGTAAAACCAAATTTATTCTCACTAAAACGTTTGCTAAACTCAATGTCAGCAGCGATTATTTCTGTCTTGATGCATTTACATATCAAATTCCTAGACTGTGGGGAATCAAAAGTGTGGAAGCGTTACGTTTTTCGATGACGATTTTTGTGGAATGACCCCCGGCCTATAAACATTATATCATGTTAAAATGTTCACAAAAGAGTTCAAAAGAAGTTTGGTAAGAGAATATTAGGCATAGGATGTGCACCATATATGGAACTTCAAAAAAAAAGACTAATTTCATTTTCTGCCTCCCAGGTACTTCTGCTACAACTCAAATAGTCTTTTCTGTACTGAAACATGTGGGGTTCTGAGAAAGTACAGGTGATAGTAGACTAGGTGAAAGCTTGACTGTTTCTTAAAATTAGTTCTGAACTTGAATGTAGTGACTTACATATAAAAAATACAATAAAGGAAGGTAAGACTCTGATGAAAGTGCCCTTTTTGCAAAAATATGACTGGTGCAAGAAAAGTACTGAGGTTGATTGTTATGTAAACTTTATTTAAATTTAAAATATGTCTCTATAAATCTTTTAGCTATTTGCTTGTATTATAATGAACAATGATTTATATTAATAATACTATTATATCAAGAGTAATAAAAATTATAATACAATTTTACACTGTAGAGTTTGTAATTTAAAGTAGGCTACCTAAGGATGAAAATTTGTCCGCAAAAAATATCACTCCCCTACTAGGAATATAACCCAGTATGCTGGTGTCCTTACTTTGTTCTCAGAAATGTGGCCAACCCAGTAAAATGGTTATTAATAATTTTACAGGTTTTTGATTATTCATTCACAACTCGTGTTTTTTAATAATGGCTTTTAGAAGAGAGTACATAATTATAATAAACAGAATGAATGTGTAAACTTATTGACCATGAATGTAAGTGTTACCCATAGATTACCATACAACTTAGGCATTACGTTTTGCTGGCCAATATCGTGATTTGTAAGAAATTAAAAATTCCACGGTAATAGTTCCGATTGACACCCTTGTCTGGAAAAGCCACGAAACGTGCAAAAACCGATGTAGTTTTACGTAAACTACAGACCAAAAATAGGTGCGGAACCGATTAATCCGCAAAACAAATTTTTGAAAAAAATTTATTTTGGGGCTTAAATAACGTAAAAATGCGTTATTTTGTATTTTACATGAAACCTACGTTGTATTTTAGCTCTGTACGCAGAGGTATGCCTTCATTTGCTAGTGCGCAGAGATTAGGTGTTAAACAAATGATATACCTATGTAACGTATGAATATACTGTAGATATATATACTACTTGGAGTCCTAGAGTTATTAATGACTTGAGAATTGTGTAATAAGGTTTGAAGGGCGAAGCCCCGAAGACGGGCGGTCTAGGCATTGTCAAGTTACGCGCGCGAAGTCTGTGAAGCCCGCCGATGGGCCGAGCGGCACCTGAGGTGCCGTTGGACATTAAAGCATTGAGTTCTGTTTCAAAAAGAGTGATGTATAATTTTGTTGCGGCCGTAGGCCGGCCAAGCATATACAATTTTGATGTAATAAAGTTGTTTAGAGGAAGTACCGTACGTGTTTTTAGCCTGTAGTTTACGTAAAACCTCCATTAAAGCATGTAGTTTACGTAAAGACTACGAGAGTAAACATTTATTAATTGTAACGTTATTTTGCATCTAATATGAATAATAGAATACACTATGTAAGGTACGTTATTGTATTTCAGTGTTGTATTGCTATAAGTAAGTTTGCATTTTTTTCGCAACTTGCAAATAAAAAGTTCAAGTTTTTCGTTTCCGCACCTAGGCTTGACCCGTAGTTTACGTACAAACACAAGAAACCCGGGTATACCGAAACCCGTTTTTTTAGGTTTCGTGGCTTTTTCAGACAAGGGTGTCCATCGGAATTGTTACCTTTATTTATATAACTAAGCGTCAGATTATGCTGAAAGACTTTTATTTTCTACGTTGTAAGCATGGATGTTTATATACTAACAATGTTATATTAACATCCATGGTTGTAAGCTATGTTGTTTGTATGTAAGTTTTGCATTGTTTGATTAGTATGGCACTGAATTGAAATTTGAATAATGTGTTAATATGGTGAATAACATAGTTTGTAGTTACTTATTTATCAATTAATTATTGTTAGCGTGTTTTCGAAAAGTGTATTACCTGCAGCGGTGTATTGAATAGTTTATATTAGTAAATTATAAACTAAATCATAGCAGTCGAGTATACTTACGAAGGTCTAAGGTAATTTACTTATGAAAAGACAACTGGACGTTAGGTTAAGGTGGAAATAACGATAATATTCATTGGTGGGTATGAAGTATAATTACGGATAATTTAATTTGTAATATATACCTAATGGAGACTCATTATCAAAAATTAATTTCAGTTTGGATGTGGTTCTTCGTTGTGTTGATGACATTATCCACAAGCTAGAAGAATTACTCGATTGTACGTTAAAATATCTTCCGTTACAGTAAAAAGTTACCAAGGTTTTCTGTTTACTTTTTATTTCCGTTTTAATGTCTGAATTAATAATTCCAACTTTCATATCAGCAAATATAAATGACAGACTTTTTTCAGGCCTGCATATGCTGTAAACACAAAATGTCTAGACTAAGCTTGGAGGTTGGTAGCTCTAAAGGTACCCTAATTTAATGTATTGGATTTAACCAGTATAAGAGTGCGTCATAAATGTACCGAAAGTAATGGCATAGTCAAATATTGTTATACAATGTACAGGACAAGTTCAAGAGTAAATGTAACCGTTTTGGCTTGCATAACCCACACCTGGGCAAACATAACCTCACCTTGCCTGCATAACTAACTACTACCATAAGGTGACAAATAACTATAAATATGAAATAGTGAAACATACAGATATTCAACAGAATACGGAAAATTGCTGTTAGTGGCATTTATGGAAAGTATCAGTAGATGAATATATTTTTAGGCATGTGAATATAAGTAAATATGTGATGATTTCTCAAAACTATGCTTGTGTGATAATGTTTTCACAAGCGGTTCAATGCACATTCAAAATTGAACTGTAGTTACTCAGGTTAACAACAATTTGAAATAACAAATATGAATTTATTACAGTTCTTACAAATGAAAACAAGAAAATTATGATGCTCACTATATTATTTTATTGTTGTATTGGAGTGTTAGTGGTCTCAAATATTTCTACTAGTAATTTCATACAAACCACTATGTTGTCTTTGGTATTGACGAGCGCTTTCGGCAGTCAAGCCATCTTCAGGTCATTTACCAACAGAGAAATATGAAACTGTTCGCTTCTTATACATCGTTTTACCGGACCTATCTAACCCCACCCCCTGATGGAGTAGAGTCTTAATTAGCTCCACCCATAGTGGGTTGTCTTACATTACTAATTTTGTAGCCGTTACAATTTACGTTAACTCATTTTCTACTCTTTTTTGTTGTCTAATAAGCTGCTAAATATTTCTTCATTTTCAAATGTGGTTTTTATATTCATTAGTCGTTTTTCATCTTTATTTCTTATTTTTAATATTTCCACTTCTTCCTTTAATTTCCTTTCTCTTTCTTTACTAATCACTTTTATTATCTTATAATTAACAACTGGGTCTATGAATTTATGTCCTTCTTCTATAAAATGCCTAGCGTATAATGAATTCGTCGTTAACTCTCCTTCCCCCCTCCTATGTTCTTTAAATCTCTGGCAAAATTGACGACCCGTTTCGCCCAGATATACTTTTTCACATTCCCCACAACTAAGCATATATACTCCACTTTTCTTCAATATATCTTCTTCGGCAAAATTCGTAGTTTTTATTATATCAAACACGGTTTTCGATTTTTTTAACTGCTACCTCTATATTATATTTTCTAAAACATTTTTGTATCTTTCTTGTGTCGTAACCTATATAAGATATGGATCCCTTATACTCCTTCTTTTCTTTACTATTCTCATTTTTTGTTTCTTCACTTCGTTTTATATTATTAAATATTTTATCTACTACATTCGTATTATACTTGTTGTTTTTTACAACTATTTTTATTCGTACTATTTCTTTCTGTTTTTCTCATCTTCTATACAACTGTTTATTCTATGACAGAAATTATTTATCGCTGCCATTTTATACTGTATTGGATGGTATGAATCATTTGGTATTATAACATCCGTATATAAACTAAAATAAACTAAAATTTGACATTTATAATAAAAGCACTTATACGGATGTTGTCACAAAGCACTTATGACAGATAATTTCTGTCATAGAATAAACAGTTGTATAGAAGATGAGAAAAACAGAAAGAAAGAAATAGTACGAATAAAAATAATTGTAAAAAACAACAAGTATAATACGAATGTAGTAGACAAAATATTTAATAGTATAACACGAAGAGAAGAAACAAAAAATGAGAATAGTAAAGAAAAGAAGGTGTATAAGGGATTATCTTATATAGGTTATGACACAAGAAAGATACAAAAATGTTTTAGAAAATATAATATAGAGGTAGCAGTTAAAAAAATCGAAAACCATGTTTGATTAATAAAAACTACGAATTTTGAAGAAGAAGATATATTGAAGAAAAGTGGAATATATGCTTAGTTGTGGGGAATGTGAAAAAGTGTATCTGGGTGAAACGGGTCGTCAATTTTGCCAGAGGTTTAAAGAACATAGGAGGGGGGAAGGAGAGTTAATGACGAATTCATTATGCGCTAGGCATTTTATAGAAGAAGGACATAAATTCATAGACCCAGTTGTAAATTATAAGATAATGAAAGTGATTAGTAAAGAAAGAGAAAGGAAATTAAAGGAAGAAGTGGAAATATTAAAAATAAGAAGTAAAGATGAAAAACGACTAATGAATAAAAACTACATTAGAAAATGAAGAAATATTTAGCAGCTTATTAGACAACAAAAAAGAGTAGGAAATGAGTTAACGTAAATTGTAACGGCTACAAAATTAGTAAAGTAAGACAACCCACTATGGGTGGAGCTAAGTAAGACGCTACTCCGTCAGGGGGTGGGGTTAGATAGGTCTGGTAAAACGGTATATAAGAAGCGAACGGTTTCATATTTCTCTGTTGGTAAATGACCTGAAGATGGCTTGACTGCCGAAAGCGCTCGTCAATACCAAATACAACATAGTGGTTTGTATAAAATTACTAGTAGCACTATATTATTATTGAAACGATTTATTATATAATTTGTATTGAACTGAACTAAAGCAAATAAAACTTTTTGCAGACTTCCAAAACAAAATAAAACTTTCAGATTCGGAACACTTTTTGTTTAGATATTATTGTCAGTATATGTTTTATGTATGTAATACCCATTTTTACTTAAGTCAATGTGTTTAATGTAAAGGCAGTGCAGTTCAGCTTGAACAGTAACAGCAACAGAGCCATGTTATGTTGTGCATGAAATAGCTTTGTGGCGGAGGGGGCATAAAGTAGTTTTATAGTTCTTGTAAGAAATTTATTTTCAAAACGGATTGTATATAATATTTCTGGTTTGGTCAGCACTGTATTGTATTAAGCCAATACATGACATTAGATATTATTAAAATACACAAAGTAAACTAAAAATCTATTACATAAATGTGTATATTAACCAGCTACTGAATATTATTATTTGGCCATGCACAGCCATTTATTATAAACAAACAGTTCAACATAAACATAATATGATTGCAAGGTGGATATCCCTAATTTCACTATGTTAAATTCTGAAAATTGAGATGCATTTTTCAAAGAAATAACAAAATATAAAATATAATTGTTTTTAATCCTACATTATCTTTTATATAACATCAGTATTGACACTTGGGAATGCACAAGAAATTCAGATTTGGTGCTCTTTCACTTTGCCATTCATAGCTGATGTTAAGATGTCCTTCCCATACCAACAAATAAATGTTGTCAATTCTTATCAGCTTACACAAATGTCTCTTTTCAGTAATATAACACATCACGTTTTGGATCTGTTAGCTGTTTTTGTATGTGGTTTGTTTTAGTAATGTGTTATTAGGCTGTCAGAAATTATATCAGTGACATGAATATCAATAATGTTACCCTTCATGTTACTGGAAAACTCTTCAAAGTGGTCTCAGCGGATCATGAATTCAATCAATCCCAGTTCTCCTTTTTATATGCAGTTTACAAACTATGAAATATTGTTCCATTGTCCATTATGGTATTTCAAGTCATTAAAAATTATAATTTCTACACGATTTTTAATATTATTTGTCAAAGATTTTCTGTTTAAGACCAGATTAAATTTACTGCACTGTGAAAGCTGTAAATAAGATGAAACGCATCTTCAGACTAGATAAAGCAGAACAAATATTTCAACTCTTTAAATCTGTCAAACGCTTCAAACTTCCATTGTAAACAACAGTTTGCTAGTAGTTTTGCAGTGTATTCCCACAGCTGTCAATTTGGAAGTTATGTGAAACAGAGTATACTGTATAACTTCTGCAAACATTTTGACTCTGAGATTTCATAAAAATTTTAGCATTCAATTGATAAGCAGTTGTTGTTTCCTTCTCAAAATAATTCTAAAATTAGCCTATATCAAAAGGTAAATAGGAATTTAAAAACAGTCTGTGTCAAAATAAGTAACATGGTATGACGAACTGATAAAAAAATTGTGGACACATGTTTGTATGGCTTCAAAGAAAAGTTTACCTTTATGGGGAAAACATTTTTTCCAGGAATCATCAGTATAGTTAGCACTGTAGGTTGAATGCTCTTCTGTACGTTAGCTCATTCCAATTACATGTGCAGAAGTAATGTGACTTTTCCTTTACGTAAGTGGTCTCGGTATCTCCTTTCAACCAAGAACACTTTATTGTATTAAATGAAGTACCTTGCCCAATTAAGCAATGGCATCCTCATTGGTTAAACTGAGGTCTGACAATGGGAAGACATTATTTATTAATAAAGATAGGCCTATGTGTATTTAATCTAAAAGTGTCCTCAATGTAGATGTTAATCTTGTTCTAACTTGTGAGTGGTGTAGATTTAGTCTTCATTGATTGCCAACTTGTTTTCATTTGTTTCAGGTGTTAACAAGATCAATTTATTCATCATCTGACAAATGGAAGAGATCAAATTTGAGGACAAGGTATAAAGTTTAGAAATAAAAATAAATTTTTTGCTGTTTAATGTATGTATTAAGTTGATACACGTGTTATATACACGTATTTTATACGCACATTCATTTCTTATATTAATAATAGTTTATTTATCATCATATTGATTTGTAATTAATTGCTATACAGAATATGATTTATACATGTATTCTTTTGTGTTGGGTTCGCATTGACAATATGCATTTTCCATAACCTCCTAACTTTCAATCAATTCTCTTCCTCCCTCATCCAATTTAGACTTGTAGTCTGTTTGTTAGTTCCGATAGTTCCGAAGTAGCAAAACTGATTTTTTGATCTGCCAGTTCTCTGTCTTTGTGTTGGCCAATTATGTCAACATACTAATAATACTATTCTATCATCACTCATTCTCTTGTGTTGTCCATTCTGGTAGTCCTGTCCTCTGCAAGTCTTCCTGGTATTCTCCTAAACTCCATACTTGTGACATCTCATTTCACTGCTTTGACTTGCATTGTCTCACTCCCAGTTTCTGCAGAATACATCAGTATTAGATGTATTATGTCTTATGTTATATCTTATATGTATTATTAGTATTATATATATAAAAGTCAATATTAGACATGTAATTGATGTACATATTTAAACCTGTGTGTTTTGCCTCAAATGTTTGTTAGTCAGATAGTAAGAGCCAGGCACACAACTGGCTGACTATTCTATGAGTGATCATGACTTGGATTTGAATTTTTTATCTGACCACCCGCAACCGTTATCTATACAATTGCTTCCTTCAGATTTTATGTACACGACTTACCTGTTCGTGGGGAGTGAGGTTAACCCTTCTTACTAAGCCACTGCTCTCAAGATTAGTTATAAACAAGTCAGGCAGGACACGGTAGGCATGCTGCTTTTAACTGTATAATTAACAAACTATTAATGTAGAAAGTGTGTTAATAAGTTTACACTACAGTAGACAGTAGATAATTAATTACATTTGACTTAATTAAATTGTTATCTTTCTGTAATATCATTAAAGTTCATATCACCTCATCATAACTAATAAATTTTAATGCAACAATATACGATTGAAATCCATTTGAAACATGGCTTTTCGTAGATAAGATCATTTATCCTTTCATATACCTTACAGGTATATACTATGGCAATTTGGAAAGTTCACGACCTAATAATAAAAGACTTACCAGTATTTTTTTGTTTTGGAATCACTTGTCATATTTCAGCATAGTCTCCATGTAGTTGAACACATTTGGTTTAGTGATGCTCCAGTGCTTTTATCCCATTCAGAAGTTTGATTGTTCTAGGTCCTCTGATAACCGTTTACTGCCGCTTTCAGTCATCTCCAGATAAATCCCTCCCTCCCCAGGGATTTCCTGAGTTTTGGGAATAATTAAAATTAAATAGAGCTAAGTCAGGCGAGTAAGTGTGATGTTGCAACATATTGTATTTGTCTTAAAAACAATGCTTATCTGAGGTCTTCCATTATCCTACTACAAAATTATCTGTTTATATACTAAACCTGGCCCTTTTTTACAAGTATTTTCATTTATTTGGTCTAAAAGGTTAGAATATCAGTCTTTATTTTTTGGCACATCCATGATAATCTCTTAACAACATTCTCTTAACCACGCAGAAAATCAATTCATACCTTTCCAACAGACAAAATTGACTTTCCTTTTTTTTTGTTTACATGACTGTAATTAACAGTGCAGCAGACCAACATGTTGCTTTACAGCTGTTCATGAGGCAAATGTGGTGTCACCTGATGTCTCTGACATGTTTCTCAGACTCTTCGTATCTTCTTCTTTGGCTCTTCCTGAACCATCTTCTTTATCTGTGAGAACTTACAGAATCCCACAACCGAACAGTCAACCTGGGTACTCTAGTCTCTGCCTTCCTCTGCAGTACTCCCCACTCACTGGATGCCCATCAGCAAAGTCATTACTGGGTCTCAACCAGTAGTGACCCACCACACTGTCTCATCTTCACAAACCTCTCCATTCACCCATTGTTTCCAGAACCTGTTCATTTTTGTTTTCTAATTACTTTGTCCATCCAGTATATTTTTAATATTCTCCTACAGCAGCAGATTTCAAATGCTGTGGTTGTGTCTTTCACTTTTCCCTATTGTCTAGGTTTCACATTGTAACCCCTCTTTCCTCTCTATGCTTTAACTAAAAAAAATTTTGTTTGTATTTATTTTTTTTTGTATTTATATATATATAATTTTTTTTTTGAAAGAGAAGCCACAAGTTATTTAAAACTAGGCGAGAGCCTAGAGAAGCCAAAAATGCGCTGGGTCCAGTATGACGGGACTTGCAATGAAACTCAGCTGTTAATTAACAATAACATTCTTTTCATTGTTGCCCCCATAATTCGTTACATGTAAATATCCCACAAATCACATAATTATCACATGGCAATCAGCAATAAACCACAAAATACATAGTAAATAAATAGTGTTCACATGTCCTTAATTGTGTCAATAGACAATATCTATATCTCTATATATACATATATATATCAAGCAACATTCCATAAATTATATAAATTTCCCCCCCCCTTGTTACTAACACTTAACATTGACATCACATACAGAAACATAAAGACACATAGACTCATAATTATATACACATATTATAGACACCTAATACCCTTATAATACCCATGTTCGACCTGACCGACAGGCAGTGTTTCTGCAAAGCCCCAAGACCGGCAATCATAAATGTTCAACTTCCAGTCACCATAATTTATTAACTTCCATTCATTTAAATATTAAAAAAAAACCACCAAAAGGATGATAATAACTAACAAAGCATAAAGATAGACCGGACTGCCCATATGAATTGACACATCTGATAATTGGCCCATTATGAGCATATGAAAATCTTTAAGTTTCTTGCACAGTATATAAGTGGGAAAAACCCTCATCACGTGAGTTTAAGCAATTGCTATTATTTTCTAAAATGTTAATTTTGTGTTAAAATCCCGATGGATACATGTATCAGGAAATTGTTCCTTAATGAAAATGATTTAATTCCACTGACAAGAATTAGTGGCATCAATATGCTTTTACAAGGTCAAAAAAAATTAATAAGTACATGCTTTTACAAGGTCAAAAATTAATCAGTATATGCCCACAAAATATAAAATTTCCTTTCTCTTAAAGTCAGATTGCTGTGTATAATTGATATTATAATAACCGCCTGTTGTGCCCTAGCAGATGTGGAAGTGCGCCAGCATGTACCCGACCATATGTGCAGGAATCAAACCTGCCTTAAACTGAATGAACATGTGCCTGACAAAAAACTATGTCCCTTTTTACCCCCAGAAAACAGCCTGAAAAACGAAACCCCCAGCCCTTACATGTTAACCGAAATGAAATCAAAATATGAACCCGTTCTGAACCAGCCGGAACAGAACCCCTAACATGTGACTTAAATTTTAGAATGAATACTGTAATGACTAAGGCTTTTGTATATATTGTAATGGTACATAATCCGGTCCCAGTAAATTAACTAATGATAATAAAGGTCAGAAATGGGTAAAGCTAAAGCTCGCTCAAAATTAATTTATATCACTCAACCTGATAAACATTTCGAGTGGTATACAGTGTAAAGTGAGTTCTAGTGTACCCAGTGAGGTGGAAAGCAAAAGTGAAAGTAACTTATTACCAAACTGTACTGTATGTTTGGATATTCTAAGACTATAATAGTAGGATGTAATACTACTAATTGATGTTTGTAATTTTATGTATTTATTGTAATTTATAATGAATGGACAACCACTTGTTATATATAAGTTAATGTTATATTTTTTAAAATATTTGTGTTGTAAAATAGGATAACCCAGGGTTAGTTTTAAAGGACATAAAAATTTAATTACTAAAAGATAATAATAAATGAAAATAATACTATGAGGGAAATGGCAACAGGAAGTAGGGCCGTGTATGAATACTATTTGAAACTAAATAAATAATATATAAATGTATTTAAAAATAATAAAATGATAAAATACTTATATACAATATCATAAGAAAATTAACCAAAATTTATTATGTAAACTAAATGTGTATAGAAACCGGAATGAAAAAGAATTATTTTTTCATAAATAAAATATAAATTTATAATAATTACAAAATGCCTGCATAATAAAAAATACTATGTGTTACTAAGCCTGATGAAAAATAACAAGTATTGTTAAGATAAAAAAATTTTGAAGAAGACGGTAGAGTTGGAAAACGATGCAACTTTTATTATAAAGAAATAACCTTTTTTGGAACGTTGGGGGAGTTAAAATTAACGCAAGATTCACAAACAGCATGACCACTATCTAATTATACCTGATTAATCCAAATTAAATGGTTATATTAATTAAAAACAGTGAATGAAAATCTTCTGGGGATCCAATATGGTGCAGCCTAGTTCCCGTTGACAATCTTAAAACAATCCAGACGAAAAGGAAAATATAACGCAAGACGGACCTCACCACAGAATAAAACTTCAATCCAGTAAGAACAATACGGAGCGAGGTAATATAAACATTTTTTCGTAATAATTCCAGAAGAAAACTCAATTTTAATGGTGAAATAGAACAAAAAATAATTATTAGATCATATGTTTTTCAAAGTAAACAAATACATGCTGCTCTCTTACGGCAATTCCGGAAACTACAGACTATATAAAAAATAAACAAAATTATTTATTAATTTTTCGATATTTGTAAAGCGTAGCAATTATCCATTTCTGACACTCTCGTAACACAAAGAATCTACCCTGAACCCTGGGGAATTATTCAGAATTATGTATTAACTGATGATTTTTATTATAGCGTAAAAATTGTGTAATTAACACCATATATGTTTTGCTCCTTAAACGACTCTCTGTTTACTCAGTAAAGTCGAGATGATGTTTTTTTTTGAGATAAGATTAATTGTGATACTTATATTTTGGTGGAAGGAGATAAAAGGTCAATAATAAATAAAGCAATATTATTGAAAATTAATCTGGAATAATAAAGTGTTATATTTTATTGTAGTGGATAGATATAAGAAATTTCAGCATATCAGACAGAAGAAATCGTCTCAACTGAGAGGAAATAATGATACTTACTCTCTCTTCTGCATAAGGCTGAACTACTTCACTCCGTGACCCCAAATCACACACTCTCGATTTCACTTCAGATTGAGTAAAACAAAAATAAACAAAATCCTTTATTTTTACCTTTTAAAAACAACGTCAGTTAGTATAATTCATAAGAAGCGACTGCGGTGAGGCGGAAACATTAACTCCAGTATCGCTACAAAAACAAGTACGTTACAAGTTTGGCGAACCCAACATTAGGGGCTTGACTGAAGGTGGACGTTTCGCTAGTACCTCAAAGAAACCGCACGATACAGAATTGGCGCTCAACGTAAAAGGGCGGTAATTAGAAAAGAATTTTGATATTTAATAAAAATATATACCAAAAAATCTAATTATCGTTGGCAGTTACGAGAAAACAAGAAATGCATAATACCCGAGGTCAATCGAAGAAGAGGGCAGAAGAAAAGGAGATTGAAGAAGGTGGACAGGAACAAGAAATAGAATTAGTTACGGACAGTGAAATGGACCAACAGACAGGTGATACAGAAGAAACCGAAGTAGTTATGGATACGGAAAAGGAAATAGTGGAAGAGGATGCCCAAGGGGACCAACCAGAAAAAGCGGAAGCCAGAAGAGAACCAGATTGGCAAGAAATGATGAGGATGATGATGGAGAAAATTTATAGCATTAAGGAAAGCAATAAACAAACCATAAATGAGAACTCAAGGAAACAAAATGAAACCTTGAGCGAGAAATTTGATAAAATAGATGAGAACTCAAGGAAACAAAATGAAGCCTTGAGTGAAAAATTTGACAAAATAGATGAGAATTTTAAGAAACAGGAAGAGAACTCTAGGAAGCAAAATGAAACTTTGAGGGATAGTTTAAAACAAATTGAGAAAATAAACGAAGAAAATTTAAAACAATTTGAGAGTAAATTGGAGAGTTTCAACAAAGAATTAAGAGAAAATCTAGAGAGTAACATTGAACTGGTCAGTAATACGCTAAGCCAAAGGGTAGATGAATATAAGGAAGAGGCAGAGAAGAAATTAATAGAAACTAACCAAAGATTAGATAAAACTGAAGAGAAAATGGAACTAATTAAAACAGGAGTCGAGGCACGAATGGAAAAGGAAGAACAAGATAATCAAGTTCGTGTAATGGCCATACGACAAGAAAACGATGACCAGTTAGACAGTATCAAAAGCAGTCTAAACTGTAAATTTTCAGAGTTTCATAAAACAGTAGAGAATGTAAAAAATCAGTGTGATAGCCAAGCAGAGAAATTAGATAGTTTGCAACAAATACAAACCAATTTTCAATGTGATGTAGATAGAATAAGTGCTAGATCCGCATGCAGCAGTCATCATGTTTATCCAGATAATAAGGAAAGTGTAAACTTTCGGGATTATCGCAGAAACCCACTTGAATTTGTAGGGAGAGTAGATGAAATTTTGAACCGATCAAAGGAGAATCGATGGAATATGATAAAAGGTCTATTAGACGAATCGTTCAAAAATATCAATGATAATTGGTGGACAGCAATTAGGAACGAGGTGTGTGATTATGGGGGTTTTAAAACTATGTTCAAACGTAAGTACTGGTCAGAATCAGTACAAAACATTATTAGGGATGATATCTGTCATGGTAGGTATGATCGTACAGTGGGACAAACACCTACTGCTTACTTTTTGGGGAAGGTGTGTATCGCAAAGTACTTAGACCCTAAGATACCTGAAGAGTGTCTAGTGACCAAAATGGCGTATCATTTTGAAGAGAAAATCATAAGTGCACGCTTGAGTGACAAATAAAAACTATTGAAGGCATGGAAACGCTGCTAGAAAATTATGAACAGGAATCTTATTATAGGAGAAGTAGATGGAGGACAGGGAATACCGAGGAGCGGAGGAATGAACCACCAAGAGAGAATCAGCCCCGAGTGAATTATGTACATGCTAATAACAATTATTTCAACAATAGATATCGCGGAAGATGGTCTAATAATAATCGACAGAATTACAGACATGATTCTTATCATCGAGACGAAGGTCCACCAAGGAGTATGAACATCGAGCAACCTAGATCCAGAGAGAGTGATGGAGAAAGGATACCGACAAACAATAGTCAACATAATGAAAATGTTGAAGCCACCAATAGTAATGATGGAAATAGGGGAAACGGGTACCAGCAGTGAGAAGATGTGATTGCCCATCACTGCTAGAAACCACAGGGCACAGAATTTACCATACACCCAATTATAATATTAATTTGAATCAACCAATAACCATTATCAGAAATAATTTTCTAAAAAATATACAGTCCGAGTTAATGGAAGAAAGAGTAATTAAAGAGTCATCACCAAACAATGACATAGTCTATATACAAATAAAATTAAATGGAGTGTCAGCAGAGGCCATGATTGATACAGGAGCCAATATTTAAATTATTGATCAATTAGAATTAGATCGTATTACTGAGTTAACTACTGAGAAAATACCTACTTTACCAATTAACAATTTAACAATTGTTGGTGCTACCGGGAAACAAAATAAAACAATCAAAAAACAAGTGTCTTTGAATGTTACCACTAATGGAATAGGAATACCTATGGGATTTTTAGTAGCTAAAGGGCTACCGTTTAGGGTGTTAATAGGGTGTGATATGCTACGGCGACACACTGCAATTATAAATCTGGCCAGGGGTATAGTAACCCTGAGCACAGAAAATGGTGAGTTAACGGCTGAGA
This sequence comes from Magicicada septendecula, assembly GCA_034769895.1. NCBI lineage: Eukaryota > Metazoa > Arthropoda > Insecta > Hemiptera > Cicadidae > Magicicada > Magicicada septendecula. The sequence goes on along the minus strand of CM068372.1, from coordinate 449,211,622 downwards.
TAATTGGTAGCCAAAGTGCCCCTCAGTGTCCGAGCTCATTTTTTGTTAGGGAGGATAATAGATTAACCCTAGGTAACAATATAAAAGTAACAGAATCAAAGATTTGGAAAGAGAAGATAGAAGAAATAATGGAGTTTCAGAATAGGCAGGCACCGGAAATAATTAGTATAGAACAGAAACAACAACTTATAAAAATTTATAATAAATATAAACCAGTATTCTCAGAATCACCAGGAAAAGCAAAAAACTTCTTGTGTGAACTAAAATTTAAAGAAAATTAAATTTTAATAAACGATCATACCCTATTGCTCAAGCTTTGAAAGAGGCAGCAAGGAAGGAAATTCAAAGAATGATATTAGAAGACATAATTGAAAGAAGTAGTTCTCCATATACCAGCCCATTGGTAGCTATACCGAAGAAAGATGGTCAAGTTAGACTATGTCTCGATGCTCGGGAGTTGAATAAAATGCTCATTAACGATCGCACGTCTCCAGGGGAGATTGAGGAGATAATGAAAAGATTCTATGGATGCAAGTACATGAGTACTTGGGATGCAGTCTGTGGATACTGGCAAATAGAATTGCACCCTAACAGCAGACAATATGTTGCTTTCATATTCGAAGGACGAAATTATCATTTTAAGCGCTTGCCTTTTGGATTGGTAAATTCTGTGGCTGTGTTCATCCAATGCATGGACCAAATTTTGGGTAAGGAAGTTTTAGATTTTACTACCATATATGTGGATGACATATTAATTACGTCTTGTACTTGGGAGGAGCATTGTAACCGAGTGGAAACAGTGTTAGATAAACTTTTGCAACATAATATAACTTTAAAACTGGATAAATCTAAATTTATCACACATGAACTACCGTTTTTAGGGTTCATTTTATCTGCTACTGGAATTAAACCATCTCCTGAAAAGGTAAAGGCTATTCAAGATTTTCCCAAACCAAGAAACCTGAAACAATTACAATCCTTTTTGGGGATATGCAACTATTATAGAAAATTTCAACAGAGTTATTCAGAAATAACAGCTAAATTTCAATGTTTACTTTCAAAGAAAAACAAGTGGAAATGGGAAGAAAGTGAAGATAATAATTTCCAGATAGTAAAAAATAAATTTCTTGACTGCATCATGTTACATCACCCAAATTTTAATAAACGTTTTTTCATAAATTGTGATGCTAGTAACATTAGCCTTGGGAGTGAGCTATATCAGGAAGATGAAGAAGGAAATCATGGCGTTATCAGTTTTGCAAGCAGAGTACTGAGTAGTTGTGAAAGAAATTATACAGTAACTGAAGAGGAACTGCTGAGCGTGTATTAAGGGAAGTTGGCAGAATTCTACGCACCTACTGTCATCAAGAACATAAAAACTGGAGTCAGTATATCGAACCAGCCGAGACTTTTCTTAATTGGTCATACCATGACACTATCGGTACTAGCCCTTATCAGATAATGTTTGATAAACCACCACCAAGAGAAATTATGTCATTGATAAATTTCCCTCCAGGAGAGAGAGTAGAATTCAACCAAGTGGAAATGCACAACAGAGTGTTGCATAAAGTGGAACTTCAACAAAAAAGAGATCAGGGAAAAAGGAGAAGATTGGATACATACCAGTTGGGAGATAAAGTACTAATAAAAAATAGACAGCTACCCAGTTCCATAGAGGGTATTGCTTGGAAGCTATTGCTACTTTATACTGGCCCTTACATCATAACCCAGGTGAAGGGGAATAATACTTACGAAATTAAAACAATTAACCATAATAAAATAAAGGGAGTGTATAATCAATCAGAAATGAAACACTATTATGAAGACAAAGTCAAGACCATTGGGAGACTTGAAACAATCAATAATTTATTTCTATCAACAAGTTGAACTAAAATAAATTTGTTCTAGTGGGGGGGCTTTATGTAACGGTACATAATCCGGTCCCAGTAAATTAACTAATGATAATAAAGGTCAGAAATGGGTAAAGCTAAAGCTCGCTCAAAATTAATTTATATCACTCAACCTGATAAACATTTCGAGTGGTATACAGTGTAAAGTGAGTTCTAGTGTACCCATTGAGGTGGAAAGCAAAAGTGAAAGTAACTTATTACCAAACTGTACTGTATGTTTGGATATTCTAAGACTATAATAGTAGGATGTAATACTACTAATTGATGTTTGTAATTTTATGTATTTATTGTAATTTATAATGAATGGACAACCACTTGTTATATATAAGTTAATGTTATATTTTTTAAAATATTTGTGTTGTAAAATAGGATAACCCAGGGTTAGTTTTAAAGGACATAAAAATTTAATTACTAAAAGATAATAATAAATGAAAATAATACTATGAGGGAAATGGCAACAGGAAGTAGGGCCGTGTATGAATACTATTTGAAACTAAATAAATAATATATAAATGTATTTAAAAATAATAAAATGATAAAATACTTATATACAATATCATAAGAAAATTAACCAAAATTTATTATGTAAACTAAATGTGTATAGAAACCGGAATGAAAAAGAATTATTTTTTCATAAATAAAATATAAATTTATAATAATTACAAAATGCCTGCATAATAAAAAATACTATGTGTTACTAAGCATGATGAAAAATAACAAGTATTGTTAAGATAAAAAAATTTTGAAGATGACGGTAGAGTTGGAAAACGATGCAACTTTTATTATAAAGAAATAACCTTTTTTGGAACGTTGGGGGAGTTAAAATTAACGCAAGATTCACAAACAGCATGACCACTATCTAATTATACCTGATTAATCCAAATTAAATGGTTATATTCATTAAAAACAGTGAATGAAAATCTTCTGGGGATCCAATATGGTGCAGCCTAGTTCCCGTTGACAATCGTAAAACAATCCAGACGAAAAGGAAAATATAACGCAAGACGGACCTCACCACAGAATAAAACTTCAATCCAGTAAGAACAATACGGAGCGAGGTAATATAAACATTTTTTCGTAATAATTCCAGAAGAAAACTCAATTTTAATGGTGAAATAGAACAAAAAATAATTATTAGATCATATGTTTTTCAAAGTAAACAAATACATGCTGCTCTCTTACGGCAATTCCGGAAACTACAGACTATATAAAAAATAAACAAAATTATTTATTAATTTTTCGATATTTGTAAAGCGTAGCAATTATCCATTTCTGACACTCTCGTAACACAAAGAATCTACCCTGAACCCTGGGGAATTATTCAGAATTATGTATTAACTGATGATTTTTATTATAGCGTAAAAATTGTGTAATTAACACCATATATGTTTTGCTCCTTAAACGACTCTCTGTTTACTCGGTAAAGTCGAGATGATGTTTTTTTTTGAGATAAGATTAATTGTGATACTTATATTTTGGTGGAAGGAGATAAAAGGTCAATAATAAATAAAGCAATATTATTGAAAATTAATCTGGAATAATAAAGTGTTATATTTTATTGTAGTGGATAGATATAAGAAATTTCAGCATATCAGACAGAAGAAATCGTCTCAACTGAGAGGAAATAATGATACTTACTCTCTCTTCTGCATAAGGCTGAACTACTTCACTCCGTGACCCCAAATCACACACTCTCGATTTCACTTCAGATTGAGTAAAACAAAAATAAACAAAATCCTTTATTTTTACCTTTTAAAAACAACGTCAGTTAGTATAATTCATAAGTGGCGACTGCGGTGAGGCGGAAACATTAACTCCCGTCTCGCTACAAAAAGAAGTACGTTACAAGTTTGGCGAACCCAACATTAGGGGCTTGACTGAAGGTGGACGTTTCGCTAGTACCTCAAAGAAACCGCACGTTACAATATATATATATATCAAAAAAAATTTTAAGAGTAAAAATAACTCTGGCACGCTCTCCTAGTGCTGCACACAATTACAAACATAGTACTTAGATTTATGGAGTTAAATTATTAAAGTCACATGATGTTCATAATGAATGAAGAAACAAACTACGCAATACTGTCTGTTCGGGTCTGAGAGTCTGTTGTTTCGATGCGAGCTGGAATGGAACTGGCTTAAGCAGTTACAATGCAACAAACAGCAAAACTCGCCAATAGATGGTGTGCGCCGTTTCAACAGTGCCATCCCAATATCGCGGCTCACCGACGTTAATATACGAGTTTACGAATTTTATAATACCTTCGATCGCCGGGTTAGGCAAACACCGGCACAACATGCAGCTTCTATAATAGCATGCTGCAAATATATAATTTGAGGAATTTCTTCTTAATTTGAATCCAGTATTTGACAGTAGCAAATTTGTTTCTCCATCTGGCCTGTGCTCTGACACTGATTCCTCTCAGTTATCCTTACCAGTTTTAATATTTACCTATTTTTGTTCCTGATTCTCCTCTTTCCCCTAATAATTTTTTATAATATTCAATAGTGGTCTCAATTCACCTTGTTTTCTGTGAGTAGATACCATACCATCAGAAACTCTTAACTCTTTACACCATTAACTCTTAATTTTTACACTCTTTCCATGAAATGTTATTATGGTCTTGAACATCTTTATGGTTTCCTTTACAGCCTCTTATAAAGCATTCTCGTATAATGGTAATGAATTTTTTTTAAAGTAAATTTTAATTCCTTGTTATTTTTAGGATGTTTTAACCGTCAGTGTAAAGAAAGAAGCAGATCCAGAAGAGGCTGAGACTGAACAGGTAATGTGCATAACCAGTATTTAGCCCATAGCTAATGTGTTAGGTTGTTCTGTGTCATGTACTACTAGACATTTGGATCACATTCATTTGTAGATATGTAATTAAAACTCAACAGAATACACAAACTGTATCATACTGTTGTATACATATAAACTACATGAGATTAAGTAAGTAAAATCGCACACTTGTGCGAGCGCGCGCGTGCACACACACCATGTAGGTACAGAGTATAGATATTTATTGCAAAAGTTGGTGATTCTATATATTTCATATTTAGTATTGATCATCTCTTTATATAGTACTCTATAACTCACTGAGAAGACAAAGTAAATTTTATAATTGTTCAATTTGCAGGATGTATTCCCAGTTATAAATTCTGTCCTAAAAGGAGAACTGCATGTAAAAGAAGAAATCATCAAAGAAGAGAATGAACAGTTTGTTGATCAGGTATTATACATAGTTATACATTTGTTTATAGTAACAAGCATTTATTGTTATAATGAACAGCATTGTAGTTATTTGTAAACTTATCAGTTAAAACTGTTGGAGACCGTTTGGTGTCCCATGGAAGTCATATTTTTACGTGCACTTTCAGTCCATACGATTTAGCCAGAACATGTACCAGTACCACATGGCGGGAAATTTGAATTTGATGATGTCAGAGGGTGAGTACCATGTGACCATGGGTGGGGTAGAATGTGACTGGAGTAGGGATATCATGTGGGCATGGTGGGAGTACCATATGACAGGCACCATGTGGGGGTACCACAGCACTGGTGCGAAGTGTAGTGATTGGTCGGCCATGTTTAATATATGTCATGTCATCATGTAGTAGGATCAGTCGTGAATGGTGTGTTGAATGACAGTAGTCGGTGTGGCTAACATGTGATAATGGAGAAGAAAATTCCCTCTAGAAGGGAAATAGGTTAAAGAAGGATGTTTGAGGGAAAATTTAGCGTTGCCACTACCACCAGTGTGTCTACGTCATGGCGGATTTATGTTCTTTTAACAAGTGTATCCAGCGTGTCCGTGGCCATCTTGTCCTCTGCTTGTCTTGATTTAATAGGGCGATGTCATGTGAGGCATAAAATTGTGTAACTTAATGTATACGTGTGTATGAAAGAAAATAAATTGGCCAGTTCCTAGTTTCTTCTTCTTGTCTTGTTTTTTCTACGTTCATAAATAAGGTTAACGTACATGCACGTGTGTGTGTGAAGTAAAACACTGTGTCTTGACTGCTTTAAGATAAACAAATTTTGAAGAAGACGGTAGAGTTGGAAAACGATGCAACTTTTATTATAAAGAAATAACCTTTTTTGGAACGTTGGGGGAGTTAAAATTAACGCAAGATTCACAAACAGCATGACCACTATCTAATTATACCTGATTAATCCAAATTAAATGGTTATATTCATTAAAAACAGTGAATGAAAATCTTCTGGGGATCCAATATGGTGCAGCCTAGTTCCCGTTGACAATCGTAAAACAATCCAGACGAAAAGGAAAATATAACGCAAGACGGACCTCACCACAGAATAAAACTTCAATCCAGTAAGAACAATACGGAGCGAGGTAATATAAACATTTTTTCGTAATAATTCCAGAAGAAAACTCAATTTTAATGGTGAAATAGAACAAAAAATAATTATTAGATCATATGTTTTTCAAAGTAAACAAATACATGCTGCTCTCTTACGGCAATTCCGGAAACTACAGACTATATAAAAAATAAACAAAATTATTTATTAATTTTTCGATATTTGTAAAGCGTAGCAATTATCCATTTCTGACACTCTCGTAACACAAAGAATCTACCCTGAACCCTGGGGAATTATTCAGAATTATGTATTAACTGATGATTTTTATTATAGCGTAAAAATTGTGTAATTAACACCATATATGTTTTGCTCCTTAAACGACTCTCTGTTTACTCGGTAAAGTCGAGATGATGTTTTTTTTTGAGATAAGATTAATTGTGATACTTATATTTTGGTGGAAGGAGATAAAAGGTCAATAATAAATAAAGCAATATTATTGAAAATTAATCTGGAATAATAAAGTGTTATATTTTATTGTAGTGGATAGATATAAGAAATTTCAGCATATCAGACAGAAGAAATCGTCTCAACTGAGAGGAAATAATGATACTTACTCTCTCTTCTGCATAAGGCTGAACTACTTCACTCCGTGACCCCAAATCACACACTCTCGATTTCACTTCAGATTGAGTAAAACAAAAATAAACAAAATCCTTTATTTTTACCTTTTAAAAACAACGTCAGTTAGTATAATTCATAAGTGGCGACTGCGGTGAGGCGGAAACATTAACTCCCGTCTCGCTACAAAAAGAAGTACGTTACAAGTTTGGCGAACCCAACATTAGGGGCTTGACTGAAGGTGGACGTTTCGCTAGTACCTCAAAGAAACCGCACGTTACAATATATATATATCAAAAAAAAATTTTAAGAGTAAAAAAAACTCTGGCACGCTCCCCTAGTGCTGCACACAATTACAAACATAGTACTTAGATTTATGGAGTTAAATTATTAAAGTCACATGATGTTCATAATGAATGTTCAGCTGACACCCCCAGAGCAGACTGTCTAGCAGCGTGGGCACATGGTTTCAAAAGAAAATAATTTATAATTCAGGTGAACAGCAGGCCCGGCCAAACAAAATAAAAAGAGTTCATATCACCTTAATCGTGCGCATGTGATGCATCTTGTGGTTGTTCAACAGGCTCTCACTTCCGAACAGGTGTGTGTGATGGCTCATGGCTGGTGAAGGTGTAGTTACATCAGCGTAGACCAGAATCTCCGACTAGGACGAGAACCCTGGGAATTCACAAAAGATTAGAATGCTGTTCGAAAAAATGTGCACCCTAGTTCCAGGTAATAACCTCAGAACGGGCCTTCCAACCAACTCAAGATAAAAGCATAAAGTTTCTGTTTCTGTTTTTTTTTTTTTGAAAATGGCCTGAGAATAATCAAGTCTGCCAGGTGATAATGAATGCACTAAATTAAAAAAATAAATTTAAAGAGTGTCTAATAAGAGTCACTTTGCACTTGCTTCAACGAGTGCCGACATAACTGAACAAGTTGGCCTTGCCACGAGGTGACACAATTATTGCAATTTGCTGAAAAATGACCACATTAAATGCAGTTACCGTTATACACAAACAAAATATAAATAGTGTTTTATCTGAGGGTGGTCTCACAATTTATTTTAACTGCCATAATTACTTAAAAAGAACACTCGTGCAGTCTATTGCATGCACGTGCCTACCTGGCACAATTCACTCCGTCTATATGTACTGACTTTAGCTTATAAATTTACATAAAGCTTTACCAACTAATTACAGTGACTCTTGTATAATAATAATTGAGAAAAAAGATATGAGCTGTATATACTGAACATTGAATAAATCTTTTACAACACACATTGCCCGATCGCACCAAATACATTCGTCTTTCGCATTCGCCTGCATGCATTTACGTTAAATAAATTTAATTATTTTTGACGCATACTATAAGATAGTATGATTACTTACCAGGAAGTCTCGTAAATTTAGCTTGCCATTAGTGTAGAAGAAACAAACTACGCAATACTGTCTGTTCGGGTCTGAGAGTCTGTTGTTTCGATGCGAGCCGGAATGGAACTGGCTTAAGCAGTTACAATGCAACAAACAGCAAAACTCGACAAAAGATGGCGCGTGCCGTTTCAACAGTGCCATCCCAATATCGCTGCTCACCGACGTTAATATACAAGTTTACGAATTTTATAATACCTTCGATCGCCGGGTTAGGCAAACACCGGCACACCCCCACCCCGAAAGGGCAACCTGGTTACCCCACACTTGAACTCGGGAGAGTACCCTGCAGTGTACCCCCTTCCAGAATGAACCTAGTGGACTCGGTGCTCATGGCGGCCCAGCGGCACTTGCTCTCAGGAGAACAGAGAAACCTCACAACTGCGTCCATTTCCCATGCGACCCTCTCCGCCCTGCCAACCCCACGGGACCGTCCAACACGTCACCCTCTCCGGTGACCATCACCTACTCCCACCAGTCCCACTCACATACCCGTCCTAAGACCAAACAAGGTATCTCCCACCTTGGTATGTGAGTGACCGCACTACTTCTCGTCCATCTCTTAACCGACCAGCCACATGCATCAACAAGGCCTCTCCATCCTTGCCATATGGCTGGCCCACCTCCCTACACAAGGGCGGACGGCCCCGCTTAGCCAGACAGAGAGGACCGCATCAAGGGCACGCGAACATCCATCCTAACTCTTGCTCAACAAAAACACCATGACTAGCAAGGGGGGGGTTTCACTTCTCTGCCGACGTCGATACATAATAAATACAATTCTCTCTCAACAAAAACACCCAGGGAACAACCGGAGAATGCGGCATGGACCGACCCTACAACGATCAACAAACAAATTCAATTACTATAATTAACGAAACAACAGCACGCTATCACTCTCCATCATAACTTTCAGAACCAAAACAGGGGAACTTACAATCTCCAAGACCACGACTATCTAAGGGCACTAACCTTCCAGAACAGGGGAAACTGACAATCTCAAGGACCACAATCTAATCACTTCCGGCAAGTCTCTAACACCTTATTGATAGGTTTTTTTTTTTTTTTTTTTTTTACTTTGTGGAGGGGTAGGAAAATTGGGAAGATGAAACGGGGCAAGGATCATTGAAGGTCAATAGCCAGGACTAAGGGTAAGGACATAAGGACATGGTTCCCTCCGAAAAGGAGAATGACTGGAGAAAACCAAGGCTCGCATGGGCAGGGGCGCAACCCTGAAGTAGACGAACACCACTGGGACTGTGGGGAACATCTACCCGCTACCCGTTAACCTCTTCTTCTTACCTTTCTATGACGGACTTTGGGTATTCGTTCCTTTCGCACACCACTCTCAGAGAAATTATTTCGGGTTGAGCTGTACTGGCTGGTTTCCTCTGAATCAGCATTAAGGCCACTTACCTCACTGCTTTCACCCCGATTTGGATTATGCTCATCATCTAACTCCTCTACTTGTCTTTCTTCCAATCCTTCCTTCTCTTCCTGCTCTTCTACAATTTCCCCTTTTTCATCCCCATAATCCAAATCAACTTCACAACACTGCACATCCTCACCATCTTCCCGTTGCTCCTCTGATCCATCTTCAACTGCATCTTCCCTCAGCTCCTCACCAATTTCTTCATCACATTCATCGCCAGCTCCTTCACGAACTTCTTGATTAACCTCTTCTCCGATCTCGTTTTCCCCAACACATTTATCATCAACCTCATCGCCATCCACTACCACCATCTGAACACTGCACATCTTCATCCTCCTCTAGTTGCTCACCTGGTCCGCATGAAACTTCTTTCCGTTCCTCGGAATCCTCAACACTACTTACAGAAGGCGTCTGCACATCTTCACACACTACATCATTCTCACTCGCACACTCCACAACACTGCCACCAAATTTCTCCTCAATTTCTACCTCATCTACTTCTACCACACTTGCGGTATGGACATCCCCTTGTCCATCCACAACCTCAGAAACCCTTGCAGCCTGGACATCCCCATGTCCATCTGCAACCTCAGACTCTACAGTCTCCCTAACACCTACAACTATACCTTCCTGTGCAGCATCTGCAGACCGCTCTTCTGCCTCTTCCTTTGATTCCTCTCCTTCACCACTTTCAGCAACTACAACGTCCTCAACATTTTCCACCCTGGAATCCAACTGTCCAGGTTCATGTGCAATGACTAAATTAATTTCTACTGGCGATGGTAGCGCTACACCATCAAGTGACTTCTCATATCCCTGCGTAGACGATGACGATATTACCGGATCTGGATCCGTCACGAACCGAGATGGAGATACCGGAACAAATTCTGCGGCATCTGGATTCAACCATGATGGTCCTCTTCGAGTCCTGTAACTCAGTATTAACTGACGTGTTCTTTGGCTCTTGTATTGATCCACAGAAGTTATTCCGCTTTTCTTCTTCTGCTTCACCTTCTTCATCCACTACTCTCTTAGGCACTTGTACTTCCTCTGGAACCTTTAAAGTTTCCTTTTTCTCCGAATAGGAATAACGCCTTGGTACCGGCTCCCTACTTGCCGATGTTTGTTCCCTAACATAATTTCTTCTTCCCCTGTTAATTTCATACTTCTTTGTTTTCTGTGCTGTAGCTGTTGTTACCGTCTTCTCACTTGCCACCCCCTTGTAGCCTCCATTACTTCCGGAATATTCAGGCTTTCTGACAGTCTCTTGTGTTCTCCTCCAACCACCATGTTTGTCCTTTTTAGGTCTTCCTAACAAACCACTGGAGCATTGGACATCCGTAGCATCTCTTCCCCGGGACTCATCATTCTCCTGGACTCTCCTGGCATGCGCACACCACCGGTCCAGGTACGCAAAACCACGTGGAGGATCTGCGAAGACCAGCCGGGATCTCTCTTGGGGATTCAGTCCTTCTCGTATTACCTGTATGACTTCCGTCTCGGGCAACCCCAACCTTAATATACGGGCAGCTTTCCTTACATCATGCATGAAATCCCCCAATGCCTCTCCGTTGGCTTGTAGACGATAGAATAACTTAAACTTCAACTGATCACGTCGTCGACGGGGTATGAAGAAGTCCAACACCTCCGCATGGAAAGCATCAACACTGCCGCCCCGACGCAGAGTGTTGGTGACCAACCCTGCCAATGAACCCCGGCAATACGGGTATATAAGGGACAAGACCTCCCCATCGGACACCCCCGGGAAATCTGCCAACTGCAGAACAAGATCTAAGAAAACCAGCAACTGCTCCTCATCAATTCCATCTAACGCTGAAAGTTTCTGGAGAACTCCTGAAAGAGGGTGGGAAAATTTTTGATAGCATACCGCTGCCAGAATTGCACAATTCAGAACAAAGAATAATAAAACATCCCCACTAAACACCTAACACAAACATGACCTACGAAAACATATTCACAAGAATCAGAAAAAACCCAAGTACTGTCCTTCCTTTGAGCGACCCCCGGGTTCTCTAGCGCTGCGGAGACCGAACCACCTACTAACACCACAGAAGGAGACAAGCAACAACCAACAATACTGAACATACATAACATCAAACATCAATCCGACACACACGTCTCACCAACACATAACCAACAGACACAAACTAGTAGTCAGTATTCCTAATTCGGGAATTTAGTCGGTGACAGTACCGACTTCCGATCGGGCCATACCGCATCCCGCTAATGTCACACGCTATACTCCGACCTCGAACCAGCAACATTCTATCACCCAGGCAACGCTTGAGACTCCCCGGCAGTTCAATATATCAAATTTTCCGACCACAAATACCCGCCCCAGTGGTGCGACCAGACTCACAAGTTATACAACCTAAACTAGCCTACATGGGCATATACCTAAAAAAAAACAATGGCATAACAATAGCATAGTATTTCCGAGTTTGCAAGCCCCGTCACACCCAAGGACCCAAGGGTTCAACCCTAGAGTGAACCACGCTCTCTGCTACCATTTGTAACTCCTCTTTCCTCTCTATGCTTTATAAAAAAAAAAACTTTTTTGTATTTATATATATATATATTTTTTTTTTTGAAAGAGAAGCCACAAGTTATTTAAAACTAGGCGAGAGCCTAGAGAAGCCAAAAATGCGCTGGGTCCAGTATGACGGGACTTGCAATGAAACTCAGCTGTTAATTAACAATAACATTCTTTTTATTGTTGCCCCCATAATTCGTTACATGTAAATATCCCACAAATCACATATTTATCACATGGCAATCAGCAATAAACCACAAAATACATAGTAAATAAATAGTGTTCACATGTCCTTAATTGTGTCAATAGACAATATCTATATCTCTATATATACATATATATATCAAGCAACATTCCGTAAATTATATAAATTCCCCCCCCCTTGTTACTAACACTTAACATTGACATCACATACAGAAACATAAAGACATATAGACTCATAATTATATACACATTATAGACACCTAATACCCTTATAATACCCATGTTCGACCTGACCGACGGGCAGTGTTTCTGCAAAGCCCCAAGACCGGCAATCATAAATGTTCAACTTCCAGTCACCATAATTTATTAACTTCCATTAATTTAAATATTAAAAAAAAACCACCAAAAGGATGATAATAACTAACAAAGCATAAAGATAGACCGGACTGCCCATATGAATTGACACATCTGATAATTGGCCCATTATGAGCATATGAAAATCTTTAAGTTTCTTGCACAGTATATAAGTGGGAAAAACCCTCATCACATGAGTTTAAGCAATTGCTATTATTTTCTAAAATGTTAATTTTGTGTTACAAATCCCGATGGATACATGTATCAGGAAATTGTTCCTTAATGAAAATGATTTAATTCCACTGACAAGAATTAGTGGCATCAATATGCTTTTACAAGGTCAAAAAAAATTAATAAGTACATGCTTTTACAAGGTCAAAAATTAATCAGTATATGCCCACAAAATATAAAATTTCCTTTCTCTTAAGTCAGATTGCTGTGTATAATTGATATTATAATAACCGCCTGTTGTGCCCTAGCAGATGTGGAAGTGCGCCAGCATGTACCCGACCATATGTGCAGGAATCAAACCTGCCTTAAACTGAATGAACATGTGCCTGACAAAAAACTATGTCCCTTTTTACCCCCAGAAAACAGCCTGAAAAACGAAACCCCCAGCCCTTACATGTTAACCGAAATGAAATCAAAATATGAACCCATTCTGAACCAGCCGGAACAGAACCCCTAACATGTGACTTAAATTTTATAGTGAATACTGTAATGACTCTAAGGCTTTTGTGTATATATATATATATATATATCAAAAAAAGATTTAAGAGTAAAAAAACTCTGGCACACTCCCCCAGTGCAGCACACAATTACAAACATAGTACTTAGATTTATGGAGTTAAATTATTAAAGTCACATGATGTTCATAATGAATGTTCAGCTGACACACCCCCAGAGCAGACTGTCTAGCAGCGTGGGCACATGGTTTCAAAAGAAAATAATTTATAATTCAGGTGAACAGCAGGCCCGGCCAAACAAAATAAAAAGAGTTCATATCACCTTAATCGTGCGCATGTGATGCATCTTGTGGTTGTTCAACAGGCTCTCACTTCCGAACAGGTGTGTGTGATGGCTCATGGCTGGTGAAGGTGTAGTTACATCAGCCTAGACCAGAATCTCCGACTAGGACGAGAACCCTGGGAATTCACAAAAGATTAGAATGCTGTTCGAATAAATGTGCACCCTAGTTCCAGGTAATAACCTCAGAACGGGCCTTCCAACCAACTCAAGATAAAAGCATAAAGTTTCTGTTTCTGTTTTTTATTTTGAAAATGGCCTGAGAATAATCAAGTCTGCCAGGTGATAATGAATGCACTAAATTAAAAAAATAAATTTAAAGAGTGTCTAATAAGAGTCACTTTGCACTTGCTTCAACGAGTGCCGACATAACTGAACAAGTTGGCCTTGCCACGAGGTGACACAATTATTGCAATTTGCCGAAAAATGACCACATTAAATGCAGTTACCGTTATACACAAACAAAATATAAATAGTGTTTTATCTGAGGGTGGTCTCACAATTTATTTTAATTGCCATAATTACTTAAAAAGAACACTCGTGCAGTCTATTGCATGCACGTGCCTACCTGGCACAATTCACTCCGTCTATACATACTGACTTTAGCTTATAAATTTACATAAAGCTTTACCAACTAATTATAGTGACTCTTGTATAATAATAATTGAGAAAAAAGATATGAGCTGTATATACTGAACATTGAATAAATCTTTTACAACACACACTGCCCGATCGCACCAAATACATTCGTCTTTCGCATTCGCCTGCATACATTTACGTTAAATAAATTTAATTATTTTTGACGCATACTATAAGATGGTACCAGGAAATAAGACTTACCAGGAAGTCTCGTAAATTTAGCTTGCCATTAGTGTAGAAGAAACAAACTACGCAATACTGTCTGTTCGGGTCTGAGAGTCTGTTGTTTCGATGCGAGCCGGAATGGAACTGGCTTAAGCAGTTACAATGCAACAAACAGCAAAACTCGCCAATAGATGGTGCACGCCGTTTCAACAGTGCCATCCCAATATCGCGGCTCACCGACGTTAATATACGAGTTTACGAATTTTATAATACCTTCGATCACCGGGTTAGGCAAACACCGGCACAACATGCAGCTTCTATAATAGCATGCTGCAAATATATAATTTGAGGAATTTCTTCTTAATTTGAATCCAGTATTTGACAGTAGCAAATTTGTTTCTCCATCTGGCCTGTGCTCTGACACTGATTCCTCTCAGTTATCCTTACCAGTTTTAATATTTACCTATTTTTGTTCCTGATTCTCCTCTTTCCCCTAATAATTTTTTATAATATTCAATAGTGGTCTCAATTCACCTTGTTTTCTGTGAGTAGATACCATACCATCAGAAACTCTTAACTCTTTACACCATTAACTCTTAATTTTTACACTCTTTCCATGAAATGTTATTATGGTCTTGAACATCTTTATGGTTTCCTTTACAGCCTCTTATAAAGCATTCTCATATAATGGTAATGAATTTTTTTTAAAGTAAATTTTAATTCCTTGTTATTTTTAGGATGTTTTAACCGTCAGTGTAAAGAAAGAAGCAGATCCAGAAGAGGCTGAGACTGAACAGGTAATGTGCATAACCAGTATTTAGCCCATAGCTAATGTGTTAGGTTGTTCTGTGTCATGTACTACTAGACATTTGGATCACATTCATTTGTAGATATGTAATTAAAACTCAACAGAATACACAAACTGTATCATACTGTTGTATACATATAAACTACATGAGATTAAGTAAGTAAAATCGCACACTTGTGCGAGCGCGCGCGTGCACACACCATGTAGGTACAGAGTATAGATATTTATTGCAAAAGTTGGTGATTCTATATATTTCATATTTAGTATTGATCACCTCTTTATATAGTACTCTATAACTCACTGAGAAGACAAAGTAAATTTTATAATTGTTCAATTTGCAGGATGTATTCCCAGTTATAAATTCTGTCCTAAAAGGAGAACTGCATGTAAAAGAAGAAATCATCAAAGAAGAGAATGAACAGTTTGTTGATCAGGTATTATACGTAGTTATACATTTGTTTATAGTAACAAGCATTTATTGTTATAATGAACAGCATTGTAGTTATTTGTAAACTTATCAGTTAAAACTGTTGGAGACCGTTTGGTGTCCCATGGAAGTCATATTTTTACGTGCACTTTCAGTCCATACGATTTAGCCAGAACATGTACCAGTACCACATGGCGGGAAATTTGAATTTGATGATGTCAGAGGGTGAGTACCATGTGACCATGGGTGGGGTAGAATGTGACTGGAGTAGGGATATCATGTGGGCATGGTGGGAGTACCATATGACAGGCACCATGTGGGGGTACCACAGCACTGGTGCGAAGTGTAGTGATTGGTCGGCCATGTTTAATATATGTCATGTCATCATGTAGTAGGATCAGTCGTGAATGGTGTGTTGAATGACAGTAGTCGGTGTGGCTAACATGTGATAATGGAGAAGAAAATTCCCTCTAGAAGGGAAATAGGTTAAAGAAGGATGTTTGAGGGAAAATTTAGCGTTGCCACTACCACCAGTGTGTCTACGTCATGGCGGATTTATGTTCTTTTAACAAGTGTATCCAGCGTGTCCGTGGCCATCTTGTCCTCTGCTTGTCTTGATTTAATAGGGCGATGTCATGTGAGGCATAAAATTGTGTAACTTAATGTATACGTGTGTATGAAAGAAAATAAATTGGCCAGTTCCTAGTTTCTTCTTCTTGTCTTGTTTTTTCTACGTTCATAAATAAGGTTAACGTTCATGCACGTGTGTGTGTGAAGTAAAACACTGTGTCTTGACTGCTCTTCTTGTCTTTGTTGTTGCAGGTTTTTTTGAGTGTTCAAAAGTAAGGTTAACCTTCACACAAATGATTAATGAGTGTTGAGGAAAAAAGAAATGTGTATATGGGCGCATTGTCTTGTTGATAAACAAACTAAATCGAAATATATAATTTAAATAAAAAACTGCCAGAATCTTACCTGCGATCTTTTCTCGCCGACTTACCTTCTTATAAAATCCAACCAATAGAAGTTCAGGGTCGCCACGATGTTTTAGGCTATACATCGAAACCTTTACACTCTTCCTTAATAAAACAAAAGGGATAATTTTGCAATCGGACTACCTCCCAATAATTCAGAAGATACCCGGGAATGTTAGACGAATTTTTCAGCACAGAACACTAGGAAATGGTAACGACGAAATAACTACAACTACCACATTGTTATGTTAAGAACAAAGCTTATTTTTATTTACGGATGCTATTAAGGATTAATATTCTTAGGAACAAAACACAGCAAAATAATTGTTTAAACTTAATGATTAATAAAGGCTACCCAGATTGCCATTCTCTCATTCACACAATTTAACTCCCCATTTATTTAGAGCTCGTGATTTTAAATTTGTAAATATTGAAATTTAGTTGTTGGTTACTTAACGGTCGTTGTCTCTCATTAACACATGCAGCACCGAGTATATGTCCAAATGGTTGTTCGTTCACCACATTGTTGATTTTCCTTCTGTCACTACACTTCCTTCCTTCAGAGATACTGTTTCACTTATTAGTGAAGGTTTATTACCTTAAGTTAAAATTTAAAAGATTTCTTGGGGCCCACGAGTCTTAGCGTGCGTCTGGCGGCTGTATGTCGACTCTCCGACGCTACCCAAGCGTCGGTAGCAACTACATCCGCCAGCTCGCTCTCTGATTGGCTGATACGCTCACGTGGCCGGCTAATGAGCCACGTGTTGTCCATTTCCGGCGGAGAATTTGGTGTCGAGATTATAGACAGCGGCACACGAGCGCAAACTTACAGCCGCATTCTAATGTTATCGTTTTGCGTACCAGCCTCCACCTGGCACGATGTGAATACAGGGGTTACACAACTCAGGTATTGATGACCATAACGGGTGCCCAAATAGACTGGCCTCAAATATGTATTAAATAAAAATTTCTATACCCTTCAGATTTGTCCCATTACAAGACCCCCGCAATGAGAGGTCTTCTGCTGAAACAGAAGAACTCTCATTGCTAACCCCTAAGAGGATCGGTGAGGATATGGTGCCAACAACCCCCCGTCTACTTCTAAACACATCATGGGTAAACTACCCCCCTAGCTCGGCGATATGGCTGCACCTGAACGAGATTACTGGACTTCTCTGTTCGAGATCCCAACACCATAAAATCGGACCGATACTCACCATAGTACACCTAACCTTCTAACATTCCTCCCCAAAATCAAAACCCTGGCCTTGTACCATACCAGATCCTCAACCGATATGTTTCCCCTTACATGCATACTGGGTGGCCTTTAGCAAGTACTGGGTGCGTACACATACTCTTTATTACATTCTAAACAATCTCCATACTTTTAACTCACAAAATATTTTATCTTCTAAATTTCTATTTCTTTTCGCAAATTAATGTTATGTTCTCAAATCAAAACACAGCAGCTAATTAAATTCAAATAATCTAAATTTTGTTCAAAAATTAATGCAAGTTCAAAATCAAACTTTTACATTACTATTAATTTCATTAAAATCCCAAAAATCTTTTACATGAATCTACCAATTTTCTTCACTACTACTAACAATCATAAAAACACATAAAATGGAACATCTTAATAAATCATAAATTCACTTATCCTAACATTTGTTTACACATATATACTAAACACTATAATTCAATAAACACACTAGTAATACGTATAAACATCAGTATACTCAGAGCCTCAAAACATTATCTATACAGCAGGCATAAAAAAATAAACTTTTTTCCACAAAAATTTTAATTTCCCAAAATTATTTCTTTTATCATTATCAAGAAAATAAAATTATTTAATTTAATTAAGGAACACCATTGCGTGAATTAATTAACAGAAACTGGTCCTGTCTCTAACATCAGCCATCAGCTGATCTCTCTGGGTCAAGTGAATGACCTTGACATATATACACTACACAAAGCTACACCATAAAATACATGAAACATGTTTGTAAATTTTACATTCAAACATAATATAACATAATAAACATAGAACATTCAAAACTAGCATTGTTGTTATTACCTTACAATAAACAAGAAAATTCACATTTAAATTGACCAAGATTTACACATTTTACGGCTTTATTTTATTTTCAAATTCTATTAAAATCTGTCACTTGTTTCAATTATTAGTACATTTTAATATGATTCTCTCTAACATTTTCATTCTCAATTAGTTTGGGTGACTATTAGTTATTCATAATAATTCGACTTACAAATGGGTAATTAACTAAACCTCAACCCCCTTCTGACTCTAACACTTACTAACAGATTTCTATAGTATGACACCACTCCCTCAAAATATCTATCTCCACTAACTCCCCAACTCCATTCACATCATTCTACCCTTATAACAAGATACTCTCTACCCTCTTTGTACTTAGGATGTGTTCCCTCCCTCCGCAATTCCATTCATAACCGTTTGCCTCTCCACCAAACATCGGCAAGCACTCTACTAAACCCCTCTACTACCCGCCACAACGCCTGTTGTTGAGGACTCCTTATCACACCACCCACCTTACAAAATTTCCACCACCATTTATTTACTCTCCAATTACCTTACTCACTTTCTCTACTTATAATCACTCCCTCTACTGTGTCCTTACCCAGTTTCCTATCTTACTTTTACTCCCAAGAATCTTATTCTGTTTAACACCCATTTGAAACTACCTTTGATTGACTTAAATGTCCTACTTAAACAATTACTATCACCTAAATTCTATCGTTTACAACCCATTGAAACTTCATAACTATCTCAAATTGCTTTCATCCTTTAAATTAAAGTCTTTTAACCACATTGAAAATCTATTCTTCAAACATTAGTTATATTCAAACATTTAATTACCATGATAAAATTCTGCAAATTACTTATAAGTGACATACTACATTTATAATCCCAGCAGTCAGCTGATGTCTCGCTGTCCTGTGAATGACCTTTCTATAGATATATTTCAAAAATTATACAAAATACACATTTATAATTCTTACCCCTAACATACTGCACATAATTAACACCAATACACAAAATTATATAGTTATCATCCTAAAATGTCATCTGAAATCATTACAATTGAATCTCGTACTTAAAATCGTTTTGCTCTCATGCGTGAAATACATCACTAATCATTGAGTCATAGTTATAGCAACAGTTACTGAACAGCCCTCTGGGTTGTCAACCCCCAACTCTCTCTATAGAGCCATATAAGCTGACCGCCCGCTGTTTACAGGATGAATATTATCACACCACCCACCTTACAAAATTTCCACCACCATTTATTTACTCTCCAATTACCTTACTCACTTTCTCTACTTATAATCACTCCCTCTACTGTGTCCTTACCCAGTTTCCTATCTTACTTTTACTCCCTGTCGCAGCGGCAGGTCATCACCCTCTCGCTGAGTTTTCAGCTACCCTCCTACTTCATCAATTACTTAAAGTCCCCCCTTTACCCAGTTACAATTAGGTAACCACCCGCCAGGTAAACCGGATCGAGCGTTTGCCTGGTTGCATAAACACTTTATTGTTTATGCCCCTGGCTTGTAACGGCCAGCTCCTTTACCACACACACTGTTGTTTCCTGGTGTTGGACTGTGGCGTCCATTTGCATCCCCAAGAACTGAAGTTTACATATATATGGTATAGACGCTGCCTATACCGTTCTTGGTTCAGTGTTATACAAAATTCGGCATTACTGATGTCCGATGACACCAGTAATCCTACTAAAATGATTCACATACCCTTAAACGGCACTATCGCCACCTTCGATGATAGCCGCTGTTCCATAGTTATGTAGTTTTCCCCCTGTCAATTTCAATATTCACCAATTTAGAATCTACTTACATAAATCCATGGTCAGGGTTTGGTGAAGCCGTGACCGCCTGAAAATTGGGGAAACTACCAAAAGACATATAAGGCTCACACTGACACCATTACTACAATTCACGGATGGTCAACTCTTATATGTTTGGTTATAGTTTACTTAATTTTTTATATTTATTCAACATCTCTGAGATTCATATATCCTTTACATGTAAACATTAAAAACATTTTGCTTTATATAAATTGCATTATAAAATTCATACTTACATTACATCACTCACATATTGTCATAGACACAAAAATATAAACAACTGTTACCACCAAATCATGTACCCAACTCCATTTATCTTCTGAAACATTTTAACAACCATGTTATTCCACAAACTAAACACATTTTGACATTTACTATTTATTATCAAATTCCAATCTCCTAAAATCATTTAAATTCATTATCAAAATCTCTTTATACAACATTAATTAATTAATTAATCTCAAATTCTTTAATTCAATAAATTCTTGAAAACACAAGTTATTTTCATTACTTTCTTCCAAAACAATTACAATTCATTTATTACCTTCATAATTATTCTTGTTATTTATTTAGTCTGCCAAAATATTATTATTATTATTACATCAATTTCTACTACATACACATATTGTTTACATACCATACATTTTACAACATAGACACAATTAATGTCACTATAAATTTATTTACAAATTCTTGTCATTATTTTTTTCTGTTTACCATACCTCATTTCATAATCTAGCCATGTCATAACCATAAACTAAAATATTTAAAATATCCATTCACTTAGTTTTCTTATCTAACCTCCATCATCATGTAATAGTCTTATTTTTATATAACAATTATCATTCTTACTCACACTCAATTTATTGTTATTATTATAATAAACCATCAACTCTATGTCATTCATTATACCATTATAATTTATAGGATTGTACCTTTTTATGATTTCATAAACCTTGTCTGCATTAGTTATTTTTGTCCAGTCTCCGTTAGTAATTTTTGTTATTCCCATGTCATTTGTATCATCATATTCATTTACTATATCAATCACAACATCAGGTAAGTTTTCATCATTTACAACATTATTATCAAAATAATCATCAATCTTCATTTCGTAAGGTAAGCATTTCATATAGTTTATTTTCTCCCATCCTAACCTTTCTATCTACTCTTTATAACCTCTATCTGACTTAAATACTTGTATCTCCCCATCTACACACAACTCTCTCTCTAAATATCTCTCACCACAACGCCATATCACACTTTCTCTACCATCCCATACAGAGGGTACTGCTACATTAAAACCTCTCCTGATTTCTACAGGAACAATACAAAAATTCAAAAAATAATTATTAGTAGAACACTTATCTACCCAAAATCCTCGTGAAGACCTTTCTTCACCCCCCACAACACCACGAAAAAATTCTACCCTCTGCCATCCCTCTACCTGTACACTCTCTTCATACTCTCTCTCTAACTGATAAACATTTGTTTCTACCCCTTTACAACCCATTACTTTCTCACTCTCACTAACTATCTCACTAACTACTTCTAATCATCACTCTCTGATACCACATTTTTAATTACATTATCATTTTCAACATCATTATTATCACTTGTTAACTCTTTATTATAACTATCGTTATTACTCACATTGTTAATTATTCCTTCACTACTTTTCGTCATATTACTACCACCACAAACACTTACCTGTTTTAATTCACCTGTATTCTCCTTTAATCGGTCTGTCTTTAGTTCCCGCAACCATTCATCCCACTTTTTGTCACTTTCGTCAAACCGTTTATTATTAAGGTCAAATATGTCATTTAATGTATATTCTTTTCTTCCACCACTGTGACACTGTCATTAGGCCTATTCACTGTCTTATTCTCTACTCCTATCACTTCAACTATCTTACCTTTATTATTTGTCATCTCACTATGTTTTTTAATTTCCGCGAATATTCCCTCTTCTTGTTCTTCCATTTGTGTCAAATTATCATCCAAATTACCCCACTCCTCGTCCGTCATTTTATCCACAATCCCTCTGAATTCACCTTCCCACTCATCCCACGTGAAACCAATATCATTATCTTGTACCTCGGCCATGTTCAAAAAATTATTTATATAATACCCTTTATATAAAAAAAAACCACTATTATCCTATAATTACACACATAAAATCAAAACACCTTGTGACGGTACGAAAGTCCGCCTTAATGTTCATTGATATGTAGAGGATAAATTTGTTGTATTTTAATATATGTAAATGGTTAGGTCAATTTCCCTTCCCTCCACGTATAAGAACAACACAGTTTCATCTATATAGGCCGGATCCAAGGTCGAGGTGTACGTGTGATTCTACGCATATACTTGGGCGAACCCAGTTGAGAAAGCACTGATAAGACGTCATCAATCATCATACGTAACAATAGTGACGCAAAACAAGGGCATCGCCTGCTTTAAAACAATAGACTTGTGACGAGGCTAATCCCCTTCACCTATAAAATTTACGCAAATATGGCGTTCTCAGTACCACACAGCACATCAGAGCGTCAACAGCTAAAATCGCTGTTGGCGGAGTTTTCGCCAAAAGTGTTTTAGTCAAGTTACCAAATGTAATTAAAATGTAACAGTGAATCTTTAAAAAACAAACACTAGCAAATTAACATCCAAGTATGTAAAGTAGAATCAGTGCAAACAGAGAAAATCGACGAGGGACATGCGACAGACATCTGCCAACACATACGGAGAATCTGACATCTACGGCGGCCCTACCAGTGCACACATTCAGGAAAGTCAAAATTAATAATAATATATCCACATATTAATGAGCTCAAAATTAAAATGAACTAAGCAAAATGTACCTGTACTAGTGAGCGTGTGGGCGAGAGCATGTGAGTGTGAACGACTGGCCATTACGATAAAGATCGGGGCATTGGTTTGTGACATATAATAATAGTAAATTAAATTGATCAAGTTTTATTAGAGCTGCAGCTATATTTAAAGTTACGATAGGATTAAGTATCCAAGTAATTGAAAGGTAATGACTAATGAATCTGGGCGTAAGGATATGTAGACGCCATTTTGTTTCTTGTGTTCATATGCGGCACCATCTTTGGGTTGCCGTTAAGAATTATAACTCTAATTCAGATTAATTAAAAACAAATTTATGACATCCAAATTGTAGTCAGAGTCATTATTTCGACAACCTCAATGTTTCTGAATCTCGCTGAGTGCGAATACTGGCCCTTAGAGATGAAAAATCATGTTGAGTATAAACCACTTGCTTGAACCGGATGTGGTATGGAACAGTCGGTAAGTACATGTATTTTACTTATTAATAACAAATAAATATAAAGTAATAAGTGTGATAGTTAACAACCTAACACAGTCATTGTCAACAGTACAAGTAAACGCAATAACCCTATCAAAACATAACCTTCTTTAACGTAAATATATACGATTATTTCTACAAATACGCCGTTACCCAAATCCTATTTTCTGTGCTTAAAATAGGTCTACCTCATATAAAGTTGTACCAGGATCCTAGCAGCGAGTCGCCAATTGTTGATAAACTAAATCGAAATATATAATTTAAATAAAAAACTGCCAGAATCGTATCTGCGATCTTTTCTTACCTACTTACCTTCTTATAAAATCCAACCAATAGAAGTTCAGGGTCGCCACGATGTTTTAGGCTATACATCGAAACCTTTACACTCTTCCTTAATAAAACAAAAGGGATAATTTTGCAATCTGACTACCCCCCAATAATTCAGAAGATACCCGGGAACGTTAGACGAATTTTTCAGCACAGAACACTAGGAAATGGTAACAACAAAATAACTACAACTACCACATTGTTATGTTAAGAACAAACCTTATTTGTATTTATGTATGCTATTAAGGATTAATATTCTTACAAACAAAACACAGCAAAATAATTGTTTAAACTTAATGATTAATAAAGGCTACCCAGCTTGCCATTCTCTCATTCACACAATTTAACTCCCCATTTATTTAGAGCTCGTGATTTAAAATTTTTAAATATTGAAATTTAGTTGTTGGTTACTTAACGGTCGTCATCTCTCATTAACACATGCAGCACCGAGTATATGTCCAAATGGTTGTTCGTTCACCACATTGTTGATTTTCCTTCTGTCACTACACTTCCTTCCTTCAGAGATACTGTTTCACTTATTAGTGAAGGTTTATTACCTTCAGTTAAAATTTAAAAGATTTCTTGGGGCCCACGAGTCTTAGCATGCGTCTGGCCACCGCCGCGGCTGTATGTCGACTCTCCGACGCTACCCAAGCATCGGTAGCAACTACATCCGCCAGCTCACTCTCTGATTGGCTGATACGCTCACGTGGCCGGCTAATAAGCCACGTGTTATCCATTTCTGGCGGAGAATTTGGTGTCGAGATTATAGACAGCGGCACACGAGCGGAAACTTACAGCCGCATTCCAATGTTATCGTTTTGCGTACCAGCCTCCGCCTGGCACGATGTGAATACAGGGGTTACACAACTCAGGTATTGATGACCATAACGGGTGCCCAAATAGACTGGCCTCAAATATTTATTAAATAAAAATAAAAATTTCTATAACCTTCAGATTTGTCCCATTACAGTCTGTCTGTGTAGAGATAAAATGTGTGTGGGTCGGGTAGCCTGAAGTATGTTCAGTAATTAATAATTAAATTGTCCCTGTTCGGATGTCAACTGAAGTATTATTCAGTAATTAATTATTAAATTTGTCCCTGTTCGGACGTCAACTGAAGTATTATTCAGTAATTATTTAATAATTTAAAATTGATTTTATTTGTAAGGTTGATCCAGGATGTCGTTTAGTGTACTTCGGCAGAGCACAATGGGCAAATACAAATAACAAAATGTGTATATCAAGAAAATTATAACATTATTTATTTTCTTTTGATAACATGAAACAGATCACGAAAACATTTATTCCGCTTTAAGGCGTAAAACTGATCACCTCAACATAGATTACGTATACTAAAGACTATACAAACTCAACACTTCTTATTTTCATATTTTTCATTCACCCAATCACGCACACTTTCACACTTCTACATTTCTTATTATTGAGCTCAATTTAAAAAATGCCAGTATTTAATTATTACTTCCCTTGATTATGATGCGTAGAAGTCCGCCACATGGGACGTCTCCTCGGGCGTGCACTGTTTCGTTGTTTTCACTTTTTACATC
Source organism: Magicicada septendecula (assembly GCA_034769895.1). Taxonomy (NCBI): domain Eukaryota; kingdom Metazoa; phylum Arthropoda; class Insecta; order Hemiptera; family Cicadidae; genus Magicicada; species Magicicada septendecula. Next base: position 449,185,615 of record CM068372.1, on the reverse strand, counting down.
TTACGGCTGAACTGTCAATTTATTCCCAATCTTTTTACTGATCACTGATTATTTACATGATTTATATTTTTTACGTTCCAATATTAGTTAAACTTTCACATTTTATGATTTGCGGTCTATGCGGGTGAAAACGGTACTCAGCCGGTGGCGAGCGAACTGCCCACGTCCGCTTTATTTAGATGTTGTTTGCCGACTGACTTTCAGCGTTACAATTTCTTTTTGTGTCGTCTCGGAAACCAGTTCATCCCACTCCCCGCCATACATCTCGTCCTCAGTATTGGAAAGTTCCGTTGGACTTAATATCACCTTTTCAACTTGCCACGAACTGATTTTTGTCAACAGCATACTAGCGGTGTTAGTCACTGGCTATAAATAGACTTTCGTTATGCTTCATAACCATATATGGTCATGAAACTCTCACTGGCAATTGCCTCACCTTATGGGTGCCTCATCTTCACATGTTATAAAATTTATAAAATTATACAATAATATTTATGTAAATTTAGACCCATTACAAATTTGCGTAAAAGCACCTTGATGTGTATGTGTGCACATAGATTTTGTGTATTGTTGTAACTTAATGAAAACAATAATTCTCCTCGTTTACAGTGCAAAACAGTATGTGTGAAATAAAACATGACATCAGTCATGTGTATAAGTTTAATTACACCATCAAAAATGATAAATAAATATACACAGTTATGCGTTACATAATGCAATAAAACACACACACATGCATAAAGTACCTATAGAATTGTCAGATGGTTTTAACATCAGCAGTGAATCTATAACAGACGTCAATGTACAGAATTAGAGAGTTACAAATGAAACCGCTGTAGAATGAATAAATAGAAAATCACTAGGTCTTACCTTATAGAAAAACAAATGTAAAACTTCATGTTCACACGATATTGAACGATGTAGTAAGTGTGGAACCGAGCTAAGAAATACTGTCCGCTCTGCTCCATTTCTCGAATACAATTGACCATATAGCAGATCACTTGATCACATTCTCCTCCACTGCACTGTAACAAGTGCGCAACAAGTTAGGTAAGTTCCAAACAATTTGTGGAAAAATCAACGTATTTTTTGAAACAAGGTAGATCAAAATGCAGAATTAAAGTTTTACAAAGTTATGGGAGTCCCTGTACTATGTAAAGGGACACACATACTATGGGTGTGAATTATGGGCAACAACGAAAATACAGACCTCGGAAATGGCATTCTCAATAGGAGTTAAAAGGTGTTCTAAACTTGACCTTATAAGAAATAAGGCCATAAGAGAAGAGGTAAAAGTTTTTAACTTGAATGAAAAATTAAAAGATTACAAACAACAGTGGAAAGAACACTTAGAAAGAATGACAGATTCCAGACTGACCAAACAAGTCTGGAAATGCAAACCTATAGGAAACAGATGTGTGGGTAGACTCATGAAGAGATGGCTGGAGGATTTTTAAGATGGGACAGGCAGCACCTTGCGTATGGCATGTTGTGAGGATGATGGTGTATCAAGCGTGTCAGTAAATCAGTGCTTTTTCTATGCTAACAGTTTATCTCATATTTTAACACGTCCCTGGAACAGATTGTTTCCAAGTTAAGGCTTTATAACTCCCGCATGTTGTTAGTTGTGTCTTTTTTACCTTTAGCACTACTGTACTTATCCGTGGTTTCTCCTTACTTCACAACATTACATAACCATAGTGGCTACAACGGTGCAGAATGGTCCACGTGTTTACCATGAGTCAGCTGACAGGCAACTCGCTTATATTATTGTGTTGATAGTGTTTCTATGCAGAACCTTCTTGTGACTGGCTTTGAATATTTTTTTTAATCGAGTTTACAGGATGTGTGCATACTGTCATCCTTGCTTAAGGTCCAAATGTATATTTATAAATGTATAAGGTACCTTATAAATGTACCGTCATACTTGCTATGACAGCCAAATGTACACATATCTTTGTTAATGAACATCCTTTGTTCTAATATTATGTCCTTCACTGTCATTGATTATATAATTTACATTAAACAAATTGACTCCATAATTCTGCAACTGCCCTGTAGAAGTCCCATTACAGCAAGTAGATTCACAGTTGTTAACTCCATTCTTCTTCATAGCACTGTTCAGACTCAGACATCTGACCAAAATTTCTCTACCGTACCTAGAGAAATTTATTGAATTTTTAATTTCTTTACCTCAAGATGTATTTTCCTATATTTGGAACATGTTTTTTGGGGAATCCTATTGTTCCCATCCTCAGCCTTCCTAATTTTGTATCTTGTGGAGTATTTGTGTTTTGGTTGGTTGTTGTTATGCTTTCCTGTTGGTTTTTGGTATATTATACTGATATTGTGTGTGATTGTTGTGTATATATTAACTTTTTGAGTATTTTCTATGTTGAGTGCTTTGAAAATTGTGTCATGTTTTGTATTGATTTGTGCATTAGTTTGTTTAGTTTTGTGTTTGAATATTTATAAATAGGCTATAACATCTTGAGGCAAAGAAATTATAAATATTAAATAAATTATATATGCATAAAGAAATAGACTGTAGCAAAAAGTGTTTGAAATGTGTGTGTGTGTGTGTGTGTGTGACTAATTAAAACAGTTGCAGTAAATGTTTAATTTGTTAAAACAGCCGTAAATGGAGTATTTCATTGGGAAAAATAATATATTTTTTGTTTTAGGGTAGATATTTTATTTATATTTACATTTATTTTGTTACAGCATTTTCAAGACATCACTACAATTATAAAGGATGAAATCGTTTTAGAAGACGTGGAAAAAGAAAAGAATACACAAGAGGTAAAGTTTTTTTTTTAATATACAATCAATCTTCCATCTACAAGTAAGTAAGATTCATGGTAGACCAGTCTTCCATTGAAGGCTGTCACTTTATTAAAAAAAAAAATTTTTGAAGTTGAACTTTTATAGTTGAAAATTAGATTCAGTCTTAGCCTTTCCGGTGCTCTGGGTGGGTAGGTATACACACGAAATTTTTATGTCCGTATGGTGATCTGATATGGTAAGTCGCACGTCGTTTTAAATTGGTAAAGTGCTCAGAACGGTTTAGTACGCCTATGGCGGTGACACATGGAACAAGCATTGTGCGTACAAGGTCAACGAATTGTCTGTAGTAATGAGTCAGCTGTTGAAACAAAGACAGTTCATTCAGTGTCTGGTGTCATGTAGAAGTTGAGATAATTCACAGATGAGTTTTTGTAAATGCTGCTATTAAATGATATGTATATTTGTTGTTTGGCGAGTTCCTTTTAGTTACATCTGCAATTGACAGTTGAGTGTTGCTCAGGTTGTGTAATCTTTGCCGTTAGCGATAAATGTAATTGTTGTTGTGGCGAGTTTATTTTTTATCTACATTTGCTAATTGACAGTTGAGTGTTTTGAGATTGTGTAATCTTTGCAGTAAATAACATGTATAATTGTTATTGTGGCCCGTTTTGTAAATGGTAGAGTGCTCCGCGCGTGTATACACACACTGCTGGTGAAAATATGGCGCACAGGCAAAGCATAACCGCTCACATGTGTTGGCAGGAAAAAGGTTAAAACATTGAGACACCTGAGATGTCTTGGATTGGTGGTGTCACCCAACAAGGTGATGCTAGTTGACTGGGGTTGATGATTCAATTTCAGTTATTAGTTTATACAATAACATTGAATTTCCTATACCAGTGAAACACTTGAATGTTGTCTTCTGCACTTTTGTTCCTTGTGAGTAATGGGTAGGTTGATGATTGTTATCAGCACTTAATATAAATACCTTGTGAATACATCAATAATTGAATGAACGAATCAAATTTTGTTTTTACTCAACCTTTTTTTAGTATTTGTCTTTCTGTTTGTTGAGGTATGTCTCACGATTACTTTTCAACGCATCAAATGATTTTTATAAGCCTTCGCCTGTGTGTCTGTAACTCTACCCTACAGAACCCTATTGTTTTTGACACTGGTCCCGCAAAATGTAGGTGGTAGAGTGGCAAAAATGTGTGAGGGTGAAAATTTGGAAAAAATCATAAAAGTCTGTTGGAATATTGAATTAAAGAGAACTTTAACCATTATGAATTTAGCTTCATTTTTTAAAATCTTAAAATTTTGGGACACCAGGGGCCAAAAAGTGAGGGAAAATTCTGATAAAATTGCAAAAATTCAAAGGGATTATTCTGCATATGGCATGTGGGATATCAAAGGGAATATTAACTAAACTCTGAATGTAGTGGTGAGCTTTAGAAATTTCAATATTTTGGAATACAAATTTGTAACACAACACCCTAGAATGGAATAAAAAATTATTAAAATCCGGCCATGGTCAGACTGAAGAATATTTTAACACAAATTAGATGTTTAGAAATTTTAGCCTGTATTGTGTGCTGTAAAGTAACAGACTTTTTATATTAATTTACCCTACCAGAATTCTTACCTGTCTTGCGATCCTTCAAACACCAAAAAACTTCAGGGCCATCAACATGTTCATTGAAGTTAAAGTGTAAACTTTTATACTCTTCCCATTGCACAACCTTTAAATAACTTTGCGATCTGACTTCACTCTATCTCAGAAAATTCCACGAGTCGTTAGACGAGTTTTTTAGCACAAAGTATAGGAAATGGTTACAGGCGAAATGACTAAGCCTAACACATGTTATGCTAAAATCAAATATTATTTTATTCAAATTCCATGTTTACTTCTTTCTCTTTCTTTCTTTCTTTCTTTCTTTATATCTGTTATTTTAATGATTCTAAAATATGAAACTATGCCAATAAAGTTTATGAACTACTCTTTCTATACGAACCAGTACTTTTTACAACACACACACACTCTCATTCGGTTTACATTTATTACTTTTATAACCCCCGTTTTTATAGAGCTCTTTTAATATTTATTTACCTCCCTTCGAATTAAAATGATTATTTTTTACATGGTACCTGTCCGGCGATTGTTTTTTACATGGTACCTGTCCGGCTTATCATCAAAATCCCGCCATTTTTCTTACCACTTTCATCTGTGTCACTACGAACACTGTCTTATTCATTCGCTTTTATATCTCCCTTTTTGATATCACTTCCACTTTCTCTTTACATTTTCACCGGTTTTGGTAGACCTCAGCTACTGTATCCGCGTCGGTCTACCGAAATTCTGAGGCTGCGATTAAATTTACGACTGTTCACTGCAACAGCGATCTGTTGACTTTACTGTATCGTGAATGATGTCCAACTGGCCACGAGCGTCGTTCGCAGTGTATACTGTAGCATGCCTTGGGCGTCGACCACATGGCGCTCAAATTTTGTAACGCCTTTTCTCATTGGTTGATCTTGAGCAGCACACGTGCGCTCTCACGTTGACACATGCATTCCTAACTTCGCTGTCCCAGTCCGTACCTGGTACCGAGCTACAGCCTGTTACCAAACGTTACGCTACACACTGTGTGTTTAGAAAGTTTCTCTCAACTGGTTTACTACAAATTGTTAAAGTAAAACTTATGAAATTAAAAACCCTCTTAGTTTGTTCCGTTACAGTGCTTACTATACATTTGTTACATTTCTGAACAAACAATATGGAATTTTTAATTAAGAAAGTAGTGTTAGTGGTTATAATTACTATTATCGGTCCACTGTTAAGCAGCAGGGAAATGGGCAGTAGTTGGTACAACTAATTGGAGGAATGAAGCGCCTAAACAATACACAAGTTATACACTTCACAAAAACAGTGGGAGCTCAGTGTATTATGTGAAATGGAGACAGGTAAACCTGTTTGAAATGATTTGCTGTAAAATCCTTAAATATAGAGGCACTTCTCCTGTGTGTGTAGTTTGCTACAGTTAACAAAATGAGCTATCACATGACTAAAACCATAATGGCTGTCAGACAGTCAATTCTATGTGGGCCACTCTTTATATACAAAACAATCATAAAACCTGTTTAGACATGTGAGAGATAACTATGGGACATGCAACAACACTAATATGCTTCCTGAGCTGCAGAACTTGCTCACTGCTTTGAACAAAGTACATTTATTACTGAATGAACTTTTATATTACATCATTTTTGATTAGCAGAAAATCCTGATTACCATATTTTTTCAAACAGAATTAACACTGTTGCGTAGAAAAATTATTCCGATTAGAGCTTCCAAGCTTCACAGCTCATAGTCAGATCGGAAATAACAATAATAGGACTAGACAAGTTGTTTATATACCCACTTGCCCTACCACTAGCATAGACATTTTCATAAACAAGCTATAAGTTAAAAGAACTTTCTGGCTATTATTAACTAGCGAGTTCATTCAACCATGTTGGTACTTTTACATTTCTTTCTAGTACACTCTGTGTGTTGTGTGTGTGTGATTTTGTGTACATTCTTTTTAATACCTAATGTTTTAAATCCTTTCTCATTTAGTTTTTGTATTCATTAAATTTTCTAACCCTTTCTCTCTTTCTTTCAATATTTCTAACTCCTCTCTAAGCCTTCTTTTAACTGTGTTACTCACTTCTTTCAAAATTTCATAGTCTTCTAAAGGATTAAAAAACTTATGGTTCTCTTCTATGAATTGTATTGCATATAACGAATTTGTTGTTCTATTACCTTCTCCACGTTTGTGGTTAGATAACCTGCATTCGAATTTCCATCCTGTCGCACCTAGGTACACTTTGTTGCATTATTTACATTTTAATTTATAAACTCCGCTTCTCTGTAAAATTGGGATTTTTTCTATGTTTATTTCTTATCTTATCAAATACTGTTTCACGTTTTTTAATTGCTATATCTACTCGTATTTTTTAAAACGTATCATTTTTCTGGTATGAGATCCTACATATGTCAGTGACCGTGCATAATTCTTTTGTTTTGGTTCATTTTTAGCTTTTTGCATGTTAATACTTTCCATAACTTTATCCGCTATGTTGGTGTTATAGTTATTGTTCTTTACAATTCCCTTTATCTTTTTTATCTCCCTATCTTTTGTTTCTGTCTCTTTGAAGCACCTGTAAGCTCTATAACAAAATGAATTGATTGCCGCCATTTTATTTGTCGTACTTCATTTCAGATAATATACTGAGCTCCGACTGTTTTTGTAAAGTGTATAACTTGTATATTGTCTAGGTACTTCATTCCTCCAATTAGTTGTACTGACTACTGCCCATTTCCCTGCTGCGTAACAATGGACCAGAAATCTCTTTGTAGATGCCCAGGTTCCTCATATCTAAAAAATTTTGGTGTTCCATACTTTCTACCTTCATACTTTTAAGACTCTGTCTCTTATTCTTCCTCTTAATCATTTGTGTCGTCACAATCTGTTAGTGTGCACACTTTATGATTCGCCCAACCAGACACTGTCTTGGCGGCCTCAAACTGTGGAGCATAGACAAGGGCATCCACTCTGTTCTTGTGTATCGTAACCATTGTTGTAGTTCGCTATCTCTGACACCATCAGTAAATATCTGTATCACCGATGTCATTTAAAAATTCTCTGGTGCTCTATGGTAGGCCAGTCTAACTAGCAAGTCAATACGTGCTTCAAACTGTTCTGCATATAAGAGTTCTGGCTGTCAGGTGACACTTTCCGTAGTAGCTCTAAGACAGATACTTGAAAGCAAGAATAAGTGAAACCAATAATATGTGCTTGCGACTTCAAATTGCCGAAGATATGTTGTCCAGTAGTGGTTACATCAAATGTTTGAGCCGTTGATATGAATAGGCATGACTGCAGTCAAAGTAACTCTCTCTGTTATCTAATTTTCTGTATTTTTTTGGACCTTTTTTGGTACAATCTGCTGAGCAATTTGATTTGAAACACAAGGTTGATTTTTCATTGACTGTTCAACTTCTGTTTTAATCTGTTATTTTATATTTGAAGTTCACTTCTCTACTACAGATAATCTTACCTCTTGCCCACTGAGATTCACCCACACCTCCACATAGTAGAACCCAACTCTGCAGTAGTATGCTCTTGCAAATTTCTTTGTTCCTATATCAGTGCTTTTATGTGTTCTTTTTCTTGCTTACGTTCTTCTTTTTGTCATTATATCTAAGCAGGGATGCTTTTTATGATTCCTCTGGTAGTCATTGTTTCTCATCCTGTCATTTCTCTGCTTTTTCTGCCTCCTGTGATTATTGTTCCATTTGCAATAGCAAGTGCACTAGTAAAATTGTAAACCTTTCTTCGTACTGTTGCCCTAGTAATTGATTAAGATAAAAAGTTTTGATTAATCACACACACACACACACACGCACACACACACGCACACGCACATACACAACGATACAAATTAACAAACATAGCGGACTCATTAACAAACATAGTGGAATCATTAACTTCAGAAATTGGTAATTCAGTACACAGTATAGTTTTAAAAATGTCTGTTTTGTACAGTATAGTTTTAGAGGCCATAGAAGGGATGATAAAAACAACTAGATGAGCATGACAAACAACTAGAAGAGCATGACTGAAAACAAGGGGAATTCATAAGAAGAAAAATGGAGGGTTGTGGAAAAAAACATTAACAACTGAAAATAAAATGCTTGTAGACACATTTCAACATAAATGAACTCAAGTCAAATGAAACTGGATGAAAATTATATAACACACGAACAAAAAAAGTTTAAGGAACATGAAAATAAACTCACAGAAATTGACAAGACTCCATGAACACGAACACAAACACACACAATTACAAAAAGCAAATTGACAATTTGGGGTTGGGTGGTACTATACAGTGAAATCAAATCACATATATATATATATATATATATATACCATAACATATCGGACATTACCACAATAATAATACAAGGCAGAATAATGAAACAGGTCAGGTACAAAGAATGACAGGAAAAGTATTCATTGGAGGACCAGGGGAAAAAGAGCAAGAGGGAGGCCAAGAATATGGGTGGATGATGTAGATGATGATTTAAAATGACTGGGAGTCAGAAGGTGCAAAGAGTCGCACAGGATAGAGAGGAGTGTAGACACGTAATTCTGGAGGCCAGAGTTCTTCATGAGGTGTAGCGCCGTGGAGTAAGTAAGTATACCATAACAGAAGAATAGATTCAACATCTAAAGTTCTATGGATATGAAAATGATAACCCAACAGAGTTCCTGAGGCAATGTGAAAGGACGATAGACACTTTTGTAAATCAGTTGACTGGCCAGGACAAAATAAACTTCATTACAAAATATTTTTAAGTGTCAGTAGCACCATGGTATACAATTATCTGAGACCAGGTCACAGCGTACGAGGACTTCCTCCAGGCTTTTGAGACCCAATACTAGAATCTGCATGTCCAACTTAAGGTACGTAATCACTTTGAGTTCAGTAAGTACGTATATGGGTGACAAGCGGAAGAACAATATGTAATACAACAGGTGGCAACGTGAAACATCAGCATCCACAACTTAATGAATCTGAACTTATGCACAAATTGGCCTATTTTGTCTACCAGAACATCAGACTTGTGGTGATGAGAAGAGGTATAAGCCGATTGGAAGATCTGGTATTTGTCTTAGTGGGAAGACACCATGAACAAGGCTCAAAGTCTAGGTCCCAGTAGGATAATGAAGCAAATACTCCACCTAAATACACACAAAAATACTGAACATAAACCAAGGTGGGAGAATAAAAAAAATTAATAAATCAGGAAAACCTTCTGTATCCCCAATGAAGGGAAACTGTAACTTGTGTCATGTGTGGTTAGGTTCGTTGTGTCATTTACGTTTATACTAGGCTACAGAGTTTTGTAATCTTTTATTAGAAATAATACTTCTTTTGATAGTTTTTTATTAGAAATAATACTTCTTTTTAAATATGAATTATTTTTTATTGTGAATTATTATTGAATATTTATCCGAAAAAATTTAAAAAAATAGGCAGAGCAAAGTGACAACAGTGAGGAATACACGGATTCTGATCCTGGCTTTGCAGTCAGTGTATCTTATAGTTTACATTGTTAATTATAGAAAGTATAACAAAAATAAGTATGAAATTTATTTTAGGATAACATTAAAATTAAAATTGTTATACATATCTAAAAACAAGCAGTATTACGAAAAAGTGGTCCATTTCACAGCATGGAACTGTTCGTAATGTGATCGCACTCAAAATGTTAAGTACAGTGGAATGGTGTGTAAGGATGTGTAGCCATGTTTGTAGTATGCACGTGTGAGGGTACAAAATTATTATATTGAATATATATGAAAAGCATGTTAATTTAAATAATTTTTGTGATATGTAAATTTTTGAGATGGGACATATCAGAATGTTCAAAATAAAAATGTTCGACCTAATTAATGACAGTAATTATTTTAAAAATTAGTAACTAAATATACGTTTTTTAACTAAAAAGGGTTTATGGCCATAAATTCGATTGTAAAAATATTCAGGTTTGTTGAACAAGAATTGTTCTGTTCAGAAACCTTCTTCGACAAGAACTTTTATTATCTGTAGAAAATCATGAGTAGGGGTTACATAAGAACCAATCTGATTTGCAAATTCAGTTGAAAATTACTTTTAACGGATAGATCTCATGTAAAGAAATTGACTTTTAATAAATTTTTATATGCCTGAATCTTACTGTCTATCTTGTGATCTTTTTTTGCACTTCTCAACTTACCTTACCAAGATCAGAAAACTTCTTGGGCTGCCAATATATTAATTTAGGAAAATATATTAAACCTTGTAAACACTCTTTCCCTGAAAAACACTTGGATAATTTTGCTATCTGACCCCCCCCCCATTTTATTCACAAAATCCCAAAGCTCTTTAGATGAGTTTTTTCAGCACAGATTATAGGAAATGGTTAATGGCAAAATAATTATGCTTACCACATGTTATGCTAAACAAATTTCATTTTTGTTTTTATTATCTATCAAAACTTCAACACTTTCTACTTTATATAAAATGCTTCTCAAACTTTTTTTTTTTATTTCTATTAAGATGTTTTCAAAAACTATTATAAGTGATATCACTAGATATAAGTGTATATTAAGACGAACTTAAACTTTACATTTTCCCCACACACACGCTCTCATTCTTTTACATTCATATTTTAATAACCCCCATTTATAGAGGTCTCTGATTATTTGATTTATGGTTTTAAAAATTGTAGCTGTTTCAAAATTTTAGTCAATGGTTTATATTAGGTAGTCATCCTTTTGCCATCGTTTCCAAGTTGTTACGCCACTACTGTGAATTCACTGTTTTTCACTTAACGTTCCGAAAATCGTTTTTAAACTGTTTCAAAATTTACCACTGTTGTAGATTGTTACATTTACTATTGTTTTGTATTAATTAAAAGAACATTGCTTCAGCCGAACTTACATTTGCTCGCAAGCACTGGCTTAATGAACCGCGCGGTTCTGGAGTAGAAAATCCACTGGGGCGCCAAACAAGGCTGGGGTATGCACTCTCTTTCGTATGGCCGGTCACGTGGCCACAAATTCGAGCTCTAATTGGCTGTTTCTATCGAATGTTCTCGAAGCTCAGCCAGGAAATTCTTGTAATTTCCCAAATGGTTGATTCTCGGTATTGTGCGACGACAAGAATGTCTCTGCACAATTAGAAACACGTCTCTACTCATGATTCATTCATGATGTTGAACTAATTTTGCTCACATCTTACCTTATAAGGATTGGTTTATCCGTCTTGATACAGCAGCATACGTCATATCACATACTTTCCATGTGACTCAACCCCTCTGCCAAGGCGCGCTGGACAACGCATGGTTCTGACTAGGCCACAGACCATTTCATAATAAATTTGTGCAATTACTAATGCGTACCTTGTACTGCCAGACACGGCTACAGATTGTCATTAAATGTTTTACCCAAATTGGTATTAAATCTTTGTTGTCCCCAGATTCGTCCAGTCACAATCAGTCTCTCTTTGGAATCGATAACATGTAATTGCCACTTGGTACATGATCATTGACCTCCCAGTCACCACACACAGAAGTTAGAAAATTGCTAGAGTTGCTGCAGGAAATATAATAGTGCTATTTTGTTAAAGTGCAAGATATCCAATTAGGTATATAGACGCTTTAAGCTGACTGGAAAAAGGGTGTTAGCATAACACACCATTTTAGTAATCAGTATTAGTTTACCATGAAAGTATGTAACCATGCCCATGAGAAATAACTACATGCCTGAAAGCGACCCTGCTGCTGGACAGAGTATATCAATCTACAACCCAGGATCATCCAGGAACAGCCCATCATGTGACGCATCTTAGCCTAGTAAGACGAACGAAAAAAAGGCAAATTTCCAGAAACAGCCACTTTTGAGCTGATTTTTTTAAAATGATATGTTTAGTGTTTATCTAAAAGTTTATCCAAGTTCCAGACTTCGGACCGCCTATTTTCCCTGACTTTTCACTTCTGGCAAACAGTCACTGAAGTTTTCCTCGATTCTTCCGATGATAAGTTCACCAAATCAGAAAAATAAAATACCAGCGTGTTTCCCAGAAAATGTTCTATTGATCGGTGTTAGTCGTGCATATTTTTATAAAGGCTTCTTCATAACCTACAAAAAAAATTGAAACTTGCAAAAATGTGCGTTTTCAGATTTCTGTTAATGAGTGAAATAATGATTTTTCTTCATTAAAAAAAATTGTAGAATATAGTATTCCAATAGAAGAATTTCCACATTAATTTTTATCCCAAAATATTTTGTCATTAAGCCACAATAAATTTTCAAGTTGAAAACGGAAATTTTTCAAAATTTGGTCCAATCATCACCCTGACATCAGAGGACAAAGTTTTTTAAAAACAATACTCGTATTTTCATGCTCTATCAGTTAGTGAAAAAAGTTTGTTCTTTCATAGCTTCCGAATTAATAATTTTTAACTTTTTTATTGTGCGCGCATGTGCGCTTTTAAACAGCGAATTGCCGCACGGTTGAATCGAGTATACATATGCGCTGCCAAGTGGCAGCACTACGTACTGCACATTTGCAGCCTAATTGTAAATATAGTGATGTGATGAAGCGTTTTTGTTAATTGTGATATGTATATTTTTTTTAAACTACCTACAGTAGCCTAATTCATAACTTGCACGTGTACTTCCACATCTATTTTTACTTCTACTTATACTTTCACAACTTTAAAATTTTGTGGAGAAAGTGTTTTTCTTTTCGTTTTTAGTATAATCTGTTTTGGTTATTTTTTGAATAAAACTACATAGAAACAAGTTTGCAAAAATTCTGAAATCGTACGAGTAAAACGCAGACAAATGCAGAATTATGATATTATAATTGTTGGTCAAGATATTGACTTATTGGTCCTTTTAACACACTATGCAGCAGATGTTCAAGAAAATATCTGCTTTTTCAAAACAAAAATTGGAAGATAGGGAGATAAGGTATATACTCAAAAAAGTTTCAGATTTCCAGAACTGAAAGAAATAATTGTGTTTATTCATGCTTTGGGGCGCTGCAATACCACATCTGCCTTTGCTAGATTAGGTAAAAAAAATTTGTGAAATTATTTTAAAATACTCGTGCCTTGTAACATACATAAAAGAATTTTTTAAGAAAAATCTTCCTAACCCGTCGCTTTTCACTGGAGGCAGACTTTGCATACAATCTCTATGGATGTAATACAGAAAACTTCGTGTCTGTACCAGAATTGAGATTCAAAATCTTCCAAAAGTCTACTTTGAATAACACCTGTAAAGTATTGTCACAACCACCCACCAAAGAAGCTGGAGATAATCACTCTTTGAGAGTTTATTTCCAGATTCAAAGATGGCTGAAGAATGAAGACTTAGATCCCCTACTTTATGGCTGGCAGAAAACAATCAATGGTTTGATGCCTATAATAGCCAAAAATCTTGTTCCCATTGAACTCCTTCAAGACATCTCGTGTGGTTGCAAAACAGGCTGCAAAACAAAAGCATGCTCTTGCAAAAATTAGGCATTAAATGCTCGATGTTTTGTAAATATTGTATGGGTAATTGTGACAATTCTGAAGCATTTGTGCTAATTGATGATGAGAATGACTTAGAACATAATGATTCAAACAATGATGAAAATCAATCTGCCGCCCGAGACTTGTTCATAGTCTGGCAGCGACATTCAGGAAATAGATTTGGATTCAGAGACCGATGGCTATGATTACTTGGTTAGTGAAAACAGTGATGATGATTCCGATGACGTAAGTAATGGTACCATTCATTCTCCAAGTAAGACAAGAAGAATCGACTGATTGAAATATTTATAACTGATAATTTGCGTTACTTTTTAAGTTAATGTATTTTTAAAATCAATGTGATTTTTTATATTCACAGATGTGAATGAATGTTTATTTTATTCTAGCTCTTAAATATGTTTTAATTTAAATGATAATGCCATTTTAAAGAGTGATTGGTAACAATCATGTAGTATTTATAAATCTGAAATAAAAAAAGAAAAAAGTAATTATATCTCTAATTACCCTTATTTAAGAAACCCATATAAAAAGGGACTGGTATTCGATTCTCAAGAGACACATGGATAGACAAATTGAAGGCCTTGGGCGGTAATGATTATTTGAAAAAAAATCTTCAATAGAAAATATTTTAATTTTTTTAATAGAGCACTATTGTCTTCTACAAGAAAAAACTTCATTTATCGCACATCATTTCAAACCTTTTTCCATTTTTTCACATTATACCTCAACTGGAGCCTAATTCAGAACTTCACTTCTACTTCCACATCTACTTCTACCCGTATGATTTCAGAATTTTTGCAAACTTCTTTTGTTTCTATGTAGTTTTGTTCAAAAAATTACCAAAACAGATTATACTAAAAACGAAAATAAAACACTTTCTCCACAAAATTCTAAAGTTGTGGAAGTATAAGTAGAAGTAGAAATAGATGTGGAAGTAGACGTGCAAGTTCTGAATTAGGCTCCTGTAGGTAGTTTAAAAAAAATATACATATCACAATTAACAAAAACGCTTCATCACATCACTATATTTACAATTAGTGTTCAAATGTGCAGTATGTAGTGCTGCCACTTGGCGGCGCATATGTATACTCGACTCAACCGTGCGGCAATTTGCTGTTTAAAAGCGCACATGCGCGCACAATTAAAAAAGTTAAAAATTATTTCGGTAGCTATGAAAGAACAAACTTTTTTCACTAGGTGATAGAGCATGAAAATACGAGTATTTTTAAAAAAAAAAAACGTCCTGTGATGTCAGGGTGATAACTGGACCAAATTTTGAAAAATTTCTGTTTTCAACTTGAAAAATTTATTGTGCCTTAATGACAAAATATTTCGGGATAAAAATTAATATGGAAATTCTTCTATTGGAATACTATATTCTATAAATTTTTTATGAAGAAAAATCATTGTCACTCATTAACGGAAATCTGAAAATGCACATTTTTGCAAGTTTCAATTTTTTTGTAGGTTATGTTGCCTTCAAAAAATGCACGACTAACACAGATCGATAGGAAATTTTCTGTAGACCATGCTGGTATTTTTTATTTTTCTGATTTAATGAAGTTATTGGAAAAATCAAGGAAAACTGCAGTGACTCGTGCTCCGCTGTTTGCCGGAAGTGAAAAGTCAGGGAAAATGGGTGGTCCGAAGTCTGGAACTTGGATAAACTTTTAGGTAAACACTAAACCTGTCATTTACATAAAAATCAGCTCAAAAGATGCTGTTTCTGGAAATTTGCTATTTTTAAATTAGTCTTACTCGGCTATCTGAAGTCTACGTAAAAGGGAAGCAAACATATTATTTATGCACAATTAAAAAAATAATTTATATGAATGATTAATTCAGAATATTCCCTTTTTAAGAAGATACACTGATGTACTATTATGCGTCTTATGTGTAGCAAAAAATAATAATAATCTATAACATCAAAACATAAAACACATTAAAAAACAATTGTAAAATTCTTGTAAATTTCTTGGGTGTCTGACAGGAATATCAACTTTGAATCATTATTAAAATTTTAAATCTTAGCAAATAATCTGCAAAAATAGTATTATATTTTTGTTAAATCAAATTGTAAGTTTATTAATATTTTAATAAAATAATATTTACTTTACATAAACATAATTATTGTTTACAAGACAGCACCCATTCTAAATTCATTAGAGAAATTATTTTGAATAATACTTAAAATTCCATATTACTTATTTAATTCTACTATTTACATTTTTGTATTGATTTTACTTCACTAGCTCATACTTCAGTTCTTTGTGAGTTGTTTCTTTGTTTTGTTTTGAACAAAATAATTATTTATTTTTTACTTCTGTGCGTGTGCGTGTGTGTGTGTGTGTGTGAGTGTGAGGGTGTGCAGCTTCTGGATATATGAGACGATCACAACGATGATGATGGTGATGATGATGTTGATGCCAATTTCCTGTCACTAATAAAACCCCAAGAGTGGCCCCATGAGTAAGTTATTTGCATCTTCCAGTGGCAGTGGAAAGAAAGTGCATTTATGAATTGCAGAGTGTGTTTTGTTGACTTCAAATTTGATTAAATAAGTATGTTTAATTATTGTCATTAATTCATTCATGTCTGGACAGGAGTTCTCTAACCAAGCAAAATACATGTGTACACAGGGATCGTCCCCATTTGCAGCACAATACCTGTTTGGTTGGTAGACCACACACACACACACACACACACACAGCATAAAATCGACAAGCTAGAGCCTGTAATTTTTGCTTGTACATACACAAACACTACTTAAAATTATTTCTAACAACTTGTCTATGAATTATTTACAAAAAGACTGCCATGGTTAAATACACAAATATATGTGTTGGTGCATATATTCCCCAGGTGTTATTGGTTTTGAATGGTATTCCTATTTTATTTAGATCTTCACATACATAATTATTCGCATAACAATAGGTTTTAAAATTGCTTCTTATAACAGAATATTTATTCGAACATAGTAAACACTGCCATGGTGGGATACAAAATTCTGCCACGTTTCTTTGGACGTATTGTTCTCCATTGACGATATCCTGTGTCACAGTGTATTTTGACATTGTATTTACTTGCTTTGTAGGAAGACGCTATTTAACAATGATTTCTATACCTTTCTTTTCATGGCGCTATTTCTACCTGTTTCTCTAATAACATGCTGTTTATTCTGAGACTAGTACTGTGTTCACCCTTGGTCTCTCTCTCTCTCTCTCTTTTTGTGGGTAATAATTTCTCTTTGTCTTCTCTCACTTTGTTCTTCATGTTGTTCATATCGTTTTGCTGTTCTCCAACCTTGCTTGCATTTCTCTCTTCGTAGATTCCTTCTATTTCTGGCCAAAGTTTTCTCTTACACTCTCCTCTCTTCTTTCTTGCAGTTCCTTTTGGTTGCCATCATGTATCACCTCTAGAGAATTGCTTTTATTTTTGTAATCTGTGTGAGCAAAATTAGTAATTCTTCAATGGTTTATTTCCTTGTATGTATATTTATTTATTATACATATATATGTACATATTTTAATTCCTAATCTTATATTTCAGTTCAATTGATATGCTAGTTTTAACAGTAACTCGTGTTCAGTGAATTTTGATGTGTTTACTCCCTTCAGCGGACTGAATGATGTTCTCTTCAAGGGTAAGTTTTCCATGTATTGAATATCTACCATAATTGATGTCTTACCTGTCTTTGTGTATCAATATTCCAATAGCAGCCATATTCAAACGAGTGTTTTATATTGTTCATAAATAGCTCACTTGTAATCATGTGGCAGCAGAATCTTGAAAATGGTTATTTACTAAGCAAGCTTCAATGTCAATTATATTATTACCTATCAGTTCCATTTCTCATTCAATGTTCAGATGGAATTCAGTTTGATTGTTCTTCAATCCTTAAATATTAAATTAGTCCTCTCTTCAGTATGTGTAGGATGCAGAATCATCTGCACCAGTCTTCTCTTTATTTCCATTCTAAGAGTTTCTACTTCAATGTGTAAATCTTTGTAGAACGTATTTATTTGACTTGGATAGTCCTTTGTTGTTTTGGTAGATGATAGCAGTTTCCAATCAGTACTTCTGACTACTAACACTTGTGTCTTACTTATGTATTCATGTACTCTTTTAATGACTTAAAATCACACACACAGAGATTTAAATGAACAGGTGTTCACTTTGACAAACTACAGCATGTAAGTTTTCCCTGCACATACAAGTAGCACTACTTAAAACTATTTTTAACAACTACTCTATATTAATTATTTACAAAAATTTTAGTGTGGTTAAATATGACAGTGTGTGTGTGTGTGTATGTGCGCACGTGCGCCATTCACCATTCAATTATATATAAATTTGCTTATAAAAGTCTACTGTTCTTCCTATGAAGAGTAATGCAATACTGTAATCATACATAGGGTAAGGTTAATTTTTGCAAGCCAAAAGCTACATCACAGGTGGAACATGTTTTTTAACACAGTTTCTACTGCTTCAGTGTTCCAATTATGAATTATTACAGTTGTGTATTCATTTGTTCCAGTGTTACTTATTTACACCTATGAATAATATCTGTGGAGAAGATTCTACTCTGGATTGTGAACTATATAGGGGAAAGTCAATTCAGAATACTCTAGGAGACCATCTGTCACCACACAAGTTAATACAATCTGGCATTAAGAAGTACCAGTGCGATGTTTGTTCAAAATCATTTACTCGGTCAGGCAGTTTGTCAGGACACAAGTTAATACATTCTGGTATTAAGAAATACCAGTGCGATGTTTGTTCGAAATCATTTTCTCAGTCATGCAATTTGTTAACACACAAGTTAATACATTCTGGCATTAAGAAATACCAGTGCGATGTTTGTTCAAAATCATTTACTCAGTTAGGTAATTTGTCACAACACAAGTTAATACATTCTGGCATTAAGAAGTACCAGTGCGATGTTTGTTCAAAATCATTTACTGATTCAAGCACTTTGTCAAAACACAAGTTAATACATTCTGGCATTAAGAAGTACCAGTGTGATGTTTGTTCAAAATCATTTTCTCAGTCATGCAGTTTGGTAAAACACAAGTTAATACATTCTGGCATTAAGAAATACCAGTGTGATGTTTGTTCAAAATCATTTATTGAGTCAAGCAATTTGTTAACCCACAAGTTAATACATTCTGGCATTAAGAAGTACCAGTGCGATGTTTGTTCAAAATCATTTACTCAGTCAAGCCATTTGTCAGACCACAAGTTAATACACTCTGGCATTAAGAATTACCAGTGCGAAGTGTGTTCAAAATCATTTACTCAGTCAAGCCATTTGTCAGCACACAAGTTAATACATTCTGGCATTAAGAAGTACCAGTGCGATGTTTGTTCAAAATCATTTACTTGGTCAGGCAGTTTGGTAAAACACAAGTTCATACATTCTGGGATTAAGAAGTACTGTTCAAAATCATTTACTGAGTCAAGCAATTTGTTAACCCACAAATTAATACATTCTGGCATTAAGAAATACCAGTGTGATGTTTGTTCAAAATCATTTACTCAGTCAGGTAGTTTGGTAAAACACAAGTTAATACATTCTGGCATTAAGAAGTACCAGTGCGATGTTTGTTCAAAATCATTTACTCAGTCAAGCCATTTGTCAGACCACAAGTTAATACACTCTGGCATTAAGAATTACCAGTGCGAAGTGTGTTCAAAATCATTTACTCAGTCAAGCCATTTGTCAACACACAAGTTAATACATTCTGGCATTAAGATGTACCAGTGCAATGTTTGTTCAAAATCATTTACTGATTCAAGCACTTTGTCAAAACACAAGTTAATACATTCTGGCATTAAGAATTACCCATGCGAAGTGTGTTCAAAATCATTTACTGATTCAAGCACTTTGTCAAAACACAAGTTAATACATTCTGGCATTAAGAAGTACCAGTGCGATGTTTGTTCAAAATCATTTACTCAGTCAAGCCATTTGTCAGACCACAAGTTAATACACTCTGGCATTAAGAATTACCAGTGCGAAGTGTGTTCAAAATCATTTACTCAGTCAAGCCATTTGTCAACACACAAGTTAATACATTCTGGCATTAAGAAGTACCAGTGCGATGTTTGTTCAAAATCATTTACTTGGTCAGGCAATTTGGTAAAACACAAGTTAATACATTCTGGTATTAAGAAATACCAATGTCATGTTTGTTCAAAATCATTTACTCAGTCATGCAGTTTGGTAAAACACAAGTTAATACATACCGGCAGTAAGATGTACCAGTGTGATTTTTGTTCAAAATCATTTTCTAAGTCAGGCAGTTTGTCAAAACACAAGTTAATACATTCTGGCCATAATAAGTCCTAGTGTGATGTTGGTTCAAAATAATTTATTCAGGTGAATTGTCAATTCACAAGTTAATACATTATGGCATTAAAAAATACCAGTGTGATGTTTGTCAATTATTTTCTCATTCAGGCAAATTGTCAACAAAAGTTAATCCATAGTGGCAGTAGAAAATACCAGTGTGATGATTATTCAAAATCATTTACTACATCAGACAGTTTGTAAAAACACAAGTTAATACATTCTGGCATTGAGAAGTACTGGCGAGTTGTTTCTACAAAAG
This sequence comes from Magicicada septendecula, assembly GCA_034769895.1. NCBI lineage: Eukaryota > Metazoa > Arthropoda > Insecta > Hemiptera > Cicadidae > Magicicada > Magicicada septendecula. The sequence continues at coordinate 449,165,074 of CM068372.1, read as the reverse complement.
TATTTAATTTGGCATAGCCTGTTGTATTATAAATAATGTATGCTGGCATTAAATAATAAAACTGATGTTTGTAACAAAATTTTCTGTTTGTACATTTTGAGTGTAAATTAATCAATTATACTATTACGAACCATTACTATGTGGTATGTAAGAATAGTTTCTATTGCCCAAGAAGTTTAGCAATGTAATAAAACTTATCAATTTAATGTTTTTAAACAGAAACCCTTAAACAAGCATAATTACACAAATAAATTAATATATGCTGTTATATTGCCACTGCAAATATGTAATGTGTCTATGATATATGGCACTAGAAAACGGTAATGAAATTTGTAACAAAAGTTTACCTTTTACCATACAAATTAAAATCGTTAAATTATATATTGTACTGTAGTGTGAAATTATTGATACACATTTATCCTGTAATTCAATTTATCACTACATGATTTACAGTGATATTTGTATGTTTAGTTGAAATTATTTGGAAGTCTTTGTTTCTTGCTATACATAGATTATACTTCTCACACAAGATTTTTGTCTGGCTGCTACAGCCTTCATGATGACAGAGTCCTGGAGTCTGAACACATCTGCATTATTGCTTGGCAAAATGATTCACACGGGTATGTCCCCTAAGTTAATGTAGCTTGGCATTTCACACCTTGTAAATTGTATTTAAAGCTCATAGGTTATTTCATGTAGCATATTTCTAATTGCTGCATACATACTGTTTTTTTACAATTCAACAATAGTTCAGTGCATTACTGACAGATGACATTTGTATCTCAAAACTGTTAATTTCCGATGCTTTACATGTCAATGTTTGTAATGGCTCCTTGTTGTGAACTACACATTTGGTATAATAGTATTGGCTTGTGCAGTGTTTGAATTTTTGTTGTAATTTTGTATTACAAAGTAAAGATAACTTTTTGACTGAAGATAAAATATTATGGAAATTTAATTCCAAATGTGGATCTGAAGTGAATAATGTAGAAAATGAAGAAAAACATATCAATAATAATCCAAACCACCTATAATGAATAGCCTAATAAAAATACACAAATTAAATAACCCAATATGACCATTAATAAACTTCAAAAAAGCACCTACATACAAAATAGCAAAAATAGTAACACAAAAACTATAAAAAATATCCTTCTAACAAATAATTATCACAACAAAAAATACGTACGAATTAATAGACAAACTAAAGGTAATAAATATAGATGAAAACACATTTTTCACATCGTATGCCATCACAAATATGTACACCAACATTCCAATTGATGAAACAATAGACAGAATAATAAACAAACTTAGAGAACAAAATGAAGACACAATATATTAGTGAAATAAAAAAATAGCCTCCAACTAATACTAAAACGAAATTACTTTGAATTCAATAGCAAAATTTTTCAACAACAAGGATTGGCAATGGGATCTCCATTATCTAGCATAATAGCAGAAATATTCTTACAACATATAGACACCAAAATACAAAATATTATAAATTTCTTTGATCCAAATGGCATTTGGATAAGATATGTAGATGATGGGCTATATGTATCAAGTAACAAAAACATAAATGCAGATAACATATTAAATAAAACAACTCAATAACATACATCCAAAAATACAATTCACAGAAGAAAAAGAAAAACAACAAAATCAACTATTTAGACATAACCATCACAAGATACAATAACCACCTACAATATGCAATATATAGAATACCAGCTTCCACTAACATCATTATACCTAACCATTCTGACCACCCACCACAACATAAAATGGCAGCATTCTATTCACTATTTTACAGTATGTACAATATACCCCTAAACAAACAAGAAACATACAAAGCAAGAAATGTAATTTACCAAATTGGTTATGAAAATGGATATAATAAAAATATTGTAAACAAAATAGAAAATAAAATCAAATATAAAATAAAAACTGAACAATTAAGAGTTAATCAAAATGAACAAAACAAAAATAAGAAAAATAAAAAATGGGCCACATTCACATACATAAATAATAAAATGACAAAGCTAACAAAATTGTTTAAAAACACAGACATTAAAATAGCATACAAAACTAACAAAAATTATCTACAAAAACTAAATAACCTACACAACAAATAGAATACAACAACCAATGGTATATACAAAATTGAATGCCAAGATTGCAATAAATGTTACATAGGACAAACAAAAAGCAACTGAAAAAACATTTTGAACACCTAAATGCTTACAAAAAGACAGAAATATACAAATCTAATTTGGTCACACATGCAATAAACACTGGACATGAATTTCCAGACAACCAACATGACACTAATAAAACACATACCACACAAAGGCACCATAATGAACATTTGGGAAATATTACAAATATACAAACATAAAACACAAAACAAACTAATACCTGAACAAATACAAATCAATACAAAACATGACACAATTTTCAAAGCACTCAACATTGAAAATACACATAATACTAATACATACACCACAATCACACACAATAATACCACTTTAAAATACCAGAGACCAACAAGAAACCACAATAACGTCCAGCCAACACACAAATACTTCACCAGACACAAAATCACGAAGGCTGAGGATGAGAACACAATGGTTCTCGAAACATGTTACTAAAAAAAATTGGCCATCACGGGACGCCTGGCAGATGTGAAACATCAAAGTTGATTGTAGAATTTATAATTAATGAAAACCAACAAAGAAATATGGAGTCTTGTATGATATTATCATTCGAAGAATTCAAACTTTGTTGGTCATTTGGTGTTGGTTTTTTAATTTGTTCAATAGCGTCTATGTTATTTATATTACATTCTGTATGTATTCGCTGTACATTTTGTTGACGTAGCCTGCTGTCTCTTCTCCGCTCGTTCTTGTCTGTTTCGCTGTCGATAATTACGATTACGTTCAGCAGCGGTAGCAGGAATCGACTGTGAAATATTTTGCTTTAGCCTACTGTCTCTTTTGCACTTGTTTATTTCTTCTTTGTGCCTTTCATAGTATCGCTGTTGTCTCTGTGTATGTGAATTTGCAACTTAGTTGATTATTCAATGCTGCTTGAGTAATTTGTTCAGTTTCGTCTATGTTCTGTACATTAGATACAGTATGGATTTGGTGTGAATTTTGTTGACGTTGCCTGATGTCTCTTCTTCGCTGATTGATCTCTTCTCGGTGTCACTCTCGATACAAACGACTACATTCAGCAGCCTTATTGTCCACTCTAAATTACAAATATAATATTTTAAAAATAATGAAAACATTACTAAATAAATATTTGTAATAATAAAATGTAAGATAAAAAAATATCAATACCTCACTGGTATGATATGCCTTGAATTAGATGTATTTTGGTCATTGTTAGTTTCAATTATAATATCACCTATCTCTTGCGTTGTTTGTGTACTGAAAAAATAAAGTAAAATTTTATTAGTTTTAAATTTTTATAAAAATAGAAGCCACACACACAGAGAAAGGAGTTAAAACACGTGGATGTATATATCTCGCGTTTTGTGTACGCATGCGCAGAAAATAAACCGCTTATTGACATCAGTAAACACATTTCTAACCTCAAATGAACAAATAAAATAGAATAGTAATAAAATAATATATTAACAGATGATTTACTAACCTTTGGTTTGAATCGGTAGATTGTGTTTCGTAAAGCAAACGTTGTGCTGTATTAGACATTTTACTGCAGCCTGCACTTTGATCATCATTAATTATTTGTTTCTTTTTGGTCACTTGATCGTCACTGTCACTCATATTTCGATTCAATAATATTGTCACTGATTTGAAAACTTTTAAGCACTTAACAATGTCCTTTCAAAAACAATAATATTAAGGCCAAAGAAATACAAAGTGTGTATACAAGCGGTGAACGCGTCAAGTATACTATAGTCGAATAGAAAGGCACACGCAGTACACAACTCACACAGAGAAGCAACGAAGTGTATAGTATACGTGCACGCACACATAAGGGAGTCGAGAGCGGTGGCGTAGAGGGGGCATGACGGCATAAGAGAGCGTCATGCCATTTGCCGTCACGGCATACGAGTCGGTTTTACTGCCAAGGCGCGCCAATAGATGTTTCACATCAATAAGGAAAAAAAATATTTTGAGGTAATTTCAGTATAATTATTAAATATATTATATACATCAAGAAACGGACTGTAGCAAAAAGTGTTTGAATATATATATATATATATATATATATATACAACGCTCCCTTTCATCTAACACAATTATCTAATATTTGTGATGTTAGATTAAAGTTACTTACCCGTGATATTACTTTACCTGGGTGCCAGAACAAATCCCAGATACAAATGACACGGTTTCAGCTTAGCTCAGCGCATGGAGACTCTCTTTCTCAGGATTCGTTCAGTGATTGTGGTTTTCAAGGGGAATCGTTACAAATAACACTTTAAGATTTGCTAGATTATTATATTTAATGTTTTAATAAATGATTTTTAAACTTTAACTTGTTAATGGTAGGACTTAATTCTACCCTATCCTTATAATTATTGAGTGAGTGTGGAAAGTAATGATTAAGACGTTCAAACGACCTCCAGCTCTTATTTGGTTTGATTAAGAGATTTCTATCTCCCAAACCAGTGCTAAAGAACAGGTCTGCAATAATTTGCACATCCAATACTACACACCACTTTCCATTCAACACTCTTATCCTATATTAGAACTAATCTTATAGTTAAAATACAATGTGTGCTTTTCTTAGTGTCTTTTTAAAATTGTTTATTGTTTTATTATTTGTTTAGTGCTTATATCATTGATCAATGAATCTATTTCTTACTGTTTGATGCATTGACCGAAGATAGGAATCTGTAGAGGTCCTCCTTTCGATGGTGTTGCACAGAAGAATGGATTGAGCAATGTGGTTGAAGATGCCCTGGCAATTACAGCTGCTGTAGCCTTCTGTAGCACAGGTCCTTCATGGCTGATGGATTAATTAATTAACTAATTAATTAATTAACAGTTGTTTTACGCAGCTAGTGTTATTGAATGTTGTTAATTCATCTACACTGCGGACTACTTCTCGATTTAGAACTTAAATTTGCACTGTTGTGTAATTTAAAAATTTCTGTATGTGAATTATACACGTCTAGTGTGTTTAAGTACCGAACGAAGAGTGATGTTACCCCTCGCTTTTAGCTGGCGTCTGTTTTAAATATGGGCTGCTGATTGGTTGTACAAATAAATCATGCGTTTTTCCAGTTTCGACAATCTCGAACAAGTCGGTCAAACACACTGTGACAGGTTCCAAATGGTAGAGAAATTCTTGTCAAAATCGTACTTCCTGTATTTGCAAATCGATTGATTACAGGTATTTGCAAACATGTTTCCGAAGATCTGACCACAGAATATTGTTGCTTAGGTCTTTATCTGTGTGTGTGTGTGTGTGAAAACACCTTATTCCTACGTAGCATAATTCTCTCGTTATTCCTGTTGGCGTGCGTCATCCGTATAACTTCTTTATTGTTAATTATATTAACTGAGCTTGCGGCTACTTGTAAAGCTTTTCTTGCTGAATACAATGCTGTTTTCAGAATTGCCGTATATTTACAACTTTTGAAGTTATCGCAGGTTGAACTGATAATTCGCTTTGAGTAAAATTACCTGTTTGAACTAGATTCTGATTTAGCGGTGACGTGGTTAGAGTGAGATGGCTGCGATTATATGCTCTCTATCTTACGGTGTTACACTCGTACCGTCTATAGCTTTCATATAACGCTCTGATAGGACGCTATTATGAATCGTTATATGTACCCCCACTCGGTATAAAAAAAATTTGATTATTTAAATCATTAATTTTTTTTCTTATGTACAGTTTTACACTGATTAAAAATTTTGCACATTTACTTTAGCACTTTTTCCCGCACAAACTTGCACTTATACAATGTTACTTACATCTATCTTATAACTAAAGATTACAATGTTTCTTAACCTAACATGGTATATTGGAAATTTATATGATCATTTTTAATCATCATTTTGGATTAATTAATGTCAATAATTTAAATAACAACACTACATTTATTTAAATAATATTTTTAATATTATTATTAATATTGATTCAAAACAATTATTTATTTATTTTATTTGACCAGGTTTGACTCTCATACCTTATGGCTCAAATTATTATTTCTTTATGGGTCAATATTTTGTTTATTCTTTCTCCTATGGGAACATAGCTTATATAGCTTACCTCCATATATGGAAAATCCTGGTTTGGAGTTGGTAACTGCATTCCTCCTAGCTACACTAATCCTAGGGTCTTGTTGTTGATTGTTGATGAGTCCCTATTTCCTTGAGTCGTCTAACTACTTCAGGTTTTGTTATATGTTTTACCGCGTAAATACCAATATCATTGCTACTACATTTAATATTATCTGTTTCCATGTTGTTTTCTAATGGTGGATTTCTACTGAGTACATCTGCTACTAAGTTGTCTTTCGCTTTGCAATACTGTATTTCAAATTTATACTCTTGTATAGCCAAGATCCAACGTGTCAGACGAGCACCTAGCAATTTACACTTTAATAAAACACTAACGCCTTATTGTTGGTGATTATAGTAAGTTTAGCACCCAGAATATAACTTCTAAACTTTGACAGGCTATGCACTATCGCTAATAGCTCCTTTTCTGTCGTAAAATAGGTTAATTCTGCCCCTTTAAGTGTGCGACTTACGAATCCTAATACCGCTTTTTGGCCCTTCTCATCAATCTGATACAAGTGTGCTCCAATAGCAATATTGCTGGCGTCTGTTTGCAAGTAAAATCTTTCTCCTATTCTTGGATGATTTAATACAACAGTATTTATAAAAAGACTTTTCACTTGTTGCAGTGCTTCATCGTGGTCCTTTGTCCACTTCCATTTAATACCTTTGTTTAACAACTTTAACAATGGAACAGTACTTTCCGCATATTTACTTGTAAACTTCTGATAGTAGTTAGCTAAACCTAGAAATGACTTTAGCTGCTTGCAGTTCTTTAAAGTAGGAAATTCTTGTATGGCTTTTACCTTCTCTGGGTCCGTAGTTATGCCTTCCACTGAGATTCGGTGACCTAAGAACTTAATTTCCTCCTTACCAAACTCTGATTTCCTTAGATTCAGCATCATGTTTGCTGATCTTAATTTTTCAAAAATATTCTTTAAATGTTTTAAGTGCTCCTCAAATGTTTGTGACACACATAGAATATAATCTACGAACACTAATGTATACTTCTCTACCTCATTACCTAAGGCACTGTCTAAACACCTTACCATTGCTGCTAAGCTGGTGCTCAGGCCAAAAGGTACCACTTTAAATTGGTAACACTTGTTTTTATACAAAAATGCCGTATACTTTCTATCACAAGTTCTAATGGGAATCTGCCAAAATCCTGATGTTAAGTCCAGTTTGGTCATATACTTAACCCCATTACATTTTTGAAACAATTCTTCCACACTCCTAGCGCACTCGTAATCTGGTACTAATAAAGAATTTAGTTTCCTAGCATCTAAGCATAATCGGATACTCCCGTTCGGCTTGGTGACAACTACTAAAGGGTTTATATAGGGACTACTTGCTCTCTCTATAACTCCATTTGCTAACATTTGTTGGATCTCTTTCTCCACTTCATCTCTATAATGTAGAGGGATTGGATAAGTCCTTTGTACAAATGATGCATTTTCAGTTAGTGTCAACTGATGTTCATAGAACCTAGCTCTTCCAGGCTCTGTTCTGAACACATCACTATACTCACCAACGAGTTGCTGAATTTTGTTCTGTTGCTCTTTGTTCAACTCAGTCCCAACATTGATTTCTGGAGTATTATCAATACAATGCTGGTCACTCCTATCGTCAACTACAGGTTTCTCTATATACCCTTTTATGACACTTACCGAGTTCCAATGCTTAAACTCTTTAATACCTACATTTATTTTATTAGCATTTATTTCCATCGTAATGGTATTTCTTTTAAAATTACTTTTGCTTTCCATTCAAGCAACGTATCTACCCCAATAATACAATCATGAATGAGTTTCGGGACTATTAGAGCTACTATTTGGGTTTCGTTACCATTTAAACTGACAGGTAAATATATTTGTTCAGTTATCTTTTGCATTTTGGCTCCAGTGGCTCCCTGTACATTACAATGTTTTACGGGTAGTCTGGGACAATTTTGCAACTGACTATTATCTACAAACTTTGAGGTAACACAGGTAACTTCACTGCCAGTGTCAATAAGCGCTCGTACCAGTAGATTACTGATCTTAAAAACTATTTCTGGACATTCAGGATAATGGTTTCTACCCACTTCTTGCTCCTCTTTTAACAAGAACTCCCTATCGCTCACTTGTTTTATATTATTAGCTACATTCTTCTTACCTGTTTTCTTTTGTGATTTCACTGCAGGTAATGGTAGGTTTAGTTTTGTTTCTTTTCTACCTGCAGTGGCTTCCCGTTTCCCGTATTCATTTTACTAGTCGACGGTTGCTACTCGGTAGAGGTTATAGTTGTTTTACACACTTTATACCCTTTATTAGGTTTGTTCTCTACACTTCTACTTCTACCTTTCTCCTCCAATTCCGGTTGATTTTGTGGTTTGTTACCCGGATATGGGGTAAACCTTTTTTCTTTCATACGTTCATTGTCTCTCCTCTTATTTGAGTAGAAAGTTGGTTCTTGCTGATCGCTTCTAGAGTAGTTACTCAGCTGATTACTTACCCACTGTAGGTCCCTCTCTAAATCTAGACACTCATCTACAACCATAATGAACTTCTCTAGCGTATCCACTCCTCTAGTTGTGGTTGCTACTCTAGTGCGTTCTGAGAAATGACGCGCTAGCTTATATACTAGGTCTCTCTCTTCTATTGGTGGTGTTAGATGTTTAACTTGCGCCATTACATTAAGCACATAATTGGTAGTTGTCATATTCATTGACGGGTGATACTTACCAAATTCTAAATGATCTCGTACCCTTCTTTGTATCTGCACATTCCAGTACTGAGCTAGAAATTTTTCTCTGAAGTCTGAGTAGGTTTGGACTCTGTCTGAGATGACTTTCCACCACATACCTGCCCAATTCTTGAGAAATCGGCCTAACATGTCCTTATCCTCATCGTCCATCAGTGGATTTACACGAGTTACATACGCTTCAAACAGTTTTAGGAATTCCACAGGATTCTCATGTGGGTTTCCTGAAAATGCCAGGTTTTCCGGTTCTTCCTTGTAGCCGCCACACCTCACTACTTTGGTTTGCTGTGACTTCATTGCTTTAGTCAGATCCTCCCGCATTACCTTCAACTGCTGTTCCATCTTTTTATGTACTTCGTCACTGTTAGCCTTACTCTCTACCTGTTTCTTAACTTCATTAATATTAACACCCAGTTGGGTACACTCTTCCCTAGTATTTTGGATTTCTTCTTTATTTAGAAGTGTTTGTGTTTTTAGTTCAGCTGTTACTTCACTGAATTGTTGATTAATGAGGGTTACTTTCTGTTCTAACCTTTCATGTAATTCATTTCTAAATTTATTTAGCTTTTCGTCTTGACGGCGAAAATTAGTGTTTACTTGTTTTCTAAACTCCTCTAAGGTAGTTTTAACCTCTTCGGTATGCTTATCAAACCTATTATTACTCTCATCTATTTTACCAGCTAGCTTAATAGCTAAATATGCTATTTCCTCATCTATTTTAAATGTAGCCTCTTTACTACTATGTTCTATTTGGCTAGACAAATTTTCATTTATTTGTTTCATTTCACTGGACAAATATTTATTAGTTTGCTCAATTTTATTATTAACATCTGTTATTAATTTTTGATTACTTTCTTCTAAACATTTATTATTTTCATCAATTTTACTTTCTATTTTTTCAATTTTATTATTTATTTGACTATTTGTAATTTCGATTTTATTATTAGTATCATCAATTTTACTTTCAGTTTTAGTGCTCAACTGTTTAAACATTTGCTCAATTGCTGCCATATCTACTGCTGATGATTTTGCCATTTTTACAATTTATTATTAACAAATAAATTTAACAATTCTTTAATAGTTATTTGTAACCTTGAATTCCACTTTCTTTACAATTTATTAATATTACAATTTAATTATCACGTGGGTAAAAGCAACGCCAAATTGTATAACTTTATTTGTATAATTTTGTGTTTTTAATCGAGCTTAATCGAGCCCCTTAGTTATACCAAAATAATAATCTATAGGGTTACCCCCCAAAATTATCTTATCATAAATCAAGTCAACATCAGTATTTTTTATAAAGTCTCCGTAAGTATTTTTTCTCAACATCAAGTCAATTATTTCATCCTCATAAATTATCTTATTGTTATTTAAACGTATTTCTAACCTTACTTTCCACTCATCATAATCTCTCTTTACATTATATACTTCTATCTCTTTACCCACCCACAAATCTCTCTCATCATAATGCCATTTCACACCTTCTCTCTCATTCCATGCAGAGGGCAATACCACAAAATTATTTAAATACCATCTGGCCCTACCAGATAAACACAAAAATTTATATGACCTTCTGAAGACCTCTCGTCTTCTACAAAAACTATTGAGGAACTCTTGTCCTCCATCAACACTTGTGAAGTCTCTGCTTCACATTTAACCCCATAAAAATTTGCCCCCTGTTCACCTTCTACATTTAAACTACCACTATACTCCCTTTGTAAATCATAAGCACTAACTAGCAATCCATGATCAACCTCAACTCTCATTCTACTCTCATTTTCACTATTGTCTACTGTATCACTTTTTGATACTCCATTTTCAGCCACATCATCATTATTCTTGTTTAACGTTACTTCACCATTATAATTATTTGTATTACTACCACCACTTACCTCATCTATTATTCCTTCGTTATTTTTCGATATATTGCTACCACCACAAACACTTACCTGTTTTGATTCAACTTCTGTACTCTCCTTTAATTGACATCTATCTCTTCTCCACTCCTCGTTTTGTTTTTTCAATTCATTGTTGAGTTCCTTGGTATTACTAACCATGTCATCTAACATTGCGTTTTGTTTATCCAAACGTTCATTAAACTCTTTGCACATCATAAATATCATATTCATCATGTGTCTTATAATCAGATTCACTCATATCATCACTTACCTCATTATCTGCCACCTGATCGGCTTTATTTTTGTTAACTCGGTCTGTCTCTCTACCTTTATTTACCATCCCCACACTCTCATCATTATCACTAGGCCTATTTACTGTCTTATTTTCTACTACTATTACTTCGACTATCTTACCTTTATCATTTGTTATCTTACCCCCTCCTCGTCGGTCATTTCACCTACTTCACCCATATTTATACTCGTACTTCAAAATTTATTTATAAACCCAACATTTACGCTACCAAAACATAACCTAATTTTTACAACATAATTATATACGATTAATTTTATAAATACGCCGTTACCAAATCCTACTTTTTCTGCTTTAAAACAGGTCCAGCTCCTATAATATTTATACGAACATCCTGGCAGGGGCGTCGCTGTGAAGGTCCTCGCCTTCCACCCTTTTTAATTAATTATACACTCATCATAAAACCATACTTACCGCTGCCAGAATTTTACTTACCGTCATGGTCCCCGTAAAACTTACCTTATTAAATTACCCAGGTCGCCAACATGTTTTTTAGTTTTACATGTAAACTTTGAACACTCTTGCCCTTATAAAAATCGTAACATAATCCCGCTATCTGACCACCCTTAAAACTCAGAAAATCCCAAATTTCGTTAGACGAGTTGTCAACACAGAAAACTAGGAAATGGTTTACGGCGAAATAACTACACTAACACATGTTTATAGAAGAATGAACCTTTTAATTACTCTTTATTATTTTAATTAAATACTCTATCATTGATTATTACGTTTTCTTTATAGTTAAAATGTTTACTAATTTTAGTCCAATAATTTTGTATAGACTACTACTACATCTTTCTAGTTGAGCCAGTACTTTTGATAACCCATACACACACTCACTCAATTTACATTTCTTTTTAAAACTTCCTATTTAATTAATGAGCTCTTTATTAATTATAATGTTTTGGCCAAATGAAACTGTCTTTACACTTGTTACCTATTTGCGTAATATCCAAACGTTGTACACGATATTGTCCGGAACTGTTGTCACTAATCACTCTCCACTCCAAACACAGTTTATTATTACCTTACGCCATTTACTCGTCACTTTACTGTTTGTACATTTTATATTACTTGGTAGGCTTACTTTTGTATTTTTTGGCCTACCAAGAACTCATCCGAGGCTACCGTTTTTGTTCTGGTAACTGTCTGCTGATTGTCTGACCGCTCAGCCATGAGTTGCAATGGAACTGGCGTTAGTTCGCTGAAGCTGAGCATACAGAGCTGGTCACGTGATCTTGAGTCTGCTCTCCCATTGGTGTTGTTAAAAGAGCGCTATAACTTAGGCATAGGATTTAGCAATATTTTGCCGCCTGGCGCAATGTGCAGTTACATTACTTTCTTTCGTGATTCACGGCTGATGCGAAGTTAGGTGTTATTTCACAATCGGTCTACGTTACTTGAGTGCGGAGACAAAACATAGACGTTTTGTTCTGTAATAAACACAGCCTATCTGGTTGACTAACTCGGGGTTCTACAAGGGTGAACAATGACTGCATGGAGAATATAATTTTAAAATGTTATCTTGGCCCTACAATTTCGTACCGTTACATCATGTTATTAATTGTTTAGTGTGGGTTAATTATTATTCGAACCCTTATATTCAATCTGAATATAATGCACTAATAACGTGTTTGAATCTTATTTCTTATATTTCTAAGACATAGTATACACATACATAAATCATATATGACCTGAAATATTACACAGACATATAACATATAACACATATAATTATTATAAAATGTGATTAATACGTATAAAATTTAATATTCATCTTGTCTTTGCAAGTGTGGTTTTTAATATATACCACTTAATAAAAACTTTTAATTACTTAAACATTTATTGAAATATTAATAGAGAACATTTACTACTTTAATTGATTCTGTTATTTAATTTCTCAATTAATTAACAATCTTCTAATTACGTAACTCTCATATTTGAAACTACTCATCTAATCAATTAAAAAATATAATAAAAATATGGTTCTTCCTTGACCATTTATTTATGAGATTACTACAGTTATATTCTCTATTCTCAATTATATTTTTGAACAATTATTTTTATTCATTATGCAAATTTAAAAAATATATTACTTTCTTTGTAAACTTGTATATGGAAACTAGAGCTTTTTCGATAGACCTCAGGGTCATTTATAATATTAAATAAATGTCTGACTTCACCTGCATTTTTCTGCAACCATTTAACTTTGTCGTTACTGTCATCTGGACTCTGTAGTTTGTCAGAAAAACTAGAGAAAAAAAACTAGAATAAAAAAAGTTTGTCAGAAAAACTTTCCTCTTCGGTATCACCTTCTCTGTCTCTGCGTCGTTGAAATTCCTCGCTCCGTCTCCTGGATGCTGAGTTCTGACGTGGACCTCTAGTCGTGATGATGTACGGCTGGATGTAGCTGCATGTGCTGTCCCTGCGTCCTCTCGTCTTCTTGTTCTAGTTCCTCTCCTCTTCTTTTCTTGTCCCTCGTAGATTCATTAGTATAGTCTTTTTAAAATTCTCGTGTTCATTAACAATTGCACCCGCGTAATGCCGGTTTCATTGCACTTCACGTTATTGAATACTGTTTAAAACATTACCAAAGCTTTGTAAAATTTACAGTCTCAAGATGCATGGATTCCGCGTACTATTTGAGTATCATCTGAGAAAAAGTGTCGCTCGCAGGGGTTTTATACTGCTACCGTCGTTGAAATTTCTGTTGGAAACTGTTTTGACAACATTGAACAGGTCGGCGCGTCGGATTAATCGTTACTTTCAACCTACGCGTCTTTCTATGAAGCGCACACTTTTTTATAAATATTATTTCACCACTTGTTCGGTATAATATTAAACTTTGTTTATGCAAATTATGAATGTTATGCTGTGTAAATTATGGCAGTTATGGCAAAATTTCACACGGTGTCTGAACAGTTCCCACGATTAATGACCACTTAACGCCAAACTGAAGCGCCAGGCGTCAGCTATGTTTTTACATGTCGCTGATTCGTGTGACTTCTGGTTCTCATTCAGTACTTAAAAAACTGTGTAAAATCTTCCACCCTCGTTTGCATAATTCAACATGTCTGTCGTTTACACATGTACACATACACACACATGCAGACTGATACCACAGGCGGCCGCATGTCGTTCTGACGTCACCTCTGCCAGTCAGCGTGTGTCATTTACTCCCCTCATTACGTTTAAAAACCAACTAAGCTATGTGATTCCACATGCATGCTTACTTACAATATTTGATTTATTTAAAATTAAATACTACGTTTATTTCTTACATTATTTCTTATACCTAACGTATTTATTACATTATTTTTCTTATTTACATTTTATATATCTCATACGTGCTTTCGTATGTTATCATACCTCAGTCAGGGGTTGATACATATACTTATGCTAAACGTATCGTTGCATAAATTCCCCTGCTGGGTAAAATAAAATTCAAATTTTATTTGTTTACTCAGAAATTATTTATTTTATTATTTATTACAACTCACACTTGGTGGTTATAAGTGTTCTTAAAATTTTTTTTTTCACTTTCCCTGGATGGATTATGTCCCTCCCATGGATTTATAAGTTGACTTTTATTTATTCATCCATAGAATTTACAGAATGCTGATGCATGGTACTTTCCAATAATCTTGCTTCTTGTCGGATCGTAGACGATAAATGTGTGTCGTCCTTTCCTCTTTTGTAATAAGTAGGGTCCCTCGTACAGTCTGAATAGTTTCTTTGCTGTATTGTCGATTCGTTTTCCCACTGGATTACTTCTTAGCAGCACTCTCTCTCCTTCATGGAATGTGATGAGTTTGTGCGTTCTTTTGAACCTCTCGATCCTCTTTTCTCCAAGTTTTTCCATCCTCTTCTTCGCATTGTCGTACTTGTGGCTCAATGGAATTTGTAGATTTTGGTTTTGAGGTTTGTCAATGTTTCTTGACCAGAATCTTTTAGGTTTTTTATTTGTTTCCAGTTCCACCAGTGTATATCCCGTACATTCACTGTATGTAGCATTTATAGCTTGTTCAAAAAATGATATGTACTCTGCCCGTCGGTTATGTTGTTCATTACAGTAGATGCGTAAATGTTTTCCTAACTCTTTATTTACCCTTTCAGCAAGGTTTCCTTGTGGATGTCGTATTGATGTTAACACTGGTTGTATTCCGTGCTGAGTTAGCGTTTCTGTCCATGCTTTATTTTGAAATTGTTTACCTTGATCACTCAATATCTTTTTGATTTTACCTTACTTTGGTACATATTTGCATAGTATGATATTCAGTACACTTTTTGTGGTGGGTCTTCGAATGGCATAGAGTTGAACTGCCTTGGTGAACACATCTATACATACAAGTATGTGCTTTGTACCCCTGTGAATAGCTCTCGGAAATGGGCCCAGGAAGTCTACTGCTACTAATTCTCCCTTTTCCTGTGTCTTGATATTTTGCATATCTATGTATGTGTGAAGATTCGGATGTCGTGCTGTTTGACATTCATAGCATCCTTTTAAGATTGCCTTTATTCTTCTAAACATATTATTCAAAATGAAGTCTTCCTTCAAAGCTAAATGACATTTTAAAGCAGACGCATGTGCTAAACTTTGATGACATGGTATAGTTAGTGTTTTTAACATCTCTGGTGATAGGACTATTTTCCAATCATAATTGACGAGTTTGTACAATATACTATTTTTTATCGTATATCTACTAGATAGTGTTGATAACTTCAAGTGACTTATCTGCAGATCTTTATTTTGTTCATTTGCTATATTATTTAGCAAATATTTAACTCTATCATCTGTTTGATATGTAATATTTAATTTCTTGGATTTCGTTGTCCATGACGTGTCCGTTACTTAACTAAATATCACTATTGTTTGACGACTCTGAACACTAACTTTTTTATAAGTAAAATCGTAAAGATTTACCTTACAGCCTAAACCGGCTTTTACCTTTAGAAGGCTTCATCAGAGGCTGCCATAAGTAGCACTGTCCGTCTTGTTGTTGGCGACGGGATAGTTTTTCGAAAGATCGAAGCTGTGTGTGTGTGGTGAGATGTGTTCGAATAATGCGTGCGATTTGAATTGTGTTTGTTCGTTTAGGATGTCGTTTTTATTTGTTTTTGTGTGTTTGTATATTTCTAATTGTTCTAGAGTGTCTAGTTTTCAGCCTTTTGTGTGTACGTGTAGAATGTTCATGTTATTGTCGATGTTTTTATATGTGTGGTTTGCTTCAATGAGGTGGTTTGCAAAGGTGGATTCTGTAGTGGTATGGAGTGCCTTTGTGTGTTCAATGTATCTTTGTTTGAAGCTACGTCCTGTCTGGCTTATGTAGAATTTATTGCAATTTGAGCAATTTAGCTTGTATACACCGGGTAGATTGAATTTGTTTTGTGTTTTGTGCGTGCGTTTTGATAGTGTGTGTTCTGTTTTGTTAGTAGTTTTGTAAGCGATTCTGTATCCTGCTTTTTTGAATTTGTGGGCAATTTTTTCAGTTTGTTTGTTGATGTATGTTAGTGTTATGAATTTGTTGTTTTCTGTCTTTGTCTGTTGTTTGTTTTGTGTAGGAGTTTACTGACTATTGTTCTGTCATATCCGTTAGATTCTGCTAGATATTTTATCGTGTTTAGTTCGTCTTTGTAGTCTTTTTCATCTAAGGGGATGTTGTTAAGTCTATGTATCATGGTTCTAAAAGCTGCTTGTAAATTATTTTTATTAGTTTTGTATGCTATTTTTATATCTGTGTTTTTAAATAGTTTTGTTAGTTTTGTCATTTTATTATTTATATATGTGAATGTGGCCCTAATTACAAAATCTAAATAGCTCACACAACAAAGATAATACAACAACTAACGGTATATACAAAATTGAATGCCAAGATTGCAATAAATGTTATATAGGACAAACAAAAAAACAGCTGAAGAAACGTTATTTTGAACACCTAAATGCATACAAAAAACCAGAAATATATAAATCCAATTTAGCCACACATGCAATAAACACAGGACATGAATTCCCAGACATAACCAATGTAACACTAATAAAACATATACCACACAAAGGCACCATAATGAACATATGGGAAAATTTATAAATATACAAACATAAAACAGAAAACAAACTAATACCTGAACAAATACAAATCAATACAAAACATGACACAATACTCAAAGCACTCAACATTGAAAATACACAAAAAACTAACACATACACCACAATCACACACAATAAAACCAACTTGAAATACCAGAAGCCAACAGGAAGCCACAATAATAATAGTCAACCAACAACACATATGTACTTCACCAGACAAAAAAACCGGAAGGCTGAGGATGGGTACAAGATAGTACCCGAAACATGTTCCAAATAGAAAAATAACATCTTGAGGTAAATTTATGTATAAATATTAAATGTAATATATATATATATATTGCAACAGATCAAAATTTATTATACTAATAAGTATATAGTGAGTGTGTAAAAATCACAAACAAGTCTATTATGGAGGAGATGAAAAATAATTTATTATACACACAAATATTGTTTTTAAAGATGTATATTGTATTATAAATTGTCATGTATTGATAATAGAAATAATTGTTTGTATTGTTTGATAATATAAATCGATTTTACATGGTTGCTGCAACGTCCTCCTCTCCTCTCGTCGCTCCCGTCCTGGCGTCCTCTTCTTCCGTGTCACTCGTTCCTGGTGTCCTCTTCATCTCGTCATCCTCTTCTACAGCGTCACTCCTTCCTGGTGTCCTCTTCGTCCTAGCATCCTCTTCGTCTTGTCGTCCTCTTCTACAGCGTCACTCCAGCGGCGATATTTCAACGAGTCTCGTTGTTATGTTTGACTGCTAACATTAATTAGTTTCTTCATAAATTGTTTACTCACAATGATTATAAATTTCACTCGTACAGTTTATTTTTAATTTATACTTTATATTTTCTTAATCTCAGGATTAATGTGGGTATTAATTAATGCGGTGCGTTTAATGTACACTTCCACGATATCTTGAAGTGTCTTTATATTCCCTAAGCGGATATCTTAACTTACACGAAAACAGCACTGTATAATAAATTTAAATTTTATCTAAATATTTTACCCACTCGGTTCTTAACGCAAAACTTCGTTAAGAATTACCAAGGTTTATTTTATATATGATATATCTACGTTCGTAAGAGAACAACTATCTTCACCGGGCACAACTTCTCCTTGCAACTTCTACAGACAGACTGTGTCCATCCTAACTCTACAACGAATGAATCTCGCTGAATTTAGTGTATTCTGATAGGCTAAGCCCAAGCCACATGATTGATGGGACAAACAGATATACACATTTCATGAAAAACTTTGTATAATTTAGCAAAGGCCTGCATGGAAATTATCTAAGAATTGTATTAACCTATCATTGATAAGAGTTACAATTGAGTTTTCTTCACTTAAAAAACCATATTTCTAAAATAGTTATGAACCTCAGAGTATACACAAATTGAAGCTATTTACCTAAATAATTCCTTGTCAAAGTTTCACGTAAATCGGTTAACTACCACTGAAGCTATAGCGATCGCACATCATCACACGCGCACAAATTCACACAAAAAATACATGACAATATAGAACACCTTTTTATGAAGAGTTTGGTATACCCTACATGTTTATCCATTTCTAAATACAAAACTTACGGCTAAAAGACAAAATATTACATAAAACAAATTTAAACAAGAAAATGCTCGTCATCCATGTGCTCTGATATAAACAACATAGCTTATCATCCTGTGTTCTGTTGCTATATATGTATATATATATATATAGTTATAATATAAAGTTATAGTCTTAAAACAGAAAGTTCTCTCGTCACTTGTTTTTCTTGAAAACAATTAAAAGTTTTTATTTGTGTAGTATGTTGATTTGTTATCGAAAATTCTAATAGTTCGCCGTCTGGCTTGTAACTGATTCTCGTGTGAGTGGGGGAACACGTGTTGCCAACTTGAATTAATGTTGGTTATGTCGACCCACTGCTAGCAAACAAAACATACATAATATATTCTACAAATAAATACTGGACAGTTTGTTATCAGTACGCACTTTTTTATTAGGCTTTTGCTTGTTAATTATCGTTAACGCTTCATAAAAATAATGACTGTTATAATAAAATTTTAATCTCGGCAATATAATCTTTCGCTCTGCGGAGCGCTGGGTTGGCAGTGCAAGTTTACAATTGATATGTTGGTTATTATTTCACAAAATAATTCTGCCAAATGGGTTCTTTTAAGTACGAAACAGAGGTTTACATAACAAGGTAACAAAATTAGAACATATAATTAAAAGTTTGTGATCATTAAAATTATACAAGGTTTGTTATAAATCGAATATTGTGGTGTTGAAGTGTGACAGTGTCGTTGTGCAACATAGGTTATCATGTGTACATTCAATGTTTACAAAGTCATTTCATTAGTTTATTAATCCTTGAAAATATTCAGTTATAGTGAGAGTTTTATTTTATAGTTAAAAATTTTGGAAAGAGAATTTGTTTTATATTAATAATCAAATAACTTCAGCAATACTCAACGTTAGTAGTTAGGCTGGGGGGCATAGTCATTCGTCCATATGAAGTAATGTGTCAATGTAGATTCTTCCTACTTCTGATCTTGCTCAAAATTGGGTTGTCATCTTCTTCGGGTTGGATTACTAGTATTTTCCGGTCATCTGGATTAATCCCGGGCTGGTCCTTGGTATATATTAGTTGTAACGGCCTCTCATCTGTTGTACTGCTACTCCTTTTCCAAATTATGGGCAATTATACGGTTTTTCTAATGAAAATTTGGGCCCTTCACGGCGTGGCGTCCTTTCAGTTTGGCGTCACTACATAAAAGTCATTGTTCCTAACTGAATTTTGTCAATATTCGGTTGTTGTCATGGTTACTCAAAGTTTTTTGATTGGCTGAAATTGGGTGAAAAGTATTGTTAGAGTATTTGAATTTTTATTTAAACTGGTTACAGATCTTCAAAATGTAATTAATCTTCAGTACTCCCTTTTTAGTAGTAAATATTATCACCACTGTTCATATTTTTGCTCAAGGATTAATTTGACATCCAATATTATAGTGTTCACTTAGGTATCAACATTTTGACAGTTTTGTTAATCTTATTTAATTATACTGTTTTCTTAATTTACATTATTATCATAATATTTCTGTCTTATAATGATTGTCTATTTGTATTTCATAGTTTATGTGGTTTAGTCTTCCTAATGTCAGTGTTTAATTCTATAAATTGAAGTTTTTTGTAGTTGACAGTTGGGAATTTGCATAGGCTTAAACAGCAATTGACTATTTTTCTTTAATTACTGATATTACATTTTATTCTCCTTGTAATGGATCCTGATTGTTTGAATACAAGATTCTGTTCATTTGTTCAATGTTTAAGTTGGTTCTGGTAATTGTGTATAATTTTATTGTTTCCCTATATTAATTTGTCTATTGTGATAACTCATTTTTAGTGTCATTGTTTTTGAATGTATGGCTTGTTTCTTGTTTACTGGTTTCTGTTGGTTTTAAAATCTTATTTCTTACAACATATAACACAACATTTAATGGTTTTAACAATTCTCATAGCTATAATTCTTATCATTTAAACATAATTATTGGAACATAAACCTTAGTCATTAAAACATAATTTTTATCCATTTAAACATAATTATTTGAAACATATTATCCACTCATACTCTTCATCTCCCCATACTCTTTGATGAATTATAATTATTACTTTATATAAAAAATAAAGACAAACATGAATTAAACATATTAATACAATGGTATATTGTTATGACTAACTCTAAATGACATTAAGCCATAACTGAATTTTCAACAACTGTTTACTATCTAATATTAATATCTTTTTATTATTATTATCAGTTTGTCATGAAAAATATTCTTTAATGTATCATTTTAAATTAATGATATTGGATTCTTATTTCTGTGAATAAAATCATATATTTCGGTGTATTAACACACTGATAGTCATTTGTTCTTGAATACATGATTAACAATACTAATTAACAAATTATTACCTAATATTAAGACTTGCAAACTAAAATGTGACAAGTAGTAAGTACTATCATTATCTAAAACCTACTTATTATCTAGTCTGTTACACTTTGTTTCATTTGGTTATTAATATACTTGTGTTCACTGTTCACTTAAGTGTCACAGTCCTTTCTGTGATTAGCCATTATCAGCTTTCACTTATTTCTTACCACTCACTGATGGTTTTTGATCACTCTTAACTCTTTAGTGTTTTTTCACTGATTATTTGGTGTCTATCCCTATCAATAGGGTTCTATTTAATTTGGGGTTTTCACACTATCACTTTGCACTTTATGCGTTTAATTTAAGTGTTACTAGTGGGTATTACCTAACTTTAAATTCTCTTTCTCACTTTACTATGTTCACTATTTCTATAACTCTCTACCTCTCACTTTACAAGGTTTAATTATAACATTAACAAGTTCATGTCGTTTTACTGTACTACTAACATGTTAGTATTGTGCTAATGTGATTTATCTTAGTTTACTCTAATTATTTGGGGTTATTGTGCCCTTCTATATTTTAAGTACTTAAGAATTAGTGTCTACCTTGTCTGTCCTTACAATTATTAATATTATCTACAATTTGCTTTGGTTTAGTACAAGTTTGGTGTTCCTTCTTAGTTCACTTTCTCTTGTCATACCTTATCCGTCGCTTCCTTAGTGTTGTGGCTGGTTGTCTCATTACACTTATATGTTAATTGTCCTTTAGTCACTATTCTTCTTTTTATTTACACTTATGTTGGTGCGGTGGCTATTTCTAGTTTATTTGTAGTGGTCATCATCTCTGTTATTCTTGGTCCTTTGGGGCTAGTTTTACTCTCTCACTTACCATCTATTGGGCTATTCGGGTTAAATCGTCTTATTTCTGTATTTACCATTTTGACTTGTTTGTTTGTTACTACCTTACTTTATTA
This sequence comes from Magicicada septendecula, assembly GCA_034769895.1. Lineage (NCBI taxonomy): Eukaryota > Metazoa > Arthropoda > Insecta > Hemiptera > Cicadidae > Magicicada > Magicicada septendecula. The sequence goes on along the minus strand of CM068372.1, from coordinate 449,142,849 downwards.
ATACAAGTTACTGTTCTGACTACCTTGATATGTCTGATCGTTTTATTATTGTGTTTCACCCATTCTTCTATTCTAATTCATCCCTTTTTATTCTAGTGTTAATGACTAAATAATTTATCTGGTCATGTCTTCTTCGTTATGGTTAGGTGAAGATATGTACCATTACAATATATAAAAATCGCTGATTGCAAAAACAACCTAAGTCCAGCTGGTGCAATTGTTGGGAAATTGAAATAAACCTTTTATTTCTCAAATTGACAAAGCTTGAGTTACAATAAAATTTGGACATATATTAAATAGCATATGTAATGTGTTAGTATTAGTAAAACTGACTTATATGTTTTGAATATTATGAAAAAAATATGAAAATTAGTGGGTTTAGGTTGTTTTTGCAACCACCGAGAAACTGGCATAGTATTAAAATAATCCTTACTATGTTTTTCTGGGATACTTACCAACTTATGATGTTTTTGTGGTTTCCAATAAAATAGTTATGTATATTTAACTAATAAATGAATTTATTAACTTTATATTGAAAACATAAAGCGACAAATAAGACATATTTTATACTTGAGTCTCGTTCTTTCTTGTTATTTCACTGCTCTTCGATTATTAGGATTAGCTATCACTTAACTTGTAAACAGATTTTCTAAGAACTTCACAAATTAAATAAAAAAGTAATGTATTTTAGAAAATTCGTGTCATTTTATACTTTTTAAAAATTTAAGTCTTGACTATTAAGTTGATAAATTACTAGCACTCGTAATCACACTTCTGCAGTTTTTGGCCATAGTAAAATTTCATTCCAAAATTCTTCATTTTTCTCATCTGGCACATAAGCAATACATTTTTTTATATCATCTAATTTTTTTTCATTTATTGGAACCAGCTCTTCCATGTATGCTCTATCTGATGGTAAAGTAACGTTGATGTTTCTAATTTTCATTGGAAATAATGTGTGTTTTTCTAATCCATTAATATAATACCTGGCAATAACTGCTCCTGGCCATTGGCTGTCGTACTGGAAAAAGTGAAATTCTGATATTTTGAAACTTATTCGCATATCGCGAGGGATGTTACGTTTGGAAGTTTCCAACGAGAAACACGTCTTTTTATAAAACAGAGGCCACCATTTTTTGAAGTCAATAATATCTTTCCCTTCAATTAAGTGAATAATAAAATTCATTTTTCCACTGCAATTGACAATGGCCTCCATGAGGTCCTTTGGTGTATATATGCAGTCAATTTTTCGGAGATATCTTTTAAGGACCCCGAACACCCTATCGCAGGGTAAAAATGAGTGGCCTCTTATAGGAAAGAAGGGCTCAATAGAAGTAAATCTACCAGTTTCCATTAAAGCTAGGTTGAATCGTACCATGACCTGGTTTTTGTTTTGGCCAGGGCAGTTATCGCAAAAAATCAGTAATTTTTTGCAACTCTGATCAATATATTGTTCAATATATTTCATTAAAAAAGAACATACTTCGTTCGGTCCCTTCTTTGCATTCCCTTCATGATATATAAACAAAACAGGCTGTTCTGTTTTTAAATTATAAACACAAAAAACACAAACTGTTAGTTTTCTTAGATAAAATAAATCCTGAACAGGAATTTTTGGCATACTAACGTTTTGCATGTAATCAAAACAAAGTGCAACTGTGTCAGCATTCTCTTGACACAATCTTTCGGCATTTTCAAGAGAACCATAAAACTTCTTTGCTTTTCTCGTGTGCACAAGTTTTTCTGCAATTGCCACTCGTTTTGCAGCATCATTCAGTGATTTTGATTTAATTTTTATTGTCAACTGTTCACACTCACAACAGGTGTCCACTTGGGGACGGCCAAAAGAGAGATTAAAATTTTCTTGAAAAATTTTATTGTAATATTCGTACTTAATGATGGATTTCATCAGGTTAGCCAACCTATGATTTAGTGCAAAAACAACCTTAGTCCAGGACTTGGGTTGTTTTTACACTCACTCGTAATAACAGCTGTCGGTTTGTGTATGTTATAGTAGTGCTAGAAGGTTGCTTTCGCGCTCATTGCATCGGTATACATTTATTCGCTATCAAAATGGTAAACAGTGAAAATGGCCAAAAATTGGACTTAGGTTGTTTTTGCAATCAGTGATTATATATAAAATCACAGTTATGCATCATAACCTGAACACACTACTTTTAACAATAGTTGTGCATCTTTTTGAGACCCCATATATAAAAGTTATGAGTAAGCTTATACATTTTATTCTTACATATTCGTAATCAGCATAAAAAAACCGTAAAAATATATATCCGTTTCAAGATAGTTTGTTGAAAAAAATTGAATAATAATTACCCTGTTAACTTAGTCGTTATAACCGACTCGCACGTTTAACATAATCCATTACAAATTTGTCACGGAATTCGGTTTTACTTCTAGTGATGAAAAATATGCACAGTGTTGCCACAAAATATATATAGAGTCACCAAGGTCACAACGTTGCCACTACTGAACGTAAAAGTACATAATAGCCAGCTACAAGATTGGCAGCTGGTGCGTATGTCTCGGCTGTTTACTGTGTCGCGTACAGTATCGTGTTGCAGTGGGACGGAGCCGCACAAGTGAATGTCATGTTTTCTCGGAACTGTTGCCATGCGTGCATACAGACATAGACGTTTTACTGCTTCCAACGGCCTACGTTTAATTCCTGTATACGATCTTAGCTATTTTTAATTTACCGTAGTAAAAATAATCTTTGAAAGACGTAATCAACTATTTTTCAACGTAATGAGTACTATCACAACGCACAAATCGGGAACAAATACCTTTTGGGACAGCCTTGTTTTGTGTTGTGTTAACATCGTAAACCTACTAATAAAGTGGGTTAATCATTCAATGACAGAAAACATATAAGGTATAAAATGTTTTGATCACTTTTTTCACACTTTCTTTTCTTGACGCGTAAATAACTATATACTAAATAAAGATATAATAAGTATATCTTCATTGTACATTAGTATAATATGCATAGGCGTGCGCAGGATTTTGTTACTGTGGGTGCCTTTTTTTTTTTTTAGGCTAGAGGAATTCTTCTAAAAGACATGGGGGGATTTTTACCGACTAAAACCACCTTCCTTTGCACAGCCAAAAATTGAAAATTCTGCTGCGACGGCTTTATTTCCTGGAGCCGCTTTAGATGTTAATAGTCCAGGTTACTCTTGAAAATTAAGTGCCGCCTTTTGCCCTTGCCCTTGACGGAGACAGATAACCTTAAGCCTTTACCCCAAGTACCCGAGAGAAAGCCAGTTCATAAAGCAAATCTTACAAAAAAGTTAGAAGGTCCCAAAATTTGCGTGAAACAAAAAGTCTATATATCACATTACTGCTTTAATTTTCGATGCTAGGATAAGATATGTCTTAAAAACTACTTTAAAAACTGCAATTAAATATTAAGACTTTGATTGATAATTTGCATAAAACATCTTTACTAATTAATTATTAATTAGTTTTTTTTTTATTATAAAAGCAGAGTAAGCAGTTTGAATAATAGGGAAGGAAATTCGATTAAAAGAAATTAATTAAGAAAAACCTTTGGTAATCAGGTTTATTAGAATAATGGTTTCAATATACTAGTAGACTCTGACTTTTAATCAATCTATTTGCATTATATAAACAATATAGAAATATAATAATTTGAAAGATAAAAACTGTATAATTTGAATATTTTGTTTTACTGGTTACTAATATGAGAACAAAGTAAAAATATGTAAGTATTTAGGTAATAAAGATCAAAGATGATACAAATATAATAAAACAATTATAATGCCATTCTTCTCTCAAATGGTACCATTTTTTTAAATTCTTTTATGATACTCTCATCATCCGCATTCACAGCAAGCTCTTGTTCGATGAATGGAACCATGAGGTTTTCTTGACGGTCTTGCAGCATCGTTGAGCGAAGTTTAGATTTTACAATAGCGAGCTTTGAAAAACTTCGCTCACAAGTGCAGCTTGTGACGGGAATGGTAACGAATTTGGTCATTAGCAGTTTGAAATTCACAAATGTTAACTCTCTATTATGCTTAGGTAGCCACTCTAACCAATCAACAGCTTTTGTAGGAGGAAATTTGTCACAAATATATATACACAACATAGAACAGAACCACATAATAAACAACAACAAATACTCCAACAAAATTATATACTGGCACAGGTATGTAGATGATATATTACTTTTATTCAAAGGCAACACAAGACAAGTTGAAAACTTCCACAAAAATTCATAAACACTATACACCACAAATTAAAATTTACACTGGAAATTGAACAAAACAATAGTATAAATTTTCTAGACCTAACAATTAACAAAACTAACAATACACACACGTACAAAATATACAGGAAACCAACCACAACTGACATGGTTATACTCAACACATCAAACCACCCAACACGACATAAACATGCGGCCTTCAACCATATGCTCCATAGACTAACTAAAATACCCTTAAGTAAACAAGATTACATCGACGAACTCAACACAGTAAAATACATAGCAATCAAAAACGGTTACAACCCTAATTTAATAAACACACTACACAAACGCATCAAAAACAAAATCAACAAAACACAAAATACCATCAACACACAGCACAATAAATACATCACACTCACATAACACAACTCCTACACACACAAAATCGCCAACACATTCAGGAAACACAAATACAAAATAGCATACAGAACAAACAATACCATCAAAAAACACATCAATAATACAAACACAGACATAGACAAATATAACAAAACATGTGTTTACAAATTAAATTGTATTAACTGCAATAGTTTCTACATAGGCCAGACGGGAAGATCTTTTTCATCCCGTTACTCTGAACACTTAAAAGCTTTAACCAACAACAATATACACTCCGCGTTTGCCACACACATACACATACAAAACCACAGCTACACCAACATAGACACTAATCTTGAAATTTTACATTACTTACCCAAACGTCGAAAACTCAACACTGCTGAACAATACGAAATATACAAACACCACACAACACAACCAAACAACATACATAACGACCAATTACAATATAAATCACATACACTTTTTGACACAATTATACAAAAAACAAACATTAATTTGAATCCCCGCGCCAATCCCCTTCCTCCATGCACCACCCCCACTACACCTTCCATACAATAACCGTTACTAAATACTGGCAGTCTGTCTCTAAGCTGAAGAAGGCGAATACGACGCCGAAATGCGTTCGACGAGAAGAGAAAAAACAGTAAGTTCACAAGTAAAAGTTTCATTTTTAGATAAAATTTGTCACTTTTTTAGTTTTTAAAATTCTAATTTCGGCTTCCAACTCTGAAGCATTTAAGCCAAACTGAGCAGAGAGATATTTATAGTCATTTGAGTGTAGCTTATAATCACCTAAGCCCAGTGTTATGACTTTGCCGATAATATGAATTATTTCTTTTGTCTCTTGGTTAAACCTGTCATTCAAAGACTCAATCATTTTGTCCAAAATGGGATAAAATACAAAGAATTTTATTTCGTCTTCATTTTTCATATCTTGAACAACAAATGCATTGCCAGAGTTATTATCCAATGTTACCGAAACTTTGCGCTTTCTTGGAGTAGGAATTTCAACGCCCAGTCGGTTGCAAGTATCTACTGCTCTTGAATAAATGTTATCACATATAGCAGCTTCAATTCTCAGTTCTTCTAAAGTGATTGCTAAACTAGAAACTTCGTCCATGGCTTGGCAAAGATCGATGTCGTAGGACTGGAGAGTTTGGATTACTTTTACTACTGGTTGTAAAATTGGATGCATAATTTCTAAACAAATTATAAAATCGAAGGACTCGATTTGGTGCAAAATTCCTTTGCCTTTAGCTCTTGCTTTTGAATCAGATGCATCTTCGATTATTTCTTTAAAAGCTTGCAGAATAGCATTAAGCTGAGCATGCACCACAGAGACAGCTTCAGACTGACAAGCCCAACGGGTTTCGGATAGTGATTTCAGTGTTTTCAACTTGGTATTTGTTGTTTTTACAATGTCCTCGAATACCGCATGCCTTTTCGGACTTCCTTCAATAAAACTATAAATTAGCTGAATCACACCAAAAAAGTCCAGCGAGCAGTTTTGTAGACGGTGTAATTAAAACGCTAACTGATATGAGTTCTAGGAAGGCTGTAAGAATGGACAAAGGGGAAACAGCTCAACATACACAAAGTGTCTGTACTCCGTTGTTGTTGTTGTTACACAAGGAATCTTATCGCAAAGCGACACTATGTATCGCTTGCTTACTCACCAGTACACTGCACACTCACACTCACAGTACCTAAGGTTTAGGCCTTAGGCGATTTTTGCGGAAAATGAGACCTAGCCCAATCGATTTGTAGTACTCTCTTTCCCCCAAATTTTGTGTTCGATCCAAATTTGGCGCCTCTCCAAAGTTTTTTGTGGGTGCCGTGGCACCCGCTGTGCGCACGCCTATGATAATATGTAGTTAAAAAGTAAAAGTAGTAATACAGATAGACGTTTCTTACAAATATTTTTTGCTACGGTTTTCTATAAATAGTAACTATTCTCGGTAAAATAAAAATAAAATAAAATAAAAGATTAAACACAAATATCTAATATTTTCTGAATAAAATATATGTATATTTTTTCTTAAATTTATTATTTGTAAATATCTTCTGTGCCATCTTTTTTAGGTACATTTACGAAATGACATTGTAAATGAATCACTATTTTCAGTAATTTTTAATATTTTCAAATTATTATCTGAACATGTAACTCTGAAAAAATTTAAGACGAATCTTCATTAACTCTTTGAAACTCTTGTAGGGAATTCGTTTTACACACTTAGGCCTATATGTATTGAACATAATTATTATAAAACCATTTATTATTAAAAGGGATTGTTTTAATTACATATTTATTCCTACCATTCGCCCACTCTGATTATTTCTTTTGTTAAATAAATCTTATGACATGTCTTTTATATGTTTTGTACACGTCAGATTTTGTGTACACTGTATATATTTCTTATTTTGAATGTTTTTAGCTAAGTTGGTTATTGGCCTACCCCGGTCCTTCTCAAAATTTGCATATAATTAATTTAGTTTTATGTTTTAATGCCTCATACTTGATAGTTATCGTTATTGGATAAGACTGATTGTTGTTTTATTTTGGAATTTTCATAATATAAAGATTTTACCTTGATTGAAGTGTTTTTACTTCTTACAGTTAGTGTGATCAGACACTTGCATGAATTTATATTTATTCTGACTTGCTTGTCATTTTATATCATTAGTATTACCCAGTAATAATAGTAACAGGAGTTATTTGATCTTTCTATACGATAGGTTTTTCCTGGATAATTAAATTAAAGTAGTTTTGTGGTGTTTTGTGTGTGTACACTTTTGCTGTCTCTGTCAGTCCCATGTATTTACGCTTTAAACGCACTAATAACACTCTTAATCTAATTACATTTAGTATTGGGATTACCTCTATAATGTCTGTTCTCATTATGGTAATTTACTTACTAAACTTCAGGCTTTTACTACCACTTATTAGTATTTGCACATGGTTCTGTGTGCTGAAGTATTTAAGCTTAAATTATTCGGCGTACATCGCGGCTACAGTGCCGTCTGTATAACGGGTTCAAGGGTTGCTTGTGCAGCCACGGCTTCACTGTATCGTTTAACCTTGACCGTGATGTGGCGATAATTGTGTGTGTACGTAATCAAGCATGCCGCGCCATTCAGCTGATTTGTGAATTTTCTGTTCGCGTGGGATCGCAGGTATCGACATTCGCTCTCATTTCTTCTTTTGCATTCAAACGGGACGCTGGTCTGGCAGCGTTATGAATTAAGATTCATCTTTTGAACTGAGTTCGTGATCATTTAAAGAGCTTCAGGTGAGCCAAAGTGTTGCTTTAATATTAATTAACTAAGCGCTTGCGGGGGTATTATATTATGATATATGTACGTCTTTTTGTGTGTGTGATTTTTGTGTGTGTTGCATCTGGGATGGTTAAGAGCACGTTGCCGACTTGCCTTGGCTTGCATGAAAATTAAATAGAACTTGCCGTTAGAACTATATTCCAATGTAAAGTAATAAAGATTTAAGGTTAAAAATAATTTAATTCTAAAAGTGGATAATTTAAAGAGAAATTGTGAGGAGTAATATTTATGTTGCCACTTAATTTTCGGAATGGAATTGTGACAGTGAGTGTGTCTGTGCTTACTGGGGCGAGAAAGAATTGTGTGAGGGTATTTTTTCCTGACGGCTACTTACAAATAAAATGTTTTCCAGGGTTCCCGCCTAGCCGAGAGGGAAAAGGGGACAACAAAGATGGGGACAGAACATCGGTCGTCATCTGCAGACTATTGCAGCACCACCCCAATGCCGTCAGACCTCGAGAAATCCCCACACTGCCAGCCCAAAATGACTGCCCTAAGGAAGAAATGAAGCGCAGAATTTCGGAGACACCAGTGGTTACACCATAGTCAACATCAGCGCGCATTCTGGGTAACAATAAATCGTCTAAGCACAGGTGGGACTTTTCGTATATTTTAATCCACAAAACACAAAAAGAAACAGCAACCTATTGCAGTTAAAACATGAAATGAAAGACATCTTCACAACCGTAATTTTAGATGTTCAATGACCAACTGTCTATTATAGCATGTCTGGTGGACTTATAGTGACTAGTGTAATTAAAGAGTTAAAGAATCTGCCTGTTGAAGAATGTCAATTACTATGCTATATTTTATAGCACACCATTTGCCTTTGTCGTGATTAGTGACCTAGCATAATTTAAAACTGGTTGTTGGGCAGTTTAATTAACTGTTTCTTATGAAGATAAAATGCCATTAACAACTTGTACTTAACACATTGATAATAACTATGGAGTAGTTCCTTCCTAAATCTTCTTGTGGGTACGGGTCCTTATTCGGGGCTGTTACAGAATTGAGCCAGTATAATTCTTGTAGTATGACACCTTAAATTTTTTCTTAAGCGGGCAACTGGTGTGTGTAAGGCATGGTGATAGTATCAAGATATATATATCTATATATACATGTATTAATCCTGTGATGCATAATTTATTTTAAAAGGAAAAGAGAAATATTTTATTTGGCAAGTATAAAACGGCATATTACGTGTTCTTGTTAGGCATGATGTATCATTGTTTGAGGGTCAGTTTAAATCATAAAGTTTCTGTAGATTCAACCTTTAGTAATTGTTTATTAGAACTTATTTAGAAAAGTCATGTGAATAAAGGTTAATACTTAGTGATGTCAGCTTATGTGAAGGCAATGCACTTAAAGGTGTTTGAATAATTTGTTGTTGGTTAATTATATTCAAAATTAATTCTTTGTTAATATTGCCAATTGTTATTCAATATTGGAGAGATGCACGTTTATTAATGATAGTGGAAAATATAGCCGTGCATATTGTAATAAAGGTGTGATTATTATAACAAGAGAACACTAATAAAAGCTGTTATCGTTTGCAAGTGTTTTATTGCAAGTCCTGTCACGATGGGCTCAACTCAATTTTTCTTCTGTCTAGACCGCAGGTCTAGTTTTAATAATTAAGTAACGACCCCTGAAAAAAAAGAAAAACCAAAAATATTTTTTTTAAACAAAAAAAAACTTGACAAAATTCAGGGGGACGTTTCATCTGTACCATATGTAAGGTTAGTTGAAACCCTGTATGTTGACAACAGTGCATTCATGCAAATTTACTGTTATTTCTATATTTTGCTATAGTTATCAAGTTTCACCCACAGGTATTTGCACATTAGTCTTATCTGATCATTATTTATTATCTTACTCATTCTTATCTTGTTTATTTATAGAATAATCAGCTATTAATGCTGGTCTACTTAGCATGTCATTTGGGGTATTATGCATTGAGTTTATTTTGACTCTATTACCCTACTATTAGTTAGGTTTTATACAATCATTATGTCTTTCTCTTCTTTCATTATTATTGAGCATCTTTTTATATTTACAGGTCAGTGTCAAGTCACTACTCATAGTTTGTTATGTGTTTCACTATGTTTTAAGGTAAACACTTTGTAAACACTTTTCTTGACTTATATACACTTATTGTTCTGGCACTACTAGTTCTTCTTTCTTCATTTTATTCTATCCTCTTCTTCTGTCTTCTTAGTCCATGTGAGATCATAATAATTGGTGTTCTTGGGACCTTGTTGGGAGTATAGTATTTGGTGTTTGTATCCTCTCACTTACCATCTATTGGGTCATTGGAGATAAATCGTATTGTACTGTGATTTTATAAGTTTTGCTCTCTAGGTCTCTTGTTCTACTTTCAACTGTTGCTTTTATTATTACTTTTCTTTAGTTGACTGGATAATCATATTAAAATACACTTTTCTTTATACCTTTTTCATCCTTTCTTCTCTTCAGTGTTAGTTCTTTATTTTGTATTTACCTGTATGGTGATTATATGTACCTTTACAATATTATAAAAAGTGGGCCTAAACGTTTTTGTTTTTAATTTTTATTATTTTTGAGAACTAAACAATAAAGTTAATTTAAAATTTTTTTGAAGCCTAATTCATTGTCAAATCATTGGCACCATTTGGTAAGCTGTGAGTTAACTATTAAATAAATACGTAATGTTTTTGTATGAAGTGTGAAGTGTATCAATGTACTACCGTATGAGGCAAGTTGACGCACTGAGCAGGGCTGGTTGATACATTATTAATTTAATTACAAAAGGGAAATTAAAAGTCGAATTTATAATCAGAGTAAGACCTATTGTAGACTACAGACAATACTGGGAAACAGATGAAACGTAAAATGAATTCGAAAAATGTATGAAACAAACAGCATAATTAAATGTAAAACATAGGTTGAGGCGCCCCACACATCTACAGATCCAGCCCATGACCAGGCCCCGATTTCAGGTACCTTGCACCCTGGGCAAAGCATTCTTATAGCCGCCCCCTTTCATTTTTTTACTTTTCTCCCCCACCCCCACCACCTTACACTAGGGAAACAACAAACTATAATGAAGATAAACGTTTGACAGTTTTTATCTGTGATGAAATAACTGAAATTATGCATAATTATACATATTTCACTACTAAGAGAACACATTTTTTGCACAACGAAGTGAATGCGATAACATTGGAAGCGTATACTGAAAGGAACATCAAAAATGAAAGAGGAAATGACTATTAATTTTTTTTTTTTACCGCAGTGTAAACAAGTTTGTTGTCAGTAAGAGTTGCAAGTTACTGATATTGAGTAACGATATCAGGGGACATCCGCCGCTGATCGTTTATCAAAAGGCTATACGTCAAACATATAAGCAAAAGGCTATAAGGCAAACATCACACATACACGTGCGCGTGCAGAGGAAACTATGCGTAATATAATATTATTCATTACATATTCCTTGGCGCGTGCCGGCGTGCATTCGAACGTACCTAGTTTCCTTCATTCCTAGAATTTTAACAATAACACTCAACTGTCTACTGTCTTATAGTCTTAACGCGTATTGTTTTTCGTTCCTTGGCGCCCCCTTGGACCAGGCACCCTGGGCATTTGCCCAGTCAGCCCATTTAAAGCTCGGGGTCTGCCCATGACAGAGAACAGGTTTGACCTGTTGCTTATTTTGACCACAAACATAGAGGCTGCCATTGGAGGGTGGCCTTCCCACTTGCAACCAGTAGCCTTCCAGTTGGGAACACCGTAAATTCATCCCACTTGCGATCACCCTTAACAACATGGCTATCTTACAAAATTCAGTATTTTGAATACCAGTTGCGAACACAGTAAAAGCATAACAGTAGTCCAAATCATTAAGCCAGATCTGCACAGTTTTTGTTTCACAAAACGCTTAAAAAACTTTGTATTCAATTTGTGACTATAGTATCATTTTCACTCCTGCTGTATTTAATGATAAGTACTACTTACATAAAAACTGTTATACCTAGATTTCTGAATATGTTAGAAGTGCCGTCAATTTGTTCGGTCACCGTCATGACTTAGCATGTGATCTGGGTACCCAGGAAATGACTTTACGGTTTAATAGTATCTAATTCAGGAAGAGAGAGAGAGAGAGAGAGAGAGAGTGATGGGGGTGGCTGTTTGGTGGCGTGAATTTGATTAATGCGACAGATTTATTTATCTCTGCCCTTGGTTCTCTCTCACACACTCTCTCTCTCTCTCTCTCTCTCTCTCTCTCTCTCTCTCTCTCTCTCTCTCGCTCTCACTCACTCTCTCTCTCTCACTCTCTTTCACTCACTCACTCTCTCTCTCGCGCGAGCGCGCGCTCGCACACACGCATGCACGCGATCGCCAACTCATACAGTTTCTTCGTTTTCTTGTCAACAATTTCAGTGTTACACACAATCCCTCACTATCCTTTTCCTGCCCCCTCGCACTTTAACTTCTCCATCAAATCCTAACACGTCAAATTAGATCGAAACTAGACACATTTTGTAATAGTTTAATCGATGTGCCTAAACCAGAAAAATTATTGGGTCACTTGTGTGAAAGAAGAAACTTAAATTTATTTACCTTATAACAATTCCCCCTATATAAAAGTGAAATCCCCAAATTCATATTTCGAAGCCACCTGTTGTAGATAAAACGGTATTTCTCTTGGATACATACGTTTAATCTCATACAAACGTTTTTATGTGTGTTCCCATCAGCACCGACACAGCTGTACAGGCTTCTCCATTTTTTTCTACACCTATCCAAATATGACTATACTGATTACAATAGTAATTTCTTCTGCGGTTTGTTTATGACCATAAGATATGTCTTTATAGTTCCTTTTAAATACCATTATTTTCTGCTCATGTGTACAAAACTTTTAATTGTTGAATGTGCCAATTCTGATAATCTTTGCCAAACCCAAATATTAATGTTATACGGCGTCACCTTATTATGTATCAAACAAAATTAGAACAAATAACTGTTATTTTAGCAGTAGCTTTTTTAAGGAGCCCAGAGTAGGCCTACTAGTAGGCCCATACCTACCTGACACACACACACATTTGAAGGATCAGTATTTTGTCTTAGAGTTCACTCTCCCAGCTGAGATACCCATGTTTTTAGGGACCAGCAACTCGCATTTGAACTTCTATCATCAGCTACATAATGTAAATCCACTTACGTGTAAATCCTAGATAAATGTACAAGCCTATGCTCTAAAAGCCTAAGCTATGGTACCCACAATCATCTACGTTTTACTAAAATAATGGTTGCAAGTTAAATTTTTTGGTTCATGTTGATGCTTTTGTCTCAAAGAAACCAGGTAAATTAATCTGCTTTTCGTATCCGGCCGACGATGGTGTGCTCCCACTTACGAACAGTGGCACTTGCAACTCGTTTCACTTGCGAACACTCAAGTAGATAAGACACGTGATTAATTTTTGATACGTGAGAGTACGTCCCACTTGCGAACACACAAACAACGATGTATGTACATCCACCCTGTACATGAAGGGGGATTATCTGTTTATTCCTGAAGTTGTGAAATTGTTGAAGTTGCGCTTCTTAAACGAAAGATGAAAACAGTACAATTTACATTTTTTCCTGTACAAGTGCCAATTTAAAAACTGATATCGCCTGTCATAACAGCTGACGTAAAGCATCTATATTGTCTTATAACTTCGAAATTCTTTTGTTTTTTTATTATTTTTAAATTTGTATTTAATTTAACTTTTATTAATTATTTTTATGATTTCAATTATTTTTTAATGATTCAATTGTGTTTATGTTTTTATAATTCGTTAAATGCATTTTTTGTTACCAACTACGTTTACCAAGTTACAATTTTTATAAAACGCGCGCGCGCGTGCACACACACACACACACTTGCATAGCCCCCCCTCTCTCTCTCTCTCTCTTACTCTCTCACTCTAAATTAAAAAGGAAGGTTATTTTTATTTTTTTTTGTTAGTCAACTTGTAGAACGGACGACGTGATCTTGAGAAACATCCCAACATCAGAATCTTTTTCATATCTTTTAGTTTATCCAATTCAGTATACTTTTTCGTCCTTTTCATAGCTTACAAATTTCACTCCATCGTTACATCGTGTTCTGAATAGATTTCTCTGCCTCAGATTATAAACGATTGATAATGTTTTATTCTTGGATGTGGTCTTCCAACGTGGCTGTTTAGTTTCTGATGAGTGCTTGTACGGTATTATTCATTCTATGACGTCGGAAGTAGCCGTTCCGTAACTCCTGTGGCACTAATCATTGTCTAGCTATTGTTCTACGAAATAATTAAAGAATTAATCGAGTTTCTCTTCCTCTGGAACCTGACCATGGATATACTGCCAGCCACATTCTACATCTTTTCGAAGGAAAGCAAGTATAGCACACATTAGGATTTTTGTGCTCCCTAAGTCATTTGAATGTGTATACTCGTGCAAAGTGACTACTGCAGCTTTTGAATTTTCCATTCATAAAAAATTACTTTTAATCTTTCAAACTCTCTTTTCTATTGATTTAACCAAAAATCGGGAGCTTAGCTTGCACAACGTCTTCACCCGGACGGAAACTACTCTCGTCGGACATTTGTGAAGTTCGTCTCGAAGAACAACATTGTATGAACACATAAGTTCTTCCTGCACTTACTATGTTCGGTTTCTATCTCGGTATACTAATGATGATTTCAAATTACTTTTTAGTTAAAAGGGAGAGAGAGAGATTTGGCTATGCGCGTGCCTGTTGTGCGTGTGTGTTTTTACCACACGCGGACGCATACAAACAGCCACCCCCATCACTCTCTCTCTCTCTCTCTCTCTCTCTTCCTGAATTAGATACTATTAAACCGTAAAGTCATTTCCTGGGTACCCAGATCACATGCTAAGTCATGACGGTGACCGAACAAATTGACGGCACTTCTAACATATTCAGAAATCTAGGTATAACAGTTTTTATGTAAGTAGTACTTATCATTAAATACAGCAGGAGTGAAAATGATACTATAGTCACAAATTGAATACAAAGTTTTTTAAGCGTTTTGTGAAACAAAAACTGTGCAGATCTGGCTTAATGATTTGGACTACTGTTATGCTTTTACTGTGTTCGCAACTGGTATTCAAAATACTGAATTTTGTAAGATAGCCATGTTGTTAAGGGTGATCGCAAGTGGGATGAATTTACGGTGTTCCCAACTGGAAGGCTACTGGTTGCAAGTGGGAAGGCCACCCTCCAATGGCAGCCTCTATGTTTGTGGTCAAAATAAGCAACAGGTCAAACCTGTTCTCTGTCATGGGCAGACCCCGAGCTTTAAATGGGCTGACTGGGCAAATGCCCAGGGTGCCTGGTCCAAGGGGGCGCCAAGGAACGAAAAACAATACGCGTTAAGACTATAAGACAGTAGACAGTTGAGTGTTATTGTTAAAATTCTAGGAATGAAGGAAACTAGGTACGTTCGAATGCACGCCGGCACGCGCCAAGGAATATGTAATGAATAATATTATATTACGCATAGTTTCCTCTGCGCGCGCACGTGTGTGTGTGATGTTTGCCTTATAGCCTTTTGCTTATATGTTTGACGTATAGCCTTTTGATAAACGATCAGCGGCGGATGTCCCCTGATATCGTTACTCAATATCAGTAACTTGCAACTCTTACTGACAACAAACTTGTTTACACTGCGGTAAAAAAAAAAAAAATTAATAGTCATTTCCTCTTTCATTTTTGATGTTCCTTTCAGTATACGCTTCCAATGTTATCGCATTCACTTCGTTGTGCAAAAAATGTGTTCTCTTAGTAGTGAAATATGTATAATTATGCATAATTTCAGTTATTTCATCACAGATAAAAACTGTCAAACGTTTATCTTCATTATAGTTTGTTGTTTCCCTAGTGTAAGGTGGTGGGGGTGGGGGAGAAAAGTAAAAAAATGAAAGGGGGCGGCTATAAGAATGCTTTGCCCAGGGTGCAAGGTACCTGAAATCGGGGCCTGGTCATGGGCTGGATCTGTAGATGTGTGGGGCGCCTCAACCTATGATTTACATTTAATTATGCTGTTTGTTTCATACATTTTTCGAATTCATTTTACGTTTCATCTGTTTCCCAGTATTGTCTGTAGTCTACAATAGGTCTTACTCTGATTATAAATTCGACTTTTAATTTCCCTTTTGTAATTAAATTAATAATGTATCAACCAGCCCTGCTCAGTGCGTCAACTTGCCTCATACGGTAGTACATTGATACACTTCACACTTCATACAAAAACATTACGTATTTATTTAATAGTTAACTCACAGCTTACCAAATGGTGCCAATGATTTGACAATGAATTAGGCTTCAAAAAAATTTTAAATTAACTTTATTGTTTAGTTCTCAAAAATAATAAAAATTAAAAACAAAAACGTTTAGGCCCGCTTTTTATAATATTGTAAAGGTACATATAATCACCATACAGGTAAATACAAAATAAAGAACTAACACTGAAGAGAAGAAAGGATGAAAAAGGTATAAAGAAAAGTGTATTTTAATATGATTATCCAGTCAACTAAAGAAAAGTAATAATAAAAGCAACAGTTGAAAGTAGAACAAGAGACCTAGAGAGCAAAACTTATAAAATCACAGTACAATACGATTTATCTCCAATGACCCAATAGATGGTAAGTGAGAGGATACAAACACCAAATACTATACTCCCAACATGGTCCCAAGAACACCAATTATTATGATCTCACATGGACTAAGAAGACAGAAGAAGAGGATAGAATAAAATGAAGAAAGAAGAACTAGTAGTGCCAGAACAATAAGTGTATATAAGTCAAGAAAAGTGTTTACAAAGTGTTTACCTTAAAACATAGTGAAACACATAACAAACTATGAGTAGTGACTTGACACTGACCTGTAAATATAAAAAGATGCTCAATAATAATGAAAGAAGAGAAAGACATAATGATTGTATAAAACCTAACTAATAGTAGGGTAATAGAGTCAAAATAAACTCAATGCATAATACCCCAAATGACATGCTAAGTAGACCAGCATTAATAGCTGATTATTCTATAAATAAACAAGATAAGAATGAGTAAGATAATAAATAATGATCAGATAAGACTAATGTGCAAATACCTGTGGGTGAAACTTGATAACTATAGCAAAATATAGAAATAACAGTAAATTTGCATGAATGCACTGTTGTCAACATACAGGGTTCCAACTAACCTTACATATGGTACAGATGAAACGTCCCCCTGAATTTTGTCAAGTTTTTTTTTTGTTTAAAAAAAATATTTTTGGTTTTTCTTTTTTTTCAGGGGTCGTTACTTAATTATTAAAACTAGACCTGCGGTCTAGACAGAAGAAAAATTGAGTTGAGCCCATCGTGACAGGACTTGCAATAAAACACTTGCAAACGATAACAGCTTTTATTAGTGTTCTCTTGTTATAATAATCACACCTTTATTACAATATGCACGGCTATATTTTCCACTATCATTAATAAACGTGCATCTCTCCAATATTGAATAACAATTGGCAATATTAACAAAGAATTAATTTTGAATATAATTAACCAACAACAAATTATTCAAACACCTTTAAGTGCATTGCCTTCACATAAGCTGACATCACTAAGTATTAACCTTATTCACATGACTTTTCTAAATAAGTTCTAATAAACAATTACTAAAGGTTGAATCTACAGAAACTTTATGATTTAAACTGACCCTCAAACAATGATACATCATGCCTAACAAGAACACGTAATATGCCGTTTTATACTTGCCAAATAAAATATTTCTCTTTTCCTTTTAAAATAAATTATGCATCACAGGATTAATTCATGTATATATAGATATATATATCTTGATACTATCACCATGCCTTACACACACCAGTTGCCCGCTTAAGAAAAAATTTAAGGTGTCATACTACAAGAATTATACTGGCTCAATTCTGTAACAGCCCCGAATAAGGACCCGTACCCACAAGAAGATTTAGGAAGGAACTACTCCATAGTTATTATCAATGTGTTAAGTACAAGTTGTTAATGGCATTTTATCTTCATAAGAAACAGTTAATTAAACTGCCCAACAACCAGTTTTAAATTATGCTAGGTCACTAATCACGACAAAGGCAAATGGTGTGCTATAAAATATAGCATAGTAATTGACATTCTTCAACAGGCAGATTCTTTAACTCTTTAATTACACTAGTCACTATAAGTCCACCAGACATGCTATAATAGACAGTTGGTCATTGAACATCTAAAATTACGGTTGTGAAGATGTCTTTCATTTCATGTTTTAACTGCAATAGGTTGCTGTTTCTTTTTGTGTTTTGTGGATTAAAATATACGAAAAGTCCCACCTGTGCTTAGACGATTTATTGTTACCCAGAATGCGCGCTGATGTTGACTATGGTGTAACCACTGGTGTCTCCGAAATTCTGCGCTTCATTTCTTCCTTAGGGCAGTCATTTTGGGCTGGCAGTGTGGGGATTTCTCGAGGTCTGACGGCATTGGGGTGGTGCTGCAATAGTCTGCAGATGACGACCGATGTTCTGTCCCCATCTTTGTTGTCCCCTTTTCCCTCTCGGCTAGGCGGGAACCCTGGAAAACATTTTATTTGTAAGTAGCCGTCAGGAAAAAATACCCTCACACAATTCTTTCTCGCCCCAGTAAGCACAGACACACTCACTGTCACAATTCCATTCCGAAAATTAAGTGGCAACATAAATATTACTCCTCACAATTTCTCTTTAAATTATCCACTTTTAGAATTAAATTATTTTTAACCTTAAATCTTTATTACTTTACATTGGAATATAGTTCTAACGGCAAGTTCTATTTAATTTTCATGCAAGCCAAGGCAAGTCGGCAACGTGCTCTTAACCATCCCAGATGCAACACACACAAAAATCACACACACAAAAAGACGTACATATATCATAATATAATACCCCCGCAAGCACTTAGTTAATTAATATTAAAGCAACACTTTGGCTCACCTGAAGCTCTTTAAATGATCACGAACTCAGTTCAAAAGATGAATCTTAATTCATAACGCTGCCAGACCAGCGTCCCGTTTGAATGCAAAAGAAGAAATGAGAGCGAATGTCGATACCTGCGATCCCACGCGAACAGAAAATTCACAAATCAGCTGAATGGCGCGGCATGCTTGATTACGTACACACACAATTATCGCCACATCACGGTCAAGGTTAAACGATACAGTGAAGCCGTGGCTGCACAAGCAACCCTTGAACCCGTTATACAGACGGCACTGTAGCCGCGATGTACGCCGAATAATTTAAGCTTAAATACTTCAGCACACAGAACCATATGCAAATACTAATAAGTGGTAGTAAAAGCCTGAAGTTTAGTAAGTAAATTACCATAATGAGAACAGACATTATAGAGGTAATCCCAATACTAAATGTAATTAGATTAAGAGTGTTATTAGTGCGTTTAAAGCGTAAATACATGGGACTGACAGAGACAGCAAAAGTGTACACACACAAAACACCATAAAACTACTTTAATTTAATTATCCAGGAAAAACCTATCGTATAGAAAGATCAAATAACTCCTGTTACTATTATTACTGGGTAATACTAATGATATAAAATGACAAGCAAGTCAGAATAAATATAAATTCATGCAAGTGTCTGATCACACTAACTGTAAGAAGTAAAAACACTTCAATCAAGGTAAAATCTTTATATTATGAAAATTCCAAAATAAAACAACAATCAGTCTTATCCAATAACGATAACTATCAAGTATGAGGCATTAAAACATAAAACTAAATTAATTATATGCAAATTTTGAGAAGGACCGGGGTAGGCCAATAACCAACTTAGCTAAAAACATTCAAAATAAGAAATATATACAGTGTACACAAAATCTGACGTGTACAAAACATATAAAAGACATGTCATAAGATTTATTTAACAAAAGAAATAATCAGAGTGGGCGAATGGTAGGAATAAATATGTAATTAAAACAATCCCTTTTAATAATAAATGGTTTTATAATAATTATGTTCAATACATATAGGCCTAAGTGTGTAAAACGAATTCCCTACAAGAGTTTCAAAGAGTTAATGAAGATTCGTCTTAAATTTTTTCAGAGTTACATGTTCAGATAATAATTTGAAAATATTAAAAATTACTGAAAATAGTGATTCATTTACAATGTCATTTCGTAAATGTACCTAAAAAAGATGGCACAGAAGATATTTACAAATAATAAATTTAAGAAAAAATATACATATATTTTATTCAGAAAATATTAGATATTTGTGTTTAATCTTTTATTTTATTTTATTTTTATTTTACCGAGAATAGTTACTATTTATAGAAAACCGTAGCAAAAAATATTTGTAAGAAACGTCTATCTGTATTACTACTTTTACTTTTTAACTACATATTATCATAGGCGTGCGCACAGCGGGTGCCACGGCACCCACAAAAAACTTTGGAGAGGCGCCAAATTTGGATCGAACACAAAATTTGGGGGAAAGAGAGTACTACAAATCGATTGGGCTAGGTCTCATTTTCCGCAAAAATCGCCTAAGGCCTAAACCTTAGGTACTGTGAGTGTGAGTGTGCAGTGTACTGGTGAGTAAGCAAGCGATACATAGTGTCGCTTTGCGATAAGATTCCTTGTGTAACAACAACAACAACGGAGTACAGACACTTTGTGTATGTTGAGCTGTTTCCCCTTTGTCCATTCTTACAGCCTTCCTAGAACTCATATCAGTTAGCGTTTTAATTACACCGTCTACAAAACTGCTCGCTGGACTTTTTTGGTGTGATTCAGCTAATTTATAGTTTTATTGAAGGAAGTCCGAAAAGGCATGCGGTATTCGAGGACATTGTAAAAACAACAAATACCAAGTTGAAAACACTGAAATCACTATCCGAAACCCGTTGGGCTTGTCAGTCTGAAGCTGTCTCTGTGGTGCATGCTCAGCTTAATGCTATTCTGCAAGCTTTTAAAGAAATAATCGAAGATGCATCTGATTCAAAAGCAAGAGCTAAAGGCAAAGGAATTTTGCACCAAATCGAGTCCTTCGATTTTATAATTTGTTTAGAAATTATGCATCCAATTTTACAACCAGTAGTAAAAGTAATCCAAACTCTCCAGTCCTACGACATCGATCTTTGCCAAGCCATGGACGAAGTTTCTAGTTTAGCAATCACTTTAGAAGAACTGAGAATTGAAGCTGCTATATGTGATAACATTTATTCAAGAGCAGTAGATACTTGCAACCGACTGGGCGTTGAAATTCCTACTCCAAGAAAGCGCAAAGTTTCGGTAACATTGGATAATAACTCTGGCAATGCATTTGTTGTTCAAGATATGAAAAATGAAGACGAAATAAAATTCTTTGTATTTTATCCCATTTTGGACAAAATGATTGAGTCTTTGAATGACAGGTTTAACCAAGAGACAAAAGAAATAATTCATATTATCGGCAAAGTCATAACACTGGGCTTAGGTGATTATAAGCTACACTCAAATGACTATAAATATCTCTCTGCTCAGTTTGGCTTAAATGCTTCAGAGTTGGAAGCCGAAATTAGAATTTTAAAAACTAAAAAAGTGACAAATTTTATCTAAAAATGAAACTTTTACTTGTGAACTTACTGTTTTTTCTCTTCTCGTCGAACGCATTTCGGCGTCGTATTCGCCTTCTTCAGCTTAGAGACAGACTGCCAGTATTTAGTAACGGTTATTGTATGGAAGGTGTAGTGGGGGTGGTGCATGGAGGAAGGGGATTGGCGCGGGGATTCAAATTAATGTTTGTTTTTTGTATAATTGTGTCAAAAAGTGTATGTGATTTATATTGTAATTGGTCGTTATGTATGTTGTTTGGTTGTGTTGTGTGGTGTTTGTATATTTCGTATTGTTCAGCAGTGTTGAGTTTTCGACGTTTGGGTAAGTAATGTAAAATTTCAAGATTAGTGTCTATGTTGGTGTAGCTGTGGTTTTGTATGTGTATGTGTGTGGCAAACGCGGAGTGTATATTGTTGTTGGTTAAAGCTTTTAAGTGTTCAGAGTAACGGGATGAAAAAGATCTTCCCGTCTGGCCTATGTAGAAACTATTGCAGTTAATACAATTTAATTTGTAAACACATGTTTTGTTATATTTGTCTATGTCTGTGTTTGTGTTATTGATGTGTTTTTTGATGGTATTGTTTGTTCTGTATGCTATTTTGTATTTGTGTTTCCTGAATGTGTTGGCGATTTTGTGTGTGTAGGAGTTGTGTTATGTGAGTGTGATGTATTTATTGTGCTGTGTGTTGATGGTATTTTGTGTTTTGTTGATTTTGTTTTTGATGCGTTTGTGTAGTGTGTTTATTAAATTAGGGTTGTAACCGTTTTTGATTGCTATGTATTTTACTGTGTTGAGTTCGTCGATGTAATCTTGTTTACTTAAGGGTATTTTAGTTAGTCTATGGAGCATATGGTTGAAGGCCGCATGTTTATGTCGTGTTGGGTGGTTTGATGTGTTGAGTATAACCATGTCAGTTGTGGTTGGTTTCCTGTATATTTTGTACGTGTGTGTATTGTTAGTTTTGTTAATTGTTAGGTCTAGAAAATTTATACTATTGTTTTGTTCAATTTCCAGTGTAAATTTTAATTTGTGGTGTATAGTGTTTATGAATTTTTGTGGAAGTTTTCAACTTGTGTTGTGTTGCCTTTGAATAAAAGTAATATATCATCTACATACCTGTGCCAGTATATAATTTTGTTGGAGTATTTGTTGTTGTTTATTATGTGGTTCTGTTCTATGTTGTGTATATATATTTGTGACAAATTTCCTCCTACAAAAGCTGTTGATTGGTTAGAGTGGCTACCTAAGCATAATAGAGAGTTAACATTTGTGAATTTCAAACTGCTAATGACCAAATTCGTTACCATTCCCGTCACAAGCTGCACTTGTGAGCGACGTTTTTCAAAGCTCGCTATTGTAAAATCTAAACTTCGCTCAACGATGCTGCAAGACCGTCAAGAAAACCTCATGGTTCCATTCATCGAACAAGAGCTTGCTGTGAATGCGGATGATGAGAGTATCATAAAAGAATTTAAAAAAATGGTACCATTTGAGAGAAGAATGGCATTATAATTGTTTTATTATATTTGTATCATCTTTGATCTTTATTACCTAAATACTTACATATTTTTACTTTGTTCTCATATTAGTAACCAGTAAAACAAAATATTCAAATTATACAGTTTTTATCTTTCAAATTATTATATTTCTATATTGTTTATATAATGCAAATAGATTTATTAAAAGTCAGAGTCTACTAGTATATTGAAACCATTATTCTAATAAAGCTGATTACCAAAGGTTTTTCTTAATTAATTTCTTTTAATCGAATTTCCTTCCCTATTATTCAAACTGCTTACTCTGCTTTTATAATAAAAAAAAACTAATTAATAATTAATTAGTAAAGATGTTTTATGCAAATTATCAATCAAAGTCTTAATATTTAATTGCAGTTTTTAAAGTAGTTTTTAAGACATATCTTATCCTAGCATCGAAAATTAAAGCAGTAATGTGATATATAGACTTTTTGTTTCACACAAATTTTGGGACCTTCTAACTTTTTTGTAAGATTTGCTTTATGAACTGGCTTTCTCTCGGGTACTTGGGGTAAAGGCTTAAGGTTATCTGTCTCCGTCAAGGGCAAGGGCAAAAGGCGGCACTTAATTTTCAAGAGTAACCTGGACTATTAACATCTAAAGCGGCTCCAGGAAATAAAGCCGTCGCAGCAGAATTTTCAATTTTTGGCTGTGCAAAGGAAGGTGGTTTTAGTCGGTAAAAATCCCCCCATGTCTTTTAGAAGAATTCCTCTAGCCTAAAAAAAAAAAAAGGCACCCACAGTAACAAAATCCTGCGCACGCCTATGCATATTATACTAATGTACAATGAAGATATACTTATTATATCTTTATTTAGTATATAGTTATTTACGCGTCAAGAAAAGAAAGTGTGAAAAAAGTGATCAAAACATTTTATACCTTATATGTTTTCTGTCATTGAATGATTAACCCACTTTATTAGTAGGTTTACGATGTTAACACAACACAAAACAAGGCTGTCCCAAAAGGTATTTGTTCCCGATTTGTGCGTTGTGATAGTACTCATTACGTTGAAAAATAGTTGATTACGTCTTTCAAAGATTATTTTTACTACGGTACTGAAATTAAAAATAGCTAAGATCGTATACAGGAATTAAACGTAGGCCGTTGGAAGCAGTAAAACGTCTATGTCTGTATGCACGCATGGCAACAGTTCCGAGAAAACATGACATTCACTTGTGCGGCTCCGTCCCACTGCAACACGATACTGTACGCGACACAGTAAACAGCCGAGACATACGCACCAGCTGCCAATCTTGTAGCTGGCTATTATGTACTTTTACGTTCAGTAGTGGCAACGTTGTGACCTTGGTGACTCTATATATATTTTGTGGCAACACTGTGCATATTTTTCATCACTAGAAGTAAAACCGAATTCCGTGACAAATTTGTAATGGATTTTGTTAAACGTGCGAGTCGGTTATAACGACTAAGTTAACAGGGTAATTATTATTCAATTTTTTTCAACAAACTATCTTGAAACGGATATATATTTTTACGGTTTTTTTATGCTGATTACGAATATGTAAGAATAAAATGTATAAGCTTACTCATAACTTTTATATATGGGGTCTCAAAAAGATGCACAACTATTGTTAAAAGTAGTGTGTTCAGGTTATGATGCATAACTGTGATTTTATATATAATCACTGATTGCAAAAACAACCTAAGTCCAATTTTTGGCCATTTTCACTGTTTACCATTTTGATAGCGAATAAATGTATACCGATGCAATGAGCGCGAAAACAACCTTCTAGCACTACTATAACATACACAAACCGACAGCTGTTATTACGAGTGAGTGTAAAAACAACCCAAGTCCTGGACTAAGGTTGTTTTTGCACTAAATCATAGGTTGGCTAACCTGATGAAATCCATCATTAAGTACGAATATTACAATAAAATTTTTCAAGAAAATTTTAATCTCTCTTTTGGCCGTCCCCAAGTGGACACCTGTTGTGAGTGTGAACAGTTGACAATAAAAATTAAATCAAAATCACTGAATGATGCTGCAAAACGAGTGGCAATTGCAGAAAAACTTGTGCACACGAGAAAAGCAAAGAAGTTTTATGGTTCTCTTGAAAATGCCGAAAGATTGTGTCAAGAGAATGCTGACACAGTTGCACTTTGTTTTGATTACATGCAAAACGTTAGTATGCCAAAATTCCTGTTCAGGATTTATTTTATCTAAGAAAACTAACAGTTTGTGTTTTTTGTGTTTATAATTTAAAAACAGAACAGCCTGTTTTGTTTATATATCATGAAGGGAATGCAAAGAAGGGACCGAACGAAGTATGTTCTTTTTTAATGAAATATATTGAACAATATATTGATCAGAGTTGCAAAAAATTACTGATTTTTTGCGATAACTGCCCTGGCCAAAACAAAAACCAGGTCATGGTACGATTCAACCTAGCTTTAATGGAAACTGGTAGATTTACTTCTATTGAGCCCTTCTTTCCTATAAGAGGCCACTCATTTTTAGCCTGCGATAGGGTGTTCGGGGTCCTTAAAAGATATCTCCGAAAAATTGACTGCATATATACACCAAAGGACCTCATGGAGGCCATTGTCAATTGCAGTGGAAAAATGAATTTTATTATTCACTTAATTGAAGGGAAAGATATTATTGACTTCAAAAAATGGTGGCCTCTGTTTTATAAAAAGACGTGTTTCTCGTTGGAAACTTCCAAACGTAACATCCCTCGCGATATGCGAATAAGTTTCAAAATATCAGAATTTCACTTTTTCCAGTACGACAGCCAATGGCCAGGAGCAGTTATTGCCAGGTATTATATTAATGGATTAGAAAAACACACATTATTTCCAATGAAAATTAGAAACATCAACGTTACTTTACCATCAGATAGAGCATACATGGAAGAGCTGGTTCCAATAAATGAAAAAAAATTAGATGATATAAAAAAATGTATTGCTTATGTGCCAGATGAGAAAAATGAAGAATTTTGGAATGAAATTTTACTATGGCCAAAAACTGCAGAAGTGTGATTACGAGTGCTAGTAATTTATCAACTTAATAGTCAAGACTTAAATTTTTAAAAAGTATAAAATGACACGAATTTTCTAAAATACATTACTTTTTTATTTAATTTGTGAAGTTCTTAGAAAATCTGTTTACAAGTTAAGTGATAGCTAATCCTAATAATCGAAGAGCAGTGAAATAACAAGAAAGAACGAGACTCAAGTATAAAATATGTCTTATTTGTCGCTTTATGTTTTCAATATAAAGTTAATAAATTCATTTATTAGTTAAATATACATAACTATTTTATTGGAAACCACAAAAACATCATAAGTTGGTAAGTATCCCAGAAAAACATAGTAAGGATTATTTTAATACTATGCCAGTTTCTCGGTGGTTGCAAAAACAACCTAAATCCACTAATTTTCATATTTTTTTCATAATATTCAAAACATATAAGTCAGTTTTACTAATACTAACACATTACATATGCTATTTAATATATGTCCAAATTTTATTGTAACTCAAGCTTTGTCAATTTGAGAAATAAAAGGTTTATTTCAATTTCCCAACAATTGCACCAGCTGGACTTAGGTTGTTTTTGCAATCAGCGATTTTTATATATTGTAATGGTACATATCTTCACCTAACCATAACGAAGAAGACATGACCAGATAAATTATTTAGTCATTAACACTAGAATAAAAAGGGATGAATTAGAATAGAAGAATGGGTGAAACACAATAATAAAACGATCAGACATATCAAGGTAGTCAGAACAGTAACTTGTATTAATAAAGTAAGGTAGTAACAAACAAACAAGTCAAAATGGTAAATACAGAAATAAGACGATTTAACCCGAATAGCCCAATAGATGGTAAGTGAGAGAGTAAAACTAGCCCCAAAGGACCAAGAATAACAGAGATGATGACCACTACAAATAAACTAGAAATAGCCACCGCACCAACATAAGTGTAAATAAAAAGAAGAATAGTGACTAAAGGACAATTAACATATAAGTGTAATGAGACAACCAGCCACAACACTAAGGAAGCGACGGATAAGGTATGACAAGAGAAAGTGAACTAAGAAGGAACACCAAACTTGTACTAAACCAAAGCAAATTGTAGATAATATTAATAATTGTAAGGACAGACAAGGTAGACACTAATTCTTAAGTACTTAAAATATAGAAGGGCACAATAACCCCAAATAATTAGAGTAAACTAAGATAAATCACATTAGCACAATACTAACATGTTAGTAGTACAGTAAAACGACATGAACTTGTTAATGTTATAATTAAACCTTGTAAAGTGAGAGGTAGAGAGTTATAGAAATAGTGAACATAGTAAAGTGAGAAAGAGAATTTAAAGTTAGGTAATACCCACTAGTAACACTTAAATTAAACGCATAAAGTGCAAAGTGATAGTGTGAAAACCCCAAATTAAATAGAACCCTATTGATAGGGATAGACACCAAATAATCAGTGAAAAAACACTAAAGAGTTAAGAGTGATCAAAAACCATCAGTGAGTGGTAAGAAATAAGTGAAAGCTGATAATGGCTAATCACAGAAAGGACTGTGACACTTAAGTGAACAGTGAACACAAGTGTATTAATAACCAAATGAAACAAAGTGTAACAGACTAGATAATAAGTAGGTTTTAGATAATGATAGTACTTACTACTTGTCACATTTTAGTTTGCAAGTCTTAATATTAGGTAATAATTTGTTAATTAGTATTGTTAATCATGTATTCAAGAACAAATGACTATCAGTGTGTTAATACACCGAAATATATGAGTTTATTCACAGAAATAAGAATCCAATATCATTAATTTAAAATGATACATTAAAGAATATTTTTCATGACAAACTGATAATAATAATAAAAAGATGTTAATATTAGATAGTAAACAGTTGTTGAAAATTCAGTTATGGCTTAATGTCATTTAGAGTTAGTCATAACAATATACCATTGTATTAATATGTTTACTTCATGTTTGTCTTTATTTTTTATATAAAGTAATAATTATAATTCATCAAAGAGTATGGGGAGATGAAGAGTATGAGTGGATAATATGTTTCAAATAATTATGTTTAAATGGATAAAAATTATGTTTTAATGACTAAGGTTTATGTTCCAATAATTATGTTTAAATGATAAGAATTATAGCTATGAGAATTGTTAAAACCATTAAATGTTGTGTTATATGTTGTAAGAAATAAGATTTTAAAACCAACAGAAACCAGTAAACAAGAAACAAGCCATACATTCAAAAACAATGACACTAAAAATGAGTTATCACAATAGACAAATTAATATAGGGAAACAATAAAATTATACACAATTACCAGAACCAACTTAAACATTGAACAAATGAACAGAATCTTGTATTCAAACAATCAGGATCCATTACAAGGAGAATAAAATGTAATATCAGTAATTAAAGAAAAATAGTCAATTGCTGTTTAAGCCTATGCAAATTCCCAACTGTCAACTACAAAAAACTTCAATTTATAGAATTAAACACTGACATTAGGAAGACTAAACCACATAAACTATGAAATACAAATAGACAATCATTATAAGACAGAAATATTATGATAATAATGTAAATTAAGAAAACAGTATAATTAAATAAGATTAACAAAACTGTCAAAATGTTGATACCTAAGTGAACACTATAATATTGGATGTCAAATTAATCCTTGAGCAAAAATATGAACAGTGGTGATAATATTTACTACTAAAAAGGGAGTACTGAAGATTAATTACATTTTGAAGATCTGTAACCAGTTTAAATAAAAATTCAAATACTCTAACAATACTTTTCACCCAATTTCAGCCAATCAAAAAACTTTGAGTAACCATGACAACAACCGAATATTGACAAAATTCAGTTAGGAACAATGACTTTTATGTAGTGACGCCAAACTGAAAGGACGCCACGCCGTGAAGGGCCCAAATTTTCATTAGAAAAACCGTATAATTGCCCATAATTTGGAAAAGGAGTAGCAGTACAACAGATGAGAGGCCGTTACAACTAATATATACCAAGGACCAGCCCGGGATTAATCCAGATGACCGGAAAATACTAGTAATCCAACCCGAAGAAGATGACAACCCAATTTTGAGCAAGATCAGAAGTAGGAAGAATCTACATTGACACATTACTTCATATGGACGAATGACTATGCCCCCCAGCCTAACTACTAACGTTGAGTATTGCTGAAGTTATTTGATTATTAATATAAAACAAATTCTCTTTCCAAAATTTTTAACTATAAAATAAAACTCTCACTATAACTGAATATTTTCAAGGATTAATAAACTAATGAAATGACTTTGTAAACATTGAATGTACACATGATAACCTATGTTGCACAACGACACTGTCACACTTCAACACCACAATATTCGATTTATAACAAACCTTGTATAATTTTAATGATCACAAACTTTTAATTATATGTTCTAATTTTGTTACCTTGTTATGTAAACCTCTGTTTCGTACTTAAAAGAACCCATTTGGCAGAATTATTTTGTGAAATAATAACCAACATATCAATTGTAAACTTGCACTGCCAACCCAGCGCTCCGCAGAGCGAAAGATTATATTGCCGAGATTAAAATTTTATTATAACAGTCATTATTTTTATGAAGCGTTAACGATAATTAACAAGCAAAAGCCTAATAAAAAAGTGCGTACTGATAACAAACTGTCCAGTATTTATTTGTAGAATATATTATGTATGTTTTGTTTGCTAGCAGTGGGTCGACATAACCAACATTAATTCAAGTTGGCAACACGTGTTCCCCCACTCACACGAGAATCAGTTACAAGCCAGACGGCGAACTATTAGAATTTTCGATAACAAATCAACATACTACACAAATAAAAACTTTTAATTGTTTTCAAGAAAAACAAGTGACGAGAGAACTTTCTGTTTTAAGACTATAACTTTATATTATAACTATATATATATATATATATATAGCAACAGAACACAGGATGATAAGCTATGTTGTTTATATCAGAGCACATGGATGACGAGCATTTTCTTGTTTAAATTTGTTTTATGTAATATTTTGTCTTTTAGCCGTAAGTTTTGTATTTAGAAATGGATAAACATGTAGGGTATACCAAACTCTTCATAAAAAGGTGTTCTATATTGTCATGTATTTTTTGTGTGAATTTGTGCGCGTGTGATGATGTGCGATCGCTATAGCTTCAGTGGTAGTTAACCGATTTACGTGAAACTTTGACAAGGAATTATTTAGGTAAATAGCTTCAATTTGTGTATACTCTGAGGTTCATAACTATTTTAGAAATATGGTTTTTTAAGTGAAGAAAACTCAATTGTAACTCTTATCAATGATAGGTTAATACAATTCTTAGATAATTTCCATGCAGGCCTTTGCTAAATTATACAAAGTTTTTCATGAAATGTGTATATCTGTTTGTCCCATCAATCATGTGGCTTGGGCTTAGCCTATCAGAATACACTAAATTCAGCGAGATTCATTCGTTGTAGAGTTAGGATGGACACAGTCTGTCTGTAGAAGTTGCAAGGAGAAGTTGTGCCCGGTGAAGATAGTTGTTCTCTTACGAACGTAGATATATCATATATAAAATAAACCTTGGTAATTCTTAACGAAGTTTTGCGTTAAGAACCGAGTGGGTAAAATATTTAGATAAAATTTAAATTTATTATACAGTGCTGTTTTCGTGTAAGTTAAGATATCCGCTTAGGGAATATAAAGACACTTCAAGATATCGTGGAAGTGTACATTAAACGCACCGCATTAATTAATACCCACATTAATCCTGAGATTAAGAAAATATAAAGTATAAATTAAAAATAAACTGTACGAGTGAAATTTATAATCATTGTGAGTAAACAATTTATGAAGAAACTAATTAATGTTAGCAGTCAAACATAACAACGAGACTCGTTGAAATATCGCCGCTGGAGTGACGCTGTAGAAGAGGACGACAAGACGAAGAGGATGCTAGGACGAAGAGGACACCAGGAAGGAGTGACGCTGTAGAAGAGGATGACGAGATGAAGAGGACACCAGGAACGAGTGACACGGAAGAAGAGGACGCCAGGACGGGAGCGACGAGAGGAGAGGAGGACGTTGCAGCAACCATGTAAAATCGATTTATATTATCAAACAATACAAACAATTATTTCGGTTATCAATACATGACAATTTATAATACAATATACATCTTTAAAAACAATATTTGTGTGTATAATAAATTATTTTTCATCTCCTCCATAATAGACTTGTTTGTGATTTTTACACACTCACTATATACTTATTAGTATAATAAATTTTGATCTGTTGCAATATATATATATATATATATATATATTACATTTAATATTTATACATAAATTTACCTCAAGATGTTATTTTTCTATTTGGAACATGTTTCGGGTACTATCTTGTACCCATCCTCAGCCTTCCGGTTTTTTTGTCTGGTGAAGTACATATGTGTTGTTGGTTGACTATTATTATTGTGGCTTCCTGTTGGCTTCTGGTATTTCAAGTTGGTTTTATTGTATGTGATTGTGGTGTATGTGTTAGTTTTTTGTGTATTTTCAATGTTGAGTGCTTTGAGTATTGTGTCATGTTTTGTATTGATTTGTATTTGTTCAGGTATTAGTTTGTTTTCTGTTTTATGTTTGTATATTTGTAAATTTTCCCATATGTTCATTATGGTGCCTTTGTGTGGTATATGTTTTATTAGTGTTACATTGGTTATGTCTGGGAATTCATGTCCTGTGTTTATTGCATGTGTGGCTAAATTGGATTTATATATTTCTGGTTTTTTGTATGCATTTAGGTGTTCAAAATAACGTTTCTTCAGCTGTTTTTTTGTTTGTCCTATATAACATTTATTGCAATCTTGGCATTCAATTTTGTATATACCGTTAGTTGTTGTATTATCTTTGTTGTGTGAGCTATTTAGATTTTGTAATTAGGGCCACATTCACATATATAAATAATAAAATGACAAAACTAACAAAACTATTTAAAAACACAGATATAAAAATAGCATACAAAACTAATAAAAATAATTTACAAGCAGCTTTTAGAACCATGATACATAGACTTAACAACATCCCCTTAGATGAAAAAGACTACAAAGACGAACTAAACACGATAAAATATCTAGCAGAATCTAACGGATATGACAGAACAATAGTCAGTAAACTCCTACACAAAACAAACAACAGACAAAGACAGAAAACAACAAATTCATAACACTAACATACATCAACAAACAAACTGAAAAAATTGCCCACAAATTCAAAAAAGCAGGATACAGAATCGCTTACAAAACTACTAACAAAACAGAACACACACTATCAAAACGCATGCACAAAACACAAAACAAATTCAATCTACCCGGTGTATACAAGCTAAATTGCTCAAATTGCAATAAATTCTACATAGGCCAGACAGGACGTAGCTTCAAACAAAGATAAATTGAACACACAAAGGCACTCCATACCACTACAGAATCCACCTTTGCAAACCACCTCATTGAAGCAAACCACACATATAAAAACATCGACAATAACATGAACATTCTACACGTACACACAAAAGGCTGAAAACTAGACACTCTAGAACAATTAGAAATATACAAACACACAAAAACAAATAAAAACGACATCCTAAACGAACAAACACAATTCAAATCGCACGCATTATTCGAACACATCTCACCACACACACACAGCTTCGATCTTTCGAAAAACTATCCCGTCGCCAACAACAAGACGGACAGTGCTACTTATGGCAGCCTCTGATGAAGCCTTCTAAAGGTAAAAGCCGGTTTAGGCTGTAAGGTAAATCTTTACGATTTTACTTATAAAAAAGTTAGTGTTCAGAGTCGTCAAACAATAGTGATATTTAGTTAAGTAACGGACACGTCATGGACAACGAAATCCAAGAAATTAAATATTACATATCAAACAGATGATAGAGTTAAATATTTGCTAAATAATATAGCAAATGAACAAAATAAAGATCTGCAGATAAGTCACTTGAAGTTATCAACACTATCTAGTAGATATACGATAAAAAATAGTATATTGTACAAACTCGTCAATTATGATTGGAAAATAGTCCTATCACCAGAGATGTTAAAAACACTAACTATACCATGTCATCAAAGTTTAGCACATGCGTCTGCTTTAAAATGTCATTTAGCTTTGAAGGAAGACTTCATTTTGAATAATATGTTTAGAAGAATAAAGGCAATCTTAAAAGGATGCTATGAATGTCAAACAGCACGACATCCGAATCTTCACACATACGTAGATATGCAAAATATCAAGACACAGGAAAAGGGAGAATTAGTAGCAGTAGACTTCCTGGGCCCATTTCCGAGAGCTATTCACAGGGGTACAAAGCACATACTTGTATGTATAGATGTGTTCACCAAGGCAGTTCAACTCTATGCCATTCGAAGACCCACCACAAAAAGTGTACTGAATATCATACTATGCAAATATGTACCAAAGTAAGGTAAAATCAAAAAGATATTGAGTGATCAAGGTAAACAATTTCAAAATAAAGCATGGACAGAAACGCTAACTCAGCACGGCATACAACCAGTGTTAACATCAATACGACATCCACAAGGAAACCTTGCTGAAAGGGTAAATAAAGAGTTAGGAAAACATTTACGCATCTACTGTAATGAACAACATAACCGACGGGCAGAGTACATATCATTTTTTGAACAAGCTATAAATGCTACATACAGTGAAGGTACGGGATATACACTGGTGGAACTGGAAACAAATAAAAAACCTAAAAGATTCTGGTCAAGAAACATTGACAAACCTCAAAACCAAAATCTACAAATTCCATTGAGCCACAAGTACGACAATGCGAAGAAGAGGATGGAAAAACTTGGAGAAAAGAGGATCGAGAGGTTCAAAAGAACGCACAAACTCATCACATTCCATGAAGGAGAGAGAGTGCTGCTAAGAAGTAATCCAGTGGGAAAACGAATCGACAATACAGCAAAGAAACTATTCAGACTGTACGAGGGACCCTACTTATTACAAAAGAGGAAAGGACGACACACATTTATCGTCTACGATCCGACAAGAAGCAAGATTATTGGAAAGTACCATGCATCAGCATTCTGTAAATTCTATGGATGAATAAATAAAAGTCAACTTATAAATCCATGGGAGGGACATAATCCATCCAGGGAAAGTGAAACAAAAAATTTTAAGAACACTTATAACCACCAAGTGTGAGTTGTAATAAATAATAAAATAAATAATTTCTGAGTAAACAAATAAAATTTGAATTTTATTTTACCCAGCAGGGGAATTTATGCAACGATACGTTTAGCATAAGTATATGTATCAACCCCTGACTGAGGTATGATAACATACGAAAGCACGTATGAGATATATAAAATGTAAATAAGAAAAATAATGTAATAAATACGTTAGGTATAAGAAATAATGTAAGAAATAAACGTAGTATTTAATTTTAAATAAATCAAATATTGTAAGTAAGCATGCATGTGGAATCACATAGCTTAGTTGGTTTTTAAACGTAATGAGGGGAGTAAATGACACACGCTGACTGGCAGAGGTGACGTCAGAACGACATGCGGCCGCCTGTGGTATCAGTCTGCATGTGTGTGTATGTGTACATGTGTAAACGACAGACATGTTGAATTATGCAAACGAGGGTGGAAGATTTTACACAGTTTTTTAAGTACTGAATGAGAACCAGAAGTCACACGAATCAGCGACATGTAAAAACATAGCTGACGCCTGGCGCTTCAGTTTGGCGTTAAGTGGTCATTAATCGTGGGAACTGTTCAGACACCGTGTGAAATTTTGCCATAACTGCCATAATTTACACAGCATAACATTCATAATTTGCATAAACAAAGTTTAATATTATACCGAACAAGTGGTGAAATAATATTTATAAAAAAGTGTGCGCTTCATAGAAAGACGCGTAGGTTGAAAGTAACGATTAATCCGACGCGCCGACCTGTTCAATGTTGTCAAAACAGTTTCCAACAGAAATTTCAACGACGGTAGCAGTATAAAACCCCTGCGAGCGACACTTTTTCTCAGATGATACTCAAATAGTACGCGGAATCCATGCATCTTGAGACTGTAAATTTTACAAAGCTTTGGTAATGTTTTAAACAGTATTCAATAACGTGAAGTGCAATGAAACCGGCATTACGCGGGTGCAATTGTTAATGAACACGAGAATTTTAAAAAGACTATACTAATGAATCTACGAGGGACAAGAAAAGAAGAGGAGAGGAACTAGAACAAGAAGACGAGAAGACGCAGGGACAGCACATGCAGCTACATCCAGCCGTACATCATCACGACTAGAGGTCCACGTCAGAACTCAGCATCCAGGAGACGGAGCGAGGAATTTCAACGACGCAGAGACAGAGAAGGTGATACCGAAGAGGAAAGTTTTTCTGACAAACTTTTTTTATTCTAGTTTTTTTTCTCTAGTTTTTCTGACAAACTACAGAGTCCAGATGACAGTAACGACAAAGTTAAATGGTTGCAGAAAAATGCAGGTGAAGTCAGACATTTATTTAATATTATAAATGACCCTGAGGTCTATCGAAAAAGCTCTAGTTTCCATATACAAGTTTACAAAGAAAGTAATATATTTTTTAAATTTGCATAATGAATAAAAATAATTGTTCAAAAATATAATTGAGAATAGAGAATATAACTGTAGTAATCTCATAAATAAATGGTCAAGGAAGAACCATATTTTTATTATATTTTTTAATTGATTAGATGAGTAGTTTCAAATATGAGAGTTACGTAATTAGAAGATTGTTAATTAATTGAGAAATTAAATAACAGAATCAATTAAAGTAGTAAATGTTCTCTATTAATATTTCAATAAATGTTTAAGTAATTAAAAGTTTTTATTAAGTGGTATATATTAAAAACCACACTTGCAAAGACAAGATGAATATTAAATTTTATACGTATTAATCACATTTTATAATAATTATATGTGTTATATGTTATATATGTCTGTGTAATATTTCAGGTCATATATGATTTATGTATGTGTATACTATGTCTTAGAAATATAAGAAATAAGATTCAAACACGTTATTAGTGCATTATATTCAGATTGAATATAAGGGTTCGAATAATAATTAACCCACACTAAACAATTAATAACATGATGTAACGGTACGAAATTGTAGGGCCAAGATAACATTTTAAAATTATATTCTCCATGCAGTCATTGTTCACCCTTGTAGAACCCCGAGTTAGTCAACCAGATAGGCTGTGTTTATTACAGAACAAAACGTCTATGTTTTGTCTCCGCACTCAAGTAACGTAGACCGATTGTGAAATAACACCTAACTTCGCATCAGCCGTGAATCACGAAAGAAAGTAATGTAACTGCACATTGCGCCAGGCGGCAAAATATTGCTAAATCCTATGCCTAAGTTATAGCGCTCTTTTAACAACACCAATGGGAGAGCAGACTCAAGATCACGTGACCAGCTCTGTATGCTCAGCTTCAGCGAACTAACGCCAGTTCCATTGCAACTCATGGCTGAGCGGTCAGACAATCAGCAGACAGTTACCAGAACAAAAACGGTAGCCTCGGATGAGTTCTTGGTAGGCCAAAAAATACAAAAGTAAGCCTACCAAGTAATATAAAATGTACAAACAGTAAAGTGACGAGTAAATGGCGTAAGGTAATAATAAACTGTGTTTGGAGTGGAGAGTGATTAGTGACAACAGTTCCGGACAATATCGTGTACAACGTTTGGATATTACGCAAATAGGTAACAAGTGTAAAGACAGTTTCATTTGGCCAAAACATTATAATTAATAAAGAGCTCATTAATTAAATAGGAAGTTTTAAAAAGAAATGTAAATTGAGTGAGTGTGTGTATGGGTTATCAAAAGTACTGGCTCAACTAGAAAGATGTAGTAGTAGTCTATACAAAATTATTGGACTAAAATTAGTAAACATTTTAAATATAAAGAAAACGTAATAATCAATGATAGAGTATTTAATTAAAATAATAAAGAGTAATTAAAAGGTTCATTCTTCTATAAACATGTGTTAGTGTAGTTATTTCGCCGTAAACCATTTCCTAGTTTTCTGTGTTGACAACTCGTCTAACGAAATTTGGGATTTTCTGAGTTTTAAGGGTGGTCAGATAGCGGGATTATGTTACGATTTTTATAAGGGCAAGAGTGTTCAAAGTTTACATGTAAAACTAAAAAACATGTTGGCGACCTGGGTAATTTAATAAGGTAAGTTTTACGGGGACCATGACGGTAAGTAAAATTCTGGCAGCGGTAAGTATGGTTTTATGATGAGTGTATAATTAATTAAAAAGGGTGGAAGGCGAGGACCTTCACAGCGACGCCCCTGCCAGGATGTTCGTATAAATATTATAGGAGCTGGACCTGTTTTAAAGCAGAAAAAGTAGGATTTGGTAACGGCGTATTTATAAAATTAATCGTATATAATTATGTTGTAAAAATTAGGTTATGTTTTGGTAGCGTAAATGTTGGGTTTATAAATAAATTTTGAAGTACGAGTATAAATATGGGTGAAGTAGGTGAAATGACCGACGAGGAGGGGGTAAGATAACAAATGATAAAGGTAAGATAGTCGAAGTAATAGTAGTAGAAAATAAGACAGTAAATAGGCCTAGTGATAATGATGAGAGTGTGGGGATGGTAAATAAAGGTAGAGAGACAGACCGAGTTAACAAAAATAAAGCCGATCAGGTGGCAGATAATGAGGTAAGTGATGATATGAGTGAATCTGATTATAAGACACATGATGAATATGATATTTATGATGTGCAAAGAGTTTAATGAACGTTTGGATAAACAAAACGCAATGTTAGATGACATGGTTAGTAATACCAAGGAACTCAACAATGAATTGAAAAAACAAAACGAGGAGTGGAGAAGAGATAGATGTCAATTAAAGGAGAGTACAGAAGTTGAATCAAAACAGGTAAGTGTTTGTGGTGGTAGCAATATATCGAAAAATAACGAAGGAATAATAGATGAGGTAAGTGGTGGTAGTAATACAAATAATTATAATGGTGAAGTAACGTTAAACAAGAATAATGATGATGTGGCTGAAAATGGAGTATCAAAAAGTGATACAGTAGACAATAGTGAAAATGAGAGTAGAATGAGAGTTGAGGTTGATCATGGATTGCTAGTTAGTGCTTATGATTTAGAAAGGGAGTATAGTGGTAGTTTAAATGTAGAAGGTGAACAGGGGGCAAATTTTTATGGGGTTAAATGTGAAGCAGAGACTTCACAAGTGTTGATGGAGGACAAGAGTTCCTCAATAGTTTTTGTAGAAGACGAGAGGTCTTCAGAAGGTCATATAAATTTTTGTGTTTATCTGGTAGGGCCAGATGGTATTTAAATAATTTTGTGGTATTGCCCTCTGCATGGAATGAGAGAGAAGGTGTGAAATGGCATTATGATGAGAGAGATTTGTGGGTGGGTAAAGAGATAGAAGTATATAATGTAAAGAGAGATTATGATGAGTGGAAAGTAAGGTTAGAAATACGTTTAAATAACAATAAGATAATTTATGAGGATGAAATAATTGACTTGATGTT
Organism: Magicicada septendecula; assembly: GCA_034769895.1. Lineage (NCBI taxonomy): Eukaryota > Metazoa > Arthropoda > Insecta > Hemiptera > Cicadidae > Magicicada > Magicicada septendecula. Next base: position 449,104,032 of record CM068372.1, on the reverse strand, counting down.
GAGAAAAAATACTTACGGAGACTTTATAAAAAATACTGATGTTGACTTGATTTATGATAAGATAATTTTGATTTACTTTTTAATGTTCAAAATCTTCTTTGAAAATATACTTTAAATAAACGTTCTCTTTTAGATAAACAGTGATGTAAATTGTAAATGTTCAAAGTCTTCTTTAAACAAAATTATATTTAAAATAAATGTCTTCTTTACTTTACACAGTGATATTATTTTTAACTGTTCAAAAGTTCTTTCTTTTTCTGTTGAAAGCTTTATACTTTGAAAACAAATTTAGTTAAATTTTGCTTCCCTGTTCTGTTGTCTTCGTTGTCTTCCCGGTCGACGATCGCGATCCCGGCCTCTAGCGATCCGTCGTCCTGGTTCCACGTTCCATCAACCGCCTCCAGGAACTGCCTTGCTCTAGGTGTCCGTTTTCAGCCGCCACGATCAGCAAAACGAAGCTCAGGAACGGTAGTAGACTATCTCTTACTCCGTAGTTGTTCCCTGCCGACATTCGCTGCTATCTCGACTCCACGGGCCCCAAGGACTGCCTGGTATTGATGTTGACTGGACGATGACCACCGCGACTGCTCTCGTTGAGTGCTGTATGAAGACTCACTCTAAGAGAGTTAGATGAAGACTGCTGACTGCTTTTATAATCTTGCACAATGGATGCAGCAGCGCTGTAGAATGACGTCACAGCCTATATGCGCATATGCGTATATTCTATACATTCAATGATATTCGGACGAAAATTCTGGACTCGCCACGTGTTCATGGACTTCCTTATTCTTGAATTTTCTAGAACAATACTTTATTACATATGAATAAACTTCCATAACCTTCTATTTGCTACCCACACTACACAACACTTCGCTCACATATTAAACTATATCTTCATAGTCTTTACATTGCCTTGCTACAAATTTATCCTACTAATTTTAATATTTTAACAATATTGTTTTACTTTCAAACATTCCTCAATCGTCCTGGACACCTATAACAGCAAATAATAAATATGCTCCACATTTACATATAGTGTGACAGCCTGTCACTTTGCATAAGCCTCCAGTTAATAAAAAAAATTTATATTCTTCGAAAATTTATTTTTTTTCTTTTGTTCAAACTTAAAAACATTCTCCTAATTCAACATTCTAAACAAATAATATAACCCAAAACATTTTTTTTTATTAAAACTGGTCTAAAAGACCAACCATCAATTTATATCTAATGTTGTTATAATTTAAGTTGCTTATACAGTCACCCACTGGTGTACTATATATTACTTTCTAGATTTCTGCACACACTGCACTACACTAATTCAAAAGTTTTAGTTCTCTTCAGCCTTCTCACTGTATTGGTGTTGTCAAGCAGTTGAATAGCTTCTACATTGATATGCTGGTGTAGTCTAGATTCGTGCTTTGCAGCAAACCTTTTAATTTCACTGGCGACATCAGGGATCCTAAGGTCTCGATGTAGATCACTATTTCTGATGTACCATGGAGCACTCACCATGTTCCGTAGCACTCAATTCTGGAAGGTTTGAATACATCTAATGTTCGTTTCTTTCGCACAACCCACAGTTGAATTCCATAAAGCCAAATTGGTTTCAGAATTTGGTTATATATCAGAATTTTGTTGTGTATTGACAACTGAGAATTTCGTCCCAAGAGCCAATACAGTTGTCTATATTTGAGACCAAGCTCCGTCCTTTTTTTTTCTGATGTGCTCCTTCCATCGTAGCTTTGTATCTAGGGTCATCCCCAGATATTTGGCAGTGTTTGCATATGGTACCACAACACCATTTAAGGTAACTGGAAGACTGTTCTCTATTCTTTTGTTTGTAAAATTGATATGAACAGATTTCAGTTCATTAAGCTTAATTTTCCATCTCCTAGTCCACTGCTGTATCTGATCACTAGCATCTTGAAGCATATTGGTAGCTTCACCTAAGGTCGAACCAGTCGCCATTATAGCAGTGTCATCAGCGAAAGTAGCAACAGTCACATTCTCTGGCTGCGGCAGATCACATGTAAACAACACGTAGAGGATGGGCCGCAAAACACTCCCTTGGGGCACACCTGCCCTCACTTCTCTTAGCTCAGAATAGTCATCTTCCTGTTTGACTCTAAATAATCTTTCCGATATATATGATTTTAACACGTCAGCATATTGTTTTGGTAGCATTTTATTAAGTTTATGTATTAAACCTTTATGCCAAACTTTATCAAAGGCCTGAGCCACATCGAGGAAGATTGTCGAGCAGATTAGCTTTTTTTCTAGTGCTTTCTCTATTGTGTCTGTTATTCTATGTACTTGGTCTATTGTGGAATGTTTTTGTCTGAACCCGAATTGATGATTTGGTATCAGCTTTTTTCTCTCTATTACTCGATTTAGCCTTTGCAACTGAAGTTTTTCAAAAAGGTTTGATATAGTTGGTAACAGTGATATGGGCCGATATCCTCAAAACATAACAAGAAATTTTAATAAACTAAAACATAATTAATTCTTCACTTCGTATCTTTATTCATACTATGCAATGTGGCAACTATATCTATTGGTTTTCACATTATCATTCAGCCAATATAATGTCCATCCACATTGTGGTTTTCTATGAGTGAGTTGCATATCTGAAAGGCACAATTATTGCATATACATTCCGTTATATTATTATTATTATTATTATTATTATTATTATACTCAGTATTATATTCATTATTATACTCAGCATTCTACTCCTTATTATACTCAGGGTTTTTTTTCTTTTATGGATTTGGTAGTTCACGAGGGTAATGTTTTCCCAATGATGCGCCATGACATTTTCCAATAACTGTGTTTGTTGTGGATTTAAACCATTATTAATGTCCTTTGTATGGTCAGTTTTAATCGATATACCGGGTCGCCGTATCTCAATCGGAGTGTATGTAGGTCGCTCGCCCGTGTTTACATCCTTATCGTTCAGGTACAGCTGATATTTATGACCGTTTATAATCCAATGCATACTACCATTAGCTAACTCGATCTGAGCCTGAAATTTCGTTAGAAAATCGACTCCAAGTACAACATTACAAATTATTATTACCGGAATATTCTTTTCCAGTTCATCGTATTTTAATGTAATATGTACTTGTCCAGTGGCTACCGTTTTATTTTTATTCGCTGTCTGAATCTGTACTTTATTCATGGGTAATATTGCAGTGTTTTTAAAGTAATTATTATTTCTTTGAATAAAATTTTCACTAACAGCTGATATTTCTGGTTCTGTGTCAATTAAAATGTGTGCTCGAACGTTCTTTGTATCTGTATCGAGTGTAGGACATGTAGCATTACGTTCAAAATTTTCCGAGTGATCCTTGTCACTTTCTAATAATGCTTCCCGCAAGTCACATGGATAGGTACCACTAATTTTGTAACAAGCATCCTCACAATCAACTACGTTATTACTACATTTAGTGGTACGACTTATAGTGATCTTATTGTCTTTATCCAAATCCGTGCTAGTGCTATAGTGACGTTTATGGATTAGTGCTTTTGGCTCAGTATCCACAGCTTCTAATACTGTAGGTGAGTACTGATTATTATTCTCTATTTGTTCTAATTCTGTCTTTTGTTGGTTTATTAGCGGTGTATTAGCTTGTATATGGTATTGACAGCTTGTAATGGTGTTCTCTTGTGCTGTATCCTGTTTATCTGATGGCTTATGAGTGTCGTATATTTAACTTTCGCTGCGGGCATTACATCCTCCCATTGTGCTTTACATAGCTCCAAGTGCTCTGTTAAAGATTTATGGAACTTGGTATATTCTGTTTGTATGACCTTTTTAAATTCATCGTCACGTTCACGCATTTCAGCTTTATCTCGGCATCGCGTTTCCGCATTTCCGCTATAAGTTCATTATTACTTTTTTTTATGTCAGCGTTACGTTCATTAGCACTTTTTACTAATTACCGTACCATACGCGCAATCTAAGCCCATTCCGCCATCCTTTTTTTCCTTTACCGATAAATTTAGTTATTACAGGCCTCATTTATTCCGATTATAATAATTGTTATTACTTAGCACTAGCAGTTCATGAATAAATTAATTAATAACGATATTAACTGTCCTACACTAACATATACCGTAATTAACTAAAATGATAGTAATATTCCTAACGTAACGCACATATAAATTAACTAAAAATGTTATTACTGGTCCTAAATTAACACACATGAAAAATACAGTTCCTACTCTAACATATAACTTCCAATAATTGTATTGTTCACTAATTTTGCAGTCTAATTTTATTTTATTTGATTTGATTGGGCTAACTTTAATGCCCCACGTTGGGCGCCATTTTCTGCAAGGTAACAGGTTATAGCCCAGACCAGACTTGCAGAAAAGAATGCTCGTGAAAATACATGCATTTATTGTCTCTTTCTTTTACACAAATTTATATCAAAATGTTCTCTTGTTAATTTAAACAATTATTTACTTTTCAATGTTCAAAATTTCCTTTGAAAATATACTTTAAATAAATGTTCTCTTTTAGATAAACAGTGATGTAAATTGTAAATGTTCAGTCTTCTTTAAATTATATTTAAAATAAATGTCTTCTTTACTTTACACAGTGATATAATTTTTAACTGTTCAAAAGTTCTTTCTTTTTCTGTTGAAAGCTTTATACTTTGAAAACAAATTTAGTTAAATTTTGCTTCCCTGTTCTGTTGTCTTCGTTGTCTTCCCGGTCGACGATCTCGATCCCGGCCTCCAGCGATCCGTCGTCCTGGTTCCACGTTCCAGCAACCGCCTCCAGGAACTGCCTTGCTCTAGGTGTCCGTTTTCAGCCGCCACGATCAGCAAAACGAAGCTCAGGAACGGTAGTAGACTATCTCTTACTCCGTAGTTGTTCCCTGCCGACATTCGCTGCTATCTCGACTCCACGGGCCCCAAGGACTGCCTGGTATTGATGTTGACTGGACGATGACCACCGCGACTGCTCTCGCTGAGTGCTGTATGAAGACTCGCTCTAAGAGAGTTAGATGAAGACTGCTGACTGCTTTCATAATCTTGCATAATGGATGCAGCAGCGCTGTAGAATGACGTCACAGCCTATATGCGTGTATGCGTATTTTCTATACATTCTATGATATTCGGACGAAAATTCTGGACTCGCCACGTGTTCATTGACTTCCTTATTCTTGAATTTTCTAGAACAGTACTTTATTACATATGAATAAACTTCCATAACCTTCTATTTGCTACCCACACTACACAACACTTCGCTCACATATTGAACTGTATCTTCCTAGTCTTTACATTGTCTTACTACTAATTTGTCCTATTAATTTTAATATTTTAACAATATTATTTTACTTTCAAACATTCTTCAATCGTCCTGGACACCCATAACAGCAAATAATAATTATGCTCCACATTTACATATAGTGTGACAGCTTGTCACATTGTACACTGTACTCGTTAAAAAATCCTTAATGTAATGGTGTCTTTATAATTGGTGTAAGTCTTTGTTCACAGGTTTAAAACGTATTAATTAGTTTATTTTAATCCTGTTAAGACGTGATTACAGCCGTAGCATCACCCTATATTTTCCTGTCGTAGCTTGCGTTACACACACACTTACACAAACACTATATTTTAACCTACCGAAGTAGATGTCACTTTCGACAGGCCTCAGCCTGCACTTTCCCACACAGAATTGAATAAAACCGTTCATCTTATTCTTTTTACACTAATTATTTACAAAATATACCGCCCTGGGCAAATATGCAAATATATGTATTGTTGCAATATATATTTAATATTTATAAAGACTTTACCTCAATATATATAAAATTAATATGCTTGATCTTGAAATGTGATGATTATCCTTCCTGCCACTAAAGATATGTAGAAAATCATCGATCAATTTTGAGAAATAGTTTTACTGCTTAGCATAAGCAGCCTTAGAAAGCTTTGTCATCCTTATTTTTCGTCATATGATTGTGTCTATATTTTGCACTATTTACAGGAAATGGCATTATTAACAGACACTTATGCAATGGAATAAAACCATAAAGTTTGTTTACATTGTATTTCTATTTAGTCTACTTGTAAATATCTATGCTTTTAAAAATCTGCAAAGAGCTCCTCATAATTCGAGTACATATTACTCCACAATATATGATTTGAAAGAGGTCACTTACATCCTACCTACTTGTCGTCCCATGTCTCTTTTAATTTTCGCCCAGTGGCTTTGTATATTCTGTGTGTGAACATTCCTATTGCCACGACAAACAAAATTCACTGAATGGTTGATGCACATAGGAGTAAAACAATTTCTGCCTAAAGAATAAATTGTATCCTATCCACATATCTATAATTACTGTGGTTCCTGGTTCAACGTTTTCTAGTATGATATCCAACATGTGCAAGAATCATGTTTATTTACAATTAAAAAAAAACACTTCTTACTTTTTCGGTCTATTCCCCCAACTACACAGAGGGTCTTCGTTACATGACCTGTATTGTGTTTTCTTTTTTTGAAAGCACTTTCATCCACTTCCAGTTTCAAAAACAATGCCTCCAGTTTTAATGCTATTTTCCAACAGACACATTGTCAGTATTTTCCAGAATTCCACAATTAATTTTTTTGTTGTCTGTTCAGTTTGGTTTCTTTGGTAATAATCGAAATCGGGTAAAACACAGATCAAAGTTTGAGGTGAAAACCATGCCAAAAAGTGTATTTTCCCTCAAATGTTTCCTTGATCTACATCCGTTTGACCCACATCTGTAGCCAAGATTATCACCAGCACGTTTGTTAGTGTGCATATTACCCCCACACTATGCACTGAATTGTTTTTTCTGATACATCAGTCAACAACGCACTTTACTAACCTGTTTTTCACTAAACAATTTGCAAAATGATGATATACTATTAAAATTCATTTTTTTAAATGTGGCACAACAGTTTCACTTATAGAGTGAGCTTCCAAATAACAGACTGTGCCCTCAGTCCACTGAATGAGTCCGTCTTAAGGTGTGCGAGATGGTGAACGTTGTAACACCCACAAAATGACACCAGTCTAATGACCCTTTTTGCAGGTAACTTTACCATTAGCAGGTAACAGACTCATCCAGTAGCCACAACCCCCACACTGTTATCATCATCTCAAACTTCTTGGTATATTTCAGAGTTTAGCACATAACAAATGGAAGCATCACTTTGAATAAAATCTTAATATCAACTTGTTAGGTTTGTTCTTTATGTAAACCCTAAAGTTTATTCTTCCCCTGAATGGGCACATTCCTTTATCAATTGTGATATTTCCATTTGGATAAAAACTAGCTTTAGAACATTTTATAATGTTATCAAAAAATGGTCTAATTATTAGAACATGGTCATGGTTGGATGGACCTCTTGGAATGTGTTTACTGTTATCATTTAAATGCAGCATAAAGTAAATGGAAAAAATCTCTCTTTTCATTATCTTTCCAGCAAAAGAAGAGCCTAACATAACATCTGTACTCCAGTAGTCAGTAATTCTTGGTCTTCACACCAGGAACATATGAAAATTATTGCAAAAATATTGTACATTTCATGTAACATGACAGCACCCCATGAAGCCCACACTGACAGCTCTATTAATTTCTTTTGGCTCCTCAACTTTGTAATTGTTGTTCCAGCATACCTATTCCTAATCTATATAAATATATACAAAGTAAATACATAAATAATAATCTAAAATATAATTTATATTTATTAGAAGAGCAAGAATAATGTTCATAATTATGAAAAGTAAATATATAATTTACAAATTACAAAAAGTAAATATATAAAGTTGTGTATAAGTCTGCATATGCTTTCCTAAGGTCAAATTCATTTATTTGTTTTCAGAAAATGTCCAGCAAAAACCTAAGAATCTAGTGTTTATTTTGTTATTAAACAGTCATAACTCATAAACAGTTGTTCACAGAATGCGTGTGTATGCAGTGGTTATACAAATTACAAATAAAATCTACTCAAAATGAACAATAAAATTGTAAACAAAGTAAAATAATTTGTAAAATTATGTAAAAGAAATTGCAGTCACTAATGCATATATTCAGTATAAACCAGTGGTTCCCAACATTTATGGACCCACGTACCACTTTGGTCTTCCGCATTTATTTCAAGTACAACCAGAGCTTAAAGGTTATTGGGTTCTTTCAATAAAAAAAAACCTGATAAAACACAAATAGCATATCTTATTATTGCCAGTTATGTATAATTATTAAATATAACACACAGAATTTACAAAACGGTGACTGACTCTTAAAACTAATTTCGGGTTGGTTCTATGCTATAATAAAGTATAGCTTTTTCAAAAGACGGTTGATTGCTTTCATTACAGATATACTAAAAAGCAAATAATTACTGTGAAACTTGTTGCTGCTTATTTTATACCTGAGAGTTAATGTCATATTCTATTGACATTTTGTTTTTAACCTTAAATCACTCAATAGACATCCTGTTCCTATATTTAATTTTATTATTATATATATAAACTTTCACAATATGAACTTACTTTCTTTACACTTTCCCAAACGTTTCGAGGTGTTGTTCCTCTTCCTCAGTGGGATTAAATACCATTATTTTTAACATAAACGAGTTCAGCGAATTCACATTCACAAAGGTAACTTGACACAAAAGGTATTAAAGACTTCAATGTCTGATGAAAATTTATTGTTTTTTGAACATAACATTTTGTTTACTTTTTTAAGTAAATACATTTTTCCTAGCTAGGTCTTCTTGCATACCACCTTGCATTCCTCCGTGTACCACACTAATGATATGCATACTGTGACGATTTCATTAAAAAAAAAAAAATATGTTAATTAATTAAGTTGATAATGTATAAGCTGAGAAATTTTAAATTCTTAATAAAATCTCACATTTTAAACTAAATCTTATTGCTATCATTAAATAATAATAATATTTAATATAAAGTCTAATAATAAAATAAAAGGGTAAAGCTTGTTAATTAATCCTGCATAAACAGGCACTGACCAGAATTAACTTGTTTTTGACCCCTAAATAAACTAAGTATTATTGTAAATTTGTTATTATTTAAATAATTAAATAAGACCACTGTTACGTACTTTGATAACCTCTGTAACTAAGAATATCACTAGTTAATAATTTAATCAAACTTTAGTCCTTTAATTAAATTAGAAACACGGAACTACTTTTATGTTGCCTAGTAATTGTTTTGAGATTACTACTCTCCCCCTTAACTATTTCTACCACTTGCAATGGAGCGCTCACGCCGTAAGCAGCGTAAAGCGTTGTTTCGCTACGTGTATATAAAAATGTGAAAGGGTTGATTCAATGACTATTTAAATAAGTAAATTTGTGCGGTGATGACATCTCTCTCTATTATCAAATAACAAACTATGTAATTTATACAGTAGTACAAACAAGAACGTGATTTTCAACTAATCTATAATCATGTGAAGTGTATAACAGTGAAACAAACTTTCTATTTATTTATTCTAACTACAAGAATTACTAAGAATTACTACAGTCGTCTGAGATGAGAGTACCACACCCGGAATGATTTAACATACTTCAGGAACTTCACCGTCACAGGATGGTAAGGTAACGACAGACCTTCAGGAAACACCTGGAGGACCGAAGAACCAATTCTGCAGCAACTTCAGGAAACACACAGGTGACATGGAGGCTTGTCTTCCATGGTTAAGAGTTACAAAAATTATAATCCACAAAAGACAATTTAACGTATCATATTAAAGACTTTAAAACTTCTGTTTTAAATGTAATAACATTAAAGACTTTAAAAGACAGACATTATATGTAACATGTAGTCTGAAATCTAATAACACTGGTTATAGCAAAAGAGTAAAAGTTTAAACTAAAAGTTTTGTTGTTTTAAAAGATTAATAAAAACTATTCTTCAAATGGTTAAATTTTCAATATTGTATATGGCAAGGTGACCATTATTCATTTAATATATTCAATCCCGGATCCGTGGAATAAATAAAATAGATGTACATCATATTTTGAGGGCCCTTTGTAAAGGAGTAATATATATATATATATATAATCATATAGTAAACTATATTGTTTGAGAACTTTCAATAGAGAACTTAATCACCAAATGTAATAAAGAGATGTCATCTGAGTACCGAGTAAACTGAGTGCATAAATCAACAGTCTCCCCTTCCTAATATCCTGCTATAAGAATTGTTTTATTTGTTGTGATTATTTTCAGCTCGTCACAACTAAGGCAGCCTGTATAATTGGCAGATCCAATTATTGCGGGTTCCCTAAGTTATAACACAAGAGAAGATGTTATAAATTGCGCCACTCTGCTGCTCTATTTTGCTAATTTGCTTAAGAGAAAAGAAAGAAGTAATTGTGTCCCGATATCCCACACACCCAAGCTGTTGATCTATTCACTCATGTATTTTAATACGTGTCAGAATTTTAAATAAGATAAAAATAATAATTAATATTATAGTAATATAGTATAGGTAACTTTATTTGTAAATATAATATGTGTAAAGTAATATTAACATATAATCCCATGTAAACAAACCATGTAGGTACTTGTTAAAAGTTCATTCATCAACATGTCGGTTTGTAGACAAAATCAGACCGGTAAATTTCCTGTTCTCGCCTGTACAGAAGTGTCCTTGTCACCCTACCGCAAGTTGAGTTAGACAATAAGTCACCCTCCTTGTGTGGTCTATTGTTATAAGAAGCGTGTATTTTCCTGTGTTTAGTAATCGAAGATTCCCCCTTTTGTCGTATGCACATTCATGCCTGTGTGAAATTTTTCTCTCTCTCTCAATGTAAAACGATAAAGGTTGTCATAACATTTTAAGTGTTTATTTGTAAAAAAAAAAAAAGGAGTAAGAATACGATTGATTTATATTTTTCTATTTTTGTGTAAAAAAAAAAAGGAAGCGTTGTATAGCATTTAATGCAAATAGTAGAATAATTAGTTATAGCCACTCACGTTATGAAAATGGCTGAATTTAATCCTGATCTATTATTAAAAGATGAGCTATGCTACGAAGCACTTTTACGAGGTCTAAAACACGTGAATGTAACCGTGTCGGAATTACGAAAATCATTACGCCAAACCGGATCAGATACACCCTCGCAGTTAGATAGATTGCGTGAACTCGATTATGACGGCGAACGAGAAACCTGTTATGCGAAATATAGGGAACTGATAGTATTATCTCAGAACCTTCAGGACAAGAAATCACCTACGGAAATTTTGCGCGTTACGCAACGTATAGAACATTTAACCCGCCGGTTAAATAATTTATTAAGCTGGCCCGACGTCACCGTAATCCCCGCCGATGTGCAGAAATTTGCGGATGAGGCATTAAGCCAATTACCCATAATTATCAACGACTTACGACGAAAATCAGACTCATCGAGAATGGAGGAAATTGAGCACTACTTACAAAAATTATATATCTCCCCAGTTCAATCCCCTACTTTAGAACACCCTCTCTCCACCTCGAACCCCGAATCACCCACCGTATAGAAGATACAACAGAGTCATGAACAATTAACTAGTAGAGAATTAAATACCCAAACTATGTTAGAACCCCCACCGCCAAATGTTCAGCATACTCGCACTAGTAAATATGCGATTACAAATCCTAATGCAAACGCAAATCCTTCGAAAAGTATACCTAACGTATATTTTAATGTAGACCTCTACGGAAAGATTTCCCACCCAGTAGAGAAAATAATTAATGAAATTCCTTACACCGATGGCTTAAGTATCACGACTCTATTGACTTTTATCAGATATCTACTGCAAATAAAGGATCTACAACAATTGAGCGATTGGCAAATACAGCAGGTCATCTTACCCAAATGTAAACCACCTTTACGAGATCGTGTGCTAGAATCATTAAACTCGACTCTTCCGGTAGAAGAACTTCATACAAATATAATCAAATATTTTATCCCCACGGGAATATATGAGGAGATCAAAAGAAATACCGTACTTCGAGTACAAAGAGCTCAAGAAAGACTGGCCCACTATATCGCAGACATCAGAGAATCTTCACGTCTACTGCAAGTCGACTGGACTGAAAAACAATTGGTCGATACTATATTGGTAGGCTTATCTCCTGAAGAACGCTCCCGTTTAGCACTAATAAGTAGACCCCTTACTTTCGCTGACCTTGAACAATGTAGTGTGCACTCTTCAAATGTGTGGTATGCAGATCAGCATCGAGATGCACTGGTATCCACAACACCACATAGAAAGGAAACGCAAGCCCTATCCTCAGATACAAGAAGTCTACGAGAACGACGACCATTTCGGCGACCAACCTATGTTCATGGCCATGGTAAGTCCAAGGAGCCACCACCTCGACACGAAACCAGTGAGACCCCGCGTAAAGAATATATATGCTATAACTGCGGAAAACCTGGACACCTCAGTAGAAACTGTAAACGGAAACAGTACAATCAGAAAACTCATTACAAAAAACATGTAAGGCAGGGAGATCCGAAACCCTGTGTCTTCCGCAGCATCGTGAAAACAGGTAAACCCCTGAGAGACCACAAATTAAAACAAAATACTAATAATAATAACAAAAGAAAATTAGACCCCTATGTTAGGAAATTTATCGATAAATGTAACTCTATTAGTAAATGTGATTACAATAGGTGTGAATTACCGTATATACAAGTTGACCTTGGTGTTACATCCACCCTCGGATTAATTGATTCCGGATCCACGCGAAGTTTAATTAGTCAAGAGCTAGCCAATCAATTATTTAAACACAATTTAGTTAAACGCAGTCAATCAGTAAATATTAGATGCGCTACAGCTAATAAGCAAAACTTAATGATAAAACTTATCATCACGTTTAAAGTAAAAATTAAAAATCTAACGTGGTATTTTCCAATGTTGGTATGCGACGAATTAGGACCTGAGTTAATATTGGGAGCTGATTTTATCAGTAAAACAGGAATAATTTTAGACATTCACGAGAAGATATTTTACTTTGGATTCGATCGTTCACGGAAATATAACTTGCATGATAATGCAAATAACAGAGAAAGTACTAGCACCACTTCTACACATATAAAGCATCACGAATCTGAATTAAGTCATCTGGAAAGTAAAGATAGACGGAACATACAGACTTTAATAAAACAATTCTCCAACGTCCTCACCCCAAAATTAGGACTGACGGATCTGATAGAGTACAAAATAAATTTGAGCGACAACAAAGTAATACGTTTAGCCCCATACAAATTATCACCTCCTAAAATGGAAGTAATGAGGAACCAAATTAATAAATTGTTAGAACAAGGAGTCATCGAACCCTCTACGTCATCTTATTCATCACCCGCGTTTTTAGTACCCAAAAGTAACGACAAACATAGATTAGTTGTGGACTACAGACAACTAAATAAACGGATAGAATTTGAATCTATACCACTTCCCGACATCCACAGTGCATTTCGTTATTTTACGAAAGCAAAAATCTTTACCATTATGGATTTAAATCAGGCATTTCATCAGATACCCCTTTCGGAAGAATCAAAACGTCTTACCGCATTTGCCGTCCCTTTCAACCTGTACCAATTTACAAGGGTCCCTTTTGGTATATCCCAAGGTAGTTCTGTATGTAGCAGATTATTAGAAAAGTTATTTCATGACATAAAATTTAAATATGTGTATCACTACTTAGATGACATTGTTATCTACAGCGAGTCAATTGAGCAACATCTTAATCATCTACGTGAAGTACTAACCCGATTGGAGAAAGCTGGATTAACCGTAAATCCCAGTAAAGTAAATTTTGCTGTGACACAATTCTCATTTTTAGGTCACATCGTAAAAGCCAACGGAAAGGTAAGCATAGACCCAGAGCGAACCCGTGCCATCAGAGAATTTTTACCGCCGCGGGATGCGAAAGGAATAGCCCGATTTTTAGGAATGATAAATTATTTCCATAAGTATATCCCACATCTAGCCGAAATTGCAGCACCGCTAAATACCTTAAGAAAGAAGGGAATTAAATTTGAATGGAATGAGCAACACCAAACCGCATTCGAGAAATTAAAAGAAAGCATAATATCACCCCCCGTACTACAATTAGCCGACTTTACAAAACCATTTGTAGTGCAGACAGACAGTTCTAGTGTCGCCCTAGGTGCAGTAATATATCAGGAAGTAGATAACTCAAGGTTACCTATTAGTTGCGCTTCTCGCACCCTGACTGAGCAAGAAAAGAAATACTCCGCATACGAATTAGAATGTTTAGCTATAGTTTTCGCTTTTGAGAAGTTCAAACCATTTTTAGAACATAAGGAGTTTTTATTAGAAACAGATAATCAAGCGTTATCTTGGCTACTAAATCACCCAAAACAGTTAGGTCGTATCGGAAGATGGGTATTAAGATTAAATTGTTTTAAATTCAAAGTACAACATATTAGAGGCACCCAAAACGTAGTTGCCGATACACTGTCACGTATGTTCCAGCCTAGTAGTAATACTTACGAAAACAAGAGTAGAGAAACGCCGATTATTAATACTTTAATTACAGAATTTCCTCTTGCATTTACGGATTTAGCCCAGTATCAACTACAAGACCCACGTTTGAGTCCAATTATTGAACAACTTGAAAAAGGAAATAAGTCAGAGAAATACATATTAAGTAGGAGAGTATTATGTTGTAGAATAGCGAACGGGAAATATCTACGAATAATCGCCCCTGATATTATTAAACCTATGCTGATGGAATATTATCACTCTTCCACCATTGGAGCACATATGGGAATAAATAAAACCATACACCGAATTCGTAAAGAATATCACAGGGAAAATATGAACAGTGAGATCGCCAATTTTGTGAAAAGGTGTAAGTTGTGTGCACTCAGCAAACCAGCGAGAAACAGCCAAATAAGTCAATTAATCTCAGAGATTCCTGCTACCCCGTTCTCCAAAATTTATTTAGACTTTTCAGGACCCTACCCGCGTTCTAAATCAGGAAATACAATGTTACTAATTTGTGTAGACTCTTTTAGCAAATTCGTCTGGATGTACCCCATGCGGCGAGCCTTAGCTACAACCACAGTAAGTATTTTACAGCATAGATTATTTAAAGAATTCGGTATTCCTGTCCATCTAGTGTCGGATAACGGACCACAGTTTAAGTCCAAGGAATTCAGGAACATGTGTTTCAAACTAGGTATAGACCACATTACCACTACAGAGTATCGTCCGCAAGGTAATATAGCTGAGAGGTATTTGCGAAACCTAAAATCTGCTTTAATAGCCTACCATGCTAACGACCATACTTCTTGGGACCAGAACCTATCCTGGATACAGTTCGCCTTTAATTCTGCATATCATGAAGGACATAAGTCTACCCCATTCGAATTATTGTTCAAGTATAAACCTAACCACCCATTATCCACTAAGTGGAAAATACATGAATTGTTACCCCTTGAAATTAGGAATAAAACTATTAGGAAAATATGGAATGAAGCGCGCGCTAATTTACGAACAAACTTAGCGAAATCAAGGAAATATCACGAGCGAAATAATAATAATAATAATGAAGTAAAGTACCAAATCGGTAACTTAGTTATGTGTAAAACACATCCTACGAGTAGTGCAATCGATAAGACCACTTCCAAGCTATCATACCGATGGTGCGGTCCTTATCAAATTCACAAATATTTAACTCCAGTAACCGTAGCACTGTATGAACCCTCTACTCAAAAATATGTACGAAGGACACATATTTCGCAGATAAAACATTATCACGAAGAAGGAAATGGTAGAGTGCAAGTTAAATAAATGTAAAAAAAAAAGAAAGGATTATGTTTTGTACTCAACTGCAAAGGAGTACTTGAGTAACATTTAGCTAGCTAATCGTATAAATAGGTACGAGGCCTGATCAACCTTGAATCCTATTCTTCGAAAGTAGAGCAAAGTAAGAAGTCAGCTGACATCAAATATGAGGAATAATTAAGTAACAAATTACTTAATGAGTAATTCTATAACTAGAATAACTCCCAACTAAAGAAAAACCCGGTAGTAGTCATAAGTAGTAGAGTTAAGAAAATTTAGAATGTTAACAATATGTTTTATAATGTGTGAATTTTATGTAGTATTAGAATTAGTCTGTAAAGTATGATATGTAGATAGTAAGAATAAGCAAGTCGAGACTGACTTGTGCAACTCGTAATTACGTACACAGAAAAACGGGTGAGAGAAATTACACACGGAAATCCCCAAACATACTCCCGGTACATTCCTGAACAAATAAACCGGAGTCTGTGGCTTAAGCGGCGGAGTATGTGACGATTTCATTAAAAAAAAAATATGTTAATTAATTAAGTTGATAATGTATAAGCTGAGAAATTTTAAATTCTTAATAAAATCTCACATTTTAAACTAAATCTTATTGCTATCATTAAATAATAATAATATTTAATATAAAGTCTAATAATAAAATAAAAGGGTAAAGCTTGTTAATTAATCCTGCATAAACAGGCACTGACCAGAATTAACTTGTTTTTGACCCCTAAATAAACTAAGTATTATTGTAAATTTGTTATTATTTAAATAATTAAATAAGACCACTGTTACGTACTTTGATAACCTCTTTAACTAAGAATATCACTAGTTAATAATTTAATCAAACTTTAGTCCTTTAATTAAATTAGAAACACGGAACTACTTTTATGTTGCCTAGTAATTGTTTTGAGATTACTACTCTCCCCCTTAACTATTTCTACCACTTGCAATGGAGCGCTCACGCCGTAAGCAGCGTAAAGCGTTGTTTCGCTACGTGTATATAAAAATGTGAAAGGGTTGATTCAATGACTATTTAAATAAGTAAATTTGTGCGGTGATGACATCTCTCTCTATTATCAAATAACAAACTATGTAATTTATACAGCAGTACAAACAAGAACGTGATATTCAACTAATCTATAATCATGTGAAGTGTATAACAGTGAAACAAACTTTCTATTTATTTATTCTAACTACAAGAATTACTAAGAATTACTACAGTCGTCTGAGATGAGAGTACCACACCCGGAATGATTTAACATACTTCAGGAACTTCACCGTCACAGGATGGTAAGGTAACGACAGACCTTCAGGAAACACCCGGAGGACCGAAGAACCAATTCTGCAGCAACTTCAGGAAACACACAGGTGACATGGAGGCTTGTCTTCCATGGTTAAGAGTTACAAAAATTATAATCCACAAAAGACAATTTAACGTATCATATTAAAGACTTTAAAACTTCTGTTTTAAATGTAATAACATTAAAGACTTTAAAAGACAGACATTATATGTAACATGTAGTCTGAAATCTAATAACACTGGTTATAGCAAAAGAGTAAAAGTTTAAACTAAAAGTTTTGTTGTTTTAAAAGATTAATAAGAACCATTCTTCAAATGGTTAAATTTTCAATATTGTATATGGCAAGGTGACCATTATTCATTTAATATATTCAATCCCGGATCCGTGGAATAAATAAAATAGATGTACATCATATTTTGAGGGCCCTTTGTAAAGGAGTAATATATATATATATATATATAATCATATAGTAAACTATATTGTTTGAGAACTTTCAATAGAGAACTTAATCACCAAATGTAATAAAGAGATGTCATCTGAGTACCGAGTAAACTGAGTGCATAAATCAACAGTCTCCCCTTCCTAATATCCTGCTATAAGAATTGTTTTATTTGTTGTGATTATTTTCAGCTCGTCACAACTAAGGCAGCCTGTATAATTGACAGATCCAATTATTGCGGGTTCCCTAAGTTATAACACAAGAGAAGATGTTATAATACCACCAGTTGGGAACCCTGGTATGAACAGTGAGATGAAGTAACTTCAAATTATGTAGGCTTACCTGTATGGTCAGATCGAAATATCTCTTCATTTTCTACATTATTCAATTCAGATGCAGACTTGAAATTAAATTACCATAATATTTTAAAGGCCACTGTGATATTTTGTTTTTTCAACTCATTTTGAATTATTAGCGGCATTATAATTAAAACCATGAATACCCTTCATAAATACTGGGACAAACTATTCATATCCCTGATGAAGAGAAAAACGGTGTTTACAAAATTACATGTGACAATTGTGACAGATTCTATATAGGATAGACCGGCAGATGGTCAGTCGAAAGTTTTAAAGAACACCTACCGAAGAGTAACATTTCGAAGAATAAATCTAATTTTGCTCACCACATGATGCACAACTATACAGATTTCCCAACTAATTTTAAATTGCTCTATAATTGTAAAAAAAGGAGCGTACTTGGACGCCATAGAGTACGAGACATAGGACCCCAAAATTGTCAGCAGACAAGCTACTTAACGATAAACTCTCTTTTAAGTCCAACAATCTATATAAAACTGCCATTGATATTGAAATATGTACAGGCAATCGCGATACAGTAATAATCTCAGATGATAATGACGCAGTCGATCATGTGTAGTGATGCGCACCAGGTCCCGACATGGTGTGAAGTGCTTTGTGATGCTTGATAATAATTCTTTTATTTTTTGACGACTTCTCCGGAAGGATTGGTGTTTTTATAACCAGATGATGATGATTTATCCTTGAAGCGTGTTGTTCTTGGAAGTTTAAATAAGTCACAAGATGGTGAGTGACCAAGTGTTTACAAATACTACAATTAAATACTTATATACATGACTTGGAGACTATAATATAATGAATAAATTTAAAGTTTGTAATTATAAGTATGAATATTATAACTCATTAATTATGTTATTAATTAATTCTATAATTTATGATTATTATTAATTATAATAATGGGAGGCTGAAGCGTAGTGATGCGCTTCCGTGTATGCCGTATGGTTCACATAAGGCAGCCTACCCTGCCTTCTCCTACACTACTTCAGGTGGTACACACGGGAGCCATTATTATTATTTATTATAATTATATAATATGAAATTTATTTTTCATGTATGTGTGCTCATTTAAGGAAATTTTGTAACAGTAAGTTTCAACACTTAGGTGCTTAGGTTACCAGATGAGTCTGTCATAATTTAGTGGAAGGTAAAGAAGACTTAGACCTTCATAACAATAGGACAACCTTTTTGAGGATTATAAAAGCAATCTTCCTTCTACCAAAATGTTAGAGCATGTAATGGACTCATCCAGTAGCCACAACTCCAGTGTGGAATCGGTTGTATTGAAAAGTGTCATACCTAGTACCTAGCCATTACAAAAGTGTCTCATTGTCTTGAAATGCAATTGACTTCTATGTGGGCTAATATGCCATGGTCCACTACTGCCTCTATGAACAGTCATTTTGGCCTCACTGCTGGAAGCCATCTTCAGTGTAAAAATGATTTGGAAAGTGGCACGGATTTCAACATTTAACCACAGTACTGCGGTAGTATCTTTTACCACAGTACTATAGTTAACTGATCAAGCTCAGTGCCAGCTTCAGAATCATTTTTATACTAAAGGTGTCCTCCAGTGGTGAGGCAGAAACATCTGTTCATAGTGAGAGTAGTGAACCATGGCCTAATATCCCGGAGAGATGTCAACACAGTTAGCGCTGGCCGTGAAAGCCTTGGGTACTGAAGTGTCTCATTGTTTGAAATGTTATTTCAGAAAACACCTGTGCTGTTGAAATGTGTGAAAAAACTGTAAAGGCTGAATTCAAAACATCAAAATTAAAAAACAAATTAAATAAAATACAATCATAAAGGGCCAGTGCATGCACTTCATTGGAAGGACAATAGAGATGTGTATACTATCAGTACAAAACACAAAATGACATCATCAACAACCAAGGTAAAATCATGAGCAGGATTGATAAAAAAAAACGTAAAGCTAGATGCAATTTTTTTATAACAATAGGGGTACACCATTTAGAACAACTACTCAGTTTCTATTATCTTGAGGGTTGAACAATGAATTGGTGGAAGAAAGTGTTTTTCCATATATTTATTATGAGTGTTACAAAGTCCTACATTTTATATTCAAGAGTACAAAATATGCAAATCAGTGTATACAATTATATGGAAAACTAAGGAAAACAGCTACTGGAGAAATCCGGTCAAGAATTCAATGACAGACTGTTGAGATCATCATTACGTCTTCATCTGTGAACAGGCTGACAGTAAGACATTACCCAAGCCATGTCTACATGGCTATAAAAAAACAAAAATATCCTTCAAGATACCTGCAACGTGTGAAGAGTGCAAGTTGGACTGTGCATTCTGCAGTGTTTTACCATTACCATTTACTGTACAAAAACAAATTATAAAATATAAACTGTGTGTAAATAAAATAAAATGAAAAATTCTCTATTAGTTTTAAAAATTATTTAAAATCATAATTTAAATTTTCAGTCTTTGTACTGATATTAAACTTTTCTGAGTAGTAAAAACAGCACCATTTATAACTCCTTTTATTGTATTATATTTTCAGTGTGTGTGTGTGTGTGTGTGTGTGTGTGTGTGTGTGTGTGTGTGTGTGTGTGTGTGTGTGTGTGTGTGTGTGTGTGTGTGTGTGTGTGTGTTCAAACACTTTTGGCTACAGTCTATTTCTTGATGTATATAAGGTATTATATTTTCTGTGTGTGTGTGTGTGTGTGTGTGTTCAAACACTTTTGGCTACAGTCTATTTCTTGATGTATATAATATATTTAATATTTATAATAACTTTACCTCAAGATGTTTTTTCTTTATTTGGAACATGTTTTGGGACGAGGATGGGAACACTAAGTGTCCTGAAACATGTTCCAAATAAGGAAAAAACATCTTGAGGTAAAGTTATTATAAATATTAATTGCAGTTGTTTTGATGGTTCATCCTCTTCATTCACGCACTTAATATTAGTGATAAATTGTAACTTTCTTTGTGAACACTTACGTTTCTTAATGTCCTCGTACATTTCGGTGTGCTGTTCACCTTCTTCAGCGAGGTTTAAAACATCTTCTGTATTTAATCCTCGCTGAAGAAGGTGAACAGCACACCGAAACGTACAAGGACATTAAGAAACGTAAGTGTTCACCAGGAAAGTTACAATTTATCACAAATATTAATTATAATATATATATGTTTAATATATAAATTTAAAGGGGAAAGAGTATAGTTTATTGTACAATAATCATTTTAACTTGAAATTTTTCTGAAATGGTATCAATACCACAGTTTTTATCAAGGGTTCCAGATGCCTCTATATTTAACTCTACGAATTTCATCCATTAAGTAGAATCTTGGTAAGATATCGAAAAAAAAAATACAAAACTCCCACATGGTAGTCTGCACAAACTGAAGACCAATTGCAGAACTAAGCCCAAGCTCTGAATTGAGTAAGGGAGTTGTAAATCCCTGATAAATTTCAAAGTCAAGAACAAGTCTTGTTGATCTTTAAGACCAACAGGTCTAGGCTTGTTCTCCACTAGTTGTTTTGATGGTATGGAACCTGTGAATGAATGGAATCGTCTGCCTATCAATACAGACAGTGTTGCCTTTGGGGAGATTGTGGCAAGCTTTTCTCAGAATCAGTTACTAGCTGGTTTTTCCAGAATTAGTTGGAATTTGTATTTACAATATATATGTTATTCCTTAATTGCAAGATATATCCTGGAACATACAATCTGATATTTTCACTAACTTTATGACTGTTCTCCAATACATTTTTAATCTGGGATAAAAATTAATAATGAATAATATGGGATTATTCAATAATGAATTAGGCATTTGTATTCAGTGACCTGCCACTTTTATTGAGGGAATAGATATTTCTAAACATTGCTGCCATTTCAAAAATACTTTTTAAAGTAGTCTTCAAAATATTGAAGTTGACTATGAACGTAGGTGGGATTCAGTAAGAAAGGAAATTGAAACTCTTTTTTGCCCACTTGATTAGAACATGTACATACTAATAAACAAAAGTTAATATACTTACTGGCAGAGTTTTAAGGTCCAAAGGTTCAGGCAGTTTTGCCAGCAAACTCCTTTCTCTACCACATCATTTTCCTGTGCTTGACTTTCAGTTCAGTCTTGACTTCCTAACCTTAATTATAAAATCCCCTAGTTATACATTATAATGAAACTGTAATCTTAAGAGGGGGGGGGCAATGTTGCACTCATACCCACATCTACAACTTAAGCTTAGCCTCTTACTGAAATAGTTTTTATAGTTTTAAGTGAGTATACCAAAAATCTGAAAATAAGTGGCTGTTTTGTATTACAAAAAAGTTCTGAAAATATAACTTGAAACTTAGTTTAACCTTTGTGATCATGATAGTCTCAATTTATGTCATGTAAATTACGTTATAACAAGATTTACATATTTCAAAGATAATCAGTATGCAATTATTAATAACAATTAGATACGGTAACATTTTAGTAACAGGAATGTGCTATTATAACTATAGTATAAGTACGGTATAAAAAGTGAAAAACTTACATGGTAAAAGAAACTTAACTTTGTCTACAGTTACTCGCTGTTTGAAAACGTTACTAGAACTGAAAACTGAAATGCTCTGTATGGTAGAAACACACACTAAATGAAACCACATGACCCTCCTGATCGTTGCTTTCTGTCCCGAACTAGGAAAGGAATCTGTCTTTAATATAATACCAAAATACGGTAGCATGACACCCACAAGATTATGTAGGGCTGTCCCAAAAGGACCATGTACCTTGCCAAGTTTATTGAATCTTCGACTTTGCATTATTGTTGATTTTTATATATCACCAGGGAATCATTAAGAATACACATGCAAATTATACCTGATTGCCGGGCAACCAATAAAAAATGTTCTTTATTAAATCTGTTACTACCAAGTAAAAGGTTAATATAACAGTTACTAATTCTGTTAACTATTTTGTGAAAGAATAAGTATTTTTAAAGACCGAAATTTAGTATAATTGTCTGTACTAACTGGTAATTAACAGGGAATCCTGTTGTTCTTATGTTTCCTTTTCTAAATCACATGTGTTCCCTTTCTTTTACATGTTTTTCATTATAATCCTGCTAATACACTCTCCTCCATGTCTTCTTTTTTAAAACATACAAACATACATATGTTTCTTGAAGTGATCCCTCCTGAATGTAGCTCTAGCATACCATTGCATGTGTCATCTACAGACAAAACCTCGCCTTTACTTCTTATTTGAAAGAGTGAGTTATTTAGACAGCTAAGCAAAGAATTGTCTTCTCATATGGCCAGATGTATATGTATATATACTTATGTATATACGTGTGTATGTGTGTGTGTGTGTGTGCACGCGCGCGCGCGCATCAACTGAAATAACCTGTACAATGTACAATAACCTGTCAGCAATAGAACGAGATATAATTGTGTTCGGCAAACACAAGGGTGAAGTTGATTAAGAAATAATAATTATATTTTTTATATAATTGTATTGTTTTTTACATTACAAATAGTATAAAGAAACAAATTTTAATTACAGAAAATATCTGTTAATTGTTTTGCTGGTAGGGCAAAAGGCCACTGGAAAAATGCAAGTTCAGAAGGGTGATAAAAGTTTGATAAATGCTGATCTAATCCTCATTTCACTATTTACTAGACAGTGTAAGGAAAGCACTGAGAATGTAATTCAAATGGAGTTTTCACTGATGTTAGCCTGACTGAAAGTGTTGTGGGCTCAAATTCATAGTTACTGTGTTGGAAAATAAGAATATTATGTACATAAACTTAAACAATGTATACAAATGCAATGGATAGTTATTTTACCTAAGTCAGACACTCTTTCTTATGTGAAATGAAATAGGGACATCAAATATAACTTTAAAAAGTGATTAAAGGAACTTTTTCAATTTTTGTCAGTAACTTTTAATCAGTGAGAAAGTCGTACCCAATAATTTGAAATTAGTTACAAACTGTACAAGTTATCTATATAATCTGTGGTCAGCCCATTTCATAGTAAGTGATTTTGAGAAATCTGTTTCCAAACATTAAAAAACTTGTGGCTGGAAAGCGTTTTTCATTAAATTGTAATAAGACACAAAGTTTCATTATTTAATTTATTATAATTTCGGTATTAGATTTCTTTCTTTCTTTTATCATGAGTGTGAGATAATTTGTTTAAATTTGTCTCACTGTGGTCGTATGTCAGTTGTTTGTAAAAACCACCAAAAAACCATAACTTCCTATATTCCCAAGCCCGTACAGGAGGAAAGGATCCTTTTAACCTTTTCACACATCACATTGCCTTGATTGATGACCTCTCTCCTGATTGGTTGTCCGTGGCTCCAGGAGGCCCAGTCCGAACTCTGTGACCCGGGCGTGGTCCCATAGTAACCAAAGTCTATAAAAACTGACAACACAGTGAGATCGCACTCTTATTGTTCTTATTCAGCTTATTCTGTCATAGTTCGCTAGAGAAGTCTTTTAACATTGGGGAGCGGGTCGGATGTGTACCCCGTGCGTCTTAGATTTGTGTTCTCCATCACTCTTCGTAACTACTGTGTGGTGCTGCATGTTGTAAGTACTGAAATTGTAATTCTATAAGAGTGTTCAATAGTGTTTCATGAGTATAATCTAAACATCAATTTTGCTAAATGTTAAATAAAGAAATTTTATTTAACAACCGACTCACGTTGCTTAATAATTTGTTGTTGATTCACCGCTCAGTCACGACAAATTGGTGGGAGCTGTGGTGGGATAGGTTGAAAAAAGACCTACAAAAAGGTGTGAAGTGATTGGGTGGAGATTGTCATAAATTTGGCAGACAGTTCTTTTGCATAAAAATGTGTTATATAGATAATGTGTTGTTAAAATATGATTGTTTAATGACTGTTTACTGAATAGATTATTTCTTTTGTATGATATAATGTTTGAATGTTTAAAATAAGAATAATTTTATGTTTATGTAAACGTTAACATATCTGATGTAATTGATATGCCCGGTTTATTTCTCTTTGACGATTTACATTTTTTATGCTTACTGTTATTTTCTGAAAGATTAGCTTCTAAAGAGAATAGGAACGCTATTTGGTATATTTACATTTTACATAACAGTAAATTTTTAACTACATTTAAATATGAACATGGAAATGAAGTCAAGTTGATTCAGAAGTATGAATATTCGTTTTCTTTAACAGCAGATGACTTACTATGTAAAGTCCGAGTCGACTGAAAAAATGCAATAATTGAAGAGTGCTTTGAGATATTAAACGAACCAATTTGTATTACTCTAGCAAAGACGATTCGGAATTGAAGGTAACAAATATATTTTGGCATATCTATTGTATCAGTTAGAAAGATAATTGTTTAAGACTGTTAACACCTTAACGTGTGACTCTCTTATATATTCATTTAAAGTCTATCGGATCAGGTTGAAGAAAAAGTAAAAATAGAACTGAGTTTATGTCTGAATTTCGAAATTTTGGTTTGCCTGTGGGACAAGTAACTAATAGAGACCTGTTGTCTCCTAACTTGTACATGCGAGTAGGGACCAGAGTAGGTACCATTACCGCCTACTACCAACACGTAAGTCCAGCAAACTTACCT
Source organism: Magicicada septendecula (assembly GCA_034769895.1). Taxonomy (NCBI): domain Eukaryota; kingdom Metazoa; phylum Arthropoda; class Insecta; order Hemiptera; family Cicadidae; genus Magicicada; species Magicicada septendecula. Next base: position 449,078,481 of record CM068372.1, on the reverse strand, counting down.
AGCCCTCCTGTACCACAAAGTACTCCTTTAACTGCACCAGTTGTCAAGTTACCTACAGTTTGTTTTGTACCTCCGTTAGAACAAATCTTACCTGAACAACCTGTGTACGATATACCCAAGAAATCTTCATGAGTGGTCGCCCTATTTACTACTTACCCATCACGGCATCACTGATCCAGATCTACTGTTAGAAGGGTGTGAAACTCTATTACGTGCTCTTCTGCAACGGATAATTGAGAGATATATTAATGGGCATTCGAACTATACCAACGAAACAAAGGTAAATAGAGTCAAAATAGTTAAACTAGAGATAGAATTCACTACGTGATCTTGTAAACGAATGGGTGGTCTGTGTGGGTACATTTTGTTTTTATTATTCGGAATACTTATTTGTATAAGCTTTGAAATCTTTATTATTTGGTACTGTGAATATAGTGTCTTTGAACTGTTACGGTGTACGTTGACTGTTATCACTTCCCGCAACCACAACCACAGAGTAGATAAGCACTCGACAGACAGTTATTAGTGTCGCGATTGTTGAATCTGGTTTTCTTATATTTCTATTGTAAAACATGCAATATTATAAACAAAAATGGAACATGGAAAAAAGGTAATTATGACCACCCCCAACAACTGCTAGTGTTAGCGGCATGCTTAGAGACCTTACTGTTTCTAATTTCATAGAGAATTGGTCAGAAGACAGCCCTGTAACTGAAACGGAATTCTTTAACAAAATAGATCGTGCAGCTAAATCAGGTAATTGGACGGATACAGACAAAATTACAGTCGCTGTACTTAAGCTGACCGGATCAGTCGCATTATATCTAAACAGTAATGAAGAAGCTACTCGTGACGATACGACGTACTAGCGGTTCCGAGAGATTTTTATTGAACGCTTTAAAATAAAGCACCTTGATCAGTTTCACTATAGCGTTTTGCAAAACGTGACCCAGTATAAACATGAGACCCCTGAGCAGTTTGCAGACGTTTATGTTCACGGACGATCAGACAAGTACCCGAGCCTACACAGCAGGCTACAATTAATGATGAGGCAGACAGACGCATGTTAGTTGCCTAGCCTATATTAACGGTCTTCAGGGAATAGTGGGAAAACAAGTTAGATACCGTATGCCATCAACTCTTACCGAGGCTATACAAATAGCTACAATGGTAGCAGAAGTCAAGGCTGTAGAAGCGCGGAAATCACATAACAAAGATGGAAACTTTTTTGCCATTTGCTTTAACTGTAAGAAACCGGGACATATTGCAAAGAATTGTCGTCAGCATACGCAATTTGTGAATAACGATGGGTTTAGAAAACAGAAAAGTAGTAAGGTTACTAACAGTTATAATAATAAAAGTAATAATAATAATAAGAGTAGTAGTCCAAATAATAATAATACTAACCGATGGGAAATGACCGGCAATAAGGATGACAATCGTGTACGATGTTACGCATGCTAGAAGCCAGGACATTTCGCTAGAAATTGTAAATTGAAACGAGCACACCCAAACAAAGCGGCACTGGACTGTCGAACTAGAGTCCCAAGGGAATCAAGAGGTTTTCGTTCACCACAAATTCAGTAATGTTAGAACTCGAAATCCTCAATACCAAGTGACTGATCTAATGTGTAAGAATTAGATGACCAAAATCAAATGTTAATTGATATTACAGTAGGACGAAAGGCCTGTAGATTTCTATTAGATACCGGTGCAATGATATCTGTTTTAAAAACCGGCATTAGTCAAAAGGAAATGTGGGAGAGTAGTATAATTGCGAGAGGAGCAACAGGTGATAAAGTGTATGGAGTACAAAAGTAAGCGTAACGGTCGGTAATAATTGTAGAGTATATCATGATTTTGTTGTAGTTTATATTAAAACGAGGTATGACGGATTAATAGGCATAGATTTGATGAAAAAACTAGGGATGAGAATTGATTTCTCCACAGAGATTGTGTATGTTGACAATAACATAATTAGTGTAAGCAATATGATAGGGAGTAAATCACTAGGTACAGATGAGGAAGAGCCTGGTCAGCTCACCGATTCTTCACCTATTACTGCTACTGTCGGTAACGCTCTAACTTTGAATAGTAACGAGAGTATATGTAATGTAGTTACGTGTGAGAATTACTCCATCCCGCCTATGTCCGAGATGCTTGTTCGCGGATGCCTGAATATGGAAGCATCAGAATTAAGTGCGCGAAACGGTAGAAACAATATTGATAGAACCAGTATTGATAGATTGAGTATTGGTAAAACAGTATTGGTAGAACCAGTGGAACTTAGTGTTCATGGGCTATGAGTGGCCAGAGTAATAAGTAATATTCCAGTAGATCAGACTGAAAAAGTTAATCAGAAATCCGTGATAATGAAGTTGATAAATTTCAGTAGGGAAACGTTGGATGTTCCTAATAATAGTATTCTTGGGGTAGCTGAGATGTTTGAAATAGACGAGACGTTTGATGCGGAACCCATAGCTTTGAGGGAGAAACAGAAGTAGATAATGAATGTTGTAAAAAGTGAAAGTCAGCTGAGATATAGTAAAATAGATAAAGAGATTAGAGATAATTTAGTGCATTTGAGTAAAACGGATTTTCAGATTTGGTGGCCTGCATTGCGGAAATATATGCATTTATTTACGGAACCTGCAGAGAATATAGTTTGTAGTAGTGATATTAGGCATAAGATAGAGAAGGGAGGTAACCCGCCTGTTAGAAATAAGCCTTACAGATTGCCACATGCTTTAAAACCTGTTGTTGATGAGCAAATTAGAGATATGTTAAAGAAGAAAATAATACGTCCATCAAACTCTCTGTGGTTGAGTCCTGTACTCATAGTGAATAAACAAAGTCCTGACGGTAGTCCGAAATATAGATTTAGTGTTGACTATCGAGCATTAAACTCAGTTATGAAGGGAGATGCGTACCCCTTGCCTAATATAACCGAAACATTGGATATATTGAACGGGAGTATACTTCTTACTACCTTAGATTTATGTAATGGTTTTCACCAAGTGAGTGTAGAACCAGCAGATAGAAAAAACCGCGTTTACAATACCTGGTCACCATTACGAGTTCGTTGAAATGCCATTTGGGTTGTGTAATGCCCCTGCAACATTTCAAAGATTAATGGATAATATACTTATGGGAATTAAGGGAGAAGAGGCATTAGTGTACTTAGACGATATTATTATTTACAGTAGTAGTGTTGAACAACATGCTAAGAGATTAGATAAGGTATTACAGAGGTTAGAAGAAGCTAATTTGTATATTCAGCTGTCCAAATGTAATTCTGCTGTAACAGAGGTAGAATATTTAGGCCATATTGTAAGCGATAAAGGAATAAGACCAGACGCTAAAAAGATTTCAGCCATAGTTAACTATCCTTGACCTAAAACTGTATGTGACATTCGAACCTTCTTAGGCTTAGTTAGGTACTACCGTAGGTGTATTAAACATTTTGCCGATATAGCTAAACCTCTAACTGAATTAATAAAGAAGGATACAGACTTTGTTTGGAATACTTTATATAACGGACATGAACATCCTGTAGCAGATGCTAGCCACCAGCTTAATAAAGCTGAAAGAAATTATGGCGCGACAGAGAGGGAGCTTCTTGCTCTAGTATGGGCTACCGGTACCAAGTATTTTAGATGTTACCTCTATTGTAGACGCTTTGTAGCTATTACAGACCATGCAGCGCTAAGATGGCTTCTTAATTTGGAAAACCCATCATCGCGACTTACATGTTGGGCTCTTAGATTATCTGAATTTGGTTACGCAGTTTTAGGGGGGCCTACATAAGCCTGGCAAGAAACACTTAAACGCCGACGCATTATGTAGACATGTGAACGCTGTAGCCATACCTTTAGTATCTAAATATGACGTACTTAGGGAACAACTGCATAACAAGGTTTGCCAGCAGCAAAAACAAAACCTTAATAATGCTTATAAAGTGACTGAAGATGGATTACTTTATAATACTGAGTTTGAACAACCCCGTGTAGTTATACCCAGGGCATTGGTTACACAAGTCATACCACAACATCATGATACTATATTTTCTGGTAACCAAAGCATTAAAAAGACCATAGGTATTAATAAAGAAAGATATTTCTGGCCCACTTTAGTAAAAGATGGGACAGAATACGTAGGAGCGTGTGCATCATGTAGTCAGAGAAAATCCGGAAAACGGGTAAGAGCACCGTTAGCAAAATTTCCCGCAGCCACAGAACCCTATGAATTTGTTTCGATGGACATTGTAGGTCCACTTCCCTTGAGTAACAGAGCCAATAAGTATTTGTTAACTTTTACTGATTATACTACTCGTTACTGTGAAGCAATCCCTATTCCAAATCAAACAGCTGAGATTATTGCACAAGAATTTGTTCACAAAATAATAATGCGTATGGAGTCCTGAAACGTTTATTAACTGACCAGGGACGTAATTTTATTTCGTCATTACTCAAAGGAGTATGCACTTAGTTAGGAATTCAAAAACTTAGAACCACCCCTTATCACCCACAGTGCAACGGCCTAATTGCATAAGACTTTAATAGATGTGATTTCTCATTTTGTTTCGCCCGATGGTAAAAATTGGGATGAGATTGTACCTTTTACGTTAATGGCGTACAAGAGTGCACCTCATGTTGCCACTGGATTTAGTCCACATATGTTATTATTTGGGCAAGAAATGAAATTACCAGAAGCTGATGATCTAGCCTTTGATGGTCTAGCCTAACGTGATACAAGACAGGGAACTGCACTTATAAGTGAGGCCTTAGCATCTATTTTACAAGGCTCTAAAAGGTTGACATGTGGTATAAAGATTCAGGTGCAACTGACCACATGACACTCATCGAGATTGGTGTGTAGATTATAAACCATTCAATCAAGAAATCTTGGTGCGTATTGGAAATGGTGATTTTCTAAAAGCCTATGGAAAAGGCAATATAAACGTGAATACATTTGATGGTAAAAAATAGAATAAAAATCATTTAGCAGATGTGTAATACGTTCCAGATCTTAGTTTACAATCTTTTCTCGAGCTGTGTTGCTTTAGACAAAGGTCTAAAACAAATTGCAGGTAATAAAGTGTGCAAATTTTTGAAAAATGGTCAAGTCATAGCTATGGGGTTACGCAAAAGACATAGTTTATTCGAGATGTAATTTGAAATTGAGCCTCCGAGCAAAAAACATGAAGAATTGAACACTAACTGTGCTAATATTGCAGATACTTTGGAAACATGGCATCAAAAACTAGTGCATCACAACTATCCTAGAGTTAAAAAGGTACTTGAACATTTTGGTGTTAAAGTTAAAAACAACGACATATGTTTTTGTAATGCATGTGCAATTGGAAAAGCTCATAGCCTACCCTTTCCAATGAGTACTTCCGAAACCAGAGTACTTTCGCACTCTTCAATATTAATTGTATTATACACATTGTTTGTTAAATTTGATTCTACGAAATATAATATGTCACAAATCTTCACAATTATTTACACATGTTAAATCTTCGTACGTTTTAAGTCATTTCGCGGGACTTTCACTACCGACTAATTCAGAATTTCAGTAAAGACTCTGAACTGTGAAGTTAAGACTCCATGAAACTTATAACATACTCTCGTCAACACTTACGACCGACTCCCCCGAAAGATTATTATTAGACTCCTCGATCGCGCTCTCGGCTTATTTTATATACTGAATACACCTAATTCCCTCTTAAGACTCTCTTAGTCCACCACCTTCGTTACCATTGGTTATCGTTCTTCTTTTCTACGAAAATTCCCTCCTATTTCTTTTACACGTTACCACGCTACGTTTCCATTGGTTTTGCGTTCTCGTCTTCTAAGAACTTTACTTCTGGAAACCCGCCTACGTTGAACTCTGGTTTCTGATAGGATATCTTACTTCCCTACTCTATTTTCCTTGCTTTTGGTTCCACCCTCAGTCTGTGACGATAGTTCGATTTCACACGCGTCAATTGCCTTCTAACGCACAGCTGCATCTGGTCAATGAGTGTACTCCACTTTGCTATAGACTTCTCAGTATCTCCTTGTCTGGCCCCCGCTGACTTTTTCTATACCCAAGCGAGACCAATTCCTTCATTGTCGTACTATGTCCAGCTGTATCCTCTGTTAGAGTTCACACACTTGGTGTGGCCTTTCTTAGTAAATTTCTCTCTGGTGTTTTTGCTATCCCTTACTCAGAACCACCCTTTTCTTTAAGCGTCCAGATGTACTCGTTACATTAGTTTAATAACCTCCTGTGTGGCTCTCTTTGTATTTCTAATTGTACTCCTCGCTAGGGTGTCTTTCTATTACATTCAGCTAGAACAATCTTTGGTTTCGCTAAACGTTCAGCTGCCCCGTTGATTAGTGCGTTCGCCTCCGTCGTATCCCTGCTTAGTATTTTCTCATTGTACTTGGCTCTGGCGATTGTTGTGCCTATCAGTCAGAACAATCCCCTAATTTCTCCACGCTTTCAGCTGCACTTGTTAACCTTGTTCACATGCCTCTGGTGTATTTCCTGGTAAATTTTCTCTCTGCCGAACCTCTGCTCTTGTTAGATTTATAATACCTACAGACATGTGCACGTCGACGTTGAAGGCTGTTACACTCCTTTGTATTAACTCCTTTTATAGCTTCCCACATAAGTCAATGTCAATCCAACAGCTGCCACCTGCTTCATCTTTCCTTTTTTTTTTCGCGTTTTGGCGTTACAAGATGATACCATAATAGAGGCAGGGGCTCAGGTGCAGATGCTTAGGATTTAAGTCTTTAAATGATAAAGATTGGGAACCACCTCAAACGGTTAGAGTAAGAGAAGCCGCGCATAGCCAATATTACTTAAGGCTGCGTGAAAACATAATACCACCTCGTAGGAGTTTAGAGTAGAGAAGAAAAGAAATCGGTATTAGTCCTTAAGGAAGTCTGACTTAATTGTGTAATTTTACAGATTTGCTGTTATGTGGTGAAGTAACCAGCCTTACAGGCAGAGAACAATCTATCTCGCAGATGCCAACATTTCACGCTTGGAATGCACAGATCCTTCCCGACCACAGGAATGTAATTTAGACAAAGGACTTGTGTTTATAAAAGAAAGAGATAGCCTATTAACAACAGATACTTGGACTATCGTAATTTCTATAAGCACGGAAGATTATGATAACGTTATAGCAAAGCTAAGCACCTAACTTGATTACCTAGAGACCCAACAAAACAATACCCAAGTGAATTCCTTGATTCCATACTATGAAATATCCCAGTTAAAAACAAACTTGAAGAATACCCAGAAACAAGTATCTACTTTAAAGCTTTGGTACCCATTAGTAGAGAGAAAAGAGGTTTAATTAATGGGTTGGGAACTGTTTTAAAATTTTTGTTTGGTACACTAGATGATGATGATTATCAGACTTTAAACTCGAAATTACATTCATTAGAAGATAGAGATGATTCTGTAATTCATGTAGAGTCCGATCGACTCTCTTATATAAAAAAATTAACCACTGAAGTGGAAAGTCACTCAAAAGCTATACAATTATAGGTAAATACTTTGAAGACAACTGCTCAAGAGATAATTGCTATAAATTTTACTATATGGACTGAGATTGAACAAGTAAAAGGACGAATAGAGTATCAGTCAAAGATTTCTTCTTTATTTAGAGAAATTGGAGTAACTTTAAATCTAGTAGATACACAATTAGTGCAGATGCAAGAGGCACTAGATGTAAATTTAACTGAATACTTAAGCTCTTTGTTAGTTACACCTGCTAAACTGAATGAAGTTTTGAAAGAAGTAGTTAGTCAACTACCAGTTGGTCTATCATTAGTAATAGACACTGAAATTGATAAGATTTATAATTACTATAGAATATCTAAAGTTCACGCTAAAGCTGTTAAGAATGTAATTTGATTAATAATAGAGATTCCTTTACAATCTGCTAGAAGCCAATTTGAACTATATTTGTTGTAAAACCGCTGCCATATTATGATAAAACACTGGCTCAATTTGTGACAGTGCATAGTGATTCAGTGTATCTTGCTGTATCTAAAAGTAGATTAAAATATGTGATGTTAAGCTACGAACAAGTGTTTGAGTGCATTAGATCACCGTATGGAATTTGTCCCCTCAGCGTACCACTTGTACCAGCATGTGAGAGCAATAGTTGTGCCTTCGCCATGTTTACTGGTGACGAAGCGCAGAGTCATTGACTGTGTAAAAGAGGAGTGGTGCAGTGGCGGCTTCAGACCATCTTTTCGGGGGGGGGGAAGCCTGGGGGTATGGAATACCCCCAGCTGAGGAGGGGCGGTGGCCATCCCTCAAAATTTTTGCAAATTTAGACTTTAGAAGTGGCATTTTAAGGTCATTTAACTCCTGTAAATATGATTTAAATGAGTTACTTTTTGAAAATATTTCCTGATTCGATGGTGTTTTTAAATTATTAATTCAGTGAAATATATCGTCATTTTGTTATGTAATGAAACATATGTATAAGCAATTTTGGTACTTTTTATATACAACTTCGCCTAATTCTTTCTGCTATAAATACATAGGATGTGCCATAATCAGTAAAAAAGTCTGGCTCAGTTTCGTAATTCGTCCGGCGTTTTTTTCATTTAAAACCTTTTAATTTTAAGGGCAGTAGTGGCGGTTTCTTAATTGGTGCACATGAGCACGTGAACCTCCTACATAAATATAAATATATTAATTGTAACAAACACTAAATAAACTCAAAATAATCTGGTTTAGTTTTATGGTGCAATAACAAAATGCTCATTCTGGTAAGAGCAGTCGGCGAGCCTTGCAAAGTGGGCGCACAGCTCCATGCGTGCGAGGCTGGGGCTAATGAGCGCGGTGACGTGACCAGGCATTGTCGCGGTGGTGGGGGCAAACCTCTCCCATGTATAGAGACAGTGGCACATTCAGGTTGTGCACCAGTGCTGTCCTAGCTAGGGATGGCAACATTGATTGGTATATCGATATATCGGTCTTCCGATATATCGTAACAGCTATATCGATATATCCGATATATTGCTTGAAATATATCGATATATTACGATATATCGGTAAATTTAGAACACCTCTTGGATCTTATGACTTTCAATGCTCCATTGTTTATTTGTGTACCTTTTCATAACTTCATGTTCATCATTCTTTTATGGAGACGTTTATGTGAAGAGTATGAGATTCATTTTAGGTAAACTGGTTAAATGAACCCTAAAATCATGATTTCTAAACAAACGGTTTGCAGTTTCGTAAGAATGTATGGCTTGTGAACTTTATACATACGTAGTACTGTAACTAATGTTTAGTCTTGTTTTGTAGACTAAACATGAACACAACACTTGCCATTGTTTTGTAATTTTGTAACCAGTGACTTATCGAGTTGTATCTGTTGCAATGTTTCTCCAAAGTCGAGCCTAGACATCAACAATCGTATATTTTGGAATGTCTACACTTTGTGTACATGTTACGATTCACGAAAAAGCGTAATAGTATATGGTTGGCATTGCTCTGGCATCATAGCAATACTAACACGTGTAAGAGCCAGACAGTACCATTGAGTGGACAATAGAATACAATTTACTCTAATTACTGTGACTTTTCATTGAATTTAGATTTTCTATTCATTTTTTATTTTTTGCATAATGGCTTGTAACAAAATATTGTACACTGCTGAAGAAATATTAGCAGAGTTTCAAAGGGAAGAAGAAGAAGACTCGGACTTAGAAGAAGAAGATTTTGACAAAGAATTTTCCGAGACTGAAGATAACATTCTTATAGACAGCGATAACGAAGATGACGAGTTCGACTTAGCTGAAGGGACACAGGATTGTAGCAGTGCTGATGATCGAAATGCCTATGAAAACACTGATGATGACAGGATTTTTGAATTGGGGAAAGACGAAGAAACCGGTACGCTCCAAATTTTCACGAACCTCATCTTTGAATGTTATCACACACCTCCCCGGACCAAAAGGCGATGCTCCAGGGATCGTTGATGAGGTACAATTGTTTTCTTTATTTGTAACCGATGAGATGCTGGAAAAAATTGTTCTCCACACTAACAGTGAAATAGAAAGATCGAAGATCAAATACCAATCTGTAGAGTGGTTTACATCTCCCACAAACCTGCCAGAGATAAGAGCTCTTATTGGGCTGTTGTATATGAGCGGTGTTTTGAAGAATTCTGGTTTGTCTTGATGATATGTTTTCTGTAATCTATGGACCGGCTGTATTTCGCTGTTCAATGTCACAGAAAAGATTCTCTTTTGTAATCCAGAAATTACGATTTGACGAAAAAACTACGAGAGATCCAAGGAAGGATAAATTTGCGGCGTTTCGAGACCTTACCTTGCATGCTTTACGCAAGGTCCGAGTCCACCTTACCGTTAGAGGGTTAATGAAGTACTAAAACACAATTCCCAATTTGTTACAACCTTATTAAAACATCATTTTAAGAGAAGTGAATTTAATGTTTTACATTTTTTAAATCAATAACAAAAAAACGATATATATCGCGTTTCTAGAGATGTATCGATATAATCCAAAAATATATAAATAACGTATATCGATAAAAAATGTATCGATATATTTAGAAATATATCGATAAATTTCAACTATCAATATATCGTTGCCATCCCTAGCCCTAGCCGTTCAAAGGATCAGGTCACTCGCTCTCCCGGTGTCGCTCGTGCCCAGTGTAGTTAGGATTGGTGTTGGTGATTGATTAGCAACCCTGTGTCTGTGTTAAAAGAAACAGTTTTTTCAAGTATTTCTTTAGAAAAGAAACTAGAAATAAAACAACGTGGTCGTCCGACCCCAAAGCTTAATATTTGTACAAGTGACCAAAGGTAAAGATAGGGATTTCAAAAGGGAATTTAAAGAAACTTTATATGAAAAGACTTCTTGGCTCTGAAGTTGTGAAGCTACAAACAAACTGTATTGTTTTCCTTGTCTGGTACTTGAAAAACAAAGCTCTGAAAATTTAAACTGGATTAAGTATGGTGTGAATGATTTAAGTCATTTACCCTCGAAAATTAAAAAAACATGAATGTTCTTAAGCTCATTTGAACTCCTTGCTAGAGCTTAACTTGCTTGGTAATATCAACTTACGTCAGCAGTTGGACAGCGCTTACCGGAGGAATGTAAAAGAACATAATTAAAAAGTAGAGAAAAATCGTTATGTATTGTCAAAAATAATAGACTGCATTAAATTTTGCGGCGCTTTTGAACTGGCACTTCGGGGACACAGGGAAGGAGATGATTCTTCAAATCCTGCGACTTTTCGAGGCTTAGTGGATTTTGCTGCTCAGATTGATGCCTCACTAAGAGAACACATATGTGACGCAACCGTTTTTAAAGGAACATCAAAAGAAATTCAAAACGACCTGCTCGATTGTATGCTTTTTGTTTGCTAGGAAAAGATTAAGGAGGAAATAAAATTTGCAGATTTTTTCTCTGTAATCGCCGACGAGACAACAGATGTTAGTTTGACATTTCAATTAACTATTGTTTTCGCTACGTATTACCTAACGGAGGACCAGTAGAAAGATTCTGGGGGTTTATATATCCCTCCGGACACGACTCAGACTCGATCGTCGGATGCATTCATGACACCTTAAAAAATGTTGTTGATAAGCCGGAAAAGTTAATCTTTCAAAGTTATGACAGAGCAAACGTGATGAGCGGACACCTAACCGGTGTACAAACAATTATTCAACGACATTACGAGTATGCTTCTTATATCCATTGCTATGCTCATCAATTAAATTTAGTGATTGCTCGAGCTGCTAGCCAAAATCAGCAAGTGCGGATATTTTTCGCGAATTTGAGTAATATACCGGTAACAAACTTTTTCAGCAACTCGCCTCAAAGTGTAGAAATTTGGGATAATGTTGTCGGGAAAAGAATCTAGATGGAATTTTAAAAGCAAAACTGTAAATACAGTATTCGAACATCGGGAAGACCTTATTACCTGTATGAAGGAAATAGAATCAACCTCTAAACAAGAATCTTCTATTACCAAAGCTGGAGCAACGTGGTGAATGCTGGAAGACCCAACTTTTGTGTTTTCGCTTACAGTTTTCTATAATATAATACCACACGTCGATGTTTTATACAAACAAATTCAGCTTACCTATACAGATGCTGTGCAAACAAAAAAGAACCTGGAAACCTTTCTGAGGGAAATAAATAAAGAAAGAGGAAAAATGAGCTCCGTGAAAAGTGTTGTAGACCTTTACAACGCAAAAGATCAAGGCACGAAGAAGACGGTCATGCTAATAGGACGATCGCGGATAAAGAAGTATATTACGTGATTTCAACGCAAATAAAAGAGCGGTTTTCATTTACATCACACCATTTAGCCGTATCCCTTATTGATCTTCAAAAATTTAGTGAGTACAGTAAATCATTTTCTTAAACTGCGTTAGATGAAACAACAGAAAAATATCCCTTTTTGGACAAAGCAAAGCTAAAAACCGAACTGGAAGTGTTTTAGCAATGTGATGACATAAGATATATGAATGGGGCTGTAAGCTAACTGCAATTTCTTATACAAAATTATTTGAAAGATTCGTTTTCAGAGACGTATAAGGCTTTAACGATGGTATCGACAACCCCAATGACTTCAGCTGAAGCGGAACGATGCTTCTCGACTTTGAAGAGGATAGAACCTTTTTGAGAAGTACGATGTCTCAAGAAAGACTTAATGCCGTAGCCATGTTAAGAATAGAGAAAGAACTGGTGAAGACCATCCCTAAGTTTAATGAAATGGTGATTGATAGATTTGTTTCAAAGAAAGACCAAATGATGGACTTCACAAGAAGTTCACTTAGTCTTTGTTAAAGATCCGATTAACCTACTGATACTTGTAAGTGGTATGTATACAATTAACTATTGTTTCAGGACATGATTGCTATCATTATTGCTAAATTTAATTTTTCTAAGATTAATTAAATAAAGAATCCAGTTGATGCTTAGTAAACTACAATGTTAGATTCATTTGGTTATTATTACTTACTAATAAATTATTTAAAATTTCTTAGTAATGTCATTTACATGAAAGTTGAAAAATTCTTGAAAATGCTATTTTCTGTGCAAATATTAACAGGCACAAGGATTAGAATCCTACAATATTATCTAACTGTGTGAACCCCTGGAGAGTTTACTCACGAGCCGCCACTGACAGTTTACCCCTAAAACCCTCAAAATTAAATAAGCTAATAAACGGTCAAACCCAAAGCTTGGATATAGGAATTAAACTTGAAATACATGTTTATAATACTATTTATTTATTTCAAACACGAGAATAACAATACATAGTAACACATTAATAAAAGTTTGTTAAAAGCTTAAACCTAAACAACAAAATCTATTCTCCTCCTATTTCCACTGTTTGCAAATCGTTCAATCACTGAGTCTACGTCAATTTCAATGTCTCTGTGAGTGTGTAACAAGCATAGTCCGGACAATCTTTCTTCACCCATCCTTGCCCTCTGCCACATCTTCAAACGACGCAAGGTGGAGAAAGTTCTCTCAGCAGACGCCACGCTAACGGGAAGAGTTGCCAGGATTTTCAACAAGGAGTAAATCGATGGAAACATGTCCTTATCACAAGCGTCCATCGGTTCAATAGCGGTTGCAGGAAGTTTACCCTTACATCTGTTTTCCCTTTCCCATTTTTCCCCCCAAAGTTCGAATTCACTATTTACCAGATACCCATCGCTTTTCCTTAGCCCAAGTATGGGTGCGAATTTGTCGATCAAGTTTTGGAGCTGCATATTTTCTTCGTCCAGGTCTTTCTGTACATCACTGGCACCGTCCTTGGGATTGTCCTTAACAACAACAGTTGGAATGAATACACGAAGTCCAAAACAATCCAATGAGTCTTTGGGAAATCTTGAAATGAGATCTGCAATCACATTGTCAAGTAGGGGAATGTATGTAGATTTCTTGTGATATTCTTCTGGCGTGTTTGATGTGTAATTTGGTCTATGTTGTTGCCGTGCTGTTACGCGAGGAAGTTTTATTTCAACTCCGAGTTGAGAGCACAATTCCTTGACTTCACAAAACACCTCAGAAAATGTCTCGTCACACTTTTGCCTTTTCTTTTTCAGTACAGAAAGTGTATCCTGAATAGCGTCAGAAGCTTTTCTTAAATCAAGGGACGGAGTCTGGAGCCTTCTGCTCAGTGGAAGTGTATGTTTCAATACATCGATCAAAGAAATCATTGCCGAAATGAACTGTACATCACACAGGGAGGTGATCAGTGCAGTTGCGTTGGAGGAAGTAGTCAAATCCGTCCAGCCAGAAATTGATTCCAGAGCGTCAATCAGATAAGGAAGAGCTTCACGAAACTTGAGCACAGTATCATACCTTTCCACCCAACGTGTTTCACAAAGCCCCGGTAGCTGTTTCCCCAAAAACATACCTAAATCATCGTTTCTCTTTTCCAAAAACTTACGTAAAACGCCATTTCTCTTTGCAGACATATTGAAAAATGATGTTACTGATTTCATTATGCCGATCGAGTTTCGGACACTTGCTACGTTGTTTGATTTAGACAGCGAGTTATTCAATGCGTGATTTAAGCATGGACACCAGCATGCATGCGTTGCTTCACGACGTATTTCACAGACAGCGCCAACAAGCTCAGATGACATTACACTGCAACTATCTGTCCCAATGCCTACACAGTTGTTGACGTCAAGGAGCAACTCTTTGACGATATTTACAACAATTTTTCCAAGTACCCCTCCTGTTAGTTTGCGTTCAAGTTGTACGCCATTTTCATTTCCCTCCTTATCTTGGATGGCATCATATGCATCAATAAATGTGATAAAGTCTTCACGAATAAAACCATTATAAACATACCTCAAAGTAAGAGACAGTTGTTCAGTGTGGGATATGTCTGTGGTTTCATCAAATAGTGTGCTAAAACAGCCAGACTGTCGCACTCTATTTAATATGACACGTGTGATTTCCTTTCCACAACATTCAATCAGGCTATTTTGGGTGTTTTCCCAATGTATGTTGCCCGTGCAGATGAGTTATCAAGGTGTTTTTTCAGTATGTGGTCACCTGATGAAATACGAAACCTTAAGAGCTCCCTGAAGTTTCCCTCATTTACGGTACTTGGATCTTCTTCGGGGTGGAGGTTACCATCGTCTCGATGTCCACGAAGGGGGATATTTTGTCGTCCCAAAAAGATAATACTTTCAATTATGGGACGCAACCGCTCACGATTTTCTTGAACTTGCTGTAAGCGCTGAGTAATCACTTTATTAACAACAGCTTCTTCTGGAGATGTATAAGTTTTAATGAAGTTTTTCCCAGCTTCCACACTCTCTCTGTGGTATGTATTTTTCTCGTGTGTCTCCAGGCAGCCATCTTTACCAAGTAATTTCGCAAATGAGGTCACAGACTTAGTCACAAGAGATTGCAAGTGCACTCCTTTATTATGGCCACAATACTCATGCGCAAAAAGTACGCAGTATTTACAGTAGAGACCCTTCTGTATATCATAAAACACAAGCCAATGTTTGCTTTCTAAATGATTTCTCCCTAAAAAACGCTTGACAAATTTCCCATTTTTATTGTGGCCTGAAAAAGGAAAACTGTAGTCTTTGGGGGGCTCCCAATGGTGTTGTAAAAACCAAATTTCGTAAACTTATCCACAGATTTTCCAACGTAGAGTCCTATGTCGTAATCGTGAGTTACTAATTCGCCTGCTAGGTTAGAAGTAATATCTTTGATTTTGGTATGAGCTACTCCTTTCAGAACAGGATGGCTACTACCAGCTTCAGTTCCAACTGGCGAGACACTTTTGGTAGTCAAATAGTTTTCACTATTGCTGAAGACGTACTAGGCACGGTGGAGCACCAACCACACCAGTCTGAGTTGATTGCTTTGACAACTTTCCAAAGAAGGAGTCAATTGGTCTTGTGCATCTCCGTTTCTTAACTCCTGTAGATATATTCTGAAAATATAAAAATGCCACCTAGCATAATCCTTATTTATACCTAATTGTATCCTTCCTAATTAAAAAAAAAAAAACAAATAAAAAATTTAAAAATGAAATGATAGCAATAAAAAATAAGACGGATTGATTAATGGAAATAAGACTGTGTGTGGAACTGTGAACGCACAGTGTAGGCGGTTTAACTACAGTACACTTTCGTAAATCCGAATGTCGGTAGGGTAGAGACCACAGTGAATGCCACCTCTATAGGGAATGCCACCTGGGAGTATTTCGTTAATTAAAAAAATATCGAATAGTGTTAGAAACTCGAAAGTTTCATAAGTATGTTCTGTTATCTATTTGCTCGTATTTCGCAGAAATTTTGTAACAGATATTCTTATTTTAAAAGAAATAAAATTTTTTTTAGTAACAAACAGCTCTGAAACCTGCATTTTCTTATTTTGGATACTAAGGAAACCTGGTAAGTAATTTGTGAAATTTATTGAAATAAGCAGTGCTATGATAGTAAAAAGATTTTCAGCGTGTTCAACATAAAATAAACTTTAAGTTAATAATAATTCTGCATGTACTATTCCTTTACATTTTTGTAAAAATTGGTGGCCATAACTGTGTTATCGAATAGACCAATTATTCAGTTCTGGCCATAGGTACGACAATAGCAAAAAGTTAACCTTACTTTTTAGGTGGTTCTTTAATTAAAGTTTGTTGTATAAAAATTGAACTTGTTAATTTAATTTATTTAAGTTAATTTAAGTTATTTAAGATTTTTATAATTATTTGAAGGAAATAAAAATTGTGTAAAATAATTTTATTATAATCATATATTATATATCAAATCGTTTTTCTTAAAATGTAAATACGTTGCTTAATCATAGTATTTATGTACAGTAAAATGTTAAATATATATGCTAAATAAAGTTTATTATCTATAAGAAAGATATTTTTTTCTTTATTACATATGTATTTCTTAACACATGAAACATATGGCGAGAACCGTGTTCTTTGATGGCGATGACAAAATTAAAAAATGTGTAATTTCTTGGCTAAGAATATTTATTAGCCTTTCGATGAACTCCAACAATATTAATACGGTATTATATTTGATCATTCGGTAATGCAAACTTTTCGCTAATCCGAACCCTCCCGGTTTTTATTAGTTCGGATTAGCGAAAGTGTACTGTATTGCCATGACACCGCCACATAAGGTAATAACTGAAGTTTTAAAGGAAATTCGCTAAAAGCCTCTAAGATATTCACAGATAACAACTGCATGTCAAATTTTACTAAAAATCAGTCCAGTAGTTTAGTTTACACTACTTCAGACAGACACAGGCAGAACATTTTCACAGTTACAAAACATTAATTCTAGTAGGCCTACGTATAATAAAAAATAGGAAAGTAAGACATAACCCTGTTCGCTAGATGACTGATCAAAATTTAGTACTGTACACTGGCTGTACTCACCATTTTTTAGTTTATCGGCCTTTGTTGAGCACAACAAAACTAAACTGTACCTAACTGTACTGTAAACTGTAAATAAATATATGTGTTCTTAAACGTAAAGCTATTTATGTTCAGAAAACCTAGCACACTTGTTACAAATAGCGTCCACACAATAGTGTTTGTGGAGGAGGTGGAGTCAACCCTGGTGGGAAATCAGTGCTGACAACTTCCCCCAGTAATTTTTTGTTATTTCCGCCTTTATACATACAATCTATCCTTATGGATAATAAGCATGTCCACCAGTAAATAACCTCTAAGGCTGTTCGAGTGGCGAGGTTTTGTAGGTGTCTAGAACGGTATTTACGGCGTCGCAAACCGGCTCGTTTACGGCTCCAGATCAGGCAAAACTAAGTACAATACACCTCACGCTCACTCTTCTGGCTTCATAGAACAAAAATGTGCTTTATAAATTATGAAAAAGGGTAGAGACCACAGTGAAGGCCACCTTTAATAAGGCCACGCTGACATATAGTTTTAACCGTAATAACTTTTGTCATATCCACTAATATTTTTACCCATTTGGATCGTCTAAATAATGAGTTAGGAAAAGTGTCTCAGGTTCTGGGGGGGGGGGCCATGGCCCCCCCTGAAGCCGCCACTGGAGTGGTGGCAAATTACAATAAACCTATAATGTATGCTGGAAGTAATGGCGATTTCTGGATCTATAGTATGCCGAAGCCTACCCGAGTAACGCTTCAATGTTATACTTCAAGCAATAGTTTGAGAGAAATAAGTCCGCAAACGCAATTACTAAGAGGCACCAGAATTCTTCTGAATAATCGAAACTGTTATGTAGGCCTATATTCCAAATACTTCATGTTACTCCCGCGATCAAAGGGGAAGACTTTCGCAAAAATTCAAACAAATCATGTGGTGATAGGCTACCATCTATTCAAAATGTCTTAACGTTTTCTGAATTAAAAACATTCCCGCCAAGTAATGAAACTTCAACTGACAATCTCTCTGCAAAAATACAAGAAATTTTGAATAGGCCTAATGTATCTGACCGAGTTGATATTATCTCGATAACCGAGCTGCAAACGAAGCTAGAGCTGATAAGAGCACAGCGTAAACAAAGTTTTACTAATTATTAATATTGGTGTTACTTTCACTGTAAACTTACTTGTTTTATTCACTCAGACGACGTTTCGGAGTGGTGTTCTCTTTCTTCAGTGAGTTTGGATACGAATGTGCTAAGTTGTCGGTAATTGTATGTGTAACGGTTTTTAGTTAACAGGTTGTGTGTGCGGGTGGAAGTGGAGGGGATTGGCGCAGGAGTTTGAATTTGTTGTATGTTGTTTATTACTGTGTCAAATAGTGTGTTTGATTTAGATTGTAAATGGTCATTGAGTATGTTGTTTGGTTGTGTTTTGTTGTGTTTGTACATTTCAAATTGTTCTGTGGTGTTAAGTTTACGACTTTTGGGTAGGTAGTGTAAAATTTCAAGGTTGTTTTTTATATTGGTGTAACTGTGGTTTTCTGTCTGGATGTGTGTGGCAAATGTGGATTGTATGTTATTATTGGTTAGTGCTTTGGTGTGTTCAGAAAATCTGGATGAAAAATTTTCCTGCCTGGCCTATGTAGAACTTGTTGCAATCATTGCATTTTAATTTGTCACAAAGCTTTACGTCACTCCCATTCATAACAGTATTTCTGTTTATCTTCTTCCTAACCACAAGTGTAGTAGGCCTAGCATTTGTTTGTGGCATATGTCACAACACAAAAATGTGGAAATTATGTACAGACACTCCACCCACTACTCGCCGACTTCTCGCCCAGTGCAGCAGATGGTAGTCATCCATGAGGAAATCCAGGACACTCCAAGAGTTCGATGTGTACGTGGACCAGTGACTCCTGCTACTGGATCGTCATAACTGCTACCGGTACACACACCGCCAACAACCCCCCCCCCTGTGATCAACAATAACAACAACACGCTCACATAGTAGTAAAAGTAGCAAACAAAAAGTAAACACAATTCTACGAAACTAGTGATACAGTAAAAATTTAGATGTAATATGCAATGGACGGTTAGATTAAGTGAATTTAACAGCAGATTAAAGAATGGTGTAAGATGAAGAGAAAAACTTTTTTTTGTGTGTAAACGATTTCTTAGTATAAATATAGCTTGTTTGATTGAATATATATGATCTGAAAAGAACTACCTTATAAAAAAAAGACATACCGATATAGCTTGAAACTGACAAATAAATTGAATAGATATGTGTGAAATAGATAAGAAATAGTTTTAAGTTTATTTTGTTGTTTTATGCTTAGATATTTTATTTGTTAGTTTGTTTGTGTTACAATACTCAGGACACCAGGATGTTGGAAAAGCAAGGTACTCCGGTACCTTCCTTTTCAAAACGAGGGAGTAATGTAATAAGACGCAAAGTTTCATTATTTAATTTATTATAATTTCGGTATTAGATTTCTTTCTTTCTTTTATCATGAGTGTAAGATAATTTGTTTAAATTTGTCTCACTGTGGTAATATGTCAGTTGTTAGTAAAAACCACGAAAACCATAACTTCCTATATTCCCAAGCTCGTACAGGAGGAAAGGACCCTTTTAACCTTTTCACACACCACATCGCCTTGAGTCACCTCTCTCCTGATTGGTTGTCCGATGCTCCAGGAGGCCCTGGACCAACCCCTGTCCAAACCCTGTGACAGTCCAAACACTGTGACCCGGGCGTGGTCCTATAGTAACCAAAGTCTATAAAAACTGACAACACAGTGAGATCGCGCTCTTATTGTTCTTATTTGGCTTATTCTGTCATAGTTCGCTAGAGAAGTTTTTTAACATTGGGGAGCGGGTCGGGTGTGTACCACGCGCGTCTTAGATATGTGTTCTCCATCAGTCCTCGTAACTACAGTGTGGTGTGCTGCGTGTTGTAAGTACTGAAATGTAATTCTACAAGAGTGTTCAAAAGTGTTTCATGAGTATAATCTAAACATCAATTTTGCTAAATGTTAAATAAAGAAATTTTTATTAGACTCTGTAACCAATCATTTCACACAACCGACTCACATTGCTTAATAATTTGTTGTTGATTCACTGCTCGGTCACGACAAAATGAAGAGTTAGTGGAAGCTGTAGAGGGGTATTTTACGGATCTTCCAGAATATTACTTCAAGACAGGGATTGAATTATTAGAGAAGCGTTGGACCAAGTGTATTGAATTGGGGGGGAGATTATATAGAAAAATAAAGTAATTTTTGTAACAACTTGTTTTTACATTTCCATTCTGCGAACTTTTCACCTATCCCTCGTAAGTAACTACACACAACAATAAATAGTCAACCTCTGATGTCTTTCAATTACTGTCCCAAGTCTACGTTGGCCAAACAGGACAGGATTTCCACGCATGTGGAACAGTTCTTGTTAATTGAACACATCAGAGATAGTAAAAACATATACCCGAATTCTAATTTTACCACACACACACACACACTCTCTCTCTCTCTCTCTCTCTCTCTCTCTCTCTCTCTCTCTCTCTCTCTCTCTCTCTCTCTCTCTCTACAGCATCGAATATCCAAACCTCTCGGGACGAGGATCCGTTCAAATAATCGATATTTCGGATAATAGAGCGTAAATTGAAAACATTATCTCCCTTTACAAAAACAAAGGTTTTTATTACAAAATCATTTCTAACATTCTCTATATAATTACAGCAACCTGTATTCTGTACTGTAATGTATTACTAAGGCTAAAAATCATTTATTTAAAACTGAGTGTAATTAATAAAACCAAAAGTTAATTTAAACAAAATTAGAGTTTAATGACAAACACTGTATTATAAAATTAATTAAAAATTATAAAACAAAATTTACAGTACCATGGATTTACACTTTTTTGAAGAATTATTCTATCACTGTCTGCTTCAAACTGATACCCCATTTTCTTGCTGCTAAAGACTGAAGTCGTTTAAGATTCATAAGCTGAATACAATCTATCTCGTCTTCTGTTTCAGCCCACTTCAGAACAGTTTCAAGCGCGTCAAAAGCTTTTGCTGTCGTCGGTGGTTTTGTATTAGTAGCATTTTCAGTGTTGTACCTTTTCCTTTTATAATAAGCAAAAATTGTTTGTTAAAATTATTAGCACTTCCAAAATTAGCAAAACGTTTTTCGCCTGATATATCTAGCTGGCGTATACCATGTCTTGATTTGAATTTTTGCAACCAGCCTGTCGTAGCTTTAAAGGGTGGATCGCCACCGAGTTTTTCGTTTATTATAGCCTAAGTGCCTTCTCACAGATGATAGGCCCCGATATAGGTTCACCCTTACTTCTTTTTTGCACAAACCATGTGTACACTGCAGAATCTAAGTTGTCATTTTCAGCTGCTTTCATAGTTTTTCTGGAAGTAACGCCTTTCAGAGATTCTAGTTTACCACTGTAAGACATTAGCGTAAGTTCATTTTTTTTTAATGTCAGTAATCGTTTATTTACCAATGCTAAATTGGGAAGCCAATGTGCGCGACGGAAGCCGAAAGTTTAAATAGTCGCGCGACGGAAGATTGCCCGTTAATTGGTCAGAGTTCGTCTCACGTCACGCCACGTTTTTCCGCAGCCAACGAAATAGACAGGCCTGGGTGCGCGGTTGTCACGTGACCATCGGAGTCGAAGGTGTGAAGCGAGCTTCGTTGGTTTAGCGTTCGTTACACGTGTAGTTGCTTTAAGTTTTTTTGTTATTTGTGTTTGTACAAAGTTGTCGTTTGTGTCAGTTGGATATATAAAAAAGCTTTTGTGTCACTTGGATTAATAAAACGGATATAATCTCACTATATTTCATTCTAAGGTAAGCGTTTCTGTTTTTCTTTCTTGTTCACTAAAGAGTTTAGGTTACACGTGGTACACTGTGAGCTTTAAGAATTTAATATTATAATTAAATGTTTTTTCACTGGGATATACTTTGTAATATTTAAATATTATCTTCTTAACTTTGTAGATAATGGTAATAATATAGAAATTTCATCTAATATGACATTAATAGCAAACGCTATTACAACCTGTTATTCTATATTTTGATCTTCTATAGTATATTTACTGTGTCACTTTATATATACTATATACTTTACATATTTTATCTTCTTCCACTTTAAATATGACTCAAATCATTTTAAGTCCACAGAGGGTTAAATAATGTAGCCTATATCTAAATTTTGAATAAAATTTGGGATACCATTTTCTTAAAATAATGTATTCTTTCAGTGTTCATTCCATTCAAAGACTTCACCATGCCTCGACATTGCAGCGTCTATGGCTGTCAATCAAATTATGATGGACCACCTGTTTTTACATTTTCATTACCAAAAGATAAAACACTGAAATCACAGTGGTTAAGGAAAATTCCAACAGATCTTTCAAAATTGAAGCATCCGATTATATGTGTAAAACATTTTCGTTAAGAAGATGTGATACTGACAGATACTGTACCTGTAAAAGGTGTATTAAAGACTTTTCCTAGGAAACTACCAAAGCTTAAAGAAGGGTCTTTGCCATGTATTTTTCCAAATGCTCCACATTATTTAAGTACAACTCAACGTACTTCACGTCGCTTGATTGATGCAGAAAATGAAAGTGTTGAAGCTGCTATAAAACACAGTTTAATAAGTCATGAAGCATATTTGCAAAAGGATACTATTAGTAGCATAGATGATGTTTATAAATTCCTTAATAACAAAAAAGATCTTTTTAAAAAATGGGTATTAATAAAATGTGACAATAAAGTTTTAATATGCCTAATGTCAATTAAAGATGATATTCCAAATGTTGAGGCAAATATCACAGTTTATGAAAATTTGGAGTTTTCAGCTTTTTTGGGAAAAGTTAAACTAACTAAGTTTCCCTTCAGTAAAGCCAAATTAGATGAACTGAAATCATTTAATATCTTAGAGCAATTTTTATATTTTATTGAACAAGAGGTGGATAATAAATTAAGTTCTAAATATTTCAATGAATCTGTAATTGATCATGCTGTAGAACTGCTGGAAACTAGTCCTGGTTTTGCAGAGAAAGAAAATTTAAATTTTATTGTTGAGCAGTTAAACTTACTACAAGTGCCTAGAAATAACGCTAAATATAACAACAAAACAATGCTGTTTTCATCTACACTTTATGTGCATTCCCCATCAGCACATAATGCATTACGGAAATGTGGTTTTTTATTGTTACCTCACCCGAGAAATTTACAGAAACTAATTTGTAATTTTTCACTTAAAGACAGTAGTAGTGTTACTGGTAGCATTGATTATTTAAAAACACGTGTAAGCTTTTTGCAACCACATGAACTTTTGGTTTGTTTAAATATAGATGAAATTTATATGCAGCCACGTATTTATTTTAAAGGTGGGTCTATACATGGCACAAGTGTTTTTTATCCTGATAAAGCAGCTAAAACAGCCCAAGTTTTTATGTTATCATCAGTCTTTTCTAAGTATAGGGATGTTGTCTGCATAGCTCCTGTATTAAATTTAACAAGTATTAAGTTGCATGAGATGATATTAAATATTCTTAAAGAAGTCGAAAACCTTGGTTTTAAAGTTCTGGCGATAATTTCTGACAACAATTCTGTAAACAGGAGAGCATTTGAATTATTTACCCCCAATAAAAGTTTAAAAGCCCACATTCAACATCCCTTTGACCCTTCTAGGTTGTTATTTTTTATTTTTGATACTTTTCATATTTTAAAGTGTATCAGAAATAACTGGCAGAGCAAAAAAAATGATGATGGTTCTTTGTGTTTCATTGATACGGACAATGATAATATTCTTTTTACAGCAAAATATAGACATCTTGAGAAGTTGTATGAAACTGAAAAAACTCTTTAGCAAAGTTTGGCCACCTGTTATCATATAAAGTATTGTACCCATCATCAATCCAAAAACAAAATGTTAAATTAGCTTTAAAGTTAATGAATGAAAAAAATGTTGCTGCTTTAAAACATGTGTCTAAATATCATCCTGATTTATTTCCTGGGGTTAATGAGACGATTAAATTTATGGAAATAATTATTAATTGGTGGAAAATCGTAGATGTGAAAAGTGTGTTTGAAGGTGAGAGATTTAATGATGCTTTTAGAGAAGCAATCAAGCCTGAAAAAAATTTTCAAATTGATTTCTTAAAAAAAATGTGCTTATGGCTTAAAAAATGGAGATTATCTGTGCAGTCTTCAAAAGCGTTATCACCTCAAACATTTCAGTCACTTATCATAACTAATGAAGCATTTATAGAATTAATACCATATGTCTTTAGAACTTATGGCAGCAGCTATATCTTGCTCAGCAAATTCCAAAATGACAGTTTGGAAAGCAGATTTAGCACATATCGGCAACTGAGTGGTCCCAATTATTACATTAGTTACACTGAAATTTTAGAAAATGAAAAAAAAAAAGCTTTAGGAATACTGTAATATTATCTTCTGAAAAAGTAAATGTTTCTCTGAAAACTCTAATACCATCTTCTGAAAATAACTATGATATTGATACACATGAATTTTCTGAAATAGTTGACGAAACATTCTGTTTTTAACTGATACCAAAAATTATTTATTGCCTGTATTAGTATATATTGGGGGGTTCACAACATATAGAGTTTTGAAGACAAATAAGTGTGAATTATGTACGAATTGGATGGAGTGTAATAAGGAATTGAATGTAGAAGATGAAATAAATGATTTCACTCTAGATATGGACAGAGGCAAGTTAAAAATTCCAAAAAAATGTGTCGTAGTTGCTATTGGCATTGTTTGGCATGTTATAAATAAAATTTTTGATAAATTTCTGGTATCTTTTATGCAAGTGAACCACCAGTTGTGTCTTTTGAATAAAATTAGTTTAATATTACTAAGTAGAGAGTCTGAGAACTTCCCATTTAAAGACTCGTGTTTATGCAATCAAACACTCTTGTCAAAACTGGAATGCATAGTTTTAATTGCTTCAAAAATTTTTATAAATAATGTAGTAAAATCTTTGAATGATAAGCAAAAATATGGCAGACAAAATGATATGCGTAAAGTAAAAACACTTTGTAAGTAGTCACTGAAGTAATGGATTTTTACAGAAATGGATGTTTACATGTTAATCTCATAAAATTGAATACAATATTTGTATGTTAATTTTTCTGTTAATATTTGTATGTTTTTCCAGAATTAATAAATTGAATATAACAATTAAACATTAGTATTTATTTATTAACAAGACACAAGACAATAAAAGAAACGTAACAAAATATATAATTTTGTTGAGTTAGAATGAAAGGAACTCCAATCTTTTTTCAAGTTTTACGGAATATATTCTGAATAAAATTATATAAAACTTGGTTTGGTTTATTAAAAACGAAACAATGAATGTGTCAAAGCGAAATCTTATTCGTTTGAAATTTATTTGTCAGCCGACGCAAAAGACGATGAGAAAGCTCGCCTCGGTTGGTCACGTGATGTCTCTCTTATGACGTCGCGCCCGGGCCTGTCTATTTCGTTGGCTGCGACTTTTTCTTACTAACGCAACCCTTGTTTCGGCTGGATCAGTTCAGTCGCACGCCACGCCACTCGGTGAGAGCCGCCTGTTCAGAAACTTTAAACTGGAAGCCTCGATGACCAAGGTAATTATAGTTATTGGGTTATCATAAATCAATACTGGTAGCAAATTATTTTCGTTTATTACCTTTTGTAAAAATAAAAGGAAAACTTGTGTATTCTGTAAGAAACTGTTAACCAACCATGATGTATCTTGTTGTAATAATTAGCCTCGAGCAAAAGAAAAACTAAAATTCAGTCAGTGGACTTAAAGAGAAAAGCAAAGACATGTAAGATTCAATGTCAGTACTTATTATGTATAATTTGAAGTTGTAATTTTGTATGTATTGTGACTGTAATTTTGTAATTTCGTAGAATTTTGTAATTCATTGTATGAATGAATGTGCGCGTGCTAGCTAAGCAATGTAGTTACCTAAAGCATACTAAAATGTGTGGAACTTACAGTTTATAGCTTGGTCCAACCAACGGGAGTGACAAATAAGGACATCAACCCATTTGCAGCTTTTTATTTCAAGATCTTTCAAGCTAAACAAGAGCCGATGTGGAAGACTGATATTGAACGATGTCTTCTGTGACTTACACATTCGATCACAGAGACTTCCATTGACACAGATTGTTTACCAGCTGCAAATGTGTTTATCGAAGTTTGTTGATGTGTGTTTATCAATTCTTTGTATATCGATTGTAAGGCTGTGTAGCTACAGCGTTTATTTTTTTATTTTATTTATTACCGTACAGTACTGTAATAGTTTATAGTATACATTTTGTTTTGTTCAACGAATATCCAATACGCCTTACGTGTCCAATACGTTACTGTACAGTACAATACATAATTGTACTGTTTATTGAGTTCAGATAATAGATCGTTTGGTTAATGGATGTTTGGATAATCAATGCTCTATGGCATACACACACACACGTATACATACACATATGGTATGCAAGTCATTAGAACCTATGAATGCATGTGTAGCCTACTATATTGACATATAGATAGAACTGTACTCACAGCCCTATTCAACTATGTTAATCTGATTTTATTTAAGAACAAGTATCTCATTCAAAATAGTGAGCAAGTTCTGCAGCTTGGCTACCTCACTAGTCTGTACCTTCATGTGTAGGTCTGTAAAATTAATTTTCTGAAGATACAGTTACTGTGAACACACACAGGTGAAAAGCAAATTTAGTTTCCTAAATTTAAAGACACTAAGGTAAATATTGAAGAATCACACTGGGTAAGTGTCTGACAGAAGGTGATTAGAGTCTGGTGGAGAACAGCAGCAGAGAATCGTCCAAAATGCTAAATACTTCTTTAGGAGTTCAGGCTCATTGATCGGTTGTACCTCTGTTGGATGATGATGCCGACATGTTACACTATAGACTTTCACCATTGTTAAACATTAATTACACATACAATGCTTCAGCCACTCAGAATCAGTGCGTAGGCTATGTACAGTAACACCACAAAACTGATGTATAATAAAAATAATAATATATAATTACACAACAAATAAAGTAAAATAAAAAATTACATACATAAATAAAACTTATGAATAATGTCCACAGACTGTAAGAGTTTCCACTCATTTCCACATAGATTCCAGGTGTGAGAGTTCCAGTCTATGGAATGACTCTAAAAACCTACATACTGATGACTCCAGGATATTTTTGTATTGCAGTGTTGGAGTGGACAAGACACAAGTCCTGGCAGCAGCAGATAAAAAGAGAAACCACTTATTTATTTTTAAACTAGAATGTTATGATTTGTAAAAATTAATTGGTACTGTAAAGTTAAACAGATATTAAGCGTACGTTAAACGTAGGTTATAGTGGGGAGAAGGTGGGTTAGCCACATGAGAGGAAAGTGTCTACTAACACAGCTGAAAATATTGGCCTACTCTTTGAATTATGAATAAGAATAAGACACACTGTATGAGATGAGTAATAATCTATTTTGAGACGGATTAACTTTTTATACCTAATGTGCCGAAGTTACACTTCTTTAATTAAAGATGAAATAAAATATTAAAATTTACTTTTTCCCTGTAAAAGTACTAAAATTTATAAACTAATATCGCTTATAATGACAGCTAAAATAAAGCAGTTATACTGCCTTGTCAATTCACAATTATTTTCTTTTTACTGTTTTTATAACTTTATTTACCAGTACTTAATTTTCTATTGTCTATGCATTCTAATAGTGTTTTCAATTGTTTAGCCTATTAGTTTATTTTTTTATTTTTTAATGTTTTTATGTATTTATTAGTTTCTACATTTCATTAGCTACATTTTTAACTATATTACTAAAATACTTTACCAAACTAAATTTTACAGCCCTACCAACACACACACACACACATATGTAACTTACTTTTTACTAACTTACCGGTACCTAACTTTTTACTAACCAATTATTCTTATAATTTTAAAATTGTTTTTAAGGTTTTTACAGTTTAGTATGTCTTATATTTAATTCACTACTCTTTTACCAAGTTATTAAGTACTAAAACTTTGGTTGTAGGTAAGTTTTGATTTTGATTACAACACGACCAGACAGTAAACGTGGATATTTTGTAAGACGGAACAAACATAAGACACAACAGAAAGAGACAATGTAATAAAGGTTTCACAGAGTTATAAAATGTTTGATACTGCCATTATTTTGTAAACAGTTGCTTAGCGTGTTGTGTCTGTTGCAATGTTTCTCCAAAGTCGAGCCTAGACATCAACAATCGTATATTTTTGATGTGTACACTTTATCTGCATGTTATGATTCACAAAAAAGACAATAATATATGATTCACATTGCTCTGGCATCTTAATTTGTTTGAATAAGTAACATCAGTAACAGCCTCGCATGTGAAATGATTGTGTGTGTGTGTGTGTGTGTGTGTGTGTGTGTGTGTGTGTGTGTGTGTGTTTAAAGCAGATGCAAACTATCCATAAAGAACAGGAGAGACAATATTAATACAACAATTAGAAAGTAATATAGAGCACATTTACTTAGGCCTACATGCAGTTACAATTATTTAGGTAAGTTCTTCACCCTACTGATATTTCCGTCACTGTTATCACCATTAGCTTACTATGACTATCACTCAAATCATCTTCACTGCTGCTATCCCGTCTTATATTAATTTCTAAACAATCTGTTACAGTACCTATCCATTATGGTCTGATCTCATGTAGTCATTTTCAATTTTCGTGACGTCAATCTTGATCTCCAGTCTGCAGGAGAAATACAATAAAATTCCTGTTTCGCTGAGTTTATGACACTCTCTACATAAAAATGCATGTTTTTTTCTTTTAACGCTCCTTCATGGTAGCCCAAATCAGTTCCATAGGATTAAAATCCGGCTGATAGGGTGGAAGTCGTAAAACATAATGTCCGTGGATTGCCAAAGTAGCATCTATTTTAAAAGTTTTGTATGTTGGTTTATTTTGTTTAATTAGTGCATAGAGCTCAGGTTTTAACATATATAGACTACAAGGAATGTCATGGTTCTGTAACCAGTTAATCATGTCTGCCTTTTTTGTTAATGATGTTACAGGTGGATTTATTTGTACATTATGGTAGGGGGCCATTGTCTATTACTATTACGCTATTTTTATTCAAATAAAATGAAACTAAATGCTTCACTTTTGATGAATACTGATGTTTTTTGAAAAGTACACACACAATAATCTCCACATCGGCTTAGAGAAAACTAAGCTATTATTCTCTGTTGACGCATGCGCATTACATAACCTGCACCTTTAGCACAAAAAAGGTTGATTCATGTCTACTGAATCTTACTGTACTTGTGCAGTTACGTGCCCAACCACTGATATCAGTATCACTTTTTATTGATATCAATATGTTTCATGTTGTCATCAAAACAAGGAAAACAGACAGGGTGTTCAGTAGATGCGATGGTATAGACTAAAATAAAATAAACAATTTAGACCATGAAACAAGTACATCTAACAGCAATTAAATTAGATCAAATTTAGATAAAATGTGTTGTATTATTTAATGTATTTAAGCAGAAGGTAATGAAAGTGGTTTCAGTTCAATTCGTTTGTACATATGTGTCAAAATCCTGAGCCTATTGTACAAGATGTAGGCTGTGTTAGCATAGGTCAGTGGGGTTAGGTAAGTAGGTATTGGTTTCATTTGTTTATTATTTTTCTTGAGGTGGAAGGTTTTCAACTAAAGCAAAACCATCTTTCCTAATCTTATTCTTGAATATTTAAAATGGATTGCTCCCAATTGTCCAGATTCAGTGCATATAATATATGGTAACATCTGCTGGTGTTTTTTATGTGTGGAGGTTATGTATATCGACTGGTTGTGGTTTATTTATTACTTTTATGAGTGGCAGTGTTTTAGTACACCAAAAACCAACTTTCCTAAGCTTTTAGGAATTAGTCTGGCAAATCAGGATCTAGATGGAAAGTACCAATTGTTAACTGGGGGGGGGGGGGGGTATGTACTGTGCACAAGTACAAAAAATTAAAGTTTAATTTAAATTTATCATGTTTCTAGTAAAATTTGATACCTGAATTAAAATTTACGTAGAATATTTTAACAAAACTATTGTTGGAACCAGTGGCGAAGTTACATGGAGGCAATGCCTACCCTAAAAAATTCTGTAGAATAAAAATTATAAATATGTATGAAGTACGTAACGTAAAGATTATACATTATTACTGTAATTGTCGAATTTACTAATTACATGCTTTAATGAGCGACCGCTAGATGGTGACAAGTGACAGCAGACATAGTTAGTTTAAAAAAGCGAATGAGGCAACGTGAACCTGCCTCATCGTTTTTTGTATACATCGTATGTAAGCAATGTGTTGGTGTGACCTGGAAGTGTGAGGAGCTATTGATGCATGCTCCACACACATAGCGTTGAGGCATGTCTCACTGCTGTGCTGCGAACAGAAAAGCGCACTGTGTTGTTTATAATCGTGTTAATTTTATGCGAAGTGTGCCCGTCATTCCTCTGAACTAATAGACGGTCAAGATTGTCACTTAAATTATTTGTGACATTAAACATTGTAACGGTACATAACCCGGTCCCAATAAAGTAAATCATGAGAATAAAAGTCAGAAATGGGTAAACTAAAGCTCGCTCAAAATTTAATTATATCACTCAACATAATAAACAATTCGAGTGGTATATAGTGCGAAGTGAGTTCTAGTGTACCCATTGAGGTGAAAAACCAAAGTGAAATTAATGTATTACCAAACTGCTGTATGTTTTGGATAGGATAAAACTATGGAAGTAGTATGTAATAATACTAATTGATTTTTGTAATTTTATTTATTTATTGTAATTTATATTGTATGAACCACAAATTGTTATACCCAAGTTAATATTATATTTTTTCAAATAATTGTGTTAGATTGTAAGAAAACCCAGGGTTAATTTTAAAAGACATAAAAATTTTAACTACCAAAGATAATATAAAATTAAAATAATCCTATGAAGGAAATGGCAACAGAAAGTAGTACCGGGTATGAACACTATTCGAGACTAAATAAATAATATATAAATTTATTTAATGATAATAAAATGATAAAATATTTATATACAATGTCATAAAAAAAAATTAACCAAAACATATTATGTAAATTAAATTAGTAAAGAAACCGGAATGGAAGGGAATTATTTTTCCATAAATAAAATATAAATTTATAATAATCACAAACTGCCTACATAATAAAAATACTATGTGTTACTAAGAGTGATGAAAAATAACAAGTATTGTTAATAAGATATAAAAATTTTGAACTAAACCGGAGAGTTGAAGAAACGATGCGACAAAAATTATAAAAAATAACCTTTTTTGGACGTTGGAGGAGGCGAAAAATTCACGCAAGAGTAATAAACAAAGTGAATACTAACTAATTATACCTGAGGAATCCAAATTAAATGGTGATATACATTAAAAACCAGTGGATGAAAACATTCTGAGGATCCAATATAGTTCGGCCTACTTCCAGTAGACAATTAGAAAATACTCCAAACGAAAAGGAAATAATAACGCAAGACGTACCTCATCACAGAATAAAACTTCAATCCAGTAAGGACAACACGGAGCGAGGTAATATAAACATTTTTTTCGTAATAAGTCCAGAAGAAAACTCGTTTTTTAACAGTTAAATAGAACAAAAAATATTCATTTTATCATATGTTTCTTTCAAAGTAAACAAATACATGCTGCTCTCTTACGGCAATTCTGGAAACTACGTAATATTTGAAAAATAAACAAAATTATTTATTAATTTTTTGATATTTGTAAAGCGTAGCAATTATCCATTTCTGACACTCTCATAACACAAAGAATTCACCCTGAACCCTGGGGAAATATTAAGAATTATGTAATAACTGATGTTTTTTATTATAGCGTAATATTGGGTAAATAACAACATATATGTTTTGTTCCTTAGACAGATCTATGTTTACTCGGTAAAGTCGAGATGATGTTTTTTTTCAAATAAGATTAATTGTGATACCTATATTTTGGTGGCAGGAGACAAAAGTCAATAATCAATAAAGCAATATTATTGAAAATTAATATTGAATTATAACGTGTTATAATTTACTGTAGTGGGTAGTTAATGAAAATTTCAGCACAACATACAGAAGAAATCGTCACAACTGAGGGGCAATAATGATACTTACTCTCTCTTCTGCATAAGGCTGAACAAATTACCTCCTTGACCCCAAATCACACACTCTCGATTTCTTTTAGATTGAGTAAAACAAGATAAACAAAATCCTTTATTTATACCTTTTAAAACGTCAGTTAGTATAATTCAAAAGTGACGCATACTGCGTGAGGCATATAATAACACTTTCGCTAAGACCTCATCAAAAAGCGGTTCGTTACAAATTGGCTTCAATCGCGGGGCTTGAAAAATAGCGACTGCTCATTTTACGTTACAACATATATATAGAAACTAATCAAGTTATAAATTTGTAAGTTCAATCAGTTATATTGTTGTGTATGACTAATAAGTGTGTCGCCCGAAATGAGCGAACGCGGTCCTTCTAATACTTTGTCAGAGCTTTTGAACTTATTAAAAAGTAAGCCATTTTCTTCTTGGACTTACGAAGAAAAATGTGGTGTTAAAAACAAGAGATTTACGCCTAATTTAGACATTAAACATTTTGATGGTAAAGTATCTAGAAAATTTCAGTTTTCTTAGTACGAGCGATATTCGTGGTTGACAGGCTGTTCCGAAACCAACGACTTTTTTGTTATACATGTATCTTGTTTTATGGTGAAAAAGAATGGATTTTACATGGAGTAACGGTTACAAAAACCTTTCTTAGAAAAGCAGACAAACACCAGAATTCAAGTAAACATATTCAAAATGAAGAGCGGTACCGTTTTCTGGGATGAATGAGTATTGAACATACTCTCTCTGAAGGGGCTAGAATTCGAGCTGTTAAACATAATGAAGTCGTAAAACAAAATAGACTTATTGACACGGTGTGTTTTCTCGGGAAACAGGTGCTTGAATTTCGAGGTCATTTCGAAGGGGAAGACTCAGTCAACCGGGGTAATTATCTAGAATTGTTAAATCTTCTTTCTAAGCAGGAGCAGTACGTTCGATATCATCTCCAGTCTACGTCAGGGTTTAAAGATACATCAAGCGATATTCAGAATGAATTAGTTGAATCCGTAACTGATATAATTCAAGAGAAGATTAAGGCGGAGTTAGATTCTTGCGATTTTATTGGAATTCAGGCAGATGAAACTTTAGACGTATCAAGTAGATCTCAAGTCAGCGTAATTTTTAGATTTTGTTTAAAAGAAGGTCCAATAGAAAGGTTCGTTGGGTTTTATGATGTTTCAGTAGATAAGACTGCATCAGGCTTATCAGAATTAATTTTTGACGTTTTAAAAAAATGGGGTGTTACTGAGAAGGTAGTCTGTCAAACATATTATGGAGGCTCTGTAATCGCTGGAAAGCATGGAGGTGTTCAGCACTTTGTAAAACAGACTTGCCCAAGAGCATTATTTCTGCACTGCTACGCTCACAAGTTAAACCTTGTACTTCTCCATTGCACGAAAACAATAAAATTCGTTAGGTTCTTCATTCACAATCTGACAGCATTTCGCGCATTTTTGTGTAGATCCTCAAAGAGATCACAGCTTCTAGAATCTAGAGGATTTAAACTTCCACAATCATCCACTACCCGTTGGAACTTCCATTCCAGAGCAGTTTATACCATCTTTTTCCCATTATGGTGACTTGAGACAGATTTTTGAGGACGTTACAGAGAATGATGAAGGATGGGATAGTGATTCGTACAATTCTGCTGTTGGATTGCTTAACATACTCAAAAAGACCCATTTCATTTACATACTTTGTTTTTATAGGGAAATATTCGTTTATACTGACCATCTCTTTTCTTTACTCCAACACAAAACTACTGCTATACCGGTACTCAAGGACATGAGATCAGAAAACACTGTGTCGTCTTGCATTTAAAAATGTCACCAAATAAGCAGTGAGGTAAATATAGATGACAGTAAGAAGAAACTGCTGAAAACGTTAACTTATGAAGTTCTTGATACTTAGAGCCGCAGACGGTAAGTTCCAATATATTTGATTGAACAACACGTGGCTTGGTACTAAACATTTGGAATTATTCCTTTTAAACATTAATTCGTTTGATTTTAACGTTTCCTGTTACCATGGATTCTTCAGAAAGGAGTACGAGTACTTTGAAAAGAATAAAAAACTACTTGCACAATACGATGACCAATAAAAGACTTAACTCTCTTAGCACCATTGCTATTGAAAAACAATTTGTGAAGGAATTGATGAGTGACCAGCTGTTGAAAGACCATGTAGTTGATAATTTTGCAAACAAAAAAACTTGCCGTGTTGAACTACTCTACAAAAAATTTAAGGTAAGACTTTTGCCTACCCATTCATTAACTACTAGCTTCGCCACTGGTTGGAACCATAGTACAGGCACCAACCAATGAAAAGATTAGTCACTAATGTGGCGTATCAAGCTCATATCACTGTCATTAAAGGGTTTGCATTGATTTCAGTAACAAGTAACAGACTATACAGTGGCCACACTTTTTCCTGTGGCTCTTGATTTGAGTTCAGAATTATGTTTGTAATAACTAGAGAAAAGGACTTTCTCACTAAATGTGACTCTTCTGTTGAAGTTGGAAAATTCTCTTTTATCTCATCTATAATATTACTTATATCAAAATAGGGTTTGGTAAATACATGTATAGGCCTACCTGTTTATTAGCCTTCAACTTGTCTGCAAGAGCATAGTTAATTTTATCAATTACTTGTCAATCCTGGTCACTCTGTAACCATCTATTACACATAATAGTAGATAAACATGATTTATTTGTTAATTATTATTTCATAAAGTTAGTTTTATGAATATTCAAATACAGATTTAAGAAAAACACACAGACAAGTAAGTAATCTGGAAGACAAGTAAGTAAATCAGTCTACCTGAAAGGGAAGAAAAATAAAAACGTAAGTCGTTTGATTTCCATTACTGACCTGTATATTATTAGTCTACTTCTATCACTTGTTTCTACAGGAATTGATCTGTCTTGACAACTGAACAAGGAAGTGTATGCATTTTAAATTGTAATGGAAATATGGCTAGACATAAGCAGACATACCCTGAGTTGTAGAAAAGTCTTTGATACAGTTTAACAAATATCTGATTATACAGGATAAACCCGATCATGTAAAAAGGAACAAAAATATGACTGGTACATAGAAGATGAAGAACAGCTTTAAAGAGTTTGCATCCTATTACGATTAAAACCAACCAATATCCAAGAGAATTACAAGTCTTAAATAAAAGATCACAGTGGAGGTGATAGATGTTTATTGATCACAAGTGTGGAATGTACATAAAAGAAAGAGGGAAAGGTTAAGTTCGGTTAAAATTGGGTGCTGGAGGGGAAGTTGTAACTCAACAAGTGGCTAGTCATGGTTGGAAATGATGAAATAAGAAGGTGAACTGGAAGGGATATAAATATTACAGGAACGGTCGAAGTTAAGAAATAAAATTTTATTGCCACCTACATGAAGTGCCTGAAATGAAGATTTTTAAACAACTGTTGAATAAATACAACAAGAAGAAGTAATGGTAGACCATAAATTTCCTGGATCAATGGCATATAAACTGTTATGAACAGCAGGGGCCTTCAAATCACAGGCTGTGAAGACAGAAAATGTTGGCGGATATTGAGATGTGGCAGACACTGAAGCCTGTATCACTATGGTACTTAACTAGTTGCTACTAAATACTTGCTACTGCATTTTATGAGCATTTCTATGTCACAATGTTTTTAGGTAGTGGTTAGAACAGCAAAGTACATAGTTGTGTAGATTGGTTTGATGTTGAAAAGTATTGTGCAGAATGTCATCTGTGAGCATGCGACATGAGGTTTTGAGACACCTTTTGCTGATTGGTGTTAGAGCTTTGTAAGGAGTTGCAGAGTAGCATCAGGAACAAAAATAAATGCATGTGGGTTCAGGAATCAATAGGTAGAATGGGAAAACTGGGAACTTCAACAACACTAATCAGAGAGCTGGCAATTGAGGACCCCCAATTGTACCACATTACATCATGCAGTTAGCCTTACCAAAGTTTCAGGAGTTGCTAGATTTAGTGTCACCAAACTAAATTTGGTTTGTATACGTCTTCTGTTGTGGCACTATGCTTTCAGAGTATTTAATTTTATTCAGTTCATTATGATAAGCACCAAAGAGTGTTTTAATTTTGTTTTTTAAAGCATCTCCCTTTGCTGGTAATCAGGGAAGTTGAAGGTCATCTAGCAACCAAGTGAAAGCAGTTTTATCGTGTCGTGTTTCAAATACTCTATGGATGTAATGTCCCATAGATAATCATATTTTCTATGTATGTTAAGGAATGTAATTATTTCATCACCCGACCATTGTAATGATTCACTCAATGTACATTGAGGAAATATAAAAGATGTGAGTAGAAAAAAAACAGAAAAGTCAGTTTTCTCAAGTTAAGTCTTAAATTATTATCGATTTCCCATTTAAAAAAATGATTGATATTAGTGATTCAGGT
The DNA here is from genome assembly GCA_034769895.1 of Magicicada septendecula. NCBI lineage: Eukaryota > Metazoa > Arthropoda > Insecta > Hemiptera > Cicadidae > Magicicada > Magicicada septendecula. The sequence goes on along the minus strand of CM068372.1, from coordinate 449,041,344 downwards.
GTTGTATGTACTGTGTGCAGCTCCAAGTTTAGTATTGCATTTGGTGCACAGCAATATATGGAAGATTTGGACACTTAAAAACATTTGACAACCATACAGAGTGCAAATACAAGTTAAACTGTAGACTCTTTTAAAAATAAAGTGGCAAAGACTGATGTCCTTGTTATTGGAGAAAATAAACCACATTTTCATAGCACAATGTAAGACATGAACAGAATTTCAGATCTATTGGCTGTCAGTGTAAGCTTATCACCAAGTTGTATGATCAAAGTATAGCAGTCCTAGGACTACCTCTGAGGCCAGAGCAGTTAATGTCCTTGCTTCTAATTGTTTGATGATGTCAGATCTAAACTCGACAAGCCAATTTTGAAACTTTACAATAGATTTGTTTAGCAGTAAGTAGGTCAAGTTGGTGCCAGTTATGTGTAGAATTTTCAATATGACCTAAGGTATTAAGGTCAGGAGTTTAGAGGTTGACAATGTCAGTACAGAAATTGCAAAAACGTCAGATTACAAGTTAAAGTGTTGAAGAACTATGGTTTAGAACATAAATTAGTTTGTTACTGTTTGGACAACCACAAATGCAAATTTTAGAGGGGAACAAAAAAACAACAAAATCTCTCTCTCTCTCTCTCTCTCTCTCTCTCTCTCTCTCTATTTATGCACCTAAGCATTCAAAAAATTTTGACGAAACCGAAACATCGAAGCATGATAATGTTTTTAGGCTTTTGAAACGTATAATGTGGATTATGTTTAGTGGATTACGTAAATCATTTCCAAAGCACAGACGATCACAAACAGAGCATGTAAAACCAAATTTATTCTCACTAAAACGTTTGCTAAACTCAATGTCAGCAGCGATTATTTCTGTCTTGATGCATTTACATATCAAATTCCTAGACTGTGGGGAATCAAAAGTGTGGAAGCGTTACGTTTTTCGATGACGATTTTTGTGGAATGACCCCCGGCCTATAAACATTATATCATGTTAAAATGTTCACAAAAGAGTTCAAAAGAAGTTTGGTAAGAGAATATTAGGCATAGGATGTGCACCATATATGGAACTTCAAAAAAAAAGACTAATTTCATTTTCTGCCTCCCAGGTACTTCTGCTACAACTCAAATAGTCTTTTCTGTACTGAAACATGTGGGGTTCTGAGAAAGTACAGGTGATAGTAGACTAGGTGAAAGCTTGACTGTTTCTTAAAATTAGTTCTGAACTTGAATGTAGTGACTTACATATAAAAAATACAATAAAGGAAGGTAAGACTCTGATGAAAGTGCCCTTTTTGCAAAAATATGACTGGTGCAAGAAAAGTACTGAGGTTGATTGTTATGTAAACTTTATTTAAATTTAAAATATGTCTCTATAAATCTTTTAGCTATTTGCTTGTATTATAATGAACAATGATTTATATTAATAATACTATTATATCAAGAGTAATAAAAATTATAATACAATTTTACACTGTAGAGTTTGTAATTTAAAGTAGGCTACCTAAGGATGAAAATTTGTCCGCAAAAAATATCACTCCCCTACTAGGAATATAACCCAGTATGCTGGTGTCCTTACTTTGTTCTCAGAAATGTGGCCAACCCAGTAAAATGGTTATTAATAATTTTACAGGTTTTTGATTATTCATTCACAACTCGTGTTTTTTAATAATGGCTTTTAGAAGAGAGTACATAATTATAATAAACAGAATGAATGTGTAAACTTATTGACCATGAATGTAAGTGTTACCCATAGATTACCATACAACTTAGGCATTACGTTTTGCTGGCCAATATCGTGATTTGTAAGAAATTAAAAATTCCACGGTAATAGTTCCGATTGACACCCTTGTCTGGAAAAGCCACGAAACGTGCAAAAACCGATGTAGTTTTACGTAAACTACAGACCAAAAATAGGTGCGGAACCGATTAATCCGCAAAACAAATTTTTGAAAAAAATTTATTTTGGGGCTTAAATAACGTAAAAATGCGTTATTTTGTATTTTACATGAAACCTACGTTGTATTTTAGCTCTGTACGCAGAGGTATGCCTTCATTTGCTAGTGCGCAGAGATTAGGTGTTAAACAAATGATATACCTATGTAACGTATGAATATACTGTAGATATATATACTACTTGGAGTCCTAGAGTTATTAATGACTTGAGAATTGTGTAATAAGGTTTGAAGGGCGAAGCCCCGAAGACGGGCGGTCTAGGCATTGTCAAGTTACGCGCGCGAAGTCTGTGAAGCCCGCCGATGGGCCGAGCGGCACCTGAGGTGCCGTTGGACATTAAAGCATTGAGTTCTGTTTCAAAAAGAGTGATGTATAATTTTGTTGCGGCCGTAGGCCGGCCAAGCATATACAATTTTGATGTAATAAAGTTGTTTAGAGGAAGTACCGTACGTGTTTTTAGCCTGTAGTTTACGTAAAACCTCCATTAAAGCATGTAGTTTACGTAAAGACTACGAGAGTAAACATTTATTAATTGTAACGTTATTTTGCATCTAATATGAATAATAGAATACACTATGTAAGGTACGTTATTGTATTTCAGTGTTGTATTGCTATAAGTAAGTTTGCATTTTTTTCGCAACTTGCAAATAAAAAGTTCAAGTTTTTCGTTTCCGCACCTAGGCTTGACCCGTAGTTTACGTACAAACACAAGAAACCCGGGTATACCGAAACCCGTTTTTTTAGGTTTCGTGGCTTTTTCAGACAAGGGTGTCCATCGGAATTGTTACCTTTATTTATATAACTAAGCGTCAGATTATGCTGAAAGACTTTTATTTTCTACGTTGTAAGCATGGATGTTTATATACTAACAATGTTATATTAACATCCATGGTTGTAAGCTATGTTGTTTGTATGTAAGTTTTGCATTGTTTGATTAGTATGGCACTGAATTGAAATTTGAATAATGTGTTAATATGGTGAATAACATAGTTTGTAGTTACTTATTTATCAATTAATTATTGTTAGCGTGTTTTCGAAAAGTGTATTACCTGCAGCGGTGTATTGAATAGTTTATATTAGTAAATTATAAACTAAATCATAGCAGTCGAGTATACTTACGAAGGTCTAAGGTAATTTACTTATGAAAAGACAACTGGACGTTAGGTTAAGGTGGAAATAACGATAATATTCATTGGTGGGTATGAAGTATAATTACGGATAATTTAATTTGTAATATATACCTAATGGAGACTCATTATCAAAAATTAATTTCAGTTTGGATGTGGTTCTTCGTTGTGTTGATGACATTATCCACAAGCTAGAAGAATTACTCGATTGTACGTTAAAATATCTTCCGTTACAGTAAAAAGTTACCAAGGTTTTCTGTTTACTTTTTATTTCCGTTTTAATGTCTGAATTAATAATTCCAACTTTCATATCAGCAAATATAAATGACAGACTTTTTTCAGGCCTGCATATGCTGTAAACACAAAATGTCTAGACTAAGCTTGGAGGTTGGTAGCTCTAAAGGTACCCTAATTTAATGTATTGGATTTAACCAGTATAAGAGTGCGTCATAAATGTACCGAAAGTAATGGCATAGTCAAATATTGTTATACAATGTACAGGACAAGTTCAAGAGTAAATGTAACCGTTTTGGCTTGCATAACCCACACCTGGGCAAACATAACCTCACCTTGCCTGCATAACTAACTACTACCATAAGGTGACAAATAACTATAAATATGAAATAGTGAAACATACAGATATTCAACAGAATACGGAAAATTGCTGTTAGTGGCATTTATGGAAAGTATCAGTAGATGAATATATTTTTAGGCATGTGAATATAAGTAAATATGTGATGACTTCTCAAAACTATGCTTGTGTGATAGTGTTTTCACAAGCGGTTCAATGCACATTCAAAATTGAACTGTAGTTACTCAGGTTAACAACAATTTGAAATAACAAATATGAATTTATTACAGTTCTTACAAATGAAAACAAGAAAATTATGATGCTCACTATATTATTTTATTGTTGTATTGGAGTGTTAGTGGTCTCAAATATTTCTACTAGTAATTTCATACAAACCACTATGTTGTCTTTGGTATTGACGAGCGCTTTCGGCAGTCAAGCCATCTTCAGGTCATTTACCAACAGAGAAATATGAAACTGTTCGCTTCTTATACATCGTTTTACCGGACCTATCTAACCCCACCCCCTGATGGAGTAGAGTCTTAATTAGCTCCACCCATAGTGGGTTGTCTTACATTACTAATTTTGTAGCCGTTACAATTTACGTTAACTCATTTTCTACTCTTTTTTGTTGTCTAATAAGCTGCTAAATATTTCTTCATTTTCAAATGTGGTTTTTATATTCATTAGTCGTTTTTCATCTTTATTTCTTATTTTTAATATTTCCACTTCTTCCTTTAATTTCCTTTCTCTTTCTTTACTAATCACTTTTATTATCTTATAATTAACAACTGGGTCTATGAATTTATGTCCTTCTTCTATAAAATGCCTAGCGTATAATGAATTCGTCGTTAACTCTCCTTCCCCCCTCCTATGTTCTTTAAATCTCTGGCAAAATTGACGACCCGTTTCGCCCAGATATACTTTTTCACATTCCCCACAACTAAGCATATATACTCCACTTTTCTTCAATATATCTTCTTCGGCAAAATTCGTAGTTTTTATTATATCAAACACAGTTTTCGATTTTTTTAACTGCTACCTCTATATTATATTTTCTAAAACATTTTTGTATCTTTCTTGTGTCGTAACCTATATAAGATATGGATCCCTTATACTCCTTCTTTTCTTTACTATTCTCATTTTTTGTTTCTTCACTTCGTTTTATATTATTAAATATTTTATCTACTACATTCGTATTATACTTGTTGTTTTTTACAATTATTTTTATTCGTACTATTTCTTTCTGTTTTTCTCATCTTCTATACAACTGTTTATTCTATGACAGAAATTATTTATCGCTGCCATTTTATACTGTATTGGATGGTATGAATCATTTGGTATTATAACATCCGTATATAAACTAAAATAAACTAAAATTTGACATTTATAATAAAAGCACTTATACGGATGTTGTCACAAAGCACTTATGACAGATAATTTCTGTCATAGAATAAACAGTTGTATAGAAGATGAGAAAAACAGAAAGAAAGAAATAGTACGAATAAAAATAATTGTAAAAAACAACAAGTATAATACGAATGTAGTAGATAAAATATTTAATAGTATAACACGAAGAGAAGAAACAAAAAATGAGAATAGTAAAGAAAAGAAGGTGTATAAGGGATTATCTTATATAGGTTATGACACAAGAAAGATACAAAAATGTTTTAGAAAATATAATATAGAGGTAGCAGTTAAAAAAATCGAAAACCATGTTTGATTAATAAAAATACGAATTTTGAAGAAGAAGATATATTGAAGAAAAGTGGAATATATGCTTAGTTGTGGGGAATGTGAAAAAGTGTATCTGGGTGAAACGGGTCGTCAATTTTGCCAGAGGTTTAAAGAACATAGGAGGGGGGAAGGAGAGTTAATGACGAATTCATTATGCGCTAGGCATTTTATAGAAGAAGGACATAAATTCATAGACCCAGTTGTAAATTATAAGATAATGAAAGTGATTAGTAAAGAAAGAGAAAGGAAATTAAAGGAAGAAGTGGAAATATTAAAAATAAGAAGTAAAGATGAAAAACGACTAATGAATAAAAACTACATTAGAAAATGAAGAAATATTTAGCAGCTTATTAGACAACAAAAAAGAGTAGGAAATGAGTTAACGTAAATTGTAACGGCTACAAAATTAGTAAAGTAAGACAACCCACTATGGGTGGAGCTAAGTAAGACGCTACTCCGTCAGGGGGTGGGGTTAGATAGGTCTGGTAAAACGGTATATAAGAAGCGAACGGTTTCATATTTCTCTGTTGGTAAATGACCTGAAGATGGCTTGACTGCCGAAAGCGCTCGTCAATACCAAATACAACATAGTGGTTTGTATAAAATTACTAGTAGCACTATATTATTATTGAAACGATTTATTATATAATTTGTATTGAACTGAACTAAAGCAAATAAAACTTTTTGCAGACTTCCAAAACAAAATAAAACTTTCAGATTCGGAACACTTTTTGTTTAGATATTATTGTCAGTATATGTTTTATGTATGTAATACCCATTTTTACTTAAGTCAATGTGTTTAATGTAAAGGCAGTGCAGTTCAGCTTGAACAGTAACAGCAACAGAGCCATGTTATGTTGTGCATGAAATAGCTTTGTGGCGGAGGGGGCATAAAGTAGTTTTATAGTTCTTGTAAGAAATTTATTTTCAAAACGGATTGTATATAATATTTCTGGTTTGGTCAGCACTGTATTGTATTAAGCCAATACATGACATTAGATATTATTAAAATACACAAAGTAAACTAAAAATCTATTACATAAATGTGTATATTAACCAGCTACTGAATATTATTATTTGGCCATGCACAGCCATTTATTATAAACAAACAGTTCAACATAAACATAATATGATTGCAAGGTGGATATCCCTAATTTCACTATGTTAAATTCTGAAAATTGAGATGCATTTTTCAAAGAAATAACAAAATATAAAATATAATTGTTTTTAATCCTACATTATCTTTTATATAACATCAGTATTGACACTTGGGAATGCACAAGAAATTCAGATTTGGTGCTCTTTCACTTTGCCATTCATAGCTGATGTTAAGATGTCCTTCCCATACCAACAAATAAATGTTGTCAATTCTTATCAGCTTACACAAATGTCTCTTTTCAGTAATATAACACATCACGTTTTGGATCTGTTAGCTGTTTTTGTATGTGGTTTGTTTTAGTAATGTGTTATTAGGCTGTCAGAAATTATATCAGTGACATGAATATCAATAATGTTACCCTTCATGTTACTGGAAAACTCTTCAAAGTGGTCTCAGCGGATCATGAATTCAATCAATCCCAGTTCTCCTTTTTATATGCAGTTTACAAACTATGAAATATTGTTCCATTGTCCATTATGGTATTTCAAGTCATTAAAAATTATAATTTCTACACGATTTTTAATATTATTTGTCAAAGATTTTCTGTTTAAGACCAGATTAAATTTACTGCACTGTGAAAGCTGTAAATAAGATGAAACGCATCTTCAGACTAGATAAAGCAGAACAAATATTTCAACTCTTTAAATCTGTCAAACGCTTCAAACTTCCATTGTAAACAACAGTTTGCTAGTAGTTTTGCAGTGTATTCCCACAGCTGTCAATTTGGAAGTTATGTGAAACAGAGTATACTGTATAACTTCTGCAAACATTTTGACTCTGAGATTTCATAAAAATTTTAGCATTCAATTGATAAGCAGTTGTTGTTTCCTTCTCAAAATAATTCTAAAATTAGCCTATATCAAAAGGTAAATAGGAATTTAAAAACAGTCTGTGTCAAAATAAGTAACATGGTATGACGAACTGATAAAAAAATTGTGGACACATGTTTGTATGGCTTCAAAGAAAAGTTTACCTTTATGGGGAAAACATTTTTTCCAGGAATCATCAGTATAGTTAGCACTGTAGGTTGAATGCTCTTCTGTACGTTAGCTCATTCCAATTACATGTGCAGAAGTAATGTGACTTTTCCTTTACGTAAGTGGTCTCGGTATCTCCTTTCAACCAAGAACACTTTATTGTATTAAATGAAGTACCTTGCCCAATTAAGCAATGGCATCCTCATTGGTTAAACTGAGGTCTGACAATGGGAAGACATTATTTATTAATAAAGATAGGCCTATGTGTATTTAATCTAAAAGTGTCCTCAATGTAGATGTTAATCTTGTTCTAACTTGTGAGTGGTGTAGATTTAGTCTTCATTGATTGCCAACTTGTTTTCATTTGTTTCAGGTGTTAACAAGATCAATTTATTCATCATCTGACAAATGGAAGAGATCAAATTTGAGGACAAGGTATAAAGTTTAGAAATAAAAATAAATTTTTTGCTGTTTAATGTATGTATTAAGTTGATACACGTGTTATATACACGTATTTTATACGCACATTCATTTCTTATATTAATAATAGTTTATTTATCATCATATTGATTTGTAATTAATTGCTATACAGAATATGATTTATACATGTATTCTTTTGTGTAGGGTTCGCATTGACAATATGCATTTTCCATAACCTCCTAACTTTCAATCAATTCTCTTCCTCCCTCATCCAATTTAGACTTGTAGTCTGTTTGTTAGTTCCGATAGTTCCGAAGTAGCAAAACTGATTTTTTGATCTGCCAGTTCTCTGTCTTTGTGTTGGCCAATTATGTCAACATACTAATAATACTATTCTATCATCACTCATTCTCTTGTGTTGTCCACTCTGGTAGTCCTGTCCTCTGCAAGTCTTCCTGGTATTCTCCTAAACTCCATACTTGTGACATCTCATTTCACTGCTTTGACTTGCATTGTCTCACTCCCAGTTTCTGCAGAATACATCAGTATTAGATGTATTATGTCTTATGTTATATCTTATATGTATTATTAGTATTATATATATAAAAGTCAATATTAGACATGTAATTGATGTACATATTTAAACCTGTGTGTTTTGCCTCAAATGTTTGTTAGTCAGATAGTAAGAGCCAGGCACACAACTGGCTGACTATTCTATGAGTGATCATGACTTGGATTTGAATTTTTTATCTGACCACCCGCAACCGTTATCTATACAATTGCTTCCTTCAGATTTTATGTACACGACTTACCTGTTCGTGGGGAGTGAGGTTAACCCTTCTTACTAAGCCACTGCTCTCAAGATTAGTTATAAACAAGTCAGGCAGGACACGGTAGGCATGCTGCTTTTAACTGTATAATTAACGAACTATTAATGTAGAAAGTGTGTTAATAAGTTTACACTACAGTAGACAGTAGATAATTAATTACATTTAACTTAATTAAATTGTTATCTTTCTGTAATATCATTAAAGTTCATATCACCTCATCATAACTAATAAATTTTAATGCAACAATATACGATTGAAATCCATTTGAAACATGGCTTTTCGTAGATAAGATCATTTATCCTTTCATATACCTTACAGGTATATACTATGGCAATTTGGAAAGTTCACGACCTAATAATAAAAGACTTACCAGTATTTTTTTGTTTTGGAATCACTTGTCATATTTCAGCATAGTCTCCATGTAGTTGAACACATTTGGTTTAGTGATGCTCCAGTGCTTTTATCCCATTCAGAAGTTTGATTGTTCTAGGTCCTCTGATAACCGTTTACTGCCGCTTTCAGTCATCTCCAGATAAATCCCTCCCTCCCCAGGGATTTCCTGAGTTTTGGGAATAATTAAAATTAAATAGAGCTAAGTCAGGCGAGTAAGTGTGATGTTGCAACATATTGTATTTGTCTTAAAAACAATGCTTATCTGAGGTCTTCCATTATCCTACTACAAAATTATCTGTTTATATACTAAACCTGGCCCTTTTTTACAAGTATTTTCATTTATTTGGTCTAAAAGGTTAGAATATCAGTCTTTATTTTTTGGCACATCCATGATAATCTCTTAACAACATTCTCTTAACCACGCAGAAAATCAATTCATACCTTTCCAACAGACAAAATTGACTTTCCTTTTTTTTTGTTTACATGACTGTAATTAACAGTGCAGCAGACCAACATGTTGCTTTACAGCTGTTCATGAGGCAAATGTGGTGTCACCTGATGTCTCTGACATGTTTCTCAGACTCTTCGTATCTTCTTCTTTGGCTCTTCCTGAACCATCTTCTTTATCTGTGAGAACTTACAGAATCCCACAACCGAACAGTCAACCTGGGTACTCTAGTCTCTGCCTTCCTCTGCAGTACTCCCCACTCACTGGATGCCCATCAGCAAAGTCATTACTGGGTCTCAACCAGTAGTGACCCACCACACTGTCTCATCTTCACAAACCTCTCCATTCACCCATTGTTTCCAGAACCTGTTCATTTTTGTTTTCTAATTACTTTGTCCATCCAGTATATTTTTAATATTCTCCTACAGCAGCAGATTTCAAATGCTGTGGTTGTGTCTTTCACTTTTCCCTATTGTCTAGGTTTCACATTGTAACCCCTCTTTCCTCTCTATGCTTTAACTAAAAAAAATTTTGTTTGTATTTATTTTTTTTTGTATTTATATATATATATATTTTTTTTTGAAAGAGAAGCCACAAGTTATTTAAAACTAGGCGAGAGCCTAGAGAAGCCAAAAATGCGCTGGGTCCAGTATGACGGGACTTGCAATGAAACTCAGCTGTTAATTAACAATAACATTCTTTTCATTGTTGCCCCCATAATTCGTTACATGTAAATATCCCACAAATCACATAATTATCACATGGCAATCAGCAATAAACCACAAAATACATAGTAAATAAATAGTGTTCACATGTCCTTAATTGTGTCAATAGACAATATCTATATCTCTATATATACATATATATATCAAGCAACATTCCGTAAATTATATAAATTTCCCCCCCCTTGTTACTAACACTTAACATTGACATCACATACAGAAACATAAAGACACATAGACTCATAATTATATACACATATTATAGACACCTAATACCCTTATAATACCCATGTTCGACCTGACCGACAGGCAGTGTTTCTGCAAAGCCCCAAGACCGGCAATCATAAATGTTCAACTTCCAGTCACCATAATTTATTAACTTCCATTAATTTAAATATTAAAAAAAAACCACCAAAAGGATGATAATAACTAACAAAGCATAAAGATAGACCGGACTGCCCATATGAATTGACACATCTGATAATTGGCCCATTATGAGCATATGAAAATCTTTAAGTTTCTTGCACAGTATATAAGTGGGAAAAACCCTCATCACGTGAGTTTAAGCAATTGCTATTATTTTCTAAAATGTTAATTTTGTGTTAAAATCCCGATGGATACATGTATCAGGAAATTGTTCCTTAATGAAAATGATTTAATTCCACTGACAAGAATTAGTGGCATCAATATGCTTTTACAAGGTCAAAAAAAATTAATAAGTACATGCTTTTACAAGGTCAAAAATTAATCAGTATATGCCCACAAAATATAAAATTTCCTTTCTCTTAAAGTCAGATTGCTGTGTATAATTGATATTATAATAACCGCTTGTTGTGCCCTAGCAGATGTGGAAGTGCGCCAGCATGTACCCGACCATATGTGCAGGAATCAAACCTGCCTTAAACTGAATGAACATGTGCCTGACAAAAAACTATGTCCCTTTTTACCCCCAGAAAACAGCCTGAAAAACGAAACCCCCAGCCCTTACATGTTAACCGAAATGAAATCAAAATATGAACCCGTTCTGAACCAGCCGGAACAGAACCCCTAACATGTGACTTAAATTTTAGAATGAATACTGTAATGACTAAGGCTTTTGTATATATTGTAATGGTACATAATCCGGTCCCAGTAAATTAACTAATGATAATAAAGGTCAGAAATGGGTAAAGCTAAAGCTCGCTCAAAATTAATTTATATCACTCAACCTGATAAACATTTCGAGTGGTATACAGTGTAAAGTGAGTTCTAGTGTACCCATTGAGGTGGAAAGCAAAAGTGAAAGTAACTTATTACCAAACTGTACTGTATGTTTGGATATTCTAAGACTATAATAGTAGGATGTAATACTACTAATTGATGTTTGTAATTTTATGTATTTATTGTAATTTATAATGAATGGACAACCACTTGTTATATATAAGTTAATGTTATATTTTTTAAAATATTTGTGTTATAAAATAGGATAACCCAGGGTTAGTTTTAAAGGACATAAAAATTTAATTACTAAAAGATAATAATAAATGAAAATAATACTATGAGGGAAATGGCAACAGGAAGTAGGGCCGTGTATGAATACTATTTGAAACTAAATAAATAATATATAAATGTATTTAAAAATAATAAAATGATAAAATACTTATATACAATATCATAAGAAAATTAACCAAAATTTATTATGTAAACTAAATGTGTATAGAAACCGGAATGAAAAAGAATTATTTTTTCATAAATAAAATATAAATTTATAATAATTACAAAATGCCTGCATAATAAAAAATACTATGTGTTACTAAGCATCATGAAAAATAACAAGTATTGTTAAGATAAAAAAATTTTGAGGAAGACGGTAGAGTTGGAAAACGATGCAACTTTTATTATAAAGAAATAACCTTTTTTGGAACGTTGGGGGAGTTAAAATTAACGCAAGATTCACAAACAGCATGACCACTATCTAATTATACCTGATTAATCCAAATTAAATGGTTATATTCATTAAAAACAGTGAATGAAAATCTTCTGGGGATCCAATATGGTGCAGCCTAGTTCCCGTTGACAATCGTAAAACAATCCAGACGAAAAGGAAAATATAACGCAAGACGGACCTCACCACAGAATAAAACTTCAATCCAGTAAGAACAATACGGAGCAAGGTAATATAAACATTTTTTCGTAATAATTCCAGAAGAAAACTCAATTTTAATGGTGAAATAGAACAAAAAATAATTATTAGATCATATGTTTTTCAAAGTAAACAAATACATGCTGCTCTCTTACGGCAATTCCGGAAACTACAGACTATATAAAAAATAAACAAAATTATTTATTAATTTTTCGATATTTGTAAAGCGTAGCAATTATCCATTTCTGACACTCTCGTAACACAAAGAATCTACCCTGAACCCTGGGGAATTATTCAGAATTATGTATTAACTGATGATTTTTATTATAGCGTAAAAATTGTGTAATTAACACCATATATGTTTTGCTCCTTAAACGACTCTCTGTTTACTCAGTAAAGTCGAGATGATGTTTTTTTTTGAGATAAGATTAATTGTGATACTTATATTTTGGTGGAAGGAGATAAAAGGTCAATAATAAATAAAGCAATATTATTGAAAATTAATCTGGAATAATAAAGTGTTATATTTTATTGTAGTGGATAGATATAAGAAATTTCAGCATATCAGACAGAAGAAATCGTCTCAACTGAGAGGAAATAATGATACTTACTCTCTCTTCTGCATAAGGCTGAACTACTTCACTCCGTGACCCCAAATCACACACTCTCGATTTCACTTCAGATTGAGTAAAACAAAAATAAACAAAATCCTTTATTTTTACCTTTTAAAAACAACGTCAGTTAGTATAATTCATAAGAAGCGACTGCGGTGAGGCGGAAACATTAACTCCAGTATCGCTACAAAAACAAGTACGTTACAAGTTTGGCGAACCCAACATTAGGGGCTTGACTGAAGGTGGACGTTTCGCTAGTACCTCAAAGAAACCGCACGATACAGAATTGGCGCTCAACGTAAAAGGGCGGTAATTAGAAAAGAATTTTGATATTTAATAAAAATATATACCAAAAAATCTAATTATCGTTGGCAGTTACGAGAAAACAAGAAATGCATAATACCCGAGGTCAATCGAAGAAGAGGGCAGAAGAAAAGGAGATTGAAGAAGGTGGACAGGAACAAGAAATAGAATTAGTTACGGACAGTGAAATGGACCAACAGACAGGTGATACAGAAGAAACCGAAGTAGTTATGGATACGGAAAAGGAAATAGTGGAAGAGGATGCCCAAGGGGACCAACCAGAAAAAGCGGAAGCCAGAAGAGAACCAGATTGGCAAGAAATGATGAGGATGATGATGGAGAAAATTTATAGCATTAAGGAAAGCAATAAACAAACCATAAATGAGAACTCAAGGAAACAAAATGAAACCTTGAGCGAGAAATTTGATAAAATAGATGAGAACTCAAGGAAACAAAATGAAGCCTTGAGTGAAAAATTTGACAAAATAGATGAGAATTTTAAGAAACAGGAAGAGAACTCTAGGAAGCAAAATGTAACTTTGAGGGATAGTTTAAAACAAATTGAGAAAATAAACGAAGAAAATTTAAAACAATTTGAGAGTAAATTGGAGAGTTTCAACAAAGAATTAAGAGAAAATCTAGAGAGTAACATTGAACTGGTCAGTAATACGCTAAGCCAAAGGGTAGATGAATATAAGGAAGAGGCAGAGAAGAAATTAATAGAAACTAACCAAAGATTAGATAAAACTGAAGAGAAAATGGAACTAATTAAAACAGGAGTCGAGGCACGAATGGAAAAGGAAGAACAAGATAATCAAGTTCGTGTAATGGCCATACGACAAGAAAACGATGACCAGTTAGACAGTATCAAAAGCAGTCTAAACTGTAAATTTTCAGAGTTTCATAAAACAGTAGAGAATGTAAAAAATCAGTGTGATAGCCAAGCAGAGAAATTAGATAGTTTGCAACAAATACAAACCAATTTTCAATGTGATGTAGATAGAATAAGTGCTAGATCCGCATGCAGCAGTCATCATGTTTATCCAGATAATAAGGAAAGTGTAAACTTTCGGGATTATCGCAGAAACCCACTTGAATTTGTAGGGAGAGTAGATGAAATTTTGAACCGATCAAAGGAGAATCGATGGAATATGATAAAAGGTCTATTAGACGAATCGTTCAAAAATATCAATGATAATTGGTGGACAGCAATTAGGAACGAGGTGTGTGATTATGGGGGTTTTAAAACTATGTTCAAACGTAAGTACTGGTCAGAATCAGTACAAAACATTATTAGGGATGATATCTGTCATGGTAGGTATGATCGTACAGTGGGACAAACACCTACTGCTTACTTTTTGGGGAAGGTGTGTATCGCAAAGTACTTAGACCCTAAGATACCTGAAGAGTGTCTAGTGACCAAAATGGCGTATCATTTTGAAGAGAAAATCATAAGTGCACGCTTGAGTGACAAATAAAAACTATTGAAGGCATGGAAACGCTGCTAGAAAATTATGAACAGGAATCTTATTATAGGAGAAGTAGATGGAGGACAGGGAATACCGAGGAGCGGAGGAATGAACCACCAAGAGAGAATCAGCCCCGAGTGAATTATGTACATGCTAATAACAATTATTTCAACAATAGATATCGCGGAAGATGGTCTAATAATAATCGACAGAATTACAGACATGATTCTTATCATCGAGACGAAGGTCCACCAAGGAGTATGAACATCGAGCAACCTAGATCCAGAGAGAGTGATGGAGAAAGGATACCGACAAACAATAGTCAACATAATGAAAATGTTGAAGCCACCAATAGTAATGATGGAAATAGGGGAAACGGGTACCAGCAGTGAGAAGATGTGATTGCCCATCACTGCTAGAAACCACAGGGCACAGAATTTACCATACACCCAATTATAATATTAATTTGAATCAACCAATAACCATTATCAGAAATAATTTTCTAAAAAATATACAGTCCGAGTTAATGGAAGAAAGAGTAATTAAAGAGTCATCACCAAACAATGACATAGTCTATATACAAATAAAATTAAATGGAGTGTCAGCAGAGGCCATGATTGATACAGGAGCCAATATTTAAATTATTGATCAATTAGAATTAGATCGTATTACTGAGTTAACTACTGAGAAAATACCTACTTTACCAATTAACAATTTAACAATTGTTGGTGCTACCGGGAAACAAAATAAAACAATCAAAAAACAAGTGTCTTTGAATGTTACCACTAATGGAATAGGAATACCTATGGGATTTTTAGTAGCTAAAGGGCTACCGTTTAGGGTGTTAATAGGGTGTGATATGCTACGGCGACACACTGCAATTATAAATCTGGCCAGGGGTATAGTAACCCTGAGCACAGAAAATGGTGAGTTAACGGCTGAGATAATTGGTAGCCAAAGTGCCCCTCAGTGTCCGAGCTCATTTTTTGTTAGGGAGGATAATAGATTAACCCTAGGTAACAATATAAAAGTAACAGAATCAAAGATTTGGAAAGAGAAGATAGAAGAAATAATGGAGTTTCAGAATAGGCAGGCACCGGAAATAATTAGTATAGAACAGAAACAACAACTTATAAAAATTTATAATAAATATAAACCAGTATTCTCAGAATCACCAGGAAAAGCAAAAAACTTCTTGTGTGAACTAAAATTTAAAGAAAATTAAATTTTAATAAACGATCATACCCTATTGCTCAAGCTTTGAAAGAGGCAGCAAGGAAGGAAATTCAAAGAATGATATTAGAAGACATAATTGAAAGAAGTAGTTCTCCATATACCAGCCCATTGGTAGCTATACCGAAGAAAGATGGTCAAGTTAGACTATGTCTCGATGCTCGGGAGTTGAATAAAATGCTCATTAACGATCGCACGTCTCCAGGGGAGATTGAGGAGATAATGAAAAGATTCTATGGATGCAAGTACATGAGTACTTGGGATGCAGTCTGTGGATACTGGCAAATAGAATTGCACCCTAACAGCAGACAATATGTTGCTTTCATATTCGAAGGACGAAATTATCATTTTAAGCGCTTGCCTTTTGGATTGGTAAATTCTGTGGCTGTGTTCATCCAATGCATGGACCAAATTTTGGGTAAGGAAGTTTTAGATTTTACTACCATATATGTGGATGACATATTAATTACGTCTTGTACTTGGGAGGAGCATTGTAACCGAGTGGAAACAGTGTTAGATAAACTTTTGCAACATAATATAACTTTAAAACTGGATAAATCTAAATTTATCACACATGAACTACCGTTTTTAGGGTTCATTTTATCTGCTACTGGAATTAAACCATCTCCTGAAAAGGTAAAGGCTATTCAAGATTTTCCCAAACCAAGAAACCTGAAACAATTACAATCCTTTTTGGGGATATGCAACTATTATAGAAAATTTCAACAGAGTTATTCAGAAATAACAGCTAAATTTCAATGTTTACTTTCAAAGAAAAACAAGTGGAAATGGGAAGAAAGTGAAGATAATAATTTCCAGATAGTAAAAAATAAATTTCTTGACTGCATCATGTTACATCACCCAAATTTTAATAAACGTTTTTTCATAAATTGTGATGCTAGTAACATTAGCCTTGGGAGTGAGCTATATCAGGAAGATGAAGAAGGAAATCATGGCGTTATCAGTTTTGCAAGCAGAGTACTGAGTAGTTGTGAAAGAAATTATACAGTAACTGAAGAGGAACTGCTGAGCGTGTATTAAGGGAAGTTGGCAGAATTCTACGCACCTACTGTCATCAAGAACATAAAAACTGGAGTCAGTATATCGAACCAGCCGAGACTTTTCTTAATTGGTCATACCATGACACTATCGGTACTAGCCCTTATCAGATAATGTTTGATAAACCACCACCAAGAGAAATTATGTCATTGATAAATTTCCCTCCAGGAGAGAGAGTAGAATTCAACCAAGTGGAAATGCACAACAGAGTGTTGCATAAAGTGGAACTTCAACAAAAAAGAGATCAGGGAAAAAGGAGAAGATTGGATACATACCAGTTGGGAGATAAAGTACTAATAAAAAATAGACAGCTACCCAGTTCCATAGAGGGTATTGCTCGGAAGCTATTGCTACTTTATACTGGCCCTTACATCATAACCCAGGTGAAGGGGAATAATACTTACGAAATTAAAACAATTAACCATAATAAAATAAAGGGAGTGTATAATCAATCAGAAATGAAACACTATTATGAAGACAAAGTCAAGACCATTGGGAGACTTGAAACAATCAATAATTTATTTCTATCAACAAGTTGAACTAAAATAAATTTGTTCTAGTGGGGGGGCTTTATGTAACGGTACATAATCCGGTCCCAGTAAATTAACTAATGATAATAAAGGTCAGAAATGGGTAAAGCTAAAGCTCGCTCAAAATTAATTTATATCACTCAACCTGATAAACATTTCGAGTGGTATACAGTGTAAAGTGAGTTCTAGTGTACCCATTGAGGTGGAAAGCAAAAGTGAAAGTAACTTATTACCAAACTGTACTGTATGTTTGGATATTCTAAGACTATAATAGTAGGATGTAATACTACTAATTGATGTTTGTAATTTTATGTATTTATTGTAATTTATAATGAATGGACAACCACTTGTTATATATAAGTTAATGTTATATTTTTTAAAATATTTGTGTTATAAAATAGGATAACCCAGGGTTAGTTTTAAAGGACATAAAAATTTAATTACTAAAAGATAATAATAAATGAAAATAATACTATGAGGGAAATGGCAACAGGAAGTAGGGCCGTGTATGAATACTATTTGAAACTAAATAAATAATATATAAATGTATTTAAAAATAATAAAATGATAAAATACTTATATACAATATCATAAGAAAATTAACCAAAATTTATTATGTAAACTAAATGTGTATAGAAACCGGAATGAAAAAGAATTATTTTTTCATAAATAAAATATAAATTTATAATAATTACAAAATGCCTGCATAATAAAAAATACTATGTGTTACTAAGCATCATGAAAAATAACAAGTATTGTTAAGATAAAAAAATTTTGAGGAAGACGGTAGAGTTGGAAAACGATGCAACTTTTATTATAAAGAAATAACCTTTTTTGGAACGTTGGGGGAGTTAAAATTAACGCAAGATTCACAAACAGCATGACCACTATCTAATTATACCTGATTAATCCAAATTAAATGGTTATATTCATTAAAAACAGTGAATGAAAATCTTCTGGGGATCCAATATGGTGCAGCCTAGTTCCCGTTGACAATCGTAAAACAATCCAGACGAAAAGGAAAATATAACGCAAGACGGACCTCACCACAGAATAAAACTTCAATCCAGTAAGAACAATACGGAGCGAGGTAATATAAACATTTTTTCGTAATAATTCCAGAAGAAAACTCAATTTTAATGGTGAAATAGAACAAAAAATAATTATTAGATCATATGTTTTTCAAAGTAAACAAATACATGCTGCTCTCTTACGGCAATTCCGGAAACTACAGACTATATAAAAAATAAACAAAATTATTTATTAATTTTTCGATATTTGTAAAGCGTAGCAATTATCCATTTCTGACACTCTCGTAACACAAAGAATCTACCCTGAACCCTGGGGAATTATTCAGAATTATGTATTAACTGATGATTTTTATTATAGCTTAAAAATTGTGTAATTAACACCATATATGTTTTGCTCCTTAAACGACTCTCTGTTTACTCGGTAAAGTCGAGATGATGTTTTTTTTTGAGATAAGATTAATTGTGATACTTATATTTTGGTGGAAGGAGATAAAAGGTCAATAATAAATAAAGCAATATTATTGAAAATTAATCTGGAATAATAAAGTGTTATATTTTATTGTAGTGGATAGATATAAGAAATTTCAGCATATCAGACAGAAGAAATCGTCTCAACTGAGAGGAAATAATGATACTTACTCTCTCTTCTGCATAAGGCTGAACTACTTCACTCCGTGACCCCAAATCACACACTCTCGATTTCACTTCAGATTGAGTAAAACAAAAATAAACAAAATCCTTTATTTTTACCTTTTAAAAACAACGTCAGTTAGTATAATTCATAAGTGGCGACTGCGGTGAGGCGGAAACATTAACTCCCGTCTCGCTACAAAAAGAAGTACGTTACAAGTTTGGCGAACCCAACATTAGGGGCTTGACTGAAGGTGGACGTTTCGCTAGTACCTCAAAGAAACCGCACGTTACAATATATATATATCAAAAAAAATTTTAAGAGTAAAAAAAACTCTGGCACGCTCCCCTAGTGCTGCACACAATTACAAACATAGTACTTAGATTTATGGAGTTAAATTATTAAAGTCACATGATGTTCATAATGAATGAAGAAACAAACTACGCAATACTGTCTGTTCGGGTCTGAGAGTCTGTTGTTTCGATGCGAGCTGGAATGGAACTGGCTTAAGCAGTTACAATGCAACAAACAGCAAAACTCGCCAATAGATGGTGTGCGCCGTTTCAACAGTGCCATCCCAATATCGCGGCTCACCGACGTTAATATACGAGTTTACGAATTTTATAATACCTTCGATCGCCGGGTTAGGCAAACACCGGCACAACATGCAGCTTCTATAATAGCATGCTGCAAATATATAATTTGAGGAATTTCTTCTTAATTTGAATCCAGTATTTGACAGTAGCAAATTTGTTTCTCCATCTGGCCTGTGCTCTGACACTGATTCCTCTCAGTTATCCTTACCAGTTTTAATATTTACCTATTTTTGTTCCTGATTCTCCTCTTTCCCCTAATAATTTTTTATAATATTCAATAGTGGTCTCAATTCACCTTGTTTTCTGTGAGTAGATACCATACCATCAGAAACTCTTAACTCTTTACACCATTAACTCTTAATTTTTACACTCTTTCCATGAAATGTTATTATGGTCTTGAACATCTTTATGGTTTCCTTTACAGCCTCTTATAAAGCATTCTCGTATAATGGTAATGAATTTTTTTTAAAGTAAATTTTAATTCCTTGTTATTTTTAGGATGTTTTAACCGTCAGTGTAAAGAAAGAAGCAGATCCAGAAGAGGCTGAGACTGAACAGGTAATGTGCATAACCAGTATTTAGCCCATAGCTAATGTGTTAGGTTGTTCTGTGTCATGTACTACTAGACATTTGGATCACATTCATTTGTAGATATGTAATTAAAACTCAACAGAATACACAAACTGTATCATACTGTTGTATACATATAAACTACATGAGATTAAGTAAGTAAAATCGCACACTTGTGCGAGCGCGCGCGTGCACACACACCATGTAGGTACAGAGTATAGATATTTATTGCAAAAGTTGGTGATTCTATATATTTCATATTTAGTATTGATCATCTCTTTATATAGTACTCTATAACTCACTGAGAAGACAAAGTAAATTTTATAATTGTTCAATTTGCAGGATGTATTCCCAGTTATAAATTCTGTCCTAAAAGGAGAACTGCATGTAAAAGAAGAAATCATCAAAGAAGAGAATGAACAGTTTGTTGATCAGGTATTATACATAGTTATACATTTGTTTATAGTAACAAGCATTTATTGTTATAATGAACAGCATTGTAGTTATTTGTAAACTTATCAGTTAAAACTGTTGGAGACCGTTTGGTGTCCCATGGAAGTCATATTTTTACGTGCACTTTCAGTCCATACGATTTAGCCAGAACATGTACCAGTACCACATGGCGGGAAATTTGAATTTGATGATGTCAGAGGGTGAGTACCATGTGACCATGGGTGGGGTAGAATGTGACTGGAGTAGGGATATCATGTGGGCATGGTGGGAGTACCATATGACAGGCACCATGTGGGGGTACCACAGCACTGGTGCGAAGTGTAGTGATTGGTCGGCCATGTCTAGTATATGTCATGTCATCATGTAGTAGGATCAGTCGTGAATGGTGTGTTGAATGACAGTAGTCGGTGTGGCTAACATGTGATAATGGAGAAGAAAATTCCCTCTAGAAGGGAAATAGGTTAAAGAAGGATGTTTGAGGGAAAATTTAGCGTTGCCACTACCACCAGTGTGTCTACGTCATGGCGGATTTATGTTCTTTTAACAAGTGTATCCAGCGTGTCCGTGGCCATCTTGTCCTCTGCTTGTCTTGATTTAATAGGGCGATGTCATGTGAGGCATAAAATTGTGTAACTTAATGTATACGTGTGTATGAAAGAAAATAAATTGGCCAGTTCCTAGTTTCTTCTTCTTGTCTTGTTTTTTCTACGTTCATAAATAAGGTTAACGTACATGCACGTGTGTGTGTGAAGTAAAACACTGTGTCTTGACTGCTTTAAGATAAACAAATTTTGAAGAAGACGGTAGAGTTGGAAAACGATGCAACTTTTATTATAAAGAAATAACCTTTTTTGGAACGTTGGGGGAGTTAAAATTAACGCAAGATTCACAAACAGCATGACCACTATCTAATTATACCTGATTAATCCAAATTAAATGGTTATATTCATTAAAAACAGTGAATGAAAATCTTCTGGGGATCCAATATGGTGCAGCCTAGTTCCCGTTGACAATCGTAAAACAATCCAGACGAAAAGGAAAATATAACGCAAGACGGACCTCACCACAGAATAAAACTTCAATCCAGTAAGAACAATACGGAGCGAGGTAATATAAACATTTTTTCGTAATAATTCCAGAAGAAAACTCAATTTTAATGGTGAAATAGAACAAAAAATAATTATTAGATCATATGTTTTTCAAAGTAAACAAATACATGCTGCTCTCTTACGGCAATTCCGGAAACTACAGACTATATAAAAAATAAACAAAATTATTTATTAATTTTTCGATATTTGTAAAGCGTAGCAATTATCCATTTCTGACACTCTCGTAACACAAAGAATCTACCCTGAACCCTGGGGAATTATTCAGAATTATGTATTAACTGATGATTTTTATTATAGCGTAAAAATTGTGTAATTAACACCATATATGTTTTGCTCCTTAAACGACTCTCTGTTTACTCGGTAAAGTCGAGATGATGTTTTTTTTTGAGATAAGATTAATTGTGATACTTATATTTTGGTGGAAGGAGATAAAAGGTCAATAATAAATAAAGCAATATTATTGAAAATTAATCTGGAATAATAAAGTGTTATATTTTATTGTAGTGGATAGATATAAGAAATTTCAGCATATCAGACAGAAGAAATCGTCTCAACTGAGAGGAAATAATGATACTTACTCTCTCTTCTGCATAAGGCTGAACTACTTCACTCCGTGACCCCAAATCACACACTCTCGATTTCACTTCAGATTGAGTAAAACAAAAATAAACAAAATCCTTTATTTTTACCTTTTAAAAACAACGTCAGTTAGTATAATTCATAAGTGGCGACTGCGGTGAGGCGGAAACATTAACTCCCGTCTCGCTACAAAAAGAAGTACGTTACAAGTTTGGCGAACCCAACATTAGGGGCTTGACTGAAGGTGGACGTTTCGCTAGTACCTCAAAGAAACCGCACGTTACAATATATATATATCAAAAAAAATTTTAAGAGTAAAAAAAACTCTGGCACGCTCCCCTAGTGCTGCACACAATTACAAACATAGTACTTAGATTTATGGAGTTAAATTATTAAAGTCACATGATGTTCATAATGAATGAAGAAACAAACTACGCAATACTGTCTGTTCGGGTCTGAGAGTCTGTTGTTTCGATGCGAGCTGGAATGGAACTGGCTTAAGCAGTTACAATGCAACAAACAGCAAAACTCGCCAATAGATGGTGTGCGCCGTTTCAACAGTGCCATCCCAATATCGCGGCTCACCGACGTTAATATACGAGTTTACGAATTTTATAATACCTTCGATCGCCGGGTTAGGCAAACACCGGCACAACATGCAGCTTCTATAATAGCATGCTGCAAATATATAATTTGAGGAATTTCTTCTTAATTTGAATCCAGTATTTGACAGTAGCAAATTTGTTTCTCCATCTGGCCTGTGCTCTGACACTGATTCCTCTCAGTTATCCTTACCAGTTTTAATATTTACCTATTTTTGTTCCTGATTCTCCTCTTTCCCCTAATAATTTTTTATAATATTCAATAGTGGTCTCAATTCACCTTGTTTTCTGTGAGTAGATACCATACCATCAGAAACTCTTAACTCTTTACACCATTAACTCTTAATTTTTACACTCTTTCCATGAAATGTTATTATGGTCTTGAACATCTTTATGGTTTCCTTTACAGCCTCTTATAAAGCATTCTCGTATAATGGTAATGAATTTTTTTTAAAGTAAATTTTAATTCCTTGTTATTTTTAGGATGTTTTAACCGTCAGTGTAAAGAAAGAAGCAGATCCAGAAGAGGCTGAGACTGAACAGGTAATGTGCATAACCAGTATTTAGCCCATAGCTAATGTGTTAGGTTGTTCTGTGTCATGTACTACTAGACATTTGGATCACATTCATTTGTAGATATGTAATTAAAACTCAACAGAATACACAAACTGTATCATACTGTTGTATACATATAAACTACATGAGATTAAGTAAGTAAAATCGCACACTTGTGCGAGCGTGCGCGTGCACACACACCATGTAGGTACAGAGTATAGATATTTATTGCAAAAGTTGGTGATTCTATATATTTCATATTTAGTATTGATCATCTCTTTATATAGTACTCTATAACTCACTGAGAAGACAAAGTAAATTTTATAATTGTTCAATTTGCAGGATGTATTCCCAGTTATAAATTCTGTCCTAAAAGGAGAACTGCATGTAAAAGAAGAAATCATCAAAGAAGAGAATGAACAGTTTGTTGATCAGGTATTATACATAGTTATACATTTGTTTATAGTAACAAGCATTTATTGTTATAATGAACAGCATTGTAGTTATTTGTAAACTTATCAGTTAAAACTGTTGGAGACCGTTTGGTGTCCCATGGAAGTCATATTTTTACGTGCACTTTCAGTCCATACGATTTAGCCAGAACATGTACCAGTACCACATGGCGGGAAATTTGAATTTGATGATGTCAGAGGGTGAGTACCATGTGACCATGGGTGGGGTAGAATGTGACTGGAGTAGGGATATCATGTGGGCATGGTGGGAGTACCATATGACAGGCACCATGTGGGGGTACCACAGCACTGGTGCGAAGTGTAGTGATTGGTCGGCCATGTTTAATATATGTCATGTCATCATGTAGTAGGATCAGTCGTGAATGGTGTGTTGAATGACAGTAGTCGGTGTGGCTAACATGTGATAATGGAGAAGAAAATTCCCTCTAGAAGGGAAATAGGTTAAAGAAGGATGTTTGAGGGAAAATTTAGCGTTGCCACTACCACCAGTGTGTCTACGTCATGGCGGATTTATGTTCTTTTAACAAGTGTATCCAGCGTGTCCGTGGCCATCTTGTCCTCTGCTTGTCTTGATTTAATAGGGCGATGTCATGTGAGGCATAAAATTGTGTAACTTAATGTATACGTGTGTATGAAAGAAAATAAATTGGCCAGTTCCTAGTTTCTTCTTCTTGTCTTGTTTTTTCTACGTTCATAAATAAGGTTAACGTACATGCACGTGTGTGTGTGAAGTAAAACACTGTGTCTTGACTGCTTTAAGATAAACAAATTTTGAAGAAGACGGTAGAGTTGGAAAACGATGCAACTTTTATTATAAAGAAATAACCTTTTTTGGAACGTTGGGGGAGTTAAAATTAACGCAAGATTCACAAACAGCATGACCACTATCTAATTATACCTGATTAATCCAAATTAAATGGTTATATTCATTAAAAACAGTGAATGAAAATCTTCTGGGGATCCAATATGGTGCAGCCTAGTTCCCGTTGACAATCGTAAAACAATCCAGACGAAAAGGAAAATATAACGCAAGACGGACCTCACCACAGAATAAAACTTCAATCCAGTAAGAACAATACGGAGCGAGGTAATATAAACATTTTTTCGTAATAATTCCAGAAGAAAACTCAATTTTAATGGTGAAATAGAACAAAAAATAATTATTAGATCATATGTTTTTCAAAGTAAACAAATACATGCTGCTCTCTTACGGCAATTCCGGAAACTACAGACTATATAAAAAATAAACAAAATTATTTATTAATTTTTCGATATTTGTAAAGCGTAGCAATTATCCATTTCTGACACTCTCGTAACACAAAGAATCTACCCTGAACCCTGGGGAATTATTCAGAATTATGTATTAACTGATGATTTTTATTATAGCGTAAAAATTGTGTAATTAACACCATATATGTTTTGCTCCTTAAACGACTCTCTGTTTACTCGGTAAAGTCGAGATGATGTTTTTTTTTGAGATAAGATTAATTGTGATACTTATATTTTGGTGGAAGGAGATAAAAGGTCAATAATAAATAAAGCAATATTATTGAAAATTAATCTGGAATAATAAAGTGTTATATTTTATTGTAGTGGATAGATATAAGAAATTTCAGCATATCAGACAGAAGAAATCGTCTCAACTGAGAGGAAATAATGATACTTACTCTCTCTTCTGCATAAGGCTGAACTACTTCACTCCGTGACCCCAAATCACACACTCTCGATTTCACTTCAGATTGAGTAAAACAAAAATAAACAAAATCCTTTATTTTTACCTTTTAAAAACAACGTCAGTTAGTATAATTCATAAGTGGCGACTGCGGTGAGGCGGAAACATTAACTCCCGTCTCGCTACAAAAAGAAGTACGTTACAAGTTTGGCGAACCCAACATTAGGGGCTTGACTGAAGGTGGACGTTTCGCTAGTACCTCAAAGAAACCGCACGTTACAATATATATATATCAAAAAAAAATTTTAAGAGTAAAAAAAACTCTGGCACGCTCCCCTAGTGCTGCACACAATTACAAACATAGTACTTAGATTTATGGAGTTAAATTATTAAAGTCACATGATGTTCATAATGAATGTTCAGCTGACACCCCCAGAGCAGACTGTCTAGCAGCGTGGGCACATGGTTTCAAAAGAAAATAATTTATAATTCAGGTGAACAGCAGGCCCGGCCAAACAAAATAAAAAGAGTTCATATCACCTTAATCGTGCGCATGTGATGCATCTTGTGGTTGTTCAACAGGCTCTCACTTCCGAACAGGTGTGTGTGATGGCTCATGGCTGGTGAAGGTGTAGTTACATCAGCGTAGACCAGAATCTCCGACTAGGACGAGAACCCTGGGAATTCACAAAAGATTAGAATGCTGTTCGAAAAAATGTGCACCCTAGTTCCAGGTAATAACCTCAGAACGGGCCTTCCAACCAACTCAAGATAAAAGCATAAAGTTTCTGTTTCTGTTTTTTTTTTTTTGAAAATGGCCTGAGAATAATCAAGTCTGCCAGGTGATAATGAATGCACTAAATTAAAAAAATAAATTTAAAGAGTGTCTAATAAGAGTCACTTTGCACTTGCTTCAACGAGTGCCGACATAACTGAACAAGTTGGCCTTGCCACGAGGTGACACAATTATTGCAATTTGCTGAAAAATGACCACATTAAATGCAGTTACCGTTATACACAAACAAAATATAAATAGTGTTTTATCTGAGGGTGGTCTCACAATTTATTTTAACTGCCATAATTACTTAAAAAGAACACTCGTGCAGTCTATTGCATGCACGTGCCTACCTGGCACAATTCACTCCGTCTATATGTACTGACTTTAGCTTATAAATTTACATAAAGCTTTACCAACTAATTACAGTGACTCTTGTATAATAATAATTGAGAAAAAAGATATGAGCTGTATATACTGAACATTGAATAAATCTTTTACAACACACATTGCCCGATCGCACCAAATACATTCGTCTTTCGCATTCGCCTGCATGCATTTACGTTAAATAAATTTAATTATTTTTGACGCATACTATAAGATAGTATGATTACTTACCAGGAAGTCTCGTAAATTTAGCTTGCCATTAGTGTAGAAGAAACAAAGTACGCAATACTGTCTGTTCGGGTCTGAGAGTCTGTTGTTTCGATGCGAGCCGGAATGGAACTGGCTTAAGCAGTTACAATGCAACAAACAGCAAAACTCGACAAAAGATGGCGCGCGCCGTTTCAACAGTGCCATCCCAATATCGCTGCTCACCGACGTTAATATACAAGTTTACGAATTTTATAATACCTTCGATCGCCGGGTTAGGCAAACACCGGCACACCCCCACCCCGAAAGGGCAACCTGGTTACCCCACACTTGAACTCGGGAGAGTACCCTGCAGTGTACCCCCTTCCAGAATGAACCTAGTGGACTCGGTGCTCATGGCGGCCCAGCGGCACTTGCTCTCAGGAGAACAGAGAAACCTCACAACTGCGTCCATTTCCCATGCGACCCTCTCCGCCCTGCCAACCCCACGGGACCGTCCAACACGTCACCCTCTCCGGTGACCATCACCTACTCCCACCAGTCCCACTCACATACCCGTCCTAAGACCAAACAAGGTATCTCCCACCTTGGTATGTGAGTGACCGCACTACTTCTCGTCCATCTCTTAACCGACCAGCCACATGCATCAACAAGGCCTCTCCATCCTTGCCATATGGCTGGCCCACCTCCCTACACAAGGGCGGACGGCCCCGCTTAGCCAGACAGAGAGGACCGCATCAAGGGCACGCGAACATCCATCCTAACTCTTGCTCAACAAAAACACCATGACTAGCAAGGGGGGGGGTTTCACTTCTCTGCCGACGTCGATACATAATAAATACAATTCTCTCTCAACAAAAACACCCAGGGAACAACCGGAGAATGCGGCATGGACCGACCCTACAACGATCAACAAACAAATTCAATTACTATAATTAACGAAACAACAGCACGCTATCACTCTCCATCATAACTTTCAGAACCAAAACAGGGGAACTTACAATCTCCAAGACCACGACTATCTAAGGGCACTAACCTTCCAGAACAGGGGAAACTGACAATCTCGAGGACCACAATCTAATCACTTCCGGCAAGTCTCTAACACCTTATTGATAGGTTTTTTTTTTTTTTTTTTTTTTACTTTGTGGAGGGGTAGGAAAATTGGGAAGATGAAACGGGGCAAGGATCATTGAAGGTCAATAGCCAGGACTAAGGGTAAGGACATAAGGACATGGTTCCCTCCGAAAAGGAGAATGACTGGAGAAAACCAAGGCTCGCATGGGCAGGGGCGCAACCCTGAAGTAGACGAACACCACTGGGACTGTGGGGAACATCTACCCGCTACCCGTTAACCTCTTCTTCTTACCTTTCTATGACGGACTTTGGGTATTCGTTCCTTTCGCACACCACTCTCAGAGAAATTATTTCGGGTTGAGCTGTACTGGCTGGTTTCCTCTGAATCAGCATTAAGGCCACTTACCTCACTGCTTTCACCCCGATTTGGATTATGCTCATCATCTAACTCCTCTACTTGTCTTTCTTCCAATCCTTCCTTCTCTTCCTGCTCTTCTACAATTTCCCCTTTTTCATCCCCATAATCCAAATCAACCTCACAACACTGCACATCCTCACCATCTTCCCGTTGCTCCTCTGATCCATCTTCAACTGCATCTTCCCTCAGCTCCTCACCAATTTCTTCATCACATTCATCGCCAGCTCCTTCACGAACTTCTTGATTAACCTCTTCTCCGATCTCGTTTTCCCCAACACATTTATCATCAACCTCATCGCCATCCACTACCACCATCTGAACACTGCACATCTTCATCCTCCTCTAGTTGCTCACCTGGTCCGCATGAAACTTCTTTCCGTTCCTCGGAATCCTCAACACTACTTACAGAAGGCGTCTGCACATCTTCACACACTACATCATTCTCACTCGCACACTCCACAACACTGCCACCAAATTTCTCCTCAATTTCTACCTCATCTACTTCTACCACACTTGCGGTATGGACATCCCCTTGTCCATCCACAACCTCAGAAACCCTTGCAGCCTGGACATCCCCATGTCCATCTGCAACCTCAGACTCTACAGTCTCCCTAACACCTACAACTATACCTTCCTGTGCAGCATCTGCAGACCGCTCTTCTGCCTCTTCCTTTGATTCCTCTCCTTCACCACTTTCAGCAACTACGACGTCCTCAACATTTTCCACCCTGGAATCCAGCTGTCCAGGTTCATGTGCAATGACTAAATTAATTTCTACTGGCGATGGTAGCGCTACACCATCAAGTGACTTCTCATATCCCTGCGTAGACGATGACGATATTACCGGATCTGGATCCGTCACGAACCGAGATGGAGATACCGGAACAAATTCTGCGGCATCTGGATTCAACCATGACGGTCCTCTTCGAGTCCTGTAACTCAGTATTAACTGACGTGTTCTTTGGCTCTTGTATTGATCCACAGAAGTTATTCCGCTTTTCTTCTTCTGCTTCACCTTCTTCATCCACTACTCTCTTAGGCACTTGTACTTCCTCTGGAACCTTTAAAGTTTCCTTTTTCTCCGAATAGGAATAACGCCTTGGTACCGGCTCCCTACTTGCCGATGTTTGTTCCCTAACATAATTTCTTCTTCCCCTGTTAATTTCATACTTCTTTGTTTTCTGTGCTGTAGCTGTTGTTACCGTCTTCTCACTTGCCACCCCCTTGTAGCCTCCATTACTTCCGGAATATTCAGGCTTTCTGACAGTCTCTTGTGTTCTCCTCCAACCACCATGTTTGTCCTTTTTAGGTCTTCCTAACAAACCACTGGAGCATTGGACATCCGTAGCATCTCTTCCCCGGGACTCATCATTCTCCTGGACTCTCCTGGCATGCGCACACCACCGGTCCAGGTACGCAAAACCACGTGGAGGATCTGCGAAGACCAGCCGGGATCTCTCTTGGGGATTCAGTCCTTCTCGTATTACCTGTATGACTTCCGTCTCGGGCAACCCCAACCTTAATATACGGGCAGCTTTCCTTACATCATGCATGAAATCCCCCAATGCCTCTCCGTTGGCTTGTAGACGATAGAATAACTTAAACTTCAACTGATCACGTCGTCGACGGGGTATGAAGAAGTCCAACACCTCCGCATGGAAAGCATCAACACTGCCGCCCCGACGCAGAGTGTTGGTGACCAACCCTGCCAATGAACCCCGGCAATACGGGTATATAAGGGACAAGACCTCCCCATCGGACACCCCCGGGAAATCTGCCAACTGCAGAACAAGATCTAAGAAAACCAGCAACTGCTCCTCATCAATTCCATCTAACGCTGAAAGTTTCTGGAGAACTCCTGAAAGAGGGTGGGAAAATTTCTGATAGCATACCGCCGCCAGAATTGCACAATTCAGAACAAAGAATAATAAAACATCCCCACTAAACACCTAACACAAACATGACCTACGAAAACATATTCACAAGAATCAGAAAAAACCCAAGTACTGTCCTTCCTTTGAGCGACCCCCGGGTTCTCTAGCGCTGCGGAGACCGAACCACCTACTAACACCACAGAAGGAGACAAGCAACAACCAACAATACTGAACATACATAACATCAAACATCAATCCGACACACACGTCTCACCAACACATAACCAACAGACACAAACTAGTAGTCAGTATTCCTAATTCGGGAATTTAGTCGGTGACAGTACCGACTTCCGATCGGGCCATACCGCATCCCGCTAATGTCACACGCTATACTCCGACCTCGAACCAGCAACATTCTATCACCCAGGCAACGCTTGAGACTCCCCGGCAGTTCAACATATCAAATTTTTCGACCACAAATACCCGCCCCAGTGGTGCGACCAGACTCACAAGTTATACAACCTAAACTAGCCTACATGGGCATATACCTAAAAAAAAACAATGGCATAACAATAGCATAGTATTTCCGAGTTTGCAAGCCCCGTCACACCCAAGGACCCAAGGGTTCAACCCTAGAGTGAACCACGCTCTCTGCTACCATTTGTAACTCCTCTTTCCTCTCTATGCTTTATAAAAAAAAAAACTTTTTTGTATTTATATATATATATTTTTTTTTTTGAAAGAGAAGCCACAAGTTATTTAAAACTAGGCGAGAGCCTAGAGAAGCCAAAAATGCGCTGGGTCCAGTATGACGGGACTTGCAATGAAACTCAGCTGTTAATTAACAATAACATTCTTTTTATTGTTGCCCCCATAATTCGTTACATGTAAATATCCCACAAATCACATAATTATCACATGGCAATCAGCAATAAACCACAAAATACATAGTAAATAAATAGTGTTCACATGTCCTTAATTGTGTCAATAGACAATATCTATATCTCTATATATACATATATATATCAAGCAACATTCCGTAAATTATATAAATTCCCCCCCCTTGTTACTAACACTTAACATTGACATCACATACAGAAACATAAAGACATATAGACTCATAATTATATACACATTATAGACACCTAATACCCTTATAATACCCATGTTCGACCTGACCGACGGGCAGTGTTTCTGCAAAGCCCCAAGACCGGCAATCATAAATGTTCAACTTCCAGTCACCATAATTTATTAACTTCCATTAATTTAAATATTAAAAAAAAACCACCAAAAGGATGATAATAACTAACAAAGCATAAAGATAGACCGGACTGCCCATATGAATTGACACATCTGATAATTGGCCCATTATGAGCATATGAAAATCTTTAAGTTTCTTGCACAGTATATAAGTGGGAAAAACCCTCATCACATGAGTTTAAGCAATTGCTATTATTTTCTAAAATGTTAATTTTGTGTTACAAATCCCGATGGATACATGTATCAGGAAATTGTTCCTTAATGAAAATGATTTAATTCCACTGACAAGAATTAGTGGCATCAATATGCTTTTACAAGGTCAAAAAAAATTAATAAGTACATGCTTTTACAAGGTCAAAAATTAATCAGTATATGCCCACAAAATATAAAATTTCCTTTCTCTTAAGTCAGATTGCTGTGTATAATTGATATTATAATAACCGCCTGTTGTGCCCTAGCAGATGTGGAAGTGCGCCAGCATGTACCCGACCATATGTGCAGGAATCAAACCTGCCTTAAACTGAATGAACATGTGCCTGACAAAAAACTATGTCCCTTTTTACCCCCAGAAAACAGCCTGAAAAACGAAACCCC
The DNA here is from genome assembly GCA_034769895.1 of Magicicada septendecula. Classification (NCBI taxonomy): domain Eukaryota; kingdom Metazoa; phylum Arthropoda; class Insecta; order Hemiptera; family Cicadidae; genus Magicicada; species Magicicada septendecula. Next base: position 449,008,820 of record CM068372.1, on the reverse strand, counting down.
CAGCCCTTACATGTTAACCGAAATGAAATCAAAATATGAACCCGTTCTGAACCAGCCGGAACAGAACCCCTAACATGTGACTTAAATTTTATAGTGAATACTGTAATGACTCTAAGGCTTTTGTGTATATATATATATATATATCAAAAAAAGATTTAAGAGTAAAAAAACTCTGGCACACTCCCCCAGTGCAGCACACAATTACAAACATAGTACTTAGATTTATGGAGTTAAATTATTAAAGTCACATGATGTTCATAATGAATGTTCAGCTGACACACCCCCAGAGCAGACTGTCTAGCAGCGTGGGCACATGGTTTCAAAAGAAAATAATTTATAATTCAGGTGAACAGCAGGCCCGGCCAAACAAAATAAAAAGAGTTCATATCACCTTAATCGTGCGCATGTGATGCATCTTGTGGTTGTTCAACAGGCTCTCACTTCCGAACAGGTGTGTGTGATGGCTCATGGCTGGTGAAGGTGTAGTTACATCAGCCTAGACCAGAATCTCCGACTAGGACGAGAACCCTGGGAATTCACAAAAGATTAGAATGCTGTTCGAATAAATGTGCACCCTAGTTCCAGGTAATAACCTCAGAACGGGCCTTCCAACCAACTCAAGATAAAAGCATAAAGTTTCTGTTTCTGTTTTTTATTTTGAAAATGGCCTGAGAATAATCAAGTCTGCCAGGTGATAATGAATGCACTAAATTAAAAAAATAAATTTAAAGAGTGTCTAATAAAAGCCACTTTGCACTTGCTTCAACGAGTGCCGACATAACTGAACAAGTTGGCCTTGCCACGAGGTGACACAATTATTGCAATTTGCTGAAAAATGACCACATTAAATGCAGTTACCGTTATACACAAACAAAATATAAATAGTGTTTTATCTGAGGGTGGTCTCACAATTTATTTTAACTGCCATAATTACTTAAAAAGAACACTCGTGCAGTCTATTGCATGCACGTGCCTACCTGGCACAATTCACTCCGTCTATATGTACTGACTTTAGCTTATAAATTTACATAAAGCTTTACCAACTAATTATAGTGACTCTTGTATAATAATAATTGAGAAAAAAGATATGAGCTGTATATACTGAACATTGAATAAATCTTTTACAACACACACTGCCCGATCGCACCAAATACATTCGTCTTTCGCATTCGCCTGCATACATTTACGTTAAATAAATTTAATTATTTTTGACGCATACTATAAGATGGTACCAGGAAATAAGACTTACCAGGAAGTCTCGTAAATTTAGCTTGCCATTAGTGTAGAAGAAACAAACTACGCAATACTGTCTGTTCGGGTCTGAGAGTCTGTTGTTTCGATGCGAGCCGGAATGGAACTGGCTTAAGCAGTTACAATGCAACAAACAGCAAAACTCGCCAATAGATGGTGCACGCCGTTTCAACAGTGCCATCCCAATATCGCGGCTCACCGACGTTAATATACGAGTTTACGAATTTTATAATACCTTCGATCACCGGGTTAGGCAAACACCGGCACAACATGCAGCTTCTATAATAGCATGCTGCAAATATATAATTTGAGGAATTTCTTCTTAATTTGAATCCAGTATTTGACAGTAGCAAATTTGTTTCTCCATCTGGCCTGTGCTCTGACACTGATTCCTCTCAGTTATCCTTACCAGTTTTAATATTTACCTATTTTTGTTCCTGATTCTCCTCTTTCCCCTAATAATTTTTTATAATATTCAATAGTGGTCTCAATTCACCTTGTTTTCTGTAAGTAGATACCATACCATCAGAAACTCTTAACTCTTTACACCATTAACTCTTAATTTTTACACTCTTTCCATGAAATGTTATTATGGTCTTGAACATCTTTATGGTTTCCTTTACAGCCTCTTATAAAGCATTCTCATATAATGGTAATGAATTTTTTTTAAAGTAAATTTTAATTCCTTGTTATTTTTAGGATGTTTTAACCGTCAGTGTAAAGAAAGAAGCAGATCCAGAAGAGGCTGAGACTGAACAGGTAATGTGCATAACCAGTATTTAGCCCATAGCTAATGTGTTAGGTTGTTCTGTGTCATGTACTACTAGACATTTGGATCACATTCATTTGTAGATATGTAATTAAAACTCAACAGAATACACAAACTGTATCATACTGTTGTATACATATAAACTACATGAGATTAAGTAAGTAAAATCGCACACTTGTGCGAGCGCGCGCGTGCACACACCATGTAGGTACAGAGTATAGATATTTATTGCAAAAGTTGGTGATTCTATATATTTCATATTTAGTATTGATCACCTCTTTATATAGTACTCTATAACTCACTGAGAAGACAAAGTAAATTTTATAATTGTTCAATTTGCAGGATGTATTCCCAGTTATAAATTCTGTCCTAAAAGGAGAACTGCATGTAAAAGAAGAAATCATCAAAGAAGAGAATGAACAGTTTGTTGATCAGGTATTATACGTAGTTATACATTTGTTTATAGTAACAAGCATTTATTGTTATAATGAACAGCATTGTAGTTATTTGTAAACTTATCAGTTAAAACTGTTGGAGACCGTTTGGTGTCCCATGGAAGTCATATTTTTACGTGCACTTTCAGTCCATACGATTTAGCCAGAACATGTACCAGTACCACATGGCGGGAAATTTGAATTTGATGATGTCAGAGGGTGAGTACCATGTGACCATGGGTGGGGTAGAATGTGACTGGAGTAGGGATATCATGTGGGCATGGTGGGAGTACCATATGACAGGCACCATGTGGGGGTACCACAGCACTGGTGCGAAGTGTAGTGATTGGTCGGCCATGTTTAATATATGTCATGTCATCATGTAGTAGGATCAGTCGTGAATGGTGTGTTGAATGACAGTAGTCGGTGTGGCTAACATGTGATAATGGAGAAGAAAATTCCCTCTAGAAGGGAAATAGGTTAAAGAAGGATGTTTGAGGGAAAATTTAGCGTTGCCACTACCACCAGTGTGTCTACGTCATGGCGGATTTATGTTCTTTTAACAAGTGTATCCAGCGTGTCCGTGGCCATCTTGTCCTCTGCTTGTCTTGATTTAATAGGGCGATGTCATGTGAGGCATAAAATTGTGTAACTTAATGTATACGTGTGTATGAAAGAAAATAAATTGGCCAGTTCCTAGTTTCTTCTTCTTGTCTTGTTTTTTCTACGTTCATAAATAAGGTTAACGTTCATGCACGTGTGTGTGTGAAGTAAAACACTGTGTCTTGACTGCTCTTCTTGTCTTTGTTGTTGCAGGTTTTTTTGAGTGTTCAAAAGTAAGGTTAACCTTCACACAAATGATTAATGAGTGTTGTGGGTGGAAAAAAGAAATGTGTATATGGGCGCATTGTCTTGTTGATAAACAAACTAAATCGAAATATATAATTTAAATAAAAAACTGCCAGAATCTTACCTGCGATCTTTTCTCGCCGACTTACCTTCTTATAAAATCAAACCAATAGAAGTTCAGGGTCGCCACGATGTTTTAGGCTATACATCGAAACCTTTACACTCTTCCTTAATAAAACAAAAGGGATAATTTTGCAATCGGACTACCTCCCAATAATTCAGAAGATACCCGGGAATGTTAGACGAATTTTTCAGCACAGAACACTAGGAAATGGTAACGACGAAATAACTACAACTACCACATTGTTATGTTAAGAACAAAGCTTATTTTTATTTACGGATGCTATTAAGGATTAATATTCTTAGGAACAAAACACAGCAAAATAATTGTTTAAACTTAATGATTAATAAAGGCTACCCAGATTGCCATTCTCTCATTCACACAATTTAACTCCCCATTTATTTAGAGCTCGTGATTTTAAATTTGTAAATATTGAAATTTAGTTGTTGGTTACTTAACGGTCGTTGTCTCTCATTAACACATGCAGCACCGAGTATATGTCCAAATGGTTGTTCGTTCACCACATTGTTGATTTTCCTTCTGTCACTACACTTCCTTCCTTCAGAGATACTGTTTCACTTATTAGTGAAGGTTTATTACCTTCAGTTAAAATTTAAAAGATTTCTTGGGGCCCACGAGTCTTAGCGTGCGTCTGGCGGCTGTATGTCGACTCTCCGACGCTACCCAAGCGTCGGTAGCAACTACATCCGCCAGCTCGCTCTCTGATTGGCTGATACGCTCACGTGGCCGGCTAATGAGCCACGTGTTGTCCATTTCCGGCGGAGAATTTGGTGTCGAGATTATAGACAGCGGCACACGAGCGCAAACTTACAGCCGCATTCTAATGTTATCGTTTTGCGTACCAGCCTCCACCTGGCACGATGTGAATACAGGGGTTACACAACTCAGGTATTGATGACCATAACGGGTGCCCAAATAGACTGGCCTCAAATATGTATTAAATAAAAATTTCTATACCCTTCAGATTTGTCCCATTACAAGACCCCCGCAATGAGAGGTCTTCTGCTGAAACAGAAGAACTCTCATTGCTAACCCCTAAGAGGATCGGTGAGGATATGGTGCCAACAACCCCCCGTCTACTTCTAAACACATCATGGGTAAACTACCCCCCTAGCTCGGCGATATGGCTGCACCTGAACGAGATTACTGGACTTCTCTGTTCGAGATCCCAACACCATAAAATCGGACCGATACTCACCATAGTACACCTAACCTTCTAACATTCCTCCCCAAAATCAAAACCCTGGCCTTGTACCATACCAGATCCTCAACCGATATGTTTCCCCTTACATGCATACTGGGTGGCCTTTAGCAAGTACTGGGTGCGTACACATACTCTTTATTACATTCTAAACAATCTCCATACTTTTAACTCACAAAATATTTTATCTTCTAAATTTCAATTTCTTTTCGCAAATTAATGTTATGTTCTCAAATCAAAACACAGCAGCTAATTAAATTCAAATCATCTAAATTTTGTTCAAAAATTAATGCAAGTTCAAAATCAAACTTTTACATTACTATTAATTTCATTAAAATCCCAAAAATCTTTTACATGAATCTACCAATTTTCTTCACTACTACTAACAATCATAAAAACACATAAAATGGAACATCTTAATAAATCATAAATTCACTTATCCTAACATTTGTTTACACATATATACTAAACACTATAATTCAATAAACACACTAGTAATACGTATAAACATCAGTATACTCAGAGCCTCAAAACATTATCTATACAGCAGGCATAAAAAAATAAACTTTTTTCCACAAAAATTTTAATTTCCCAAAATTATTTCTTTTATCATTATCAAGAAAATAAAATTATTTAATTTAATTAAGGAACACCATTGCGTGAATTAATTAACAGAAACTGGTCCTGTCTCTAACATCAGCCATCAGCTGATCTCTCTGGGTCAAGTGAATGACCTTGACATATATACACTACACAAAGCTACACCATAAAATACATGAAACATGTTTGTAAATTTTACATTCAAACATAATATAACATAATAAACATAGAACATTCAAAACTAGCATTGTTGTTATTACCTTACAATAAACAAGAAAATTCACATTTAAATTGACCAAGATTTACACATTTTACGGCTTTATTTTATTTTCAAATTCTATTAAAATCTGTCACTTGTTTCAATTATTAGTACATTTTAATATGATTCTCTCTAACATTTTCATTCTCAATTAGTTTGGGTGACTATTAGTTATTCATAATAATTCGACTTACAAATGGGTAATTAACTAAACCTCAACCCCCTTCTGACTCTAACACTTACTAACAGATTTCTATAGTATGACACCACTCCCTCAAAATATCTATCTCCACTAACTCCCCAACTCCATTCACATCATTCTACCCTTATAACAAGATACTCTCTACCCTCTTTGTACTTAGGATGTGTGTTCCCTCCCTCCGCAATTCCATTCATAACCGTTTGCCTCTCCACCAAACATCGGCAAGCACTCTACTAAACCCCTCTACTACCCGCCACAACGCCTGTTGTTGAGGACTCCTTATCACACCACCCACCTTACAAAATTTCCACCACCATTTATTTACTCTCCAATTACCTTACTCACTTTCTCTACTTATAATCACTCCCTCTACTGTGTCCTTACCCAGTTTCCTATCTTACTTTTACTCCCAAGAATCTTATTCTGTTTAACACCCATTTGAAACTACCTTTGATTGACTTAAATGTCCTACTTAAACAATTACTATCACCTAAATTCTATCGTTTACAACCCATTGAAACTTCATAACTATCTCAAATTGCTTTCATCCTTTAAATTAAAGTCTTTTAACCACATTGAAAATCTATTCTTCAAACATTAGTTATATTCAAACATTTAATTACCATGATAAAATTCTGCAAATTACTTATAAGTGACATACTACATTTATAATCCCAGCAGTCAGCTGATGTCTCGCTGTCCTGTGAATGACCTTTCTATAGATATATTTCAAAAATTATACAAAATACACATTTATAATTCTTACCCCTAACATACTGCACATAATTAATACCAATACACAAAATTATATAGTTATCATCCTAAAATGTCATCTGAAATCATTACAATTGAATCTCATACTTAAAATCGTTTTGCTCTCATGCGTGAAATACATCACTAATCATTGAGTCATAGTTATAGCAACAGTTACTGAACAGCCCTCTGGGTTGTCAACCCCCAACTCTCTCTATAGAGCCATATAAGCTGACCGCCCGCTGTTTACAGGATGAATATTATCACACCACCCACCTTACAAAATTTCCACCACCATTTATTTACTCTCCAATTACCTTACTCACTTTCTCTACTTATAATCACTCCCTCTACTGTGTCCTTACCCAGTTTCCTATCTTACTTTTACTCCCTGTCGCAGCGGCAGGTCATCACCCTCTCGCTGAGTTTTCAGCTACCCTCCTACTTCATCAATTACTTAAAGTCCCCCCTTTACCCAGTTACAATTAGGTAACCACCCGCCAGGTAAACCGGATCGAGCGTTTGCCTGGTTGCATAAACACTTTATTGTTTATGCCCCTGGCTTGTAACGGCCAGCTCCTTTACCACACACACTGTTGTTTCCTGGTGTTGGACTGTGGCGTCCATTTGCATCCCCAAGAACTGAAGTTTACATATATATGGTATAGACGCTGCCTATACCGTTCTTGGTTCAGTGTTATACAAAATTCGGCATTACTGATGTCCGATGACACCAGTAATCCTACTAAAATGATTCACATACCCTTAAACGGCACTATCGCCACCTTCGATGATAGCCGCTGTTCCATAGTTATGTAGTTTTCCCCCTGTCAATTTCAATATTCACCAATTTAGAATCTACTTACATAAATCCATGGTCAGGGTTTGGTGAAGCCGTGACCGCCTGAAAATTGGGGAAACTACCAAAAGACATATAAGGCTCACACTGACACCATTACTACAATTCACGGATGGTCAACTCTTATATGTTTGGTTATAGTTTACTTAATTTTTTATATTTATTCAACATCTCTGAGATTCATATATCCTTTACATGTAAACATTAAAAACATTTTGCTTTATATAAATTGCATTATAAAATTCATACTTACATTACATCACTCACATATTGTCATAGACACAAAAATATAAACAACTGTTACCACCAAATCATGTACCTAACTCCATTTATCTTCTGAAACATTTTAACAACCATGTTATTCCACAAACTAAACACATTTTGACATTTACTATTTATTATCAAATTCCAATCTCCTAAAATCATTTAAATTCATTATCAAAATCTCTTTATACAACATTAATTAATTAATTAATCTCAAATTCTTTAATTCAATAAATTCTTGAAAACACAAGTTATTTTCATTACTTTCTTCCAAAACAATTACAATTCATTTATTACCTTCATAATTATTCTTGTTATTTATTTAGTCTGCCAAAATATTATTATTATTATTACATCAATTTCTACTACATACACATATTGTTTACATACCATACATTTTACAACATAGACACAATTAATGTCACTATAAATTTATTTACAAATTCTTGTCATTATTTTTTTCTGTTTACCATACCTCATTTCATAATCTAGCCATGTCATAACCATAAACTAAAATATTTAAAATATCCATTCACTTAGTTTTCTTATCTAACCTCCATCATCATGTAATAGTCTTATTTTTATATAACAATTATCATTCTTACTCACACTCAATTTATTGTTATTATTATAATAAACCATCAACTCTATGTCATTCATTATACCATTATAATTTATAGGATTGTACCTTTTTATGATTTCATAAACCTTGTCTGCATTAGTTATTTTTGTCCAGTCTCCGTTAGTAATTTTTGTTATTCCCATGTCATTTGTATCATCATATTCATTTACTATATCAATCACAACATCAGGTAAGTTTTCATCATTTACAACATTATTATCAAAATAATCATCAATCTTCATTTCGTAAGGTAAGCATTTCATATAGTTTATTTTCTCCCATCCTAACCTTTCTATCTACTCTTTATAACCTCTATCTGACTTAAATACTTGTATCTCCCCATCTACACACAACTCTCTCTCTAAATATCTCTCACCACAACGCCATATCACACTTTCTCTACCATCCCATACAGAGGGTACTGCTACATTAAAACCTCTCCTGATTTCTACAGGAACAATACAAAAATTCAAAAAATAATTATTAGTAGAACACTTATCTACCCAAAATCCTCGTGAAGACCTTTCTTCACCCCCCACAACACCACGAAAAAATTCTACCCTCTGCCATCCCTCTACCTGTACACTCTCTTCATACTCTCTCTCTAACTGATAAACATTTGTTTCTACCCCTTTACAACCCATTACTTTCTCACTCTCACTAACTATCTCACTAACTACTTCTAATCATCACTCTCTGATACCACATTTTTAATTACATTATCATTTTCAACATCATTATTATCACTTGTTAACTCTTTATTATAACTATCGTTATTACTCACATTGTTAATTATTCCTTCACTACTTTTCGTCATATTACTACCACCACAAACACTTACCTGTTTTAATTCACCTGTATTCTCCTTTAATCGGTCTGTCTTTAGTTCCCGCAACCATTCATCCCACTTTTTGTCACTTTCGTCAAACCGTTTATTATTAAGGTCAAATATGTCATTTAATGTATATTCTTTTCTTCCACCACTGTGACACTGTCATTAGGCCTATTCACTGTCTTATTCTCTACTCCTATCACTTCAACTATCTTACCTTTATTATTTGTCATCTCACTATGTTTTTTAATTTCCGCGAATATTCCCTCTTCTTGTTCTTCCATTTGTGTCAAATTATCATCCAAATTACCCCACTCCTCGTCCGTCATTTTATCCACAATCCCTCTGAATTCACCTTCCCACTCATCCCACGTGAAACCAATATCATTATCTTGTACCTCGGCCATGTTCAAAAAATTATTTATATAATACCCTTTATATAAAAAAAAAACACTATTATCCTATAATTACACACATAAAATCAAAACACCTTGTGACGGTACGAAAGTCCGCCTTAATGTTCATTGATATGTAGAGGATAAATTTGTTGTATTTTAATATATGTAAATGGTTAGGTCAATTTCCCTTCCCTCCACGTATAAGAACAACACAGTTTCATCTATATAGGCCGGATCCAAGGTCGAGGTGTACGTGTGATTCTACGCATATACTTGGGCGAACCCAGTTGAGAAAGCACTGATAAGACGTCATCAATCATCATACGTAACAATAGTGACGCAAAACAAGGGCATCGCCTGCTTTAAAACAATAGACTTGTGACGAGGCTAATCCCCTTCACCTATAAAATTTACGCAAATATGGCGTTCTCAGTACCACACAGCACATCAGAGCGTCAACAGCTAAAATCGCTGTTGGCGGAGTTTTCGCCAAAAGTGTTTTAGTCAAGTTACCAAATGTAATTAAAATGTAACAGTGAATCTTTAAAAAACAAACACTAGCAAATTAACATCCAAGTATGTAAAGTAGAATCAGTGCAAACAGAGAAAATCGACGAGGGACATGCGACAGACATCTGCCAACACATACGGAGAATCTGACATCTACGGCGGCCCTACCAGTGCACACATTCAGGAAAGTCAAAATTAATAATAATATATCCACATATTAATGAGCTCAAAATTAAAATGAACTAAGCAAAATGTACCTGTACTAGTGAGCGTGTGGGCGAGAGCATGTGAGTGTGAACGACTGGCCATTACGATAAAGATCGGGGCATTGGTTTGTGACATATAATAATAGTAAATTAAATTGATCAAGTTTTATTAGAGCTGCAGCTATATTTAAAGTTACGATAGGATTAAGTATCCAAGTAATTGAAAGGTAATGACTAATGAATCTGGGCGTAAGGATATGTAGACGCCATTTTGTTTCTTGTGTTCATATGCGGCACCATCTTTGGGTTGCCGTTAAGAATTATAACTCTAATTCAGATTAATTAAAAACAAATTTATGACATCCAAATTGTAGTCAGAGTCATTATTTCGACAACCTCAATGTTTCTGAATCTCGCTGAGTGCGAATACTGGCCCTTAGAGATGAAAAATCATGTTGAGTATAAACCACTTGCTTGAACCGGATGTGGTATGGAACAGTCGGTAAGTACATGTATTTTACTTATTAATAACAAATAAATATAAAGTAATAAGTGTGATAGTTAACAACCTAACACAGTCATTGTCAACAGTACAAGTAAACGCAATAACCCTATCAAAACATAACCTTCTTTAACGTAAATATATACGATTATTTCTACAAATACGCCGTTACCCAAATCCTATTTTCTGTGCTTAAAATAGGTCTACCTCATATAAAGTTGTACCAGGATCCTGGCAGCGAGTCGCCAATTGTTGATAAACTAAATCGAAATATATAATTTAAATAAAAAACTGCCAGAATCGTATCTGCGATCTTTTCTTACCTACTTACCTTCTTATAAAATCCAACCAATAGAAGTTCAGGGTCACCACGATGTTTTAGGCTATACATCGAAACCTTTACACTCTTCCTTAATAAAACAAAAGGGATAATTTTGCAATCTGACTACCCCCCAATAATTCAGAAGATACCCGGGAACGTTAGACGAATTTTTCAGCACAGAACACTAGGAAATGGTAACAACAAAATAACTACAACTACCACATTGTTATGTTAAGAACAAACCTTATTTGTATTTATGGATGCTATTAAGGATTAATATTCTTACAAACAAAACACAGCAAAATAATTGTTTAAACTTAATGATTAATAAAGGCTACCCAGCTTGCCATTCTCTCATTCACACAATTTAACTCCCCATTTATTTAGAGCTCGTGATTTAAAATTTTTAAATATTGAAATTTAGTTGTTGGTTACTTAACGGTCGTCATCTCTCATTAACACATGCAGCACCGAGTATATGTCCAAATGGTTGTTCGTTCACCACATTGTTGATTTTCCTTCTGTCACTACACTTCCTTCCTTCAGAGATACTGTTTCACTTATTAGTGAAGGTTTATTACCTTCAGTTAAAATTTAAAAGATTTCTTGGGGCCCACGAGTCTTAGCATGCGTCTGGCCACCGCCGCGGCTGTATGTCGACTCTCCGACGCTACCCAAGCATCGGTAGCAACTACATCCGCCAGCTCACTCTCTGATTGGCTGATACGCTCACGTGGCCGGCTAATAAGCCACGTGTTATCCATTTCTGGCGGAGAATTTGGTGTCGAGATTATAGACAGCGGCACACGAGCGGAAACTTACAGCCGCATTCCAATGTTATCGTTTTGCGTACCAGCCTCCGCCTGGCACGATGTGAATACAGGGGTTACACAACTCAGGTATTGATGACCATAACGGGTGCCCAAATAGACTGGCCTCAAATATTTATTAAATAAAAATAAAAATTTCTATACCCTTCAGATTTGTCCCATTACAGTCTGTCTGTGTAGAGATAAAATGTGTGTGGGTCGGGTAGCCTGAAGTATGTTCAGTAATTAATAATTAAATTGTCCCTGTTCGGATGTCAACTGAAGTATTATTCAGTAATTAATTATTAAATTTGTCCCTGTTCGGACGTCAACTGAAGTATTATTCAGTAATTATTTAATAATTTAAAATTGATTTTATTTGTAAGGTTGATCCAGGATGTCGTTTAGTGTACTTCGGCAGAGCACAATGGGCAAATACAAATAACAAAATGTGTATATCAAGAAAATTATAACATTATTTATTTTCTTTTGATAACATGAAAGAGATCACGAAAACATTTATTCCGCTTTAAGGCGTAAAACTGATCACCTCAACATAGATTACGTATACTAAAGACTATACAAACTCAACACTTCTTATTTTCATATTTTTCATTCACCCAATCACGCACACTTTCACACTTCTACATTTCTTATTATTGAGCTCAATTTAAAAAATCCCAGTATTTAATTATTACTTCCCTTGATTATGATGCGTAGAAGTCCGCCACATGGGACGTCTCCTCGGGCGTGCACTGTTTCGTTGTTTTCACTTTTTACATCTTACGGCTGAACTGTCAATTTATTCCCAATCTTTTTACTGATCACTGATTATTTACATGATTTATATTTTTTACGTTCCAATATTAGTTAAACTTTCACATTTTATGATTTGCGGTCTATGCGGGTGAAAACGGTACTCAGCCGGTGGCGAGCGAACTGCCCACGTCCGCTTTATTTAGATGTTGTTTGCCGACTGACTTTCAGCGTTACAATTTCTTTTTGTGTAGTCTCGGAAACCAGTTCATCCCACTCCCCGCCATACATCTCGTCCTCAGTATTGGAAAGTTCCGTTGGACTTAATATCACCTTTTCAACTTGCCACGAACTGATTTTTGTCAACAGCATACTAGCGGTGTTAGTCACTGGCTATAAATAGACTTTCGTTATGCTTCATAACCATATATGGTCATGAAACTCTCACTGGCAATTGCCTCACCTTATGGGTGCCTCATCTTCACATGTTATAAAATTTATAAAATTATACAATAATATTTATGTAAATTTAGACCCATTACAAATTTGCGTAAAAGCACCTTGATGTGTATGTGTGCACATAGATTTTGTGTATTGTTGTAACTTAATGAAAACAATAATTCTCCTCGTTTACAGTGCAAAACAGTATGTGTGAAATAAAACATGACATCAGTCATGTGTATAAGTTTAATTACACCATCAAAAATGATAAATAAATATACACAGTTATGCGTTACATAATGCAATAAAACACACACACATGCATAAAGTACCTATAGAATTGTCAGATGGTTTTAACATCAGCAGTGAATCTATAACAGACGTCAATGTACAGAATTAGAGAGTTACAAATGAAACCGCTGTAGAATGAATAAATAGAAAATCACTAGGTCTTACCTTATAGAAAAACAAATGTAAAACTTCATGTTCACACGATATTGAACGATGTAGTAAGTGTGGAACCGAGCTAAGAAATACTGTCCGCTCTGCTCCATTTCTCGAATACAATTGACCATATAGCAGATCACTTGATCACATTCTCCTCCACTGCACTGTAACAAGTGCGCAACAAGTTAGGTAAGTTCCAAACAATTTGTGGAAAAATCAACGTATTTTTTGAAACAAGGTAGATCAAAATGCAGAATTAAAGTTTTACAAAGTTATGGGAGTCCCTGTACTATGTAAAGGGACACACATACTATGGGTGTGAATTATGGGCAACAACGAAAATACAGACCTCGGAAATGGCATTCTCAATAGGAGTTAAAAGGTGTTCTAAACTTGACCTTATAAGAAATAAGGCCATAAGAGAAGAGGTAAAAGTTTTTAACTTGAATGAAAAATTAAAAGATTACAAACAACAGTGGAAAGAACACTTAGAAAGAATGACAGATTCCAGACTGACCAAACAAGTCTGGAAATGCAAACCTATAGGAAACAGATGTGTGGGTAGACTCATGAAGAGATGGCTGGAGGATTTTTAAGATGGGACAGGCAGCACCTTGCGTATGGCATGTTGTGAGGATGATGGTGTATCAAGCGTGTCAGTAAATCAGTGCTTTTTCTATGCTAACAGTTTATCTCATATTTTAACACGTCCCTGGAACAGATTGTTTCCAAGTTAAGGCTTTATAACTCGCGCATGTTGTTAGTTGTGTCTTTTTTACCTTTAGCACTACTGTACTTATCCGTGGTTTCTCCTTACTTCACAACATTACATAACCATAGTGGCTACAACGGTGCAGAATGGTCCACGTGTTTACCATGAGTCAGCTGACAGGCAACTCGCTTATATTATTGTGTTGATAGTGTTTCTATGCAGAACCTTCTTGTGACTGGCTTTGAATATTTTTTTTAATCGAGTTTACAGGATGTGTGCATACTGTCATCCTTGCTTAAGGTCCAAATGTATATTTATAAATGCCTTATAAATGTATAAGGTACCTTATAAATGTACCGTCATACTTGCTATGACAGCCAAATGTACACATATCTTTGTTAATGAACATCCTTTGTTCTAATATTATGTCCTTCACTGTCATTGATTATATAATTTACATTAAACAAATTGACTCCATAATTCTGCAACTGCCCTGTAGAAGTCCCATTACAGCAAGTAGATTCACAGTTGTTAACTCCATTCTTCTTCATAGCACTGTTCAGACTCAGACATCTGACCAAAATTTCTCTACCGTACCTAGAGAAATTTATTGAATTTTTAATTTCTTTACCTCAAGATGTATTTTCCTATATTTGGAACATGTTTTTTGGGGAATCCTATTGTTCCCATCCTCAGCCTTCCTAATTTTGTATCTTGTGGAGTATTTGTGTTTTGGTTGGTTGTTGTTATGCTTTCCTGTTGGTTTTTGGTATATTATACTGAAATTGTGTGTGATTGTTGTGTATATATTAACTTTTTGAGTATTTTCTATGTTGAGTGCTTTGAAAATTGTGTCATGTTTTGTATTGATTTGTGCATTAGTTTGTTTAGTTTTGTGTTTGAATATTTATAAATAGGCTATAACATCTTGAGGCAAAGAAATTATAAATATTAAATAAATTATATATGCATAAAGAAATAGACTGTAGCAAAAAGTGTTTGAAATGTGTGTGTGTGTGTGTGTGTGTGTGACTAATTAAAACAGTTGCAGTAAATGTTTAATTTGTTAAAACAGCCGTAAATGGAGTATTTCATTGGGAAAAATAATATATTTTTTGTTTTAGGGTAGATATTTTATTTATATTTACATTTATTTTGTTACAGCATTTTCAAGACATCACTACAATTATAAAGGATGAAATTGTTTTAGAAGACGTGGAAAAAGAAAAGAATACACAAGAGGTAAAGTTTTTTTTTTAATATACAATCAATCTTCCATCTACAAGTAAGTAAGATTCATGGTAGACCAGTCTTCCATTGAAGGCTGTCACTTTATTAAAAAAAAAAATTTTTGAAGTTGAACTTTTATAGTTGAAAATTAGATTCAGTCTTAGCCTTTCCGGTGCTCTGGGTGGGTAGGTATACACACGAAATTTTTATGTCCATATGGTGATCTGATATGGTAAGTCGCACGTCGTTTTAAATTGGTAAAGTGCTCAGAACGGTTTAGTACGCCTATGGCGGTGACACATGGAACAAGCATTGTGCGTACAAGGTCAACGAATTGTCTGTAGTAATGAGTCAGCTGTTGAAACAAAGACAGTTCATTCAGTGTCTGGTGTCATGTAGAAGTTGAGATAATTCACAGATGAGTTTTTGTAAATGCTGCTATTAAATGATATGTATATTTGTTGTTTGGCGAGTTCCTTTTAGTTACATCTGCAATTGACAGTTGAGTGTTGCTCAGGTTGTGTAATCTTTGCCGTTAGCGATAAATGTAATTGTTGTTGTGGCGAGTTTATTTTTTATCTACATTTGCTAATTGACAGTTGAGTGTTTTGACATTGTGTAATCTTTGCAGTAAATAACATGTATAATTGTTATTGTGGCCCGTTTTGTAAATGGTAGAGTGCTCCGCGCGTGTATACACACACTGCTGGTGAAAATATGGCGCACAGGCAAAGCATAACCGCTCACATGTGTTGGCAGGAAAAAGGTTAAAACATTGAGACACCTGAGATGTCTTGGATTGGTGGTGTCACCCAACAAGGTGATGCTAGTTGACTGGGGTTGATGATTCAATTTCAGTTATTAGTTTATACAATAACATTGAATTTCCTATACCAGTGAAACACTTGAATGTTGTCTTCTGCACTTTTGTTCCTTGTGAGTAATGGGTAGGTTGATGATTGTTATCAGCACTTAATATAAATACCTTGTGAATACATCAATAATTGAATGAACGAATCAAATTTTGTTTTTACTCAACCTTTTTTTAGTATTTGTCTTTCTGTTTGTTGAGGTATGTCTCACGATTACTTTTCAACGCATCAAATGATTTTTATAAGCCTTCGCCTGTGTGTCTGTAACTCTACCCTACAGAACCCTATTGTTTTTGACACTGGTCCCGCAAAATGTAGGTGGTAGAGTGGCAAAAATGTGTGAGGGTGAAAATTTGGAAAAAATCATAAAAGTCTGTTGGAATATTGAATTAAAGAGAACTTTAACCATTATGAATTTAGCTTCATTTTTTAAAATCTTAAAATTTTGGGACACCAGGGGCCAAAAAGTGAGGGAAAATTCTGATAAAATTGCAAAAATTCAAAGGGATTATTCTGCATATGGCATGTGGGATATCAAAGGGAATATTAACTAAACTCTGAATGTAGTGGTGAGCTTTAGAAATTTCAATATTTTGGAATACAAATTTGTAACACAACACCCTAGAATGTGGAATAAAAAATTATTAAAATCCGGCCATGGTCAGACTGAAGAATATTTTAACACAAATTAGATGTTTAGAAATTTTAGCCTGTATTGTGTGCTGTAAAGTAACAGACTTTTTATATTAATTTACCCTACCAGAATTCTTACCTGTCTTGCGATCCTTCAAACACCAAAAAACTTCAGGGCCATCAACATGTTCATTGAAGTTAAAGTGTAAACTTTTATACTCTTCCCATTGCACAACCTTTAAATAACTTTGCGATCTGACTTCACTCTATCTCAGAAAATTCCACGAGTCGTTAGACGAGTTTTTTAGCACAAAGTATAGGAAATGGTTACAGGCGAAATGACTAAGCCTAACACATGTTATGCTAAAATCAAATATTATTTTATTAAAATTCCATGTTTACTTCTTTCTCTTTCTTTCTTTCTTTCTTTCTTTCTTTATATCTGTTATTTTAATGATTCTAAAATATGAAACTATGCCAATAAAGTTTATGAACTACTCTTTCTATACGAACCAGTACTTTTTACAACACACACACACTCTCATTCGGTTTACATTTATTACTTTTATAACCCCCGTTTTTATAGAGCTCTTTTAATATTTATTTACCTCCCTTCGAATTAAAATGATTATTTTTTACATGGTACCTGTCCGGCGATTGTTTTTTACATGGTACCTGTCCGGCTTATCATCAAAATCCCGCCATTTTTCTTACCACTTTCATCTGTGTCACTACGAACACTGTCTTATTCATTCGCTTTTATATCTCCCTTTTTGATATCACTTCCACTTTCTCTTTACATTTTCACCGGTTTTGGTAGACCTCAGCTACTGTATCCGCGTCGGTCTACCGAAATTCTGAGGCTGCGATTAAATTTACGACTGTTCACTGCAACAGCGATCTGTTGACTTTACTGTATCGTGAATGATGTCCAACTGGCCACGAGCGTCGTTCGCAGTGTATACTGTAGCATGCCTTGGGCGTCGACCACATGGCGCTCAAATTTTGTAACGCCTTTTCTCATTGGTTGATCTTGAGCAGCACACGTGCGCTCTCACGTTGACACATGCATTCCTAACTTCGCTGTCCCAGTCCGTACCTGGTACCGAGCTACAGCCTGTTACCAAACGTTACGCTACACACTGTGTGTTTAGAAAGTTTCTCTCAACTGGTTTACTACAAATTGTTAAAGTAAAACTTATGAAATTAAAAACCCTCTTAGTTTGTTCCGTTACAGTGCTTACTATACATTTGTTACATTTCTGAACAAACAATATGGAATTTTTAATTAAGAAAGTAGTGTTAGTGGTTATAATTACTATTATCGGTCCACTGTTAAGCAGCAGGGAAATGAGCAGTAGTTGGTACAACTAATTGGAGGAATGAAGCGCCTAAACAATACACAAGTTATACACTTCACAAAAACAGTGGGAGCTCAGTGTATTATGTGAAATGGAGACAGGTAAACCTGTTTGAAATGATTTGCTGTAAAATCCTTAAATATAGAGGCACTTCTCCTGTGTGTGTAGTTTGCTACAGTTAACAAAATGAGCTATCACATGACTAAAACCATAATGGCTGTCAGACAGTCAATGTGGGCCACTCTTTATATACAAAACAATCATAAAACCTGTTTAGACATGTGAGAGATAACTATGGGACATGCAACAACACTAATATGCTTCCTGAGCTGCAGAACTTGCTCACTGCTTTGAACAAAGTACATTTATTACTGAATGAACTTTTATATTACATCATTTTTGATTAGCAGAAAATCCTGATTACCATATTTTTTCAAACAGAATTAACACTGTTGCGTAGAAAAATTATTCCGATTAGAGCTTCCAAGCTTCACAGCTCATAGTCAGATCGGAAATAACAATAATAGGACTAGACAAGTTGTTTATATACCCACTTGCCCTACCACTAGCATAGACATTTTCATAAACAAGCTATAAGTTAAAAGAACTTTCTGGCTATTATTAACTAGCGAGTTCATTCAACCATGTTGGTACTTTTACATTTCTTTCTAGTACACTCTGTGTGTTGTGTGTGTGTGATTTTGTGTACATTCTTTTTAATACCTAATGTTTTAAATCCTTTCTCATTTAGTTTTTGTATTCATTAAATTTTCTAACCCTTTCTCTCTTTCTTTCAATATTTCTAACTCCTCTCTAAGCCTTCTTTTAACTGTGTTACTCACTTCTTTCAAAATTTCATAGTCTTCTAAAGGATTAAAAAACTTATGGTTCTCTTCTATGAATTGTATTGCATATAACGAATTTGTTGTTCTATTACCTTCTCCACGTTTGTGGTTAGATAACCTGCATTCGAATTTCCATCCTGTCGCACCTAGGTACACTTTGTTGCATTATTTACATTTTAATTTATAAACTCCGCTTCTCTGTAAAATTGGGATTTTTTCTATGTTTATTTCTTATCTTATCAAATACTGTTTCACGTTTTTTAATTGCTATATCTACTCGTATTTTTTAAAACGTATCATTTTTCTGGTATGAGATCCTACATATGTCAGTGACCGTGCATAATTCTTTTGTTTTGGTTCATTTTTAGCTTTTTGCATGTTAATACTTTCCATAACTTTATCCGCTATGTTGGTGTTATAGTTATTGTTCTTTACAATTCCCTTTATCTTTTTTATCTCCCTATCTTTTGTTTCTGTCTCTTTGAAGCACCTGTAAGCTCTATAACAAAATGAATTGATTGCCGCCATTTTATTTGTCGTACTTCATTTCAGATAATATACTGAGCTCCCACTGTTTTTGTAAAGTGTATAACTTGTATATTGTCTAGGTACTTCATTCCTCCAATTAGTTGTACTGACTACTGCCCATTTCCCTGCTGCGTAACAATGGACCAGAAATCTCTTTGTAGATGCCCAGGTTCCTCATATCTAAAAAATTTTGGTGTTCCATACTTTCTACCTTCATACTTTTAAGACTCTGTCTCTTATTCTTCCTCTTAATCATTTGTGTCGTCACAATCTGTTAGTGTGCACACTTTATGATTCGCCCAACCAGACACTGTCTTGGCGGCCTCAAACTGTGGAGCATAGACAAGGGCATCCACTCTGTTCTTGTGTATCGTAACCATTGTTGTAGTTCGCTATCTCTGACACCATCAGTAAATATCTGTATCACCGATGTCATTTAAAAATTCTCTGGTGCTCTATGGTAGGCCAGTCTAACTAGCAAGTCAATACGTGCTTCAAACTG
Organism: Magicicada septendecula; assembly: GCA_034769895.1. Lineage (NCBI taxonomy): Eukaryota > Metazoa > Arthropoda > Insecta > Hemiptera > Cicadidae > Magicicada > Magicicada septendecula. Next base: position 448,988,709 of record CM068372.1, on the reverse strand, counting down.
TTCTGCATATAAGAGTTCTGGCTGTCAGGTGACACTTTCCGTAGTAGCTCTAAGACAGATACTTGAAAGCAAGAATAAGTGAAACCAATAATATGTGCTTGCGACTTCAAATTGCCGAAGATATGTTGTCCAGTAGTGGTTACATCAAATGTTTGAGCCGTTGATATGAATAGGCATGACTGCAGTCAAAGTAACTCTCTCTGTTATCTAATTTTCTGTATTTTTTTGGACCTTTTTTGGTACAGTCTGCTGAGCAATTTGATTTGAAACACAAGGTTGATTTTTCATTGACTGTTCAACTTCTGTTTTAATCTGTTATTTTATATTTGAAGTTCACTTCTCTACTACAGATAATCTTACCTCTTGCCCACTGAGATTCACCCACACCTCCACATAGTAGAACCCAACTCTGCAGTAGTATGCTCTTGCAAATTTCTTTGTTCCTATATCAGTGCTTTTATGTGTTCTTTTTCTTGCTTACGTTCTTCTTTTTGTCATTATATCTAAGCAGGGATGCTTTTTATGATTCCTCTGGTAGTCATTGTTTCTCATCCTGTCATTTCTCTGCTTTTTCTGCCTCCTGTGATTATTGTTCCATTTGCAATAGCAAGTGCACTAGTAAAATTGTAAACCTTTCTTCGTACTGTTGCCCTAGTAATTGATTAAGATAAAAAGTTTTGATTAATCACACACACACACACACACACACACACACACACACACGCACACACACACGCACACGCACATACACAACGATACAAATTAACAAACATAGCGGACTCATTAACAAACATAGTGGAATCATTAACTTCAGAAATTGGTAATTCAGTACATAGTATAGTTTTAAAAATGTCCGTTTTGTACAGTATAGTTTTAGAGGCCATAGAAGGGATGATAAAAACAACTAGATGAGCACGACAAACAACTAGAAGAGCATGACTGAAAACAAGGGGAATTCATAAGAAGAAAAATGGAGGGTTTAGGAAAAAAACATTAACAACTGAAAATAAAATGCTTGTAGACACATTTCAACATAAATGAACTCAAGTCAAATGAAACTGGATGAAAATTATATAACACACGAACAAAAAAAGTTAAAGGAACATGAAAATAAACTCACAGAAATTGACAAGACTCCATGAACACGAACACAAACACACACAATTACAAAAAGCAAATTGACAATTTGGGGTTGGGTGGTACTATACAGTGAAATCAAATCACATATATATATATATATACCATAACATATCGGACATTACCACAATAATAATACAAGGCAGAGTAATGAAACAGGTCAGGTACAAAGAATGACAGGAAAAGTATTCATTGGAGGACCAGGGGAAAAAGAGCAAGAGGGAGGCCAAGAATATGGGTGGATGATGTAGATGAAGATTTAAAATGACTGGGAGTCAGAAGGTGCAAAGAGTCGCACAGGATAGAGAGGAGTGTAGACACGTAATTCTGGAGGCCAGAGTTCTTCATGAGGTGTAGCGCCGTGGAGTAAGTAAGTATACCATAACAGAAGAATAGATTCAACATCTAAAGTTCTATGGATATGAAAATGATAACCCAACAGAGTTCCTGAGGCAATGTGAAAGGACGATAGACACTTTTGTAAATCAGTTGACTGGCCAGGACAAAATAAACTTCATTACAAAATATTTTTAAGTGTCAGTGGCACCATGGTATACAATTATCTGAGACCAGGTCACAGCGTACGAGGACTTCCTCCAGGCTTTTGAGACCCAATACTAGAATCTGCATGTCCAACTTAAGGTACGTAATCACTTTGAGTTCAGTAAGTACGTATATGGGTGACAAGCGGAAGAACAATATGTAATACAACAGGTGGCAACGTGAAACATCAGCATCCACAACTTAATGAATCTGAACTTATGCACAAATTGGCCTATTTTGTCTACCAGAACATCAGACTTGTGGTGATGAGAAGAGGTATAAGCCGATTGGAAGATCTGGTATTTGTCTTAGTGGGAAGACACCATGAACAAGGCTCAAAGTCTAGGTCCCAGTAGGATAATGAAGCAAATACTCCACCTAAATACACACAAAAATACTGAACATAAACCAAGGTGGGAGAATAAAAAAAATTAATAAATCAGGAAAACCTTCTGTATCCCCAATGAAGGGAAACTGTAACTTGTGTCATGTGTGGTTAGGTTCGTTGTGTCATTTACGTTTATACTAGGCTACAGAGTTTTGTAATCTTTTATTAGAAATAATACTTCTTTTGATAGTTTTTTATTAGAAATAATACTTCTTTTTAAATATGAATTATTTTTTATTGTGAATTATTATTGAATATTTATCCGAAAAAATTTAAAAAAATAGGCAGAGCAAAGTGACAACAGTGAGGAATACACGGATTCTGATCCTGGCTTTGCAGTCAGTGTATCTTATAGTTTACATTGTTAATTATAGAAAGTATAACAAAAATAAGTATGAAATTTATTTTAGGATAACATTAAAATTAAAATTGTTATACATATCTAAAAACAAGCAGTATTACGAAAAAGTGGTCCATTTCACAGCATGGAACTGTTCGTAATGTGATCGCACTCAAAATGTTAAGTACAGTGGAATGGTGTGTAAGGATGTGTAGCCATGTTTGTAGTATGCACGTGTGAGGGTACAAAATTATTATATTGAATATATATGAAAAGCATGTTAATTTAAATAATTTTTGTGATATGTAAATTTTTGAGATGGGACATATCAGAATGTTCAAAATAAAAATGTTCGACCTAATTAATGACAGTAATTATTTTAAAAATTAGTAACTAAATATACGTTTTTTAACTAAAAAGGGTTTATGGCCATAAATTCGATTGTAAAAATATTCAGGTTTGTTGAACAAGAATTGTTCTGTTCAGAAACCTTCTTCGACAAGAACTTTTATTATCTGTAGAAAATCATGAGTAGGGGTTACATAAGAACCAATCTGATTTGCAAATTCAGTTGAAAATTACTTTTAACGGATAGATCTCATGTAAAGAAATTGACTTTTAATAAATTTTTATATGCCTGAATCTTACTGTCTATCTTGTGATCTTTTTTTGCACTTCTCAACTTACCTTACCAAGATCAGAAAACTTCTTGGGCTGCCAATATATTAATTTAGGAAAATATATTAAACCTTGTAAACACTCTTTCCCTGAAAAACACTTGGATAATTTTGCTATCTGACCCCCCCCCCATTTTATTCACAAAATCCCAAAGCTCTTTAGATGAGTTTTTTCAGCACAGATTATAGGAAATGGTTAATGGCAAAATAATTATGCTTACCACATGTTATGCTAAACAAATTTCATTTTTGTTTTTATTATCTATCAAAACTTCAACACTTTCTACTTTATATAAAATGCTTCTCAAACTTTTTTTTTTTTATTTCTATTAAGATGTTTTCAAAAACTATTATAAGTGATATCACTAGATATAAGTGTATATTAAGACGAACTTAAACTTTACATTTTCCCCACACACACGCTCTCATTCTTTTACATTCATATTTTAATAACCCCCATTTATAGAGGTCTCTGATTATTTGATTTATGGTTTTAAAAATTGTAGCTGTTTCAAAATTTTAGTCAATGGTTTATATTAGGTAGTCATCCTTTTGCCATCGTTTCCAAGTTGTTACGCCACTACTGTGAATTCACTGTTTTTCACTTAACGTTCCGAAAATCGTTTTTAAACTGTTTCAAAATTTACCACTGTTGTAGATTGTTACATTTACTATTGTTTTGTATTAATTAAAAGAACATTGCTTCAGCCGAACTTACATTTGCTCGCAAGCACTGGCTTAATGAACCGCGCGGTTCTGGAGTAGAAAATCCACTGGGGCGCCAAACAAGGCTGGGGTATGCACTCTCTTTCGTATGGCCGGTCACGTGGCCACAAATTCGAGCTCTAATTGGCTGTTTCTATCGAATGTTCTCGAAGCTCAGCCAGGAAATTCTTGTAATTTCCCAAATGGTTGATTCTCGGTATTGTGCGACGACAAGAATGTCTCTGCACAATTAGAAACACGTCTCTACTCATGATTCATTCATGATGTTGAACTAATTTTGCTCACATCTTACCTTATAAGGATTGGTTTATCCGTCTTGATACAGCAGCATACGTCATATCACATACTTTCCCTGTGACTCAACCCCTCTACCAAGGCGTGCTGGACAACGCATGGTTCTGACTAGGCCACAGACCATTTCATAATAAATTTGTGCAATTACTAATGCGTACCTTGTACTGCCAGACACGGCTACAGATTGTCATTAAATGTTTTACCCAAATTGGTATTAAATTTTTGTTGTCCCCAGATTCGTCCAGTCACAATCAGTCTCTCTTTGGAATCGATAACATGTAATTGCCACTTGGTACATGATCATTGACCTCCCAATCACCACACACAGAAGTTAGAAAATTGCTAGAGTTGCTGCAGGAAATATAATAGTGCTAGATATCCAAGATATGCTAGATATATTTGTTAAAGTGCAAGATATCCAATTAGGTATATAGACGCTTTAAGCTGACTGGAAAAAGGGTGTTAGCATAACACACCATTTTAGTAATCAGTATTAGTTTACCATGAAAGTATGTAACCATACCCATGAGAAATAACTACATGGCTGAAAGCGACCCTGCGGCTGGACAGAGTATATCAATCTACAACCCAGGATCATCCAGGAACAGCCCATCATGTGACGCATCTTAGCCTAGTAAGACGAACGAAAAAAAGGCAAATTTCCAGAAACAGCCACTTTTGAGCTGATTTTTTTAAAATGATATGTTCAGTGTTTATCTAAAAGTTTATCCAAGTTCCAGACTTCGGACCGCCCATTTTCCCTGACTTTTCACTTCTGGCAAACAGTCACTGAAGTTTTCCTCGATTCTTCCGATGATAAGTTCACCAAATCAGAAAAATAAAATACCAGCGTGTTTCCCAGAAAATTTTCTATTGATCGGTGTTAGTCGTGCATATTTTTATAAAGGCTTCTTCATAACCTACAAAAAAAATTGAAACTTGCAAAAATGTGCATTTTCAGATTTCTGTTAATGAGTGAAATAATGATTTTTCTTCATTAAAAAAAATTGTAGAATATAGTATTCCAATAGAAGAATTTCCATATTAATTTTTATCCCAAAATATTTTGTCATTAAGCCATAATAAATTTTCAAGTTGAAAACGGAAATTTTTCAAAATTTGGTCCAATCATCACCCTGACATCAGAGGACAAAGTTTTTTAAAAACAATACTCGTATTTTCATGCTCTATCAGTTAGTGAAAAAAGTTTGTTCTTTCATAGCTTCCGAATTAATAATTTTTAACTTTTTTATTGTGCGCGCATGTGCGCTTTTAAACAGCGAATTGCCGCGAGGTTGAATCGAGTATACATATGCGCTGCCAAGTGGCAGCACTACGTACTGCACATTTGCAGCCTAATTGTAAATATAGTGATGTGATGAAGCGTTTTTGTTAATTGTGATATGTATATTTTTTTAAAACTACCTACAGTAGCCTAATTCATAACTTGCACGTGTACTTCCACATCTATTTTTACTTCTACTTATACTTCCACAACTTTAAAATTTTGTGGAGAAAGTGTTTTTCTTTTCGTTTTTAGTATAATCTGTTTTGGTTATTTTTTGAATAAAACTACATAGAAACAAGTTTGCAAAAATTCTGAAATCGTACGAGTAAAACGCAGACAAATGCAGAATTATGATATTATAATTGTTGGTCAAGATATTGACTTATTGGTCCTTTTAACACACTATGCAGCAGATGTTCAAGAAAATATCTGCTTTTTCAAAACAAAAATTGGAAGATAGGAAGATAAGGTATATACTCAAAAAAGTTTCAGATTTCCAGAACTGAAAGAAATAATTGTGTTTATTCATGCTTTGGGGCGCTGCAATACCACATCTGCCTTTGCTAGATTAGGTAAAAAAAATTTGTGAAATTATTTTAAAATACTCGTGCCTTGTAACATACATAAAAGAATTTTTTAAGAAAAATCTTCCTAACCCGTCGCTTTTCACTGGAGGCAGACTTTGCATACAATCTCTATGGATGTAATACAGAAAACTTCGTGTCTGTACCAGAATTGAGATTCAAAATCTTCCAAAAGTCTACTTTGAATAACACCTGTAAAGTATTGTCACAACCACCCACCAAAGAAGCTGGAGATAATCACTCTTTGAGAGTTTATTTCCAGATTCAAAGATGGCTGAAGAATGAAGACTTAGATCCCCTACTTTATGGCTGGCAGAAAACAATCAATGGTTTGATGCCTATAATAGCCAAAAATCTTGTTCCCATTGAACTCCTTCAAGACATCTCGTGTGGTTGCAAAACAAAAGCATGCTCTTGCAAAAATTAGGCATTAAATGCTCGATGTTTTGTAAATATTGTATGGGTAATTGTGACAATTCTGAAGCATTTGTGCTAATCGATGATGAGAATGACTTAGAACATAATGATTCAAACAATGATGAAAATCAATCTGCTGCCCGAGACTTGTTCAGAGTCTGGCAGCGACATTCAGGAAATAGATTTGGATTCAGAGACCGATGGCTATGATTACTTGGTTAGTGAAAACAGTGATGATGATTCCGATGACGTAAGTAATGGTACCATTCATTCTCAAAGTAAGACGAGAAGAATCGACTGATTGAAATATTTATAACTGATAATTTGCGTTACTTTTTAAGTAAATGTATTTTTAAAATCAATGTGATTTTTTATATTCACAGATGTGAATGAATGTTTATTTTATTCTAGCTCTTAAGTATGTTTTAATTTAAATGATAATGCCATTTTAAAGAGTGATTGTAACAATCATGTAGTATTTATAAATCTGAAATAAAAAAAGAAAAAAGTAATTATATCTCTAATTACCCTTATTTAAGAAACCCATATAAAAAGGGACTGGTATTCGATTCTCAAGAGACACATGGATAGACAAATTGAAGGCCTTGGGCGGTAATGATTATTTGAAAAAAAAAATCTTCAATAGAAAACATTTTAATTTTTTTAATAGAGCACTATTGTCTTCTACAAGAAAAAACTTCATTTATCGCACATCATTTCAAACCTTTTTCCATTTTTTCACATTATACCTCAACTGGAGCCTAATTCAGAACTTCACTTCTACTTCCACATCTACTTCTACCCGTATGATTTCAGAATTTTTGCAAACTTCTTTTGTTTCTATGTAGTTTTGTTCAAAAAATTACCAAAACAGATTATACTAAAAACGAAAATAAAACACTTTCTCCACAAAATTCTAAAGTTGTGGAAGTATAAGTAGAAGTATAAATAGATGTGGAAGTAGACGTGCAAGTTCTGAATTAGGCTCCTGTAGGTAGTTTAAAAAAAATATACATATCACAATTAACAAAAACGCTTCATCACATCACTATATTTACAATTAGTGTTCAAATGTGCAGTATGTAGTGCTGCCACTTGGCGGCGCATATGTATACTCGACTCAACCGTGCGGCAATTTGCTGTTTAAAAGCGCACATGCGCGCACAATTAAAAAAGTTAAAAATTATTTCGGTAGCTATGAAAGAACAAACTTTTTTCACTAGGTGATAGAGCATGAAAATACGAGTATTTTTTAAAAAAAAAACTTTGTCCTGTGATGTCAGGGTGATAACTGGACCAAATTTTGAAAAATTTCCGTTTTCAACTTGAAAAATTTATTGTGCCTTAATGACAAAATATTTCGGGATAAAAATCAATATGGAAATTCTTCTATTGGAATACTATATTCTATAAATTTTTTATGAAGAAAAATCATTGTCACTCATTAACGGAAATCTGAAAATGCACATTTTTGCAAGTTTCAATTTTTTTGTAGGTTATGTTGCCTTCAAAAAATGCACGACTAACACAGATAGATAGGAAATTTTCTGTCGACCATGCTGGTATTTTTTATTTTTCTGATTTAATGAAGTTATTGGAAAAATCAAGGAAAACTGCAGTGACTCGCGCTCCGCTGTTTGCCGGAAGTGAAAAGTCAGGGAAAACGGGGAAAATAGGTGGTTCGAAGTCTGGAACTTGAATAAACTTTTAGGTAAACACTAAACCTGTCATTTACATAAAAATCAGCTCAAAAGATGCTGTTTCTGGAAATTTGCTATTTTTAAATTAGTCTTACTCGGCTATCTGAAGTCTACGTAAAAGGGAAGTAAACATATTATTTATGCACAATTAAAAAAATAATTTATAAGAATGATTAATTCAGAATATTCCCTTTTTAAGAAGATACACTGATGTACTATTATGCGTCTTATGTGTAGCAAAAAATAATAATAATCTATAACATCAAAACATAAAACACATTAAAAAACAATTGTAAAATTCTTGTAAATTTCTTGGGTGTCTGACAGGAATATCAACTTTGAATCATTATTAAAATTTTAAATCTTAGCAAATAATCTGCAAAAATAGTATTATATTTTTGTTAAATCAAATTGTAAGTTTATTAATATTTTAATAAAATAATATTTACTTTACGTAAACATAATTATTGTTTACAAGACAGCACCCATTCTAAATTCATTAGAGAAATTATTTTGAATAATGCTTAAAATTCCATATTACTTATTTAATTCTACTATTTACATTTTTGTATTGATTTTACTTCACTAGCTCATACTTCAGTTCTTTGTGAGTTGTTTCTTTGTTTTGTTTTGAACAAAATAATTATTTATTTTTTACTTCTGTGCATGTGCATGTGTGTGTGTGTGTGTGTGCAGCTTCTGGATATATGAGACGATCACAACGATGATGATGGTGATGATGATGTTGATGCCAATTTCCTGTCACTAATAAAACCCCAAGAGTGGCCCCATGAGTAAGTTATTTGCATCTTCCAGTGGCAGTGGAAAGAAAGTGCATTTCTGAATTGCAGAGTGTTTTGTTGACTTCAAATTTGATTAAATAAGTCTGTTTAATTATTGTCATTAATTCATTCGTGTCTGGACAGGAGTTCTCTAACCAAGCAAAATACATGTGTACACAGGGATCGTCCCCATTTGCAGCACAATACCTGTTTGGTTGGTAGACCACACACACACGCACACACACACACACACACACACACAGCATAAAATCGACAAGCTAGAGCCTGTAATTTTTGCTTGTACATACACAAACACTACTTAAAATTATTTCTAACAACTTGTCTATGAATTATTTACAAAAAGACTGCCATGGTTAAATACACAAATATATGTGTTAGTGCATATATTCCCCAGGTGTTATTGGTTTTGAATGGTATTCCTATTTTATTTAGATATTCACATACATAATTATTCGCATAACAATAGGTTTTAAAATTGCTTCTTATAACAGAATATTTAATCGAACATAGTAAACACTGCCATGGTGGGATACAAAATTTAGCCACGTTTCTTTGGACGTATTGTTCTCCGTTGACGATATCCTGTGTCACAGTGTATTTTGACATTGTATTTACTTGCTTTGTAGGAAGACGCTATTTAACAATGATTTCTATACCTTTCTTTTCAGGGCGCTATTTCTACCTGTTTCTCTAATAACATGCTGTTTATTCTGAGACTAGTACTGTGTTCACCCTTGGTCTCTCTCTCTCTCTCTCTCTCTCTCTCTCTCTTTTTGTGGGTAATAATTTCTCTTTGTCGTCTCTCACTTTGTTCTTCATGTTGTTCATATCGTTTTGCTGTTCTCCAAACTTGCTTGCATTTCTCTCTTCGTAGATTCCTTCTATTTCTGGCCAAAGTTTTCTCTTACACTCTCCTCTCTTCTTTCTTGCAGTTCCTTTTGGTTGCCATCATGTATCACCTCTAGAGAATTGCTTTTATTTTTGTAATCTGTGTGAGCAAAATTAGTAATTCTTCAATGGTTTATTTCCTTGTATGTATATTTATTTATTATACATATATATGTACATATTTTAATTCCTAATCTTATATTTCAGTTCAATTGATATGCTAGTTTTAACAGTAACTCGTGTTCAATGAATTTTGATGTGTTTACTCCCTTCAGCGGACTGAATGATGTTCTCTTCAAGGGTAAGTTTTCCATGTATTGAATATCTACCATAATTGATGTCTTACCTGTCTTTGTGTATCAATATTCCAATAGCAGCCATATTCAAACGAGTGTTTTATATTGTTCATAAATAGCTCACTTGTCGTAATCATGTGGCAGCAGAATCTTGAAAATGGTTATTTACTAAGCAAGCTTCAATGTCAATTATATTATTACCTATCAGTTCCATTTCTCATTCAATATTCAGATGGAATTCAGTTTGATTGTTCTTCAATCCTTAAATATTAAATTAGTCCTCTCTTCAGTATGTGTAGGATGCAGAATCATCTGCACCAGTCTTCTCTTTATTTCCATTCTAAGAGTTTCTACTTCAATGTGTAAATCTTTGTAGAACGTATTTATTTGACTTGGATAGTCCTTTGTTGTTTTGGTAGATGATAGCAGTTTCCAATCAGTACTTCTGACTACTAACACTTGTGTCTTACTTATGTATTCATGTACTCTTTTAATGACTTAAAATCACACACACAGAGATTTAAATGAACAGGTGTTCACTTTGACAAACTACAGCATGTAAGTTTTCCCTGCACATACAAGTAGCACTACTGAAAACTATTTTTAACAACTACTCTATATTAATTATTTACAAACATTTTAGTGTGGTTAAATATGACAGTTGTGTGTGCGCGCGCGCGTGCGTGCGCCATTCACCATTCAATTATATATAAATTTGCTTATAAAAGTCTACTGTTCTTCCTATGAAGAGTAATGCAATACTGTAATCATACATAGGGTGAGGTTAATTTTTGCAAGCCAAAAGCTACATCACAGGTGGAACATGTTTTTTAACACAGTTTCTACTGCTTCAGTGTTCCAATTATGAATTATTACAGTTGTGTATTCATTTGTTCCAGTGTTACTTATTTACACCTATGAATAATATCTGTGGAGAAGATTCTACTCTGGATTGTGAACTATATAGGGGAAAGTCAATTCAGAATACTCTAGGAGACCATCTGTCACCACACAAGTTAATACAATCTGGCATTAAGAAGTACCAGTGCGATGTTTGTTCAAAATCATTTACTCGGTCAGGCAGTTTGTCAGGACACAAGTTAATACATTCTGGTATTAAGAAATACCAGTGCGATGTTTGTTCGAAATCATTTTCTCAGTCATGCAATTTGTTAACACACAAGTTAATACATTCTGGCATTAAGAAATACCAGTGCGATGTTTGTTCAAAATCATTTACTCGGTCAGGTAGTTTGTCACAACACAAGTTAATACATTCTGGCATTAAGAAGTACCAGTGCGATGTTTGTTCAAAATCATTTACTGATTTAAGCACTTTGTCAAACCACAAGTTAATACATTCTGGCATTAAGAAATACCAGTGCGATGTTTGTTCAAAATCATTTACTCGGTCAGGCAGTTTGTTAACCCACAAATTAATACATTCTGGCATTAAGAAATACCAGTGTGATGTTTGTTCAAAATCATTTACTCGGTCAAGCTATTTGTCAAACCACAAGTTAATACACTCTGGCATTAAGAAATACCAGTGCGAAGTGTGTTCAAAATCATTTACTCAGTCAAGCCATTTGTCAACACACAAGTTAATACATTCTGGCATTAAGAAGTACCAGTGTGATGTTTGTTCAAAATCATTTACTGATTCAAGCACTTTGTCAACCCACAAGTTAATACATTCTGGCATTAAGAAGTACCAGTGCGATGTTTGTTCAAAATCATTTACTCAGTCAGGCAATTTGTTAACCCACAAATTAATACATTCTGGCATTAAGAAATACCAGTGTGATGTTTGTTCAAAATCATTTACTCAGTCAGGTAGTTTGGTAAAACACAAGTTAATACATTCTGGCATTAAGATGTACCAGTGCGATGTTTGTTCAAAATCATTTACTGATTCAAGCACTTTGTCAAAACACAAGTTAATACATTCTGGCATTAAGAAGTACCAGTGTGATGTTTGTTCAAAATCATTTTCTCAGTCATGCAGTTTGGTAAAACACAAGTTAATACATTCTGGCATTAAGAAATAGCAGTGTGATGTTTGTTCAAAATCATTTACTGAGTCAAGCAATTTGTTAACCCACAAGTTAATACATTTTGGTATTAAGAAATACCAATGTCATGTTTGTTCAAAATCATTTACTCAGTCATGCAGTTTGGTAAAACACAAGTTAATACATACCGGCAGTAAGATGTACGAGTGTGATTTTTGTTCAAAATCATTTTCTAAGTCAGGCAGTTCGTCAAAACACAAGTTAATACATTCTGGCCATAATAAGTCCTAGTGTGATGTTTGTTCAAAATAATTTATTCAGGTGAATTATCAATTCACAAGTTAATACATTATGGCATTAAGAAATACCAGTGTGATGTTTGTCATAATTATTTTCTCATTCAGGCAAATTGTCAACAAAAGTTAATCCATAGTGGCAGTAAAAAATACCAGTGTGATGATTATTCAAAATCATTTACTACATCAGACAGTTTGTAAAAACACAAGTTAATACATTCTGGCATTGAGAAGTACTGGCGAGTTGTTTCTACAAAAGTATTTAATTTGGCATAGCCTGTTGTATTATAAATAATGTATGCTGGCATTAAATAATAAAACTGATGTTTGTAACAAAATTTTCTGTTTGTACATTTTGAGTGTAAATTAATCAATTATACTATTACGAACCATTACTATGTGGTATGTAAGAATAGTTTCTATTGCCCAAGAAGTTTAGCAATGTAATAAAACTTATCAATTTAATGTTTTTAAACAGAAACCCTTAAACAAGCATAATTACACAAATAAATTAATATATGTTGTTATATTGCCACTGCAAATATGTAATGTGTCTATGATATATGGCACTAGAAAACGGTAATGAAATTTGTAACAAAAGTTTACCTTTTACCTTACAAATTAAAATCGTTAAATTATATATTGTACTGTAGTGTGAAATTATTGATACACATTTATCCTGTAATTCAATTTATCACTACATGATTTACAGTGATATTTGTATGTTTAGTTGAAATTATTTGGAAGTCTTTGTTTCTTGCTATACATAGATTATACTTCTCACTCAAGATTTTTGTCTGGCTGCTACAGCCTTCACGATGACAGAGTCCTGGAGTCTGAACACATCTGCATTATTGCTTGGCAAAATGATTCACACGGGTATGTCCCCTAAGTTAATGTAGTTGGCATTTCACACCTTGTAAGTTGTATTTAAAGCTCATAGGTTATTTCATGTAGCATATTTCTGATTGCTGCATACATACTGTTTTTTTACAATTCAACAATAGTTCAGTGCATTACTGACAGATGACATTTGTATCTCAAAACTGTTAATTTCCTATGCTTTACATGTCAATGTTTGTAATGGCTCCTTGTTGTGAACTACACATTTGGTATAATAGTATTGGCTTGTGCAGTGTTTGAATTTTTGTTGTTGTAATTTTGTATTACAAAGTAAAGATAACTTCTCGACTGAAGATAAAATATTATGGAAATTTAATTCCAAATGTGGATCTGAAGTGAATAATGTAGAAAATGAAGAAAAACATATATCAATAATAATCCAAACCACCTATAATGAATAGCCTAATAAAAATACACAAATTAAATAACCCAATACGACCATTAATAAACTTCAAAAAAGCACCTACATACAAAATAGCAAAAATAGTAACACAAAAACTATAAAAAATATCCTTCTAACAAATAATTATCACAACAAAAAATACGTACGAATTAATATACAAACTAAAGGTAATAAATATAGATGAAAACACATTTTTCACATCATATGCCATCACAAATATGTACACCAACATTCCAATTGATGAAACAATAGACAGAATAATAAACAAACTTAGAGAACAAAATGAAGACACAATATATTACTGAAATAAAAAAATAGCTTCCAACTAATACTAAAACGAAATTACTTTGAATTCAATAGCAAAATTTTTCAACAACAGGGACTGGCAATGGGATCTCTTATTATCTAGCATAATAGCAGAAATATTCTTACAACATATAGACACCAAAATACAAAATATTATAAATTTCTTTGATCCAAATGGCATTTGGATAAGATATGTAGATGATGGGCTATATGTATCAAATAACAAAAACATAAATGCAGATAACATATTAAAACAACTCAATAACATACATCCAAAAATACAATTCACAGAAGAAAAAGAAAAACAACAAAATCAACTATTTAGACATAACCATCACAAGATACAATAACCACCTACAATATGCAATATATAGAAAACCAGCTTCCACTAACATCATTATACCTAACCATTCTGACCACCCACCACAACATAAAATGGCAGCATTCTATTCACTATTTTACAGAATGTACAATATACCCCTAAACAAACAAGAAACATACAAAGCAAGAAATGTAATTTACCAAATTGGTTATGAAAATGGATATAATAAAAATATTGTAAACAAAATAGAAAATAAAATCAAATATAAAATAAAAACTGAACAATTAAGAGAATCAAAATGAACAAAACAAAAATAAGAACAATAAAAAATGGGCCACATTCACATACATAAATAATAAAATGACAAAGCTAACAAAATTGTTTAAAAACATAGACATTAAAATAGCATACAAAACTAACAAAAATTATCTACAAAAACTAAATAACCTACACAACAAATAGAATACAACAACCAATGGTATATACAAAATTGAATGCCAAGATTGCAATAAATGTTACATAGGACAAACAAAAAGCAACTGAAAAAACATTTTGAACACCTAAATGCTTACAAAAAGACAGAAATATACAAATCTAATTTGGTCACACATGCAATAAACACTGGACATGAATTTCCAGACAACCAACATGACACTAATAAAACACATACCACACAAAGGCGCCATAATGAACATTTGGGAAAATTTACAAATATACAAACATAAAACACAAAACAAACTAATACCTGAACAAATACAAATCAATACAAAACATGACACAATTTTCAAAGCACTCAACATTGAGTGTGGCGTAGAGGGGGCATGACGGCATAAGAGAGCGTCATGCCATTTGCCGTCACGGCATACGAGTCGGTTTTACTGCCAAGGCGCGCCAATAGATGTTTCATATCAATAAGGAAAAAAAATATTTTGAGGTAATTTCAGTATAATTATTAAATATATTATATACATCAAGAAACGGACTGTAGCAAAAAGTGTTTGTATATATATATATATATATATATATATATATATATATATACAACGCTCCCTTTCATCTAACACAATTATCTAATATTTGTGATGTTAGATTAAAGTTACTTACCCGTGATATTACTTTACCTGGGTGCCAGAACAAATCCCAGATACAAATGACACGGTTTCAGCTTAGCTCAGCGCATGGAGACACTCTTTCTCAGGATTCGTTCAGTGATTGTGGTTTTCAAGGGGAATCATTACAAATAACACTTTAAGATTTGCTAGATTATTATATTTAATGTTTTAATAAATGATTTTTAAACTTTAACTTGTTAATGGTAGGACTTAATTCTACCCTATCCTTATAATTATTGAGTGAGTGTGGAAAGTAATGATTAAGACGTTCAAACGACCTCCAGCTCTTACTGGTTTGATTAAGAGATTTCTATCTCCCAAACCAGTGCTAAAGAACAGGTCTGCAATAATTTGCACATCCAATACTACACACCACTTTCCATTCAACACTCTTATCCTATATTAGAACTAATCTTATAGTTAAAATACAATGTGTGCTTTTCTTAGTGTCTTTTTAAAATTGTTTATTGTTTTATTATTTGTTTAGTGCTTATATCATTGATCAATGAATCTATTTCTTACTGTTTGATGTGTTGACCGAAGATAGGAATCTGTAGAGGTCCTCCTTTCGATGGCGTTGCACAGAAGAATGGATTGATCAATGCGGTTGAAGATGCCGTGGCAATTACAGCTGCTGTAGCCTTCTGTAGCACAGGTCCTTCATGGCTGATGGATTAATTAATTAATTAACAGTTGTTTTACGCAGCTAGTGTTATTGAATGTTGTTAATTCATCTACACTGCGGACTACTTCTCGATTTAGAACTTAAATTTGCACTGTTGTGTAATTTAAAAATTTCTGTATGTGAATTATACACGTCTAGTGTGTTTAAGTACCGAACAAAGAGTGATGTTACCCCTCGCTTTTAGCTGGCATCTGTTTTAAATACGGGCTGCTGATTGGTTGTACAAATAAATCATGCGTTTTTCCAGTTTCGACAATCTCGAACAAGTCGGTCAAACACACTGTGACAGGTTCCAAATGGTAGAGAAATTCTTGTCAAAATCGTACTTCCTGTATTTGCAAATCGATTGATTACAGGTATTTGCAAATATGTTTCCGAAGATCTGACCACAGAATATTGTTGCTTAGGTCTTTATCTGTGTGTGTGTGAAAACACCTTATTCCTACGTAGCATAATTCTCTCGTTATTCCTGTTGGCGTGCGTCATCCGTATAACTTCTTTATTGTTAATTAACTGAGCTTGCGGCTACTTATAAAGCTTATCTTGCTGAATACAATGCTGTTTTCAGAATTGCCGTATATTTACAACTTTTGAAGTTATCGCAGGTTGAACTGATAATTCGCTTTGAGTAAAATTACCTGTTTGAACTGGATTCTGATTTAGCGGTGACGTGGTTAGAGTGAGATGGCTGCGATTATACGCTCTCTCTCTATCTTACGGCGTTACACTCGTACCGTCTATAGCTTTCATATAACGCTCTGATAGGACGCTATTATGAATCGTTATATATACCCCCACTCGGTATAAAAAAAATTTGATTATTTAAATCGTTAATTTTTTTTCTAATGTACAGTTTTACACTGATTAAAAATTTTGCACCTTTACTTTAGCACTTTTTCCCGCACAAACTTGCACTTATACAATGTTACTTACATCTATCTTATAACTAAAGATTACAATGTTTCTTAACCTAACATGGTATATTGGAAATTTATATGATCATTTTTAATCATCATTTTGGATTAATTAATGTCAATAATTTAAATAACAACACTACATTTATTTAAATAATATTTTTAATATTATTAATATTGATTCAAAACAATTATTTATTTTATTTGACCAGGTTTGACTCTCATACCTTATGGCTCAAATTATTATTTCTTTATGGGTCAATATTTTGTTTATTCTTCCTCCTATGGGAACATAGCTTATATAGCTTACCTCCATATATAGAAAATCCTGGTTTGGAGTTGGTAACTGCACTCCTCCTAGCTACACTAATCCTAGGGTCTTGTTGTTGATGAGTCCCTATTTCCTTGAGTCGTCTAACTACTTCAGGTTTTGTTATATGTTTTACCGCGTAAATACCAATATCATTGCTACTACATTTAATATTATCTGTTTCCATGTTGTTTTCTAATGGTGGATTTCTACTGAGTACATCTGCTACTAAGTTGTCTTTCGCTTTGCAATACTGTATTTCAAATTTATACTCTTGTATAGCCAAGATCCAACGTGTCAGACGAGCACCTAGCAATTTACACTTTAATAAAACACTAACGCCTTATTGTTGGTGATTATAGTAAGTTTAGCACCCAGAATATAACTTCTAAACTTTGACAGGCTATGCACTATCGCTAATAGCTCCTTTTCTGTCGTAAAATAGGTTAATTCTGCCCCTTTAAGTGTGCGACTTACGAATCCTAATACCGCTTTTTGGCCCTTCTCATCAATCTGATACAAGTGTGCTCCAATAGCAATATTGCTGGCGTCTGTTTGCAAGTAAAATCTTTCTCCTATTCTTGGATGATTTAATACAACAGTATTTATAAAAAGACTTTTCACTTGTTGCAGTGCTTCATCGTGGTCCTTTGTCCACTTCCATTTAATACCTTTGTTTAACAACTTTAACAATGGAACAGTACTTTCCGCGTATTTACTTGTAAACTTCTGATAGTAGTTAGCTAAACCTAGAAATGACTTTAGCTGCTTGCAGTTCTTTGGAGTAGGAAATTCTTGTATGGCTTTTACCTTCTCTGGGTCCGTGGTTATGCCTTCCACTGAGATTCGGTGACCTAAGAACTTAATTTCCTCCTTACCAAACTCTGATTTCCTTAGATTCAGCGTCATATTTGCTGATCTTAATTTTTCAAAAATATTCTTTAAATGTTTTAAGTGCTCCTCAAATGTTTGTGACACACATAGAATATAATCTGTAGAATATAATCTGCGAACACTAATGTATACTTCTCTACCTCATTACCTAAGGCACTGTCTAAACACCTTACCATTGCTGCTAAGCTGGTGCTCAGGCCAAAAGGTACCACTTTAAATTGGTAGCACTTGTTTTTATACAAAAATGCGGTATACTTTCTATCACAAGTTCTAATGGGAATCTGCCAAAATCCTGATGTTAAGTCCAGTTTGGTCATATACTTAACCCCATTACATTTTTGAAACAATTCTTCCACACTCCTAGCGCACTCGTAATCTGGTACTAATAAAGAATTTAGTTTCCTAGCATCTAAGCATAATCGGATACTCCCGTTCGGCTTGGTGACAACTACTAAAGGGTTTATATAGGGACTACTTGCTCTCTCTATAACTCCATTCGCTAACATTTGTTGGATCTCTTTCTCCACTTCATCTCTATAATGTAGAGGGATTGGATAAGTCCTTTGTACAAATGATGCATTTTCAGTTAGTGTCAACTGATGTTCATAGAACCTAGCTCTTCCAGGCTCTGTTCTGAACACATCACTATACTCACCAACGAGTTGCTGAATTTTGTTCTGTTGCTCTTTGTTCAACTCAGTCCCAACATTGATTTCTGGAGTATTATCAATACAATGCTGGTCACTCCTATCGTCAACTACAGGTTTCTCTATATACCCTTTTATGACACTTACCGAGCTCCAATGCTTAAACTCTTTAATACCTACATTTATTTTATTAGCATTTATTTCCATCGTAATGGTATTTCTTTTAAAATTTATTTTTGCTTTCCATTCAAGCAACGTATCTACCCCAATAATACAATCATGAATGAGTTTCGGGACTATTAGAGTTACTATTTGGGTTTGGTTACCATTTAAACTGACAGGTAAATATATTTGTTCAGTTATCTTTTGCATTTTGGCTCCAGTGGCTCCCTGTACATTACAATGTTTTACGGGTAGTCTGGGACAATTTCGCAACTGACTATTATCTACAAACTTTGAGGTAACACAGGTAACTTCACTGCCAGTGTCAATAAGCGCTCGTACCAGTAGATTACTGATCTTAAAAACTATTTCCGGACATTCAGGATAATGGTTTCTACCCACTTCGTGCTCCTCTTTTAACAAGAACTCCCTATCGCTCACTTGTTTTATATTATTAGCTACATTCTTCTTACCTGTTTCCTTTTGTGATTTCACTGCAGGTAATGGTAGGTTTAGTTTTGTTTCTTTTCTACCTGCAGTGGCTTCCCGTTTCCTGTATTCATTTTACTAGTCGAGGGTTGCTACTCGGTAGAGGTTATAGTTGTTTTACACACTTTATACCCTTTATTAGGTTTGTTCTCTACACTTCTACTTCTACCTTTCTCCTCCAATTCCGGTTGATTTTGTGGTTTGTTACCCGGATATGGGGTAAACCGTTTTTCTTTCATACGTTCATTGTCTCTCTTCTTATTTGAGTAGAAAGTTGGTTCTTGCTGATCGCCTCTAGAGTAGTTACTCAGCTGATTACTTACCCGCTGTAGGTCCCTCTCTAAATCTAGACACTCATCTACAACCATAATGAACTTCTCTAGCGTATCCACTCCTCTAGTTGTGGTTGCTACTCTAGTGCGTTCTGAGAAATGACGCGCTAGCTTATATACTAGGTCTCTCTCTTCTATTGGTGGTGTTAGATGTTTAACTTGAGCCATTACATTAAGCACATAATTGGTAGTTGTCATATTCATTGACGGATGATACTTACCAAATTCTAAATGATCTCGTACCCTTCTTTGTATCTGCACGTTCCAGTACTGAGCTAGAAATTTTTCTCT
The DNA here is from genome assembly GCA_034769895.1 of Magicicada septendecula. NCBI lineage: Eukaryota > Metazoa > Arthropoda > Insecta > Hemiptera > Cicadidae > Magicicada > Magicicada septendecula. The sequence goes on along the minus strand of CM068372.1, from coordinate 448,968,547 downwards.
GAAGTCTGAGTAGGTTTGGACTCTGTCTGAGATGACTTTCCACCACATACCTGCCCAATTCTTGAGAAATCGGCCTAACATGTCCTTCTTATCCTCGTCATCCATCAGTGGATTTACACGAGTTACATACGCTTCAAACAGTTTTAGGAATTCCACAGGATTCTCATGTGGGTTTCCTGAAAATGCCAGGTTTTCCGGTTCTTCCTTATAGCCGCCACACCTCACTACTTTGGTTTGCTGTGACTTCATTGCTTTAGTCAGATCCTCCCGCATTACCTTCAACTGCTGTTCCATCTTTTTATGTACTTCGTCACTGTTAGCCTTACTCTCTACCTGTTTCTTAACTTCATTAATATTAACACCCAGTTGGGTACACTCTTCCCTAGTATTTTGGATTTCTTCTTTATTTAGAAGTGTTTGTGTTTTTAGTTCAGCTGTTACTTTACTGAATTGTTGATTAATGAGGGTTACTTTCTGTTCTAACCTTTCATGTAATTCATTTCTAAATTTATTTAGCTTTTCGTCTTGACGGCGAAAACTAGTGTTTACTTGTTTTCTAAACTCCTCTAAGGTAGTTTTAACCTCTTCGGTATGCTTATCAAACCTATTATTACTCTCATCTATTTTACCAGCTAGGTTAATAGCTAAATTTGCTATTTCCTCATCTATTTTAAATGTAGCCTCTTTACTACTTTGTTCTATTTGGCTAGACAAATTTTCATTTATTTGTTTCATTTCACTGGACAAATATTTATTAGTTTGCTCAATTTTATTATTAACATCTGTTATTAATTTTTGATTACTTTCTTCTAAACATTTATTATTTTCATCAATTTTACTTTCTATTTTTTCAATTTTATTATTTATTTGACTATTTGTAATTTCGATTTTATTATTAGTATCATCAATTTTACTTTCAGTTTTAGTGCTCAACTGTTTAAACATTTGCTCAATTGCTGCCATATCTACTGCTGATGATTTTGCCATTTTTACAATTTATTATTAACAAATAAATTTAACAATTCTTTAATAGTTATTTGTAACCTTGAATTCCACTTTCTTTACAATTTATTAATATTACAATTTAATTATCACGTGGGTAAAAGCAACGCCAAATTATATAACTTTATTTGTACAATTTTGTGTTTTTAATCGAGCTTAATCGAGCCCCTTAGTTGGCTGCGCCAAATCTCTACAACGCTCCCTTTCGTCTAACACAATTATCTAATATTTGTGATGTTAGATAAAAGTTACTTACCCGTGATATTACTTTACCTGGGCGCCAGAACAAATCCCAGATACAAATGACACGGTTTCAGCTTAGCTCAGCGCATGGAGACACTCTTTCTCAGGATTCGTTCAGTGATTGTGGTTTTCAAGGGGAATCGTTACAAATAACACTTTAAGATTTGCTAGATTATTATATTTAATGTTTTAATAAATGATTTTTAAACTTTAACTTGTTAATGGTAGGACTTAATTCTACCCTATCCTTATAATTATTGAGTGAGTGTGGAAAGTAATGATTAAGACGTTCAAACGACCTCCAGCTCTTATCTGGTTTGATTATGAGAGTTCTATCTCCCAAACCAGTGCTAAAGAATAGGTCTGCAATAATTTGCACATCCAATACTACACACCACTTTCCATTCAACACTCTTATCCTATATTAGAACTAATCTTATAGTTAAAATACAATGTGTGCTTTTCTTAGTGTCTTTTTAAAATTGTTTATTGTTTTATTATTTGTTTAGTGCTTATATCATTGATCAATGAATCTATTTCTTACTGTTTGATGCGTTGACCGAAGATAGGAATCTGTAGAGGTCCTCCTTTCGATGGCGTTGCACAGAAGAATGGATTGATCAATGCGGTTGAAGATGCCGTGGCAATTACAGCTGCTGTGGCCTTCTGTAGCACAGGTCCTTCATGGCTGATGGATTAATTAATTAACTAATTACTTAATTAACAGTTGTTTTACGCAGCTAGTGTTATTGAATGTTGTTAATTCATCTACACTGCGGACTACAGCTGCTGTAGCCTTCTGTAGCACAGAAGGATTAATTAATTAACTAATTAATTAATTAACAGTTGTTTTACGCAGCTAGTGTTATTGAATGTTGTTAATTCATCTACACTGCGGACTACTTCTCGATTTAGAACTTAAATTTGCACTGTTGTGTAATTTAAAAATTTCTGTATGTGAATTATACACGTCTAGTGTGTTTAAGTACCGAACGAAGAGTGATGTTACCCCTCGCTTTTAGCTGGCGTCTGTTTTAAATACGGGCTGCTGATTGGTTGTACAAATAAATCATGCGTTTTTCCAGTTTCGACAATCTCGAACAAGTCGGTCAAACACACTGTGACAGGTTCCAAACGGTAGAGAAATTCTTGTCAAAATCGTACTTCCTGTATTTGCAAATCGATTGATTACAGGTATTTGCAAATATGTTTCCGAAGATCTGACCACAGAATATTGTTGCTTAGGTCTTTATCTGTGTGTGTGTGAAAACACCTTATTCCTACGTAGCATAATTCTCTCGTTATTCCTATTGGCGTGCGTCATCCGTATAACTCCTTTATTGTTAATTATATTAACTGAGCTTGCGGCTACTTATAAAGCTTATCTTGCTGAATACAATGCTGTTTTCAGAATTGCCGTATATTTACAACTTTTGAAGTTATCGCAGGTTGAACTGATAATTCGCTTTGAGTAAAATTACCTGTTTGAACTGGATTCTGATTTAGCGGTGACGTGGTTAGAGTGAGATGGCTGCGATTATACGCTCTCTCTCTATCTTACGGCGTTACACTCGTACCATCTATAGCTTTCATATAACGCTCTGATAGGACTCTATTATGAATCGTTATAATATATATATATATTACATTATTTTTAGACAGTTACTTTTACACATATGCTCTTACTCATTTGTGCGCACTTACCCACGTCTCGGAGGTATACTCTTCTTCTGCAGTATTTACCTTGATGTTCCCCGGCTGGGTCGCAGGCTTTGGTCGTTGATTGAGTATGGATAAGCACGTGAATAACGTTATAAGTTTTAATACAAGTAAAGAGTACATAGGATTTAGTACTGGTTGTGAAATTAGTGCGACTGTTTTAATAAAATCATCTTCATTTGATTTATTCTTTAAAAATTCAAATTATCATTGTAAAGGTACTTACTTCTTACCTTTTTAATTAATTATACACTCATCATAAAACCATACTTACCGCTGCCAGAATTTTACTTACCGTCATGGTCCCCGTAAAACTTACCTTATTAAATTACCCAGGTCGCCAACATGTTTTTTAGTTTTACATGTAAACTTTGAACACTCTTGCCCTTATAAAAATCGTAACATAATCCCGCTATCTGACCACCCTTAAAACTCAGAAAATCTCAAATTTCGTTAGACGAGTTGTCAACACAGAAAACTAGGAAATGGTTTATGGCGAAATAACTACACTAACACATGTTTATAGAGGAATGAACCTTTTAATTACTCTTTTTATTATTTTAATTAAATACTCTATCATTGATTATTACGTTTTCTGTATATTTAAAATGTTTACTAATTTTAGTCCAATAATTTTGTATAGACTACTACTACATCTTTCTAGTTGAGCCAGTACTTTTGATAACCCATACACACACTCACTCAATTTACATTTCTTTTTAAAACTTCCTATTTAATTAATGAGCTCTTTATTAATTATAATGTTTTGGCCAAATGAAACTGTCTTTACACTTGTTACCTATTTGCGTAATATCCAAACGTTGTACACGATATTGTCCGGAACTGTTGTCACTAATCACTCTCCACTCCAAACACAGTTTATTATTACCTTACGCCATTTACTCGTCACTTTACTGTTTGTACATTTTATATTACTTGGTAGGCTTACTTTTGTATTTTTCGGCCTACCAAGAACTCATCCGAGGCTACCGTTTTTGTTCTGGTAACTGTCTGCTGATTGTCTGACCGCTCAGCCATGAGTTGCAATGGAACTGGCGTTAGTTCGCTAAAGCTGAGCATACAGAGCTGGTCACGTGATCTTGAGTCTGCTCTCCCATTGGTGTTGTTAAAAGAGCGCTATAACTTAGGCATAGGATTTAGCAATATTTTGCCGCCTGGCGCAATGTGCAGTTACATTACTTTCTTTCGTGATTCACGGCTGATGCGAAGTTAGGTGTTATTTCACAATCGGTCTACGTTACTTGAGTGCGGAGACAAAACATAGACGTTTTGTTCTGTAATAAACACAGCCTATCTGGTTGACTAACTCGGGGTTCTACAAGGGTGAACAATGACTGCATGGAGAATATAATTTTAAAATGTTATCTTGGCCCTACAATTTCGTACCGTTACAATACCCCCCCAATAAGAGATTGAAGGCCGAAGCGTTAAAGCTCTTATTGCCTAAAACTTAAGAGGGTCAGTGAGGATATGGCGCCGCAACCCCCCTGAACACTACTAAATCATGGGTTCTTACCCCCCTAGTCTGGCGACTGCAGCAGCACCCATCCGACCTTACGGGACTTCTCTACTCGAGATCCCACCACCATAAGCTCGGACAGATACCCGCCCCAGTATCGCCTGACTTTGAAACATTCAATTAAAAAATCGACAAACAGCTTTCCATCCCTCCATATCCCACAACTGATTTGTTTCCTCTTAGCCGTACTGGTTCATTGACAATGTACTGGCTCATTTTATATTATATAATATCTCTTAACCATAGAACATAATGTTAATAAAACAATATAGATTTACAATGGTACAGATAAATTCCAGTCAACTTGAATAATATTCCCCGTACAATATTGCCCAGCCAAAATGACACATTAATTATACAGGATTACATTAACTCACAGTAATCGTACCTAAAATACAAATTATGTCCTTATTTGCCTACTCATGTTTATATAGAATAAACAAAAATTTTTTTTTTCTTCTACCCCCCTGTTGTCCCTTAACCCCTGATACCCGTTACATATTAATGTGTTCTGCGCGAGGCTTCTTGGCCTTTTCCAGCCTCATCCTAGCCGTAAACCACATCTCCCTCGTGACCTGTAACTGGGTCACCGCCCATCCACACTCACTATTACCCCCCCTAGACTGTAGCGTCTAGTTGCTTTCACAAGGACTGATGCGGAAAGGGGTGGACATTTTTTTTTCTTTTATTCCACCCCCATCCTTGCTTTGGCGTTACAATAAAATTCGGTATTATACCTACTATTTTCTATTTATACACCCCTAATGGACTACCACCCCTATCTGGGTGAAAATAGACCTGTTCCCAAATTTGGTAGATTCCCCCAAAAAATAACCCCCCTACTAAGTCTAACAAACCACAAGCCGGTTATATCAAGTGAAATTTATGATTTGCCACAATTAACTACTTTCACGGCCATGGTCCGGTGAGGTCATGGCCGCACTTAGGAGGGGAATCTACAGTTACAAACATAAAACCTAGATTGTCATTGATACAAGTTTACTTGGGCAGTAATATACACATCTTATTTCCCAGACACTATCTCATCTTAAACGTCCTTTCAAATTTTTAATTTAACTGAATATTTTAATCATTATGGTTTTTATCAATTATTTATCTTACAATCAAAATTCAGATCAAACTGGATACATTTGATCAAAATGATTTTACATTAACAACATCTATCACACAAATATTAACTGTCTCACAATTAAAACATTAAGTCATTTCCTTACCTTATAAAAATTAGCTTCATTCCAACACATCTTAATTTCTTTTATTACATAATAGGATTTTCTACTGGCAATGATTCAGCAGACTACAACGTTTTTGTTATTGTCACCAAGTATGTCTGTAGACATTAGTCACAACATACAGCATACCTGTTTACATAAACACTTGTGTGCCAGACTTGTTTTCATAAACACAGTTATAAACACTCAACATTCTGCTTACCTCACCTCTAACAGCTGTACTGCACTTTTCAATTTTTATAAATCTTATAGTTCACATATTTATCTCTTAAATTTTTTATTCCACTTCAGATCAGATATACTTTTGATTCAAAACAATTACTTTAATAACATTTTATTAAAAACATTTTAACTGTAGTTATATTATTTAAAACACTTTGAATATAAATACACAACACAAAATAGGCTTCATGAATACCTGTTATTATTTTAGTGGAATAAAGTATTATTATTTATTATTATACCTTCCCCTCTCATTGCAAACATAGGTTACACATAAGCTATAATATACATTGCAACAGAATACTATTAACACAATACATTTCACACTAACACATTTATTTATTTACAAATTTCGTCATATCCAATTATTATTTGCCGTGCTTCAATATCTAATTCAGCCAGGTCATTACCATATATTAAAGTATTTAAGATGTCCATACACTGCTTTCAACCTCCATCATCGTATAATAGTCTTATTTTTGTATAACATTTGTCAAGTTTATTTGCATTCATCATATGGCTATTTTCTGTGTAACGGCCATACAATTTTATTTTTTCCATTATACCAAAATAATAATCTATAGGGTTACCCCCCAAAATTATCTTATCATAAATCAAGTCAACATCAGTATTTTTTATAAAGTCTCCGTAAGTATTCTTTCTCAACATCAAGTCAATTATTTCATCCTCATAAATTATCTTATTGTTATTTAAACGTATTTCTAACCTTACTTTCCACTCATCATAATCTCTCCTTACATTATATACTTCTATCTCTTTACCCACCCACAAATCTCTCTCATCATAATGCCATTTCACACCTTCTCTCTCATTCCATGCAGAGGGCAATACCACAAAATTATTTAAATACCATCTGGCCCTACCAGATAAACACAAAAAACTTATATGACCTTCTGAAGACCTCTCGTCTTCTACAAAAACTATTGAGGAACTCTTGTCCTCCATCAACACTTGTGAAGTCTCTGCTTCACATTTAACCCCATAAAAATTTGCCCCCTGTTCACCTTCTACATTTAAACTACCACTATACCCCTTTCTAAATCATAAGCACTAACTAGCAATCCATGATCAACCTCAACTCTCATTCTACTCTCATTTTCACTATTGTCTACTGTATCACTTTTTGATACTCCATTTTCAGCCACATCATCATTATTCTTGTTTAACGTTACTTCACCATTATAATTATTTGTATTACTACCACCACTTACCTCATCTATTATTCCTTCGTTATTTTTCGATATATTGCTACCACCACAAACACTTACCTGTTTTGATTCAACTTCTGTACTCTCCTTTAATTGACATCTATCTCTTCTCCACTCCTCGTTTTGTTTTTTCAATTCATTGTTGAGTTCCTTGGTATTACTAACCATGTCATCTAACATTGCGTTTTGTTTATCCAAACGTTCATTAAACTCTTTGCACATCATAAATATCATATTCATCATATGTGTCTTATAATCAGATTCACTCATATCATCACTTACCTCATTATCTGCCACCTGATCGGCTTTATTTTTGTTAACTCGGTCTGTCTCTCTACCTTTATTTACCATCCACCACTCTCATCATTATCACTAGGCCTATTTACTGTCTTATTTTCTACTACTATTACTTCGACTATCTTACCTTTATCATTTGTTATCTTACCCCCCTCCTCGTCGGTGATTTCACCTACTTCACCCATATTTATACTCGTACTTCAAAATTTATTTATAAACCCAACATTTACGCTACCAAAACATAACCTAATTTTTACAACATAATTATATACGATTAATTTTATAAATACGCCGTTACCAAATCCTACTTTCTGTGCTTTAAAACAGGTCCAGCTCCTATAATATTTATACGAACATCCTGGCAGGGGCGTCGCTGTGAAGGTCCTCGCCTTCCACCCTTTTTAATTAATTATACACTCATCATAAAACCATACTTACCGCTGCCAGAATTTTACTTACCGTCATGGTCCCCGTAAAACTTACCTTATTAAATTACCCAGGTCGCCAACATGTTTTTTAGTTTTACATGTAAACTTTGAACACTCTTGCCCTTATAAAAATCGTAACATAATCCCGCTATCTGACCACCCTTAAAACTCAGAAAATCCCAAATTTCGTTAGACGAGTTGTCAACACAGAAAACTAGGAAATGGTTTACGGTGAAATAACTACACTAACACATGTTTATAGAAGAATGAACCTTTTAATTACTCTTTATTATTTTAATTAAATACTCTATCATTGATTATTACGTTTTCTTTATATTTAAAATGTTTACTAATTTTAGTCCAATAATTTTGTATAGATCTTTCTAGTTGAGCCAGTACTTTTGATAACCCATACACACACTCACTCAATTTACATTTCATTTTAAAACTTCCTATTTAATTAATGAGCTCTTTATTAATTATAATGTTTTGGCCAAATGAAACTGTCTTTACACTTGTTACCTATTTGCGTAATATCCAAACGTTGTACACGATATTGTCCGGAACTGTTGTCACTAATCACTCTCCACTCCAAACACAGTTTATTATTACCTTACGCCATTTACTCGTCACTTTACTGTTTGTACATTTTATATTACTTGGTAGGCTTACTTTTGTATTTTTTGGCCTACCAAGAACTCATCCGAGGCTACCGTTTTTGTTCTGGTAACTGTCTGCTGATTGTCTGACCGCTCAGCCATGAGTTGCAATGGAACTGGCGTTAGTTCGCTAAAGCTGAGCATACAGAGCTGGTCACGTGATCTTGAGTCTGCTCTCCCATTGGTGTTGTTAAAAGAGCGCTATAACTTAGGCATAGGATTTAGCAATATTTTGCCGCCTGGCGCAATGTGCAGTTACATTACTTTCTTTCGTGATTCACGGCTGATGCGAAGTTAGGTGTTATTTCACAATCGGTCTACGTTACTTGCGTGCGGAGACAAAACATAGACGTTTTGTTCTGTAATAAACACAGCCTATCTGGTTGACTAACTCGGGGTTCTACAAGGGTGAACAATGACTGCATGGAGAATATAATTTTAAAATGTTATCTTGGCCCTACAATTTTGTACCGTTACATCATGTTATTAATTGTTTAGTGTGGGTTAATTATTATTCGAACCCTTATATTTAATCTGAATATAATGCACTAATAACGTGTTTGAATCTTATTTCTTATATTTCTAAGACATAGTATACACATACATAAATCATATATGACCTGAAATATTACACAGACATATAACATATAACACGTATAATTATTATAAAATGTGATTAATACGTATAAAATTTAATATTCATCTTGTCTTTGCAAGTGTGGTTTTTAATATATACCACTTAATAAAAACTTTTAATTATTTAAACATTTATTGAAATATTAATAGAGAACATTTACTACATTAATTGATTCTATTATTTAATTTCTCAATTAATTAACAATCTTCTAATTACGTAACTCTCATATTTGAAATTACTCATCTAATCAATTAAAAAATATAATAAAAATATGGTTCTTCCTTGACCATATATTTATGAGATTACTACAGTTATATTCTCTATTCTCAATTATATTTTTGAACAATTATTTTTATTCATTATGCAAATTTAAAAAATATATTACTTTCTTTGTAAACTTGTATATGGAAACTAGAGCTTTTTCGATAGACCTCAGGGTCATTTATAATATTAAATAAATGTCTGGCTTCACCTGCATTTTTCTGCAACCATTTAACTTTGTCGTTACTGTCATCTGGACTCTGTAGTTTGTCAGAAAAACTAGAGAAAAAAACTAGAATAAAAAAAGTTTGTCAGAAAAACTTTCCTCTTCGGTATCACCTTCTCTGTCTCTGCGTCGTTGAAATTCCTCGCTCCGTCTCCTGGATGCTGAGTTCTGACGTGGACCTCTAGTCGTGATGATGTACGGCTGGATGTAGCTGAATGTGCTGTCCCTGCGTCCTCTCGTCTTCTTGTTCTAGTTCCTCTCCTTTTCTTGTCCCTCGTAGATGTCTAGAAGTTCTATGTAGTTACAACTCTCGTAGATTCATTAGTATAGTCTTTTTAAAATTCTCGTGTTCATTAACAATTGCACCCGCGTAATGCCGGTTCCATTGCACTTCACGTTATTGAATACTGTTTAAAACATTACCAAAGCTTTGTAAAATTTACGGTCTCAAGATGCATGGATTCCGCGTACTATTTGAGTATCATCTGAGAAAAAGTGTCGCTCGCTGGGGTTTTATACTGCTACCGTCGTTGAAATTCCTGTTGGAAACTGTTTTGACAACATTGAACAGGTCGGCGCGTCGGATTAATCGTTACTTTCAACCTACGCGTCTTTCTATGAAGCGCACACTTTTTTATAAATATTATTTCACCACTTGTTCGGTATAATATTAAACTTTGTTTATGCAAATTATGAATGTTACGCTGTGTAAATTATGGCAGTTATGGCAAAATTTCACACGGTGTCTGAACAGTTTCCACGATTAATGACCACTTAACGCCAAACTGAAGCGCCAGGCGTCAGCTATGTTTTTACATGTCGCTGATTCGTGTGACTTCTGGTTCTCATTCAGTACTTAAAAAACTGCGTAAAATCTTCCACCCTCGTTTGCATAATTCAACCTGTCTGTCGTTTACACATGTACACATACACACACATGCAGACTGATACCACAGGCGGCCGCATGTCGTTCTGACGTCACCTGTGCCAGTCAGCGTGTGTCATTTACTCCCCTCATTACGTTTAAAAACCAACTAAGCTATGTGATTCCATATGCATGCTTACTTACAATATTTGATTTATTTAAAATTAAATACTACGTTTATTTCTTACATTATTTCTTATACCTAACGTATTTATTACATTATTTTTCTTATTTACATTGTATATATCTCATACGTGCTTTCGTATGTTATCATACCTCAGTCAGGGGTTGATACATATACTTATGCTAAACGTATCGTTGCATAAATTCCCCTGCTGGGTAAAATAAAATATGAATTTTATTCAAATTTTATTTGTTTACTCAGAAATTATTTATTTTATTATTTATTACAACTCACACTTGGTGGTTATAAGTGTTCTTAAAATTTTTTGTTTCACTTTCCCTGGATGGATTATGTCCCTCCCATGGATTTATAAGTTGACTTTTGTTTATTCATCCATAGAATTTACAGAATGCTGATGCATGGTACTTTCCAATAATCTTGCTTCTTGTCGGATCGTAGACGATAAATGTGTGTCGTCCTTTCCTCTTTTGTAATAAGTAGGGTCCCTCGTACAGTCTGAATAGTTTCTTTGCTCTATTGTCGATTCGTTTTCCCACTGGATTACTTCTTAGCAGCACTCTCTCTCCTTCATGGAATGTGATGAGTTTGTGCGTTCTTTTGAACCTCTCGATCCTCTTTTCTCCAAGTTTTTCCATCCTCTTCTTCGCATTGTTGTACTTGTGGCTCAATGGAATTTGTAGATTTTGGTTTTGAGGTTTGTCAATGTTTCTTGACCAGAATCTTTTAGGTTTTTTATTTGTTTCCAGTTCCACCAGTGTATATCCCGTACCTTCACTGTATGTAGCATTTATAGCTTGTTCAAAAAATGATATGTACTCTGCCCGTCGGTTATGTTGTTCATTACAGTAGATGCGTAAATGTTTTCCTAACTCTTTATTTACCCTTTCAGCAAGGTTTCCTTGTGGATGCCGTATTGATGTTAACACTGGTTGTATGCCGTGCTGAGTTAGCGTTTCTGTCCATGCTTTATTTTGAAATTGTTTACCTTGATCACTCAATATCTTTTTGATTTGACCGTACTTTGGTACATATTTGCATAGTATGATATTCAGTACACTTTTTGTGGTGGGTCTTCGAATAGCATAGAGTTGAACTGCCTTGGTGAACACATCTATACATACAAGTATGTGCTTTGTACCCCTGTGAATAGCTCTCAGAAATGGGCCCAGGAAGTCTACTGCTACTAATTCTCCCTTTTCCTGTGTCTTGATGTTTTGCATATCTACGTATGTGTGAAGATTCGGATGTCGTGCTGTTTGACATTCATAGCATCCTTTTAAGATTGCCTTTATTCTTCTAAACATATTATTCAAAATGAAGTCTTCCTTCAAAGCTAAATGACATTTTAAAGCAGACGCATGTGCTAAACTTTGATGACATGGTATAGTTAGTGTTTTTAGCATCTCTGGTGATAGGACTATTTTCCAATCATAATTGACGAGTTTGTACAATATACTATTTTTTATCGTATATCTACTAGATAGTGTTGATAACTTCAAGTGACTTATCTGCAGATCTTTATTTTGTTCATTTGCTATATTATTTAGCAAATATTTAACTCTATCATCTGTTTGATATGTAATATTTAATTTCTTGGATTTCGTTGTCCATGACGTGTCCGTTACTTAACTAAATATCACTATTGTTTGACGACTCTGAACACTAACTTTTTTATAAGTAAAATCGTAAAGATTTACCTTACAGCCTAAACCGGCTTTTACCTTTAGAAGGCTTCATCAGAGGCTGCCATAAGTAGCACTGTCCGTCTTGTTGTTGGTGACGGGATAGTTTTTCGAAAGATCGAAGCTGTGTGTGTGTGGTGAGATGTGTTCGAATAATGCGTGTGATTTGAATTGTGTCTGTTCGTTTAGGATGTCGTTTTTATTTGTTTTTGTGTGTTTGTATATTTCTAATTGTTCTAGAGTGTCTAGTTTTCGGCCTTTTGTGTGTACGTGTAGAATGTTCATGTTATTGTCGATGTTTTTATATGTGTGGTTTGCTTCAATGAGGTGGTTTGCAAAGGTGGATTCTGTAGTGGTATGGAGTGCCTTTGTGTGTTCAATGTATCTTTGTTTGAAGCTACGTCCTGTCTGGCCTATGTAGAATTTATTGCAATTTGAGCAATTTAGCTTGTATACACCGGGTAGATCGAATTTGTTTTGTGTTTTGTGCGTGCGTTTTGATAGTGTGTGTTCTGTTTTGTTAGTAGTTTTGTAAGCGATTCTGTATCCTGCTTTTTTGAATTTGTGGGCAATTTTTTCAGTTTGTTTGTTGATGTATGTTAGTGTTATGAATTTGTTGTTTTCTGTCTTTGTCTGTTTTTGTTTTGTGTTTTGTGTAGGAGTTTACTGACTATTGTTCTGTCATATCCGTTAGATTCTGCTAGATATTTTATCGTGTTTAGTTCGTCTTTGTAGTCTTTTTCATCTAAGGGGATGTTGTTAAGTCTATGTATCATGGTTCTAAAAGCTGCTTGTAATTTATTTTTATTAGTTTTGTATGCTATTTTTATATCTATGTTTTTAAATAGTTTTGTTAGTTTTGTCATTTTATTATTTATATATGTGAATGTGGCCCAAATTACAAAATCTAAATAGCTCACACAACAAAGATAATACAACAACTAACGGTATATACAAAATTGAATGCCAAGATTGCAATAAATGTTATAGAGGACAAACAAAAAAACAGCTGAAAAAACGTTATTTTGAACACCTAAATGCATACAAAAAAACAGAAATATATAAATCCAATTTAGCCACACATGCAATAAACACAGGACATGAATTCCCAGACATAACCAATGTAACACTAATAAAACATATACCACACAAAGGCACCATAATGAACATATGGGAAAATTTATAAATATACAAACATAAAACAGAAAACAAACTAATACCTGAACAAATACAAATCAATACAAAACATGACACAATATTCAAAGCACTCAACATTGAAAATACACAAAAAACTAACACATACACCACAATCACACACAATAAAACCAACTTGAAATACCAGAAGCCAACAGGAAGCCACAATAATAATAGTCAACCAACAACACATATGTACTTCACCAGACAAAAAAACCGGAAGGCTGAGGATGGGTACAAGATAGTACCCGAAACATGTTCCAAATAGAAAAATAACATCTTGAGGTAAATTTATGTATAAATATTAAATGTAATATATATATATATATATTGCAACAGATCAAAATTTATTATACTAATAAGTATATAGTGAGTGTGTAAAAATCACAAACAAGTCTATTATGGAGGAGATGAAAAATAATTTATTATACACACAAATATTGTTTTTAAAGATGTATATTGTATTATAAATTGTCATGTATTGATAATAGAAATAATTGTTTGTATTGTTTGATAATATAAATCGATTTTACTTGGTTGCTGCAACGTCCTCCTCTCCTCTCGTCGCTCCCGTCCTGGCGTCCTCTTCTTCCGTGTCACTCGTTCCTGGTGTCCTCTTCATCTCGTCATCCTCTTCTACAGCGTCACTCCTTCCTGGTGTCCTCTTCGTCCTAGCGTCCTCTTCGTCTTGTCATCCTCTTCTACAGCGTCACTCCAGCGGCGATATTTCAACGAGTCTCGTTATGTTTGACTGCTAACATTAATTAGTTTCTTCATAAATTGTTTACTCACAATGATTATAAATTTCACTCGTACAGTTTATTTTTAATTTATACTTTATATTTTCTTAATCTCAGGATTAATGTGGGTATTAATTAATGCGGTGCGTTTAATGTACACTTCCACGATATCTTGAAGTGTCTTTATATTCCCTAAGCGGATATCTTAACTTACACGAAAACAGCACTGTATAATAAATTTAAATTTTATCTAAATATTTTATCCACTCGGTTCTTAACGCAAAACTTCGTTAAGAATTACCAAGGTTTATTTTATATATGATATATCTACGTTCGTAAGAGAACAACTATCTTCACCGGGCACAACTTCTCCTTGCAACTTCTACAGACAGACTGTGTCCATCCTAACTCTACAACGAATGAATCTCGCTGAATTTAGTGTATTCTGATAGGCTAAGCCCAAGTCACATGATTGATGGGACAAACAGATATACACATTTCATGAAAAACTTTGTATAATTTAGCAAAGCCCTGCATGGAAATTATCTAAGAATTTTATTAACCTATCATTGATAAGAGTTACAATTGAGTTTTCTTCACTTAAAAAACCATATTTCTAAAATAGTTATGAACCTTAGAGTATACACAAATTGAAGCTATTTACCTAAATAATTCCTTGTCAAAGTTTCACGTAAATCGGTTAACTACCACTGAAGCTATAGCGATTGCACATCATCACACGCACACAAATTCACACAAAAAATACATGACAATATAGAACACCTTTTTATGAAGAGTTTGGTATATCCTACATGTTTATCCATTTCTAAATACAAAACTTACGGCTAAAAGACAAAATATTACATAAAACAAATTTAAACAAGAAAATGCTCGTCATCCATGTGCTCTGATATAAACAACATAGCTTATCATCCTGTGTTCTGTTGCAATATATATATATATATATTGTTATAATATAAAGTTATAGTCTTAAAACAGAAAGTTCTCTCGTCACTTGTTTTTCTTGAAAACAATTAAAAGTTTTTATTTGTGTAGTATGTTGATTTGTTATCGAAAATTCGAATAGTTCGCCGTCTGGCTTGTAACTGATTCTCGTGTGAGTGGGGGAACACGTGTTGCCAACTTGAATTAATGTTGGTTATGTCGACCCACTGCTGCTAGCAAACAAAACATACATAATATATTCTACAAATAAATACTGGACAGTTTGTTATCAGTACGCACTTTTTTATTAGGCTTTTGCTTGTTAATTATCGTTAACGCTTCATAAAAATAATGACTGTTATAATAAAATTTTAATCTCGGCAATATAATCTTTCGCTCTGCGGAGCGCTGGGTTGGGCAGTGCAAGTTTACAATTGATATGTTGGTTATTATTTCACAAAATAATTCTGCCAAATGGGTTCTTTTAAGTACGAAACAGAGGTTTACATAACAAGATAACAAAATTAGAACATATAATTAAAAGTTTGTGATCATTAAAATTATACAAGGTTTGTTATAAATCGAATATTGTGGTGTTGAAGTGTGACAGTGTCGTTGTGTAACATAGGTTATCATGTGTACATTCAATGTTTACAAAGTCATTTCATTAGTTTATTAATCCTTGAAAATATTCAGTTATAGTGAGAGCTTTATTTTATAGTTAAAATTTTGGAAAGAGAATTTGTTTTATATTAATAATCAAATAACTTCAGCAATACTCAACGTTAGTAGTTAGGCTGGGGGGCATAGTCATTCGTCCATATGAAGTAATGTGTCAATGTAGATTCTTACTACTTCTGATCTTGCTCAAAATTGGGTTGTCATCTTCTTTGGGTTGGATTACTAGTATTTTCCGGTCATCTGGATTAATCCCGGGCTGGTCCTTGGTATATATTAGTTGTAACGGCCTCTCATCTGTTGTACTGCTACTCCTTTTCCAAATTATGGGCAATTATACGGTTTTTCTAATGAAAATTTGGGCCCTTCACGGCGTGGCATCCTTTCAGTTTGGCGTCACTACATAAAAGTCATTGTTCCTAACTGAATTTTGTCAATATTCGGTTGTTGTCATGGTTACTCAAAGTTTTTTGATTGGCTGAAATTGGGTGAAAAGTATTGTTAGAGTATTTGAATTTTTATTTAAACTGGTTACAGATCTTCAAAATGTAATTAATCTTCAGTACTCCCTTTTTAGTAGTAAATATTATCACCACTGTTCATATTTTTGCTCAAGGATTAATTTGACATCCAATATTATAGTGTTCACTTAGGTATCAACATTTTGACAGTTTTGTTAATCTTATTTAATTATACTGTTTTCTTAATTTATATTATTATCATAATATTTCTGTCTTATAATGATTGTCTATTTGTATTTCATAGTTTATGTGGTTTAGTCTTCCTAATGTCAGTGTTTAATTCTATAAATTGAAGTTTTTTGTAGTTGACAGTTGGGAATTTGCATAGGCTTAAACAGCAATTGACTATTTTTCTTTAATTACTGATATTACATTTTATTCTCCTTGTAATGGATCCTGATTGTTTGAATACAAGATTCTGTTCATTTGTTCAATGTTTAAGTCGGTTCTGGTAATTGTGTATAATTTTATTGTTTCCCTATATTAATTTGTCTATTGTGATAACTCATTTTTAGTGTCATTGTTTTTGAATGTATGGCTTGTTTCTTGTTTACTGGTTTCTGTTGGTTTTAAAATCTTATTTCTTACAACATATAACACAACATTTAATGGTTTTAACAATTCTCATAGCTATAATTCTTATCATTTAAACATAATTATTGGAACATAAACCTTAGTCATTAAAACATAATTTTTATCCATTTAAACATAATTATTTGAAACATATTATCCACTCATACTCTTCATCTCCCCATACTCTTTGATGAATTATAATTATTACTTTATATAAAAAATAAAGACATAAACATGAATTAAACATATTAATATAATGGTATATTGTTATGACTAACTCTAAATGACATTAAGCCATAACTGAATTTTCAACAACTGGTTACTATCTAATATTAATATCTTTTTATTATTTTATCAGTTTGTCATGAAAAATATTCTTTAATGTATCATTTTAAATTAATGATATTGGATTCTTATTTCTGTGAATAAAATCATATATTTCGGTGTATTAACACACTGATAGTCATTCGTTCTTGAATACATGATTAACAATACTAATTAACAAATTATTACCTAATATTAAGACTTGCAAACTAAAATGTGACAAGTAGTAAGTACTATCATTATCTAAAACCTACTTATTATCTAGTCTGTTACACTTTGTTTCATTTGGTTATTAATACACTTGTGTTCACTGTTCACTTTAAGTGTCACAGTCCTTTCTGTGATTAGCCATTATCAGCTTTCACTTATTTTTTACCACTCACTGATGGTTTTTGATCACTCTTAACTCTTTAGTGTTTTTTCACTGATTATTTGGTGTCTATCCCTATCAATAGGGTTCTGTTTAATTTGGGGTTTTCACACTATCACTTTGCACTTTATACGTTTAATTTAAGTGTTACTAGTGGGTATTACCTAACTTTAAATTCTCTTTCTCACTTTACTATGTTCACTATTTCTATAACTCTCTACCTCTCACTTTACAAGGTTTAATTATAACATTAACAAGTTCATGTCGTTTTACTGTACTACTAACATGTTAGTATTGTGCTAATGTGATTTATCTTGGTTTACTCTAATTATTTGGGGTTATTGTGCCCTTCTATATTTTAAGTACTTAAGAATTAGTGTCTCTACCTTGTCTGTCCTTACAATTATTAATATTATCTACAATTTGCTTTGGTTTAGTACAAGTTTGGTGTTCCTTCTTAGTTCACTTTCTCTTGTCATACCTTATCCGTCGCTTCCTTAGTGTTGTGGCTGGTTGTCTCATTACACTTATATGTTAATTGTCCTTTAGTCACTATTCTTCTTTTTATTTACACTTATGTTGGTGCGGTGGCTATTTCTAGTTTATTTGTAGTGGTCATCATCTCTGTTATTCTTGGTCCTTTGGGGCTAGTTTTACTCTCTGACTTACCATCTATTGGGCTATTCAGGTTAAATCGTCTTATTTCTGTATTTACCATTTTGACTTGTTTGTTTGTTACTACCTTACTTTATTAATATAAG
This sequence comes from Magicicada septendecula, assembly GCA_034769895.1. Classification (NCBI taxonomy): domain Eukaryota; kingdom Metazoa; phylum Arthropoda; class Insecta; order Hemiptera; family Cicadidae; genus Magicicada; species Magicicada septendecula. The sequence goes on along the minus strand of CM068372.1, from coordinate 448,949,973 downwards.
TTACTGTTCTGACTACCTTGATATGTCTGATCGTTTTATTATTGTGTTTCACCCATTCTTCTATTCTAATTCATCCCTTTTTATTCTAGTGTTAATGACTAAATAATTTATCTGGTCATGTCTTCTTCGTTATGGTTAGGTGAAGATATGTACCATTACAATATATAAAAATTGCTGATTGCAAAAACAACCTAAGTCCAGCTGGTGCAATTGTTGGGAAATTGAAATAAACCTTTTATTTCTCAAATTGACAAAGCTTGAGTTACAATAAAATTTGGACATATATTAAATAGCATATGTAATGTGTTAGTATTAGTAAAACTGACTTATATGTTTTGAATATTATGAAAAAAATATGAAAATTAGTGGATTTAGGTTGTTTTTGCAACCACCGAGAAACTGGCATAGTATTAAAATAATCCTTACTATGTTTTTCTGGGATACTTACCAACTTATGATGTTTTTGTGGTTTCCAATAAAATAGTTATGTATATTTAACTAATAAATGAATTTATTAACTTTATATTGAAAACATAAAGCGACAAATAAGATATATTTTATACTTGAGTCTCGTTCTTTCTTGTTATTTCACTGCTCTTCGATTATTAGGATTAGCTATCACTTAACTTGTAAACAGATTTTCTAAGAACTTCACAAATTAAATAAAAAAGTAATGTATTTTAGAAAATTCGTGTCATTTTATACTTTTTAAAAATTTAAGTCTTGACTATTAAGTTGATAAATTACTAGCACTCGTAATCACACTTCTGCAGTTTTTGGCCATAGTAAAATTTCATTCCAAAATTCTTCATTTTTCTCATCTGGCACATAAGCAATACATTTTTTTATATCATCTAATTTTTTTTTCATTTATTGGAACCAGCTCTTCCATGTATGCTCTATCTGATGGTAAAGTAATGTTGATGTTTCTAATTTTCATTGGAAATAATGTGTGTTTTTCTAATCCATTAATATAATACCTGGCAATAACTGCTCCTGGCCATTGGCTGTCGTACTGGAAAAAGTGAAATTCTGATATTTTGAAACTTATTCGCATATCGCGAGGGATGTTACGTTTGGAAGTTTCCAACGAGAAACACGTCTTTTTATAAAACAGAGGCCACCATTTTTTGAAGTCAATAATATCTTTCCCTTCAATTAAGTGAATAATAAAATTCATTTTTCCACTGCAATTGACAATGGCCTCCATGAGGTCCTTTGGTGTATATATGCAGTCAATTTTTCGGAGATATCTTTTAAGGACCCCGAACACCCTATCGCAGGCTAAAAATGAGTGGCCTCTTATAGGAAAGAAGTGCTCAATAGAAGTAAATCTACCAGTTTCCATTAAAGCTAGGTTGAATCGTACCATGACCTGGTTTTTGTTTTGGCCAGGGCAGTTATCGCAAAAAATCAGTAATTTTTTGCAACTCTGATCAATATATTGTTCAGTATATTTCATTAAAAAAGAACATACTTCGTTCGGTCCCTTCTTTGCATTCCCTTCATGATATATAAACAAAACAGGCTATTCTGTTTTTAAATTATAAACACAAAAAACACAAACTGTTAGTTTTCTTAGATAAAATAAATCCTGAACAGGAATTTTTGGCATACTAACGTTTTGCATGTAATCAAAACAAAGTGCAACTGTGTCAGCATTCTCTTGACACAATCTTTTGGCATTTTCAAGAGAACCATAAAACTTCTTTGCTTTTCTCGTGTGCACAAGTTTTTCTGCAATTGCCACTCGTTTTGCAGCATCATTCAGCGATTTTGATTTAATTTTTATTGTCAACTGTTCACACTCACAACAGGTGTCCACTTGGGGACGGCCAAAAGAGAGATTAAAATTTTCTTGAAAAATTTTATTGTAATATTCGTACTTAATGATGGATTTCATCAGGTTAGCCAACCTATGATTTAGTGCAAAAACAACCTTAGTCCAGGACTTGGGTTGTTTTTACACTCACTCGTAATAACAGCTGTCGGTTTGTGTATGTTATAGTAGTGCTAGAAGGTTGTTTTCGCGCTCATTGCATCGGTATACATTTATTCGCTATCAAAATGGTAAAAAGTGAAAATGGCCAAAAATTGGACTTAGGTTGTTTTTGCAATCAGCGATTATATATAAAATCACAGTTATGCATCATAACCTGAACACACTACTTTTAACAATAGTTGTGCATCTTTTTGAGACCCCATATATAAAAGTTATGAGTAAGCTTATACATTTTATTCTTACATATTCGTAATCAGCATAAAAAAACCGTAAAAATATATATCCGTTTCAAGATAGTTTGTTGAAAAAAATTGAATAATAATTACCCTGTTAACTTAGTCGTTATAACCGACTCGCACGTTTAACAAAATCCATTACAAATTTGTCACGGAATTCGGTTTTACTTCTAGTGATGAAAAATATGCACAGTGTTGCCACAAAATATATATAGAGTCACCAAGGTCACAACGTTGCCACTACTGAATGTAAAAGTACATAATAGCCAGCTACAAGATTGGCAGCTGGTGCGTATGTCTCGGCTGTTTACTGTGTCGCGTACAGTATCATGTTGCAGTGGGACCGAGCCGCACAAGTGAATGTCATGTTTTCTCGGAACTGTTGCCATGCGTGCATACAGACATAGACGTTTTACTGCTTCCAACGGCCTACGTTTAATTCCTGTATACGATCTTAGCTATTTTTAATTTCAGTACCGTAGTAAAAATAATCTTTGAAAGACGTAATCAACTATTTTTCAACGTAATGAGTACTATCACAACGCACAAATCGGGAACAAATACCTTTTGGGACAGCCTTGTTTTGTGTTGTGTTAACATCGTAAACCTACTAATAACTCGTTATTAAAAAGTGGGTTAATCATTCAATGACAGAAAACATAAGGTATAAAATGTTTTGATCACTTTTTTCACACTTTCTTTTCTTGACGCGTAAATAACTATATACTAAATAAAGATATAATAAGTATATCTTCATTGTACATTAGTATAATATGCATAGGCGTGCGCAGGATTTTGTTACTGTGGGTGCCTTTTTTTTTTTTTTTTAGGCTAGAGGAATGACATGGCTTTTAGGCTTCTAAAAGACATGGGGGGATTTTTACCGACTAAAACCACCTTCCTTTGCACAGCCAAAAATTGAAAATTCTGCTGCGACGGCTTTATTTCCTGGAGCCGCTTTAGATGTTAATAGTCCAGGTTACTCTTGAAAATTAAGTGCCGCCTTTTGCCCTTGCCCTTGACGGAGACAGATAACCTTAAGCCTTTACCCCAAGTACCCGAGAGAAAGCCAGTTCATAAAGCAAATCTTACAAAAATGTTAGAAGGTCCCAAAATTTGCGTGAAACAAAAAGTCTATATATCACATTACTGCTTTAATTTTCGATGCTAGGATAAGATATGTCTTAAAAACTGCAATTAAATATTAAGACTTTGATTGATAATTTGCATAAAACATCTTTACTAATTAATTATTAATTAGTTTTTTTTATTATAAAAGCAGAGTAAGCAGTTTGAATAATAGGGAAGGAAATTCGATTAAAAGAAATTAATTAAGAAAAACTTTTGGTAATCAGCTTTATTAGAATAATGGTTTCAATATACTAGTAGACTCTGACTTTTAATCAATCTATTTACATTATATAAACAATATAGAAATATAATAATTTGAAAGATAAAAACGGTATAATTTGAATATTTTGTTTTACTGGTTACTAATATGAGAACAAAGTAAAAATATGTAAGTATTTAGGTAATAAAGATCAAAGATGATACAAATATAATAAAACAATTGTAATGCCATTCTTCTCTCAAATGGTACCATTTTTTTAAATTCTTTTATGATACTCTCATCATCCGCATTCACAGCAAGCTCTTGTTCGATGAATGGAACCATGAGGTTTTCTTGACGGTCTTGCAGCATCGTTGAGCGAAGTTTAGATTTTACAATAGCGAGCTTTGAAAAACTTCGCTCACAAGTGCAGCTTGTGACGGGAATGGTAACGAATTTGGTCATTAGCAGTTTGAAATTCACAAATATTAACTCTCTATTATGCTTAGATAGCCACTCTAACCAATCAACAGCTTTTGTAGGAGGAAATTTGTCACAAATATATATACACAACATAGAACAGAACCACATAATAAACAACAACAAATACTCCAACAAGATTATATACTGGCAAAGGTATGTAGATGATATATTACTTTTATTCAAAGGCAACACAAGACAAGTTGAAAACTTCCACAAAAATTCATAAACACTATACACCACAAATTAAAATTTACACTGGAAATTGAACAAAACAATAGTATAAATTTTCTAGACCTAACAATTAACAAAACTAACAATACACACACGTACAAAATATACAGGAAACCAACCACAACTGACATGGTTATACACAACACATCAAACCACCCAACACGACATAAACATGCGGCCTTCAACCATATGCTCCATAGACTAACTAAAATACCCTTAAGTAAACAAGATTACATCGACGAACTCAACACAGTAAAATACATAGCAATCAAAAACAGTTACAACCCTAATTTAATAAACACACTACACAAACGCATCAAAAACAAAATCAACAAAACACAAAATACCATCAACACACAGCACAATAAATACATCACACTCACATAACACAACTCCTACACACACAAAATCGCCAACACATTCAGGAAACACAAATACAAAATAGCATACAGAACAAACAATACCATCAAAAAACACATCAATAATACAAACACAGACATAGACAAATATAACAAAACATGTGTTTACAAATTAAATTGTATTAACTGCAATAGTTTCTACATAGGCCAGATGGGAAGATCTTTTTCATCCCGTTACTCTGAACACTTAAAAGCTTTAACCAACAATAATATACACTCCGCGTTTGCCACACACATACACATACAAAACCACAGCTACACCAACATAGACACTAATCTTGAAATTTTACATTACTTACCCAAAGGTCAAAAACTCAACACTGCTGAACAATACGAAATATACAAACACCACACAACACAACCAAACAATATACATAACGACCAATTACAATATAAATCACATACACTTTTTGACACAATTATACAAAAAACAAACATTAATTTGAATCCCCGCGCCAATCCCCTTCCTCCATGCACCACCCCCACTACACCTTCCATACAATAACCGTTACTAAATACTGGCAGTCTGTCTATAAGCTGAAGAAGGCGAATACGACGCCGAAACGCGTTCGACGAGAAGAGAAAAAACAGTAAGTTCACAAGTAAAAGTTTCATTTTTAGATAAAATTTGTCACTTTTTTAGTTTTTAAAATTCTAATTTCGGCTTCCAACTCTGAAGCATTTAAGCCAAACTGAGCAGAGAGATATTTATAGTCATTTGAGTGTAGCTTATAATCACCTAAGCCCAGTGTTATGACTTTGCCGATAATATGAATTATTTCTTTTGTCTCTTGGTTAAACCTGTCATTCAAAGACTCAATCATTTTGTCCAAAATGGGATAAAATACAAAGAATTTTATTTCATCTTCATTTTTCATATCTTGAACAACAAATGCATTGCCAGAGTTATTATCCAATATTACCGAAACTTTGCGCTTTCTTGGAGTAGGAATTTCAACGCCCAGTCGGTTGCAAGTATCTACTGCTCTTGAATAAATGTTATCACATATAGCAGCTTCAATTCTCAGTTCTTCTAAAGCGATTGCTAAACTAGAAACTTTGTCCATGGCTTGGCAAAGATCGATGTCGTAGGACTGGAGAGTTTGGATTACTTTTACTACTGGTTGTAAAATTGGATGCATAATTTCTAAACAAATTATAAAATCGAAGGACTCGATTTGGTGCAAAATTCCTTTGCCTTTAGCTCTTGCTTTTGAATCAGATGCATCTTCGATTATTTCTTTAAAAGCTTGCAGAATAGCATTAAGCTGAGCATGCACCACAGAGACAGCTTCAGACTGACAAGCCCAACGGGTTTCGGATAGTGATTTCAGTGTTTTCAACTTGGTATTTGTTGTTTTTACAATGTCCTCGAATACCGCATGCCTTTTCGGACTTCCTTCAATAAAACTATAAATTAGCTGAATCACACCAAAAAAGTCCAGCGAGCAGTTTTGTAGACGGTGTAATTAAAACGCTAACTGATATGAGTTCTAGGAAGGCTGTAAGAATGGACAAAGGGGAAACAGCTCAACATACACAAAGTGTCTGTACTCCGTTGTTGTTGTTGTTACACAAGGAATCTTATCGCAAAGCGACACTATGTATCGCTTGCTTACTCACCAGTACACTGCACACTCACACTCACAGTACCTAAGGTTTAGGCCTTAGGCGATTTTTGCGGAAAATGAGACCTAGCCCAATCGATTTGTAGTATCTCTTTCCCCCAAATTTTGTGTTAGATCCAAATTTGGCGCCTCTCCAAAGTTTTTTGTGGGTGCCGTGGCACCCGCTGTGCGCACGCCTATGATAATATGTAGTTAAAAAGTAAAAGTAGTAATACAGATAGATGTTTCTTACAAATATTTTTTGCTACGGTTTTCTATAAATAGTAACTATTCTCGGTAAAATAAAAATAAAATAAAATAAAAGATTAAACACAAATATCTAATATTTTCTGAATAAAATATATGTATATTTTTTCTTAAATTTATTATTTGTAAATATCTTCTGTGCCATCTTTTTTAGGTACATTTACGAAATGACATTGTAAACAAATCACTATTTTCAGTAATTTTTAATATTTTCAAATTATTATCTGAACATGTAACTCTGAAAAAATTTAAGACAAATCTTCATTAACTCTTTGAAACTCTTGTAGGGAATTCGTTTTACACACTTAGGCCTATATGTATTGAACATAATTATTATAAAACCATTTATTATTAAAAGGGATTGTTTTAATTACATATTTATTCCTACCATTCGCCCACTCTGATTATTTCTTTTGTTAAATAAATCTTATGACATGTCTTTTATATGTTTTGTACACGTCAGATTTTGTGTACACTGTATATATTTCTTATTTTGAATGTTTTTAGCTAAGTTGGTCATTGGCCTACCCCGGTCCTTCTCAAAATTTGCATATAATTAATTTAGTTTTATGTTTTAATGCCTTATACTTGATAGTTATCGTTATTGGATAAGACTGATTGTTGTTTTATGTTGGAATTTTCATAATATAAAGATTTTACCTTGATTGAAGTGTTTTTACTTCTTACAGTTAGTGTGATCAGACACTTGCATGAATTTATATTTATTCTGACTTGCTTGTCATTTTATATCATTAGTATTACCCAGTAATAATAGTAACAGGAGTTATTTGATCTTTCTGTACGATAGGTTTTTCCTGGATAATTAAATTAAAGTAGTTTTGTGGTGTTTTGTGTGTGTACACTTTTGCTGTCTCTGTCAGTCCCATGTATTTACGCTTTAAACGCACTAATAACACTCTTAATCTAATTACATTTAGTATTGGGATTACCTCTGTAATGTCTGTTCTCATTATGGTAATTTACTTACTAAACTTCAGGCTTTTACTACCACTTATTAGTATTTGCACATGGTTCTGTGTGCCGAAGTATTTAAGCTTAAATTATTCGTTGTACATCGCGGCTACAGTGCCGTCTGTATAACGGGTTCAAGGGTTGCTTGTGCAGCCACGGCTTCACTGTATCGTTTAACCTTGACCGTGACGTGGCGATAATTGTCTGTGTACGTAATCAAGCATGCCGCGCCATTCAGCTGATTTGTGAATTTTCTGTTCGCGTGGGATCGCAGGTATCGACATTCGCTCTCATTTCTTCTTTTGCATTCAAACGGGACACTGGTCTGGCAGCGTTATGAATTAAGATTCATCTTTTGAACTGAGTTCGTGATCATTTAAAGAGCTTCAGGTGAGCCAAAGTGTTGCTTTAATATTAATTAACTAAGCGCTTGCGGGGGTATTATATTATGATATATGTACGTCTTTTTGTGTGTGTGATTTTTGTGTGTGTTGCGTCTGGGATGGTTAAGAGCACGTTGCCGACTTGCCTTGGCTTGCATGAAAATTAAATAGAACTTGCCGTTAGAACTATATTCCAATGTAAAGTAATAAAGATTTAAGGTTAAAAATAATTTAATTCTAAAAGTGGATAATTTAAAGAGAAATTGTGAGGAGTAATATTTATGTTGCCACTTAATTTTCGGAATGGAATTGTGACAGTGAGTGTGTCTGTGATCTGTGCTTACTGGGGCGAGAAAGAATTGTGTGAGGGTATTTTTTCCTGACAGCTACTTACAAATAAAATGTTTTCCAGGGTTCCCGCCTAGCCGAGAGGGAAAAGGGGACAACAAAGATGGGGACAGAACATCGGTCGTCATCTGCAGACTATTGCAGCACCACCCCAATGCCGTCAGACCTCGAGAAATCCCCACACTGCCAGCCCAAAATGACTGCCCTAAGGAAGAAATGAAGCGCAGAATTTCGGAGAAACCAGTGGTTACACCATAGTCAACATCAGCGCGCATTCTGGGTAACAATAAATCGTCTAAGCACAGGTGGGACTTTTCGTATATTTTAATCCACAAAACACAAAAAGAAACAGCAACCTATTGCAGTTAAAACATGAAATGAAAGACATCTTCACAACCGTAATTTTAGATGTTCAATGACCAACTGTCTATTATAGCATGTCTGGTGGACTTATAGTGACTAGCGTAATTAAAGAGTTAAAGAATCTGCCTGTTGAAGAATGTCAATTACTATGCTATATTTTATAGCACACCATTTGCCTTTGTCGTGATTAGTGACCTAGCATAATTTAAAACTGGTAGTTGGGCAGTTTAATTAACTGTTTCTTATGAAGATAAAATGCCATTAACAACTTGTACTTAACGCATTGATAATAACTATGGAGTAGTTCCTTCCTAAATCTTCTTGTGGGTACGGGTCCTTATTCGGGGCTGTTACAGAATTGAGCCAGTATAATTCTTGTAGTATGACACCTTAAATTTTTTCTTAAGCGGGCAACTGGTGTGTGTAAGGCATGGTGATAGTATCAAGATATATATATCTATATATACATGTATTAATCCTGTGATGCATAATTTATTTTAAAAGGAAAAGAGAAATATTTTATTTAGCAAGTATAAAACGGCATATTACGTGTTCTTGTTAGGCATGATGTATCATTGTTTGAGGGTCAGTTTAAATCATAAAGTTTCTGTAGATTCAACCTTTAGTAATTGTTTATTAGAACTTATTTAGAAAAGTCATGTGAATAAAGGTTAATACTTAGTGATGTCAGCTTATGTGAAGGCAATGCACTTAAAGGTGTTTGAATAATTTGTTGTTGGTTAATTATATTCAAAATTAATTCTTTGTTAATATTGCCAATTGTTATTCAATATTGAAGAGATGCACGTTTATTAATGATAGTGGAAAATATAGCCATGCATATTGAAATAAAGGTGTGATTATTATAACAAGAGAACACTAATAAAAGCTGTTATCGTTTGCAAGTGTTTTATTGCAAGTCCTGTCACGATGGGCTCAACTCAATTTTTCTTCCGTCTAGACCGCAGGTCTAGTTTTAATAATTAAGTAACGACCCCTGAAAAAAAAAGAAAAACCAAAAATATTTTTTTTAAACAAAAAAAAACTTAACAAAATTTTATAAAAAATTCAGGGGGACGTTTCATCTGTACCATATGTAAGGTTAGTTGGAACCCTGTATGTTGACAACAGTGCATTCATGCAAATTTACTGTTATTTCTATATTTTGCTATAGTTATCAAGTTTCACCCACAGGTATTTGCACATTAGTCTTATCTGATCATTATTTATTATCTTACTCATTCTTATCTTGTTTATTTATAGAATAATCAGCTATTAATGCTGGTCTACTTAGCATGTCATTTGGGGTATTATGCATTGAGTTTATTTTGACTCTATTACCCTACTATTAGTTAGGTTTTATACAATCATTATGTCTTTCTCTTCTTTCATTATTATTGAGCATCTTTTTATATTTACAGGTCAGTGTCAAGTCACTACTCATAGTTTGTTATGTGTTTCACTATGTTTTAAGGTACTCCTTTGTAAACACTTTTCTTGACTTATATACACTTATTGTTATGGCACTACTAGTTCTTCTTTCTTCATTTTATTCTATCCTCTTCTTCTGTCTTCTTAGTCCATGTGAGATCATAATAATTGGTGTTCTTGGGACCTTGTTGGGAGTATAGTATTTGGTGTTTGTATCCTCTCACTTACCATCTATTGGGTCATTGGAGATAAATCGTATTGTACTGTGATTTTATAAGTTTTGCTCTCTAGGTCTCTTGTTCTACTTTCAACTGTTACTTTTATTATTACTTTTCTTTAGTTGACTGGATAATCATATTAAAATACACTTTTCTTTATACCTTTTTCATCCTTTCTTCTCTTCAGTGTTAGTTCTTTATTTTGTATTTACCTGTATGGTGATTATATGTACCTTTACAATATTATAAAAAGCGGGCCTAAACGTTTTTGTTTTTAATTTTTATTATTTTTGAGAACTAAACAATAAAGTTAATTTAAAATTTTTTTGAAGCCTAATTCATTGTCAAATCATTGGCACCATTTGGTAAGCTGTGAGTTAACTATTAAATAAATACGTAATGTTTTTGTATGAAGTGTGAAGTGTATCAATGTACTACCATATGAGGCAAGTTGACGCACTGAGCAGGGCTGGTTGATACATTATTAATTTAATTACAAAAGGGAAATTAAAAGTCGAATTTATAATCAGAGTAAGACCTACTGTAGACTACAGACAATACTGGGAAACAGATGAAACGTAAAATGAATTCGAAAAATGTATGAAACAAACAGCATAATTAAATGTAAATCATAGGTTGAGGTGCCCCACACATCTACAGATCCAGCCCATGACCAGGCCCCGATTTCAGGTACCTTGCACCCTGGGCAAAGCATTCTTATAGCCGCCCCCTTTCATTTTTTTACTTTTCTCCCCCACCCCCACCACCTTACACTAGGGAAACAACAAACTATAATGAAGATAAACGTTTGACAGTTTTTATCTGTGATGAAATAACTGAAATTATGCATAATTATACATATTTCACTACTAAGAGAACACATTTTTTGCACAACGAAGTGAATGCGATAACATTGGAAGCGTATACTGAAAGGAACATCAAAAATGAAAGAGGAAATGACTATTAATTTTTTTTTTTTTTTACCGCAGTGTAAACAAGTTTGTTGTCAGTAAGAGTTGCAAGTTACTGATATTGAGTAACGATATCAGGGGACATCCGCCGCTGATCGTTTATCAAAAGGCTATACGTCAAACATATAAGCAAAAGGCTATAAGGCAAACATCACACACACACGCGTGCGCGCGCAGAGGAAACTATGCGTAATATAATATTATTCATTACATATTCCTTGGCGCGTGCCGGCGTGCATTCGAACGTACCTAGTTTCCTTCATTCCTAGAATTTTAACAATAACACTCAACTGTCTACTGTCTTATAGTCTTAACGCGTGTTGTTTTTCATTCCTTGGCGCCCCCTTGGACCAGGCACCCTGGGCATTTGCCCAGTCAGCCCATTTAAAGCTCGGGGTCTGCCCATGACAGAGAACAGGTTTGACCTGTTGCTTATTTTGACCACAAACATAGAGGCTGCCATTGGAGGGTGGCCTTCCCACTTGCAACCAGTAGCCTTCCAGTTGGGAACACCGTAAATTCATCCCACTTGCGATCACCCTTAACAACATGGCTATCTTACAAAATTCAGTATTTTGAATACCAGTTGCGAACACCGTAAAAGCATAACAGTAGTCCAAATCATTAAGCCAGATCTGCACAGTTTTTGTTTCACAAAACGCTTAAAAAACTTTGTATTCAATTTGTGACTATAGTATCATTTTCACTCCTGCTGTATTTAATGATAAGTACTACTTACATAAAAACTGTTATACCTAGATTTCTGAATATGTTAGAAGTGCCGTCAATTTGTTCGGTCACCGTCATGACTTAGCATGTGATCTGGGTACCCAGGAAATGACTTTACGGTTTAATAGTATCTAATTCAGGAAGAGAGAGAGGAGAGAGAGAGAGAGAGAGAGTGATGGGGGTGGCTGTTTGTATGCGTCCGCGTGTGGTAAAAACACACACGCACTACAGGCGCGCGCATAGCCAAATCTCTCTCTCTCCCTTTTAACTAAAAAGTAATTTGAAATCATCATTAGTATACCGAGATAGAAACCGAACATAGTAAGTGCAGGAAGAACTTATGTGTTCATACAATGTTGTTCTTCGAGACGAGCTTCACAAATGTCCGACGAGAGTAGTTTCCGTCCGGGTGAAGACGTTGTGCAAGCTAAGCTCCCGATTTTTGGTTAAATCAATAGAAAAGAGAGTTTGAAAGATTAAAAGTAATTTTTTATGAATGGAAAATTCAAAAGCTGCAGTAGTCACTTTGCACGAGTATACACATTCAAATGACTTAGGGAGCACAAAAATCCTAATGTGTGCTATACTTGCTTTCCTTCGAAAAGATGTAGAATGTGGCTGGCAGTATATCCATGGTCAGGTTCCAGAGGAAGAGAAACTCGATTAATTCTTTAATTATTTCGTAGAACAATAGCTAGACAATGATTAGTGCCACAGGAGTTATGGAACTGCTACTTCCGACGTCATAGAATGAATAATACCGTACAAGCACTCATCAGAAACTAAACAGCCACGTTGGAAGACCACATCCAAGAATAAAAAACATTATCAAATGTTTATAATCTGAGGCAGAGAAATCTATTCAGAACACGATGTAACGATGGAGTGAAATTTGTAAGCTATGAAAAGGACGAAAAAGTATACTGAATTGGATAAACTAAAAGATATGAAAAAGATTCTGATGTTGGGATGTTTCTCAAGATCATGTCGTCCGTTCTACAAGTTGACTAACAAAAAAAAATAAAAAATAACCTTCCTTTTTAATTTAGAGTGAGAGAGTAAGAGAGAGAGAGAGAGAGAGAGAGAGAGAGAGAGAGAGAGAGAGAGAGAGAGAGAGAGGGGGCTATGCAAGTGTGTGTGTGTGTGTGTGTGTGTGTGTGTGCGTGCGCGCGCGTTTTATAAAAATTGTAACTTGGTAAACGTAGTTGGTAACAAAAAATGCATTTAACGAATTATAAAAACATAAACACAATTGAATCATTAAAAAATAATTGAAATCATAAAAATAATTAATAAAAGTAAAATTAAATACAAATTTAAAAATAATAAAAAAACAAAAGAATTTCGAAGTTATAAGACAATATAGATGCTTTACGTCAGCTGTTATGACAGGCGATATCAGTTCTCACGTATCAAAAATTAATCACGTGTCTTATCTACTTGAGTGTTCGCAAGTGAAACGAGTTGCAAGTGCCACTGTTCGTAAGTGGGAGCACACCATCGTCGGCCGGATACGAAAAGCAGATTAATTTACCTGGTTTCTTCGAGACAAAAGCATCAACATGAATCAAAAAATTTAACTTGCAACCATTATTTTAGTAAAACGTAGATGATTGTGGGTACCATAGCTTAGGCTTTTAGAGCATAGGCTTGTACATTTATCTAGGATTTACACGTAAGTGGATTTACATTATGTAGCTGATGATAGAAGTTCAAATGCGAGTTGCTGGTCCCTAAAAACATGGGGATCTCAGCTGGGAGAGTGAACTCCAAGACAAAATACTGATCCTTCAAATGTGTGTGTGTCGGGTAGGTATGGGCCTACTAGTAGGCCTACTCTGGGCTCCTTAAAAAAGCTACTGCTAAAATAACAGTTATTTGTTCTAATTTTGTTTGATACATAATAAGGTGATGCCGTATAACATTAATATTTAGGTTTGGCAAAGATTATCAGAATTGGCACATTCAACAATTAAAAGTTTTGTACACATGAGCAGAAAATAATGGTATTTAAAAGGAACTATAAAGACATATCTTATGGTCATAAACAAACCGCAGAAGAAATTACTATTGTAATCAGTATAGTCATATTTGGATAGGTGTAGAAAAATATGGAGAAGCCTGTACAGCTGTGTCGGTGCTGATGGGAACACACATAAAAACGTTTGTATGAGATTAAACGTATGTATCCAAGAGAAATACCGTTTTATCTACAACAGGTGGCTTCGAAATATGAATTTGGGGATTTCACTTTTATTTAGGGGGAATTGTTATAAGGTAAATAAATTTAAGTTTATTCTTTCACACAAGTGACCCAATAATTTTTCTGGTTTAGGCACATCGATTAAACTATTACAAAATGTGTCTAGTTTCGATCTAATTTGACGTGTTAGGATTTGATGGAGAAGTTAAAGTGCGAGGGGGCAGGAAAAGGATAGTGAGGGATTGTGTGTAACACTGAAATTGTTGACAAGAAAAAGAAGAAACTGTATGAGTTGGCGATCGCGTGCATGCATGTGTGCGAGCGCACGCTCGCGCGAGAGAGAGAGTGAGTGAGTGAAAGAGAGTGAGAGTGAGTGAGAGCGAGAGAGAGAGAGAGAGAGAGAGAGAAAGTGTGAGAGAGAACCAAGGGCAGAGATAAATAAATCTGTCGCATTAATCAAATTCACGCCAACAACATTCTTAATGTCGTAATGCCACAACAGTCTATGTTTACAAAAAGTACTACTGTTTTGGCTGACACATATAAATATACAGATCTAATGTCTGTTGGCAGGATGATGTGTTCGTACTACTAATTCATTCGAAGGCTGTATTCACTCCTGTCTGTATTAAAATAATACAAATGTTGTTTTATAGTAATAATATAGTAATAATAACTATCACGATTTGTAGGCTTAAGCATTCATAACATAAACAGTTTTCTAACGTTCCCTCTTCTCAAGACTTCTACGAACTTTTTTTAACCTATTGATTTTACTCCATTTTTAATAATTCCATAATTATCTGTATACATAATTTTTATAATATTAAATAATTAATTTCTTTTTACAAAGAAGTCAACCCTTCCCACCCTTTTTGTTTTTAATTATATAATCTAAATATTAACTTGATTTCACTGTACGCAAGCTAGATTTGGTAACTGAAAATTACCAAGCAGTTTTTGGTAACTTAGTTTTTTTATAGACTCTCACCAGGGCCGTATTTAGGATCTGTAGACCCCTAGGCTGAACCTGTGGTGCAGGCCCTACCGGGGGTCTGGGGAGTATTCCATACCCCCCAGTAAAACTTTGAAATTTTTTGAAAATTAACCTGCAAAAATCGAATTTTAGAGCAATTTTCTAACTAAAAACCTAAACAGAAACATTTAAAGTTTATTACTAAATTGTAGAAAATGTTACTGTACAGTATTTAGAAGTTAATGAATTGATGACATAAAAATGAAAAGAATTGAAAATCATTAAGATATTCAACACGATTTATTAACATTGCTATGAACAACTATATTAAAAAAAGAACACAAAGTTTGGGTGTGAAATGAATTTATTAGCAGTGTGTTAAAACTAAAAGACGATACTATACTACAGTAAGTTACAGTACTACAGTAGTGAGTAGAGTAATATTACAGTACTATACAATACTATGACACTAATATGTATGAAAATACTGTGTGTACAATTTACTACTAAATTGTAGTTACTACATATAACTTAACTTGGAAATGGCTTAGTGGCTAATTGGTTTGCGCCTACACTTCATACTAATGAATCTACTTATAATATCTTCATAAATTAGTTATCTTAAAATCTCACTTTCAATGCTGAGCAAAGCCAAAACGTTGAGCCTGTCTTCTAACTGGAGGTTCGAAGCCTGTTTTTGATCAACTTCAATTTTGAAAATGACCTTTCTCCACTGCAGTTAGTGACCATAAGTGACAGGCAGAGCCGTCCTTGGCGAAAGTGAGGCCTAGTGCAAAAATCTTTTGCGAGGCCTTTCCAGTCCGATGAATCTCTCCCCCCCCCAAAACCATAAACCCCCAACCTTCAACACTGTCATTCCCCCGCCCAAATCACATCGTTATATTACATTATATATAATTTGACTCCAGCCTCTTGATTGGTTTTTAAATATTATAATTACGACAACAGCAGCAATTTTAAATAAAAATTGATACCAACATCGCGTTCATTAATTTAATAATAATGTTTATTATTATTAACAATAAATAAATACTAAGAACATTAAACTAAGGAACAGTATGCTTGCTGCGCTGCATTTATTTGAATAACGTTCAGATATTGCGTGGACACATTTTACACTGTTTTGATAAGTATACGACCGCGTCCATCATATTTCTGACACTGTGTGCGCGGAGCATCTTTACATTAAAATGCGTATTTTGTAACTCGCTAACTACGGTATGCGTGGACTTGGAAAATTAAATGACACATACATTTCGATAGATTTTTCCTGCTCTTTCTAATGGTGTCATTAGTTTTTCACGAAAAAAATGTTTTCTTGGAGAAAAACGAGTTCAAAGTTAAGTGTGGTTTTTCTCAAAGTATACCCTTTTTTATTTCAAAATAAATTATATCAATCGAAAGTACAACTCTTTGACAACATCTGTGTGAAATTTCAATTTGGAGAAACCATTGGTTCGGATGTTATTGTAAATTGAACCAGAAAAAACGTCGCGTGCTGGCCAGAAAAGCGTAGCATACTTTTGTATATCTATATATATTCACGACTCGCGCGGAGATATACAAAAGCACGAGACGCTACGCTTTTCTGGCCGGCGCGCGACGTTTTTCTTGTTTAATTTACAATCGCATCCGAACCAATGGTTTCTCCAACTTGAAATTTTGTCTGAAATATGATGGACGCGGTCATAAACTTCTTAATCGGTAAACTCAGCAAAAAAAAACCCTTGCGCGAGGCCTGGTGCGGCCGCACCGTCGCACCACCCTAAGGACGGTTCTGGTGACAGGTTCATTCTTAGAGCAACCTCGATATTAGGAAAATAATATTTGACGTTTCTTTCTAGGAAGAGTTTATACATCCACCTCAACTGACTAATGACTTTTTCATTTTCCTCATCATCTTTTTGAAACTCATGGTAAAAAGCCTTGAACTGAATCAGTTCATTTCCCAATTATTGATTGTCTAAGTCATTGTTATATGTTTCTACTAAGTTTTGAGCTGCTGCAATTATCTCTTCATTAGTAAGTGTATCCAACTTGTTGAGAAACCCAAAACGGGTATCAACTAGTTTGTATGCCTCAAGCTCTGCCGCAATGAAGATTCAAATTGATCTATGACAGGAAGGAAACTCTGGGTTCGAAATTTTTCTGATGGGGTCAGCTTAACCTTCTGGTGCTTGGACTGGGACACAGTCAAGAGGTGCCAAACGCACGTTTATTTTGCGGTTGCGCCGTGTTTCACTCTCATATTCAGTGCTTTCACCTCATATTCTTCAAAGCTATCCCGTTTTGTTCCTATGAAGCTTGTTAGCGATGTCAGTGCTGAGGCGGCTGTGTTCACTTCCAATCTAGGGTTCTGCAGAGTTTCACTAGTTTTGTTTACTTGTCCCAAGATATCATCCCAAAATACTGTGTACAGATTTACAGTCAAATAGATCACCGTCACAATTTTGAAGTGCTGTGGCGCCCATTTTTATGCAGTAATCTATATTACCTTGTGTCATAAACTCCAGCCACAATCCACTGTCATTTTCCAAGCAAACATTTTCACTTAAAGCAGGTCCAAGAGAAACCCCCTTCAGTTCCCACGCGACGCCAAGCGAACGAGTTTACTGAATGCTGACTCACTCATATCAGTTGACCACTGAAGAGTTCAGCCGAATTAGTCCACACGAAATAACTGCGTCGACGTATTTTATGATTATAAGAGCGCCCGCACCACGGTATTAAAACAAAGACATTTTTTATTTTAGTCTATTCAAAATTAGAATTTTTAAACAGTTTTTTTTTTTTTTTTTGCGGGCCCATAGGCTGCAGCCTAGATAGCCTGCGCGTAAATGCGGCCCTGACTCTCACAGGTTAATTTGCAAGCAGTACTACTTCATACTGAAAATAAATGGTCACCAATCCCTTCAGTTTATACTGCTTACATGTCGGAGTCATGTGATAGTATGAAACTTTTATTGAGCAGAATTCAGTATGACGGATATTCGTGGCATTGTGACATATCGTTTTATTACTTTAATTTTTAATAACATATTACGCTTTGTTTACTTCTGCACTTGCATGTTGTATGGTACCAACATGACATTATACTTACTAGGGTCCAGATGTTCGAATTAGGCGAGCTGGAAAAACAAAAATGGCTGTTTGAAATAATAGGCTAAACGTTAATTTCATTAGTAGTTTTAAACTTGTATTTATTAATTATCTGAATATTCTATTAAGAACAAAACAAAATGTAATCCTTCTCCTTCTACAAATTTCAACATGGCTGCGATACATTTTCTTTACCTCAAACTTTATTCACGTTATACTTAAACAATATAATTAAAATTCATAATTAAAACATTGAAATATATGCTGAAAATTACTCCTACTTTTCCCTAACGTAAACCAGCGCTTTTATGTCATATTTAGATAGGTACCTACACACACACACACACACACACACACCCATACTATGTTATACGGTACATTTTTTATCTACTGAGCTCAAAAAATTTAGTATTTTATTTAAAAACCAGTATTTTATATAATTGGATATTTCATGTCTACTTTCCTGATGTGGCGGATAAATTCCACTCCATCGGCACTAACTCGTGGCTTATAGTTTGCTGTCTCTCGTAGTTCTCATTTTTTGTTTTTACGGCCGAACTGTTAGATTTTGTTTAATAATTTCACTCACTGTCTCTACTTTGTAATTATCAAAGACTGTTTAGATATCGAAATATATAAACTTTACATTTTTGTAGTTCTGCGGGCCCGCAAATTACATCCCGAAAACTTTGTATAGGTACCACTCGCGAGTGGTGGTGGAGTTAGACTGCGACTCAGCCAACGGTACTATTTTGTGAAGCGGCTGTGGTTGGATGATCAAGTCTTATTGTCCATAGTTTGTATCACTACGCCAGCTGCATACCACCGTTATGTAAGTTGCTGACGTAACATGGTCTGATCGTCCGTTATATAATTTGTTTACAATGTTGTTTGTCCTTGAAGCTGCCCTGGGCACAGTTTGTCGGTTGTTAAATCTGTCTTATAAAATATTATTGAATAATGTTGTATTTAACGTCCCAAGCAGTGCTGCCACCGTCGCTTTCGTCGCCACCAATAAATTTACCTAAATTTTGTCCCTATTATTTGAAGAATGTTATTTATTTTATAAAAGAAATACAAATTGCGTTATTACCCCAAAATAGGCCCGTTACAATACCCCCTCAATGAGATATTTTATGCCGAAGCATAAAAAATCTCATTGACACATTCATACTTGCTAAAGGGATCAGCCAGGATATGTCGCCACAACCCCCTTTACGGTTTACAAAAATTTAATCAACTCACCCTTGGTCCGGTGACTGTGACCGCACCTGAATGACAATACTGGACTTCTCTCTCGAGATCCCAACACCGTAGAGTCAGACAGATACTTAACGCCCCTGCTCTGACGCGCTGGCCAGCTCAGGACTGCCGCCACAGCATCACCAAACACTGAAACAACAAATCAAATATCAAATAGTGGCCTTATACAACACCATATCCCCCACTGATCTGTTTCCCCCTAGTGGTGCTGGTTTGTGCTAAGAAGCACTGGTTTTGTTTTTTAACTATTTCTAACATATATATCAAAATACCTAACAACACAATGTAACATAAGAAAACATAGTACACCCATAATTCACATTGTTATTATTATCTTAAAATTAAACAATTTGTATTTAAACTTTACATCATTAAGTTTCATATAAAATCAGAAAATTACCTTTTAATCTCAATTTAACTTTTATTAATTCGTTTCTCAAATTTTTTTTTTCAATCATTTCATTTATTATTCCTTTTCATTCCTTTGGATGATTCTACGTTACTCATTATAATTCACATTATCAACTTGGCATTTACTCATAATCTTACCCCTTTTATTACTCTAACGCTCCCTTACAAAATCTTTAACTAGTATGACACCCCTCTCTACCAAAAAATCTACTAACCCTTCTCTACCTCTAACTACTTACTACTTTAACTCAATTCGCCACCTTCTCTCAATATATAAAAAAAATACTGTCTAACCCTTTGTATATAGGATACGTGTTCCCCCCCCAAAACTCAATTCCCGTTCTCTGGTTCCTGGATTCTACCTAAGGCAACCCCTTCCCACTAAAATCTATCTCTATCCCGTCCCCACTTATCACTATGTGGCGGACTCCCACATTACACTACCCCCTACTACAAAATTGCCATCCCCAAAATCTCAATCTCATTACCTCACTACAACTATAACAAAATAACATCATCAAAATAAACAACAATATATCGCTCAAAACTCTACATAAATTCTCCATAACTACTGTGTCAACATTTATACTTCTCAAAATTCTATAACATACATTAACTCAAAACAACATTGCATTATTTTCATCTCTACTATTTCTTTAACTTTGGCTTCAAATTGGACAGATCTATATGTCCCACAAATATTCATCTTGGACTGACTCAAACGTTTTACTCAAATAATTACTATCACCCAACTTCTATCTTTTGCAACCCATTGAAAATTTTAACTATCACAACTTTATTTCATTTTATTTTAAAATCTATAAACACATTGAAAACATATTATTATATTTTTATAATCCTTATTCCTAACATACTAAATGCAATTAACACAATAAGCCTTAATAAACACATTATAGGAAGTATTTAGTGCATCTATTTTTCAAATCAAACAAAATTATTGAGTAGCGAATCATCATTATTAAAATACAACAAATTTCTAATTCGTTATCCCCCTGGACAACCTCCCTGCCACACACACTATGACCCCCCCTGGACTGTGGCGTCCAGTTGCGTCCACAAGGACTGAGGTTTTGGAGGAATGTGACATCTCCATGTCCTTGCTTCTGCGTTACATTTTAAAGATTTAGATATAATATCTTTGTCAATAGTTATGCGCCCTTAATACGGGTCTACCACCTGGCTCTGCTGTCCCTCCTCGGACAGAGTGGTAGTCGCTGTTCCCTAGTTTGGTGATTCCCCTTAATTTCACCCCCCATCAATTTCTAAATACACCTTTACAACGATAACAGCTATGGCCAGTTATGGTCAGCGCGTAATCGTAATGTGCCCCAACCATAGCTGTTAAAGCTCAACCAATTCCACGGTCAAGGTTCGGTGAGGCCGTGACCGCCCGAAAAGTTGGGGAATCACAAGTAAAACATCTGTTGTAACACTAAACTTAAGAATTTATACTTAAATGACATTATTAGTATACACTAAACACACAATTCTCTTTTAAAATAATTTATATGAAAACTTATAAACTTTCTTGTTTAAAATTTTTTCATTAACTCTTTTATATATCATCATTTCATTATTTATCTTTGTCTGGAATTAGATTCTCAAAATTTCAACTTTATTATTAATCTATATTTTTAACCATTAGGTTATTCCACAAACTAAAACATTTAACATTTATTTATTTATTCATTAATTATTATTAAATTGAAATCTCATCAAACAATTTAAATACATCAGAAAATTCAATTATATAACCTTCAAACACAATATTTAAACATCTCAAATTATTTACTTCAATAGATTATTAAAACACAACATATTTCAATTATTATCAAAATTCTACAAATCATCAATTATTGTCTTCATAATTATTTTTTATTATTTAATTAGAATGCAAAATATTAATAATATTATTATTATTATCACAACATTTTCTAATACATATACACATTATTTACCTAACGTTTCATAATACACACAAATGAATTCACTATATTATTTACAAAATATACGTCAATACCTGTTCAATTTTTTCGCACTTCACTGTCCAAATTTGCCATGTCAAAAACCATCAAACACAATGTTTATACTGTCTTTTATTGTTTTAATAGTTTACCCTCCATCGTCCCAGATAAGTCTTGGTTTTACATAACATCGTTCAATTTTATCACTACACAAATGACTGTTTTGTGTGTTGTAACCATACAAACAAAATTCATTCAGCTTATTCAAATACTCATGAAACCAGTCTACGTTAGGTATTTTTGTTAAGTCTCCGTCATTAAATTCATTCACTATCGGGTTAATCATTTTTACCAAATCATTATAATCATTGTTACTCAAAATACTTTTAAACTTTCCTTCCATTCACCATACTTTCTATTTAAGTTATATAATTCTGTTACTTTCTCCACATACACTTCTCTGTTTAACTCTCTCTCATCACAATACCAAATCATGCTTTCAACATCATTATTACAGACAGAGGGTACAACATTATACAACATCAACATACACTTCAATTCATCTACTAATACGGGTCTCTCGCCCTTCAAAAACAACATTTGTGAACACCTTGGTTCAAGAAACTTAATGGGAAAATTTACCCTCTGCCCACATTCAACTACTATATTATTTTTCCACTCTCTCTCTACTTCATCAATACACCTTAACATCTCATTATGACATTCTACGCATTCATCAGTACTTTCATTACTTACCCCATTATTTTTTCACATCATATTGTCACTTATATTGTCATAGTTATCACTCCTACTCACCTCATTATATGTTTCTCCATTATTCTTTACCCCCACTATACTCTCAGAATTGTAATTAACATCACTATGTAGTATTTTATTCTCTAACTCTACCACTTCCACTATTTTACTTCCACTAACCCCTTCACTTACCTCGTTACTTACTTTACTAGTGTTATCACTATTCTCGTTCAAGATAGCGTAAGCGTATAATCCTGTTTTTTGTTCTTTCATTTGTTCAAGCTCATTATTGAATTTACTCCAATCATCCTCAGTCATTCTGTTCAAAACTCTTTCAAACTCGCGCATGAATTCCATACTATTTCCGAACTCTCCCCATATACTCACTTTATTTTCTTGTGCCTCGGCCATGTTCACTACCTTATTTTCTGCCACCGTTATTTCAACTATCTTACCTTTATTACTTGTCCCCTCACTATCAATATCATCACTGTGCTTCTTAATTTCTGCGAATATTCCCTCTTCCTGTTCTTCCATTCGTGTTAAACTATCGTCTAACCTACCCCATTCCTCGTCTGTCATTTCACCTACAACCCCTTTAAATTCGCTTTCCCACTCCTTCCGTACGAAACCACTATCATTTTCTTGTATCTTAGCCATATTTAAAAGATTTTTATTATAATACCCTTTATATAATACAACTCCCCTCATACACACTAGTTACCCATGTTAGCTCACAATACTCATAAACAAATAATTCACTACATACATAACACTATCAAAACATAACCCCATATCTACGTCTATTTTACGTACTTCAAACAACCATTCTGCTCTCCACGTGGCCTATATTTATATAAATTTATTTATATAAATAGTCCCTACGTTCGGAAGCTAAATGTGACATCGTTTTATTACTTTAATTTTTAATAACATATTACGCTTTGTTTACTTCTGTACTTGCATGTTGTATGGTACCAACATGACATTATACTTACTAGGGTCCAGATGTTCGAATTAGGCGAGCTGGAAAAACAAAAATGGCTGTTTGAAATAATAGGCTAAACGTTAATTTCATTAGTAGTTTTAAACTTGTATTTATTAATTATCTGAATATTCTATTAAGAACAAAACAAAATGTAATCCTTCTCCTTCTACAAATTTCAACATGGCTGCGATACATTTTCTTTACCTAAAACTTTATTCAGGTTATACTTAAACAATATAATTAAAATTCATAATTAAAACATTGAAATATATGCTGAAAATTACTCCTACTTTTCCCTAACATAAACCAGCGCTTTTATGTCATATTTAGATAGGTACCTACACACACACACACACACACACACACACACCCATACTATGTTATACGGTACATTTTTTATCTACTGAGCTCAAAAAATTTAGTATTTTATTTAAAAACCAGTATTTTATATAATTGGATATTTCATGTCTACTTTCCTGATGTGGCGGATAAATTCCACTCCATCGGCACTAACTCGTGGCTTATAGTTTGCTGTCTCTCGTAGTTCTCATTTTTTGTTTTTATGGCCGAACTGTTAGATTTTGTTTAATAATTTCACTCACTGTCTCTACTTTGTAATTATCAAAGACTGTTTAGATATCGAAATATATAAACTTTACATTTTTGTAGTTCTGCGGGCCCGCAAATTACATCCCGAAAACTTTGTATAGGTACCACTCGCGAGTGGTGGTGGAGTTAGACTGCGACTCAGCCAACGGTACTATTTTGTGAAGCGGCTGTGGTTGGATGATCAAGTCTTATTGTCCATAGTTTGTATCACTATGCCAGCTGCATACCACCGTTATGTAAGTTGCTGACGTAACATGGTCTGATCGTCCGTTATATAATTTGTTTACAATGTTGCTTGTCCTTGAAGCTGCCCTTGGCACAGTTTGTCGGTTGTTAAATCTGTCTTATAAAATATTATTGAATAATTTTGTATTTAACGTCCCAAGCAGTGCTGGCACCGTCGCTTTCGTCGCCACCAATAAATTTACCTAAATTTTGTCCCTATTATTTGAAGAATGTTATTTATTTTATAAAAGAAATACAAATTGCGTTATTACCCCAAAATAGGCCCGTTACAGCATACCTACGGAGATGTGAAAGTAACGTAGTTTTACTTCGATTGCAGCTTGGATTCACTAAATTCTGTTGCCTTCTGTGTGAGCGGGTAAATTCTATGCAGGAATGGGAAAATTAGTATGGAAAAAAAGCAGTGATTAAAGACAGAGTCACTGAGTGTAGGAGATCAGACCGTTGTAGGTCAAGTACTAGTAAAACCTGGAAACGCTTATCGCCCACTACTACATATTAAGTAGGTTTAATGAAAATTATGTAAATGCAACGGATGTAATTTCGAAACTGTTAATTTCTTTCAAGTGTGTACTAAAGTAAAGAATGTTACAATTTATAAGTTGGTAATTACACCAGGTAGGCTTAAACAGATAATACTAACAACCAGTAGCCTACTGATTCGAATGCGTGTGTGAAGAGGGTTTTTGAGTCGATAATAACGCTATTACCTACTTGACACAGAAATTCGCGTATGTCACCTGCAATTTGTATTATGCAAACGTTCGGAGGATGTAAATTTTTCAACAACATTGTTGGAGTGCCAACCTTCAGAATGAACCGTTGTGGCGGAATGCAAGATTGATTTAAAGAATTCAAAAATTCTTGGAGATAGTACACTATATTTTCAATATTAAATACGGTGTTAATAGATTCGTCGTACTTTTTGTTATCCCTAGAAAATTTTTCCAAACTTGTATCATTATTTTCCTTAACAGATTCGATTCTTTGGGAATAACCACTTGTAATTTTTATCAAGTAAACACTTGACGTTTTGCACATATTTTAGGAATTAATACAGTTGTACTATTTACTATGTCCCAGTTTTTCGTCAATTTCTGTGAAGCTATCGTCACTAGGAACACTGCCGTCACCGAGGTGCAGTAAGTTTGTAGAAAAATCACCGTCTCCTCCTCCTTAATGGGCTCTCATATTGCTTTGCAAATTTAGTCTGAATAGCATTCCACATTGCCGAGGACTTTAAACACACTTAGACAATATCAGCACGGGTTCGTCTTGCAGTTACCAGTAATTTGTAGCGAGAATCCTCTGAAATAACGAAAGTTACGCTATCCACTAATTTGTTCCAATTTCTTAAGTCTTGGAGAGTTTGATTGACCGTTTCTATATAGTCCACAAATCGCCTTCGTTTTATCGTTCATGATTAGTTTCCGTTTTGATCGCTCTTTCTTTTGTCATGCCTCCTCTTCAATACGAATTGCTTTTTTAACAGGAGTCAGTGAGAATACTTGACTTTTTCTTCTTAGCGCATTTTTTTTTTTAATTTTTGCAGTCGCTTTCGGATAAGGGCGAATTTAGTCTGGTGTCAATTGTGATAAGGTATTAGCAGATGTCTCGTTTATTCCCGACGTGGGAGGTCCGGCTACTGTGGTCTCTTGACAGTCTTTTGTTGGTGTTAATCTTCTTTCATAATTACTTTTGTCTCCTATGTCTCTGTCAATTACAGGTGAACACAGAAACTCTTCGATACTGAATATATTTTCATTTAATGGCCAAATTCCAGTTGAACTAAAACCTGCTGTCAGTTAGATGGTGTAGCTGCCTTTGAAAGAGTATCTTTTGCTAGCCCAGGTATGTCATATAATGTCATGGTTTTACTTGGGTTTATTGTCATCCAGCTCTCAGCGGCTGCACCGAAACAGGCCATATAAACACGTGTCTAATGGCTGAAGTCAGATTGTAACGGGTATGAGGTATAAACTGTTTCATAAATAGTAAAAAAAGAGAGGCTGTAATTTATCTTGATGGATGTGCTACTCCAATACAACCTGCTGGTCCATAAATAATCAAAGTGATCTCTACATAACACTCTGGGGATAACGATAAGTGGTGGTTTCCAGCTGCCATCTATGAAAATACCACTGGTTTCACCCTTTTCCAAAGGGGTAACCCTACTGACTTGTTTATTTCCCTTCAAACTGACAACTTTGTTAGGACAGTGCACTGTTGTTACGCTGCCTGGTTTCCTTCACATTCCAAATATTGTGACAATAAAGATGAAGGCGACTTATCACAGAATTCTAATATTCAAGAAAGTTTTATGTTATGTTTATTAAAACTAAATGCATTTGCAAAACTTGTTGCTTCAGCCTCTCTAAAAGACAACCTTGAATGTCGCTGCATGAAGCCTGTAAAACAATCTTTTACCAGCCCGTTCACCAGAAAATCGACATTATTTGCAAACACGTATTCGGAGGCTAACATACGAATATTCTTAGGGTACAAACCATAATAACTAACAGAATAGTGCAGATCATAACACAGAAATCTGATTTTTCTTTTTGTTCTTTCTTAAATACAAGTTGTGGAAAACGCAGAGTCTTTGTAGGGTTTGTGAGCTACATTGCCCCAGAAAGTTTTTCACTTGTATGTTTGATCCAAATATGAAAAAAAGAAAACAGAACAAAATGTTTTACTTACATTGTACCAACATACCACTTTCCTTCTGGTGAAATTGAAGGTACACCTTTAATTTTAAAATTAGTGGCTGAAGTGTAGTGCTGCTGGCCACTCTACCTTTAGTGCGTGTGTCGAACACTCACTTTAGGCAACCTATACTATCTCCTAAATTTCCTAGGCGGCATAAAAAGGAGCCATTATTACTATTATCATTTTAAAAATTTTAGTTTTTTAGGATTTAATAAACACGTAATCTTCATTATAGGATCACAAGTAACTGACACATAATTAATTCTGAGATCCGTTAGGTTATGAATTAGTTTTCTTTTAAGAGTTATAGAGAACCATAACTTGCCCTCATGCTGCCACATTGCTTTTGTATTAGTATGATTCAATTGTACACTTACCACGGATCCAACAAAGTACATAGCTGTAAACACCCATAGCAAATTAGTGACAATAAGGTTGCTTTACACGTTCTAAAATACAAAAGGGAACAAAGACTCATTTTACTGTACACTGCTATAATCAGACTGGAGGAGCACATACTACAAGCTATAACAAAAACGTTATACAGTTGCAGAGGTGCTGCGACTAAGGGACACTTGAAGAAGTACAAAGTATCAACTTATGTCTATCTGCTCTCCCCTATATGGTAATACTGTCTTATAATGACTGTTAAACAAATCAAGTGTATTGTATACCTTTATATGTGTATTTATACACAATATATCGTAAAAGTTTTTTGTGGCAAAAATACCTTTATATGTATATTTATACACAATATATCATAAAAAGTTTTTTGTGACAAAAATATCTGTCAAATTTTTGTATGTTGTAATGGTACATATAACACTACCAACACCAGCGTACCACAAATAAGTTGAAAGCCACTACAATTAAGAATACCTACAAGGTCAAGCATACGATCATGGATAAAAAAGGAAGTAGCATAAGCTAAAACCAAGTGAATTAAAATGAAGAAGGAATTACCAGTAAATGTGCAACTAAAGAAGATAAAGCAAGACTAACGACGAGACGACATACATAATTACCCAATAGATCAAACAGTGAGAAGGAAACCCATGAAAGACAAAATCAAGAAGAAACCTATTAACCGTGAGAAAGAAACCAGTGGAAACAATGCCATGAAGAAACTTATTAAGAGGGAGGAAGGAATCAGTGAAGAGAAGAAGAAAATATCCAGATCAAACACAAAAAAGGGAGATAACATGAATTATAATGAACTAACATATGCCAATAAAAGAATTATTATAAAAGAAGAAAGAATAAATGGAATAAACAACATGATTTAAACCCCTAAGCTGTAAAAAAATTGACACTGACCAAAACTTATTAAGTGAATACCTTCCTTGACAATGTAATACAAACAATAATCAATAAGAATGAGTTATTGAACATAAAAAGTAACAAAGAGAATGAATAATAATAAGATATGTTCTTAGCTAAATGATGTGTAGACATGAAAAGAGGACTATGTCCAAAACACCAATGACCAATTGTAAAGTGGAATTGATATTGGAAATAACCACTAATTACCAATAGTAAAGATTGTAAAAGATAAACAAAATGTAATCTAATAATAACCAATAGATATACCAGTACTACATAAAGTCAAATAAATCAAATGTAATACAGAAATACAAAACCAACAATAATCCATTGTTGTATATTTAGAATGTAACATAACCTAATCTGGCCAACTAGTTTTCACTAAAACTATAGAAAAATAAGGCCAAAGCAATGTTAAACTAAAATGTAGTATAATGTGACATAAATAGATAATATAAGGAACGATTTTTGCAAAACAGATAATGTAATAAGTAAATATAAAAGCTGTATTAATGTGATTTAATATAACTATATGCTTTATATGTGAACAAAATAATGGATACATGATGTGAAATAAATAATGGATGCATGATGAACAAAATTATCTTGTAAACTTATCATAAAAGAGTAGGAACTCAACTAACAACATTGAATGAGGCAGAATACTATTCAAATAATTAAATTCAAGGATTATAGCCACCCAAATACTAATAATAACAATAATAATAAATAAACCATGTTGACAGCTAGATGCAAGTAATCTTGGTAACTTTAAACCAAAGCAATTATCCGTATAAATGCAGAATGAACTACTGTGCAATAATAACAGTGCTATCAAAACAATGATAAGAGATATTGAAGCAATAATGAGAATAATTTGATAGGATTACAACCCATATAAAAAGGTAACTTCCTAAAGTATAGTAAACTCACTTAACAAACTATAGTTAAGGTAATAAAACCATAAGATGAAGGAAAAGGACACTATCAGAAATGACAATGACCAATGCAGTATGCATAGGCCATAATAAAATGTTATTAACTATTAATGTTAGTATAATAGTAAGTATCATGTACATGTTGTGTTTATGTTAGTGTCTATACAGGAAAGTACCGATCAACTCACCGCAGCTAATAATAGAAGAGGCGACGTAACTTCTTCAGAATCAAACTCAAGAAATGGAACAAAAAACATTCTAAACTATTTGAACAAAATTAATAAACGACGTCAAAGAGTAAGTGAACCGATTTATTCCTATTGGATTCAATAATAGATTGAATTGGGTAGAATAAATCAATAAACCAAAAATTAATAATAAAAACCAAAACGTTAAGAATAATAATAAAACAGACGATCTCGTCATGCTAAAATGTTCATACACACTTTTTAAGAGAAAATTACTTAAAACTTCGAATCTAACAAGAAAAATATTGTGTCGAGTATTCATAATACAAACCCTTAGATATCAAATATGAAATGAAAATATAAGAACCAAGTTAAATGTATATTCTATAGCCGGGAGAATAAGGGAAGGACAAATAAAATAGAGGCAGGATATCAAGAGAATGGAAAACATGAGACTACCTAAACAAGTAATAAGATACAGACCTCAGGGAAGACGAGATATAGGTAGGGCAAGTAAAAGAGATGCCTTCAGTGAAGGCAGAACAGGCTGTAATCATATACCTTGACATGGAGAAGAAGATTCATAATACTTAATAGCACACTTACGAACAAAATATTGGTATGGAGAATCATACATGACTTCCATGTTCTAAGATTTATATTTAAAATCATGTTCGAAATGAAATATTTCCATTGAAACTACTTCTTTCTACTTACTGCTTCAGCCACTTACTGTGGTCACTAACGTATACCACCTCACATTATCGCACTTGATTTTCACTGATGATGGAAGTTGATGGTACTGCCGAAACGTCTGATTTTGCAGAAAACATTGGTCAACGGCCAAACAGGCCGGGAAGGAAGTTTAAAAACAAACTGCTTCTTTGTTGCCAATAACGTAGTACATATATAAAAAAAATTATCAGGTAAACTATAACGTTACAACAAAAAATGTTTCAGGTAAACTACCCTTTCCCCGTAATCGATCTTCACCAAAATCAATAGGCCTTGAGTCCTCTATAACTCAGGCACATATGTAAAAAAATATCTGATTCTGTTTGAATTTACAGCAGTTATCGTTCGTCATGAAAAAATTTCTCTTGTTACAACATAAAATATTGCAGGTAAACTACCCCTTTGTCTTAACCGATCTTTACAAAAAACAATAGGTCTTGAATACTCTACAATTCAGGGCTGTATGCAAAAAATTATTTGATTCTGTTTGAATTTGTGGCTCTTATCGTTTGCCATAAACAATCTACAGACAGACACACAGACACTTTTCGAAAAATTACTTTTTTTCATGTTTTGAGGGTAGTACAATCAGAATCTGCAAAAATCTCTAACACGATTTTTTTTGCCATCACCATACTTCCATTTCCTTATGGAACATGAAAGTAAAATCAAAGTAAAATTCTGATGGCAACAAAAATCAAATATTCTATCAAAAATTGGATATATACATTTTTGGTAGGTATTTGGTAGGCCTACTTGCATTGCACAAGGAATGTGTTATGGTCACTAGGTTAGTGATAAGAAATGACTTACAAGTACATTGATTTTTATTACAAAATTTATACAAAACAGTTTCAATTCTATGGTATCAATAATTCATAAATATTAAGGATAATGAACAATGTATTTCTTCAGAGAAGATACATAAAAACGTTGCAAAAATAATACATATCAGACAAATATTATTACAACAAAAATACCACACAGACATTTGGGCTTTGTTACTCTATCAGTAACTATAAGATTACGTTAATAAAGTACATAGAATATTTATTTACAAGAACATAATTACAAAAAGTAAAAACACCTTTGATGAAATAAACATTTTATTTATTACATCAAACATAACTAAACTCAGATGACAATATAAATGAACTAAATATAGGTTTTTCTGCGAGGGAGTGTAGGATTGATTAGGGGTTCAATTAGTTCAAATCATTAAAAAAAAAATAGCATAAACTATAAATAGAAAAACTAGACTGGTATGTTTACAACAAAATGAAATCTTCAAGTTACATTTAAACTACACCTTTTTAATATGGTGCATTAGTATTTCATCTCTCTCTCTGTGTGTGTGAGTGTGTGTGTGTGTGTGCGAGAGAGAGAGAGAGAGAGAGAGAGACAGAGAGTTAACTATATAAGAATACAGCAGTTCTATAAGGAGAAATTTACCTCCAAACTTATAAATCTTGCACAACCATCTGGCGATATAAGAGGTTCTACAACAATGGACTCTGTAACAAAGAAAGAATTTTAGCTAACAGAGAAAAATAGTTATCATTGCCAGTATCAACAAAAGTGCAAATTACTAAATGAAATTATTGCAATTTTATGGGAAATAACGTTATTAAACTAATTATGTACTTTATTAAGAACTTTTGTTTTTCCAGCAGCTTCCAAAACTCTTTATATAAAAAATAATATAAACACACTTATTTAGAGCTTCAAACAATACTTATCTTAAAATTATCATATGATTATACTTTCCAAAGGAAGCCCCTGATTTGAAAGCATTGACACCCTATAATACTACTAATTAAAAATGATTCCAACTACTATGTTACTAAATTTTCTCATTTAAAATGTAAATGGGACTGTTAATAACTTTATATTGTTGTCATTAACAAGACAAAACACAATCATTAATGGCTATTTTATCACAAACTTCAAAATCTCCTATAAAGCTTGCTCAATGAAATAGGACATTCCTGATGCAGAAAATTAACTTTGCCATAACACAAATTAAATAACGCCCAAACAAAAAAATGCTTTGAAAACAAAACATTAATGAAATATGGTATGAATTCATTGTGCTACATTCAAAGCTGATTTTCTTAACTGATTTAAAGTATACAAGTCTAGTTTGTCAAGTAAAGATAATTTAGGTAAACCTAAAACTACTTATGAAACAAACATTAAATCAAATATGCTAATGATACAAAATTCACAAATAGAAAAAAATAAAATTTGAAATTATCTATAGGCTAAATTGCTTTGATTATATTACCTTCTCCACTTGATATGTTTTCCACGTCAATATCATCTGATGTCGATACTACTGATGGTGCAATAATAGTCATTTTTTCCCAGTCAATTCTAGAAAGTTCAGGAGAAACCTGAAAGATCATTACAAAACTCATACATAATTTTTCACTAACTTAATAATTAAGAGAATAATTTATTTTCTTAACCTAGCACAATATTTGTAGGTTAGCAGTATGAATTTACAAAAAGTTAATGGATTTTGTGTAAATTTCTAAAAAAATTAAAATTACAGCATAATCTAGTAGTTATTTTATAGTAATCTATTTTAATTTATATGAACTCAATTCTAAAAGTTAAAAACAAACTTACATACCGTACTGAAGATCCTTTTGTTGTTCAGCTAGCACTATTGGTTGGTTACATCCCTGCACTGAAGATTCCTGAAAAAGATTTCTAATATAATCATACAAACTCGAAAAACAAAAATCTGTTCAAATGATTAACATTGAATAATATAATGCTGATTATAACTAGCAAATACATTACGGATAATTCATCCATACTCTGTATCATTTAAATCTACTATTAAGTATAACACACTCCATACAATTTTTTAGAATATTAAGATATTAATTTTTTAAAATTTCATGTGATATTAGTTGAGTATCATTTAGGAGGTTAAACAATATAAATACAATTCTACACATTAAGTTACAGATTATAAATACAGATAATAAGAAATTAAATAAAAATAACACTATAGGCCTACATCAATTATCGGGTTTAAGAACCTGCTGTAAGCAGTGATAATTTTAGTTTAGTGAGCTTTAATCAGACTTGCATGCAATAATAAATTTTACATAAGATAAAAGAACGATGCTTTCTTTAGTCACCAGCAAAACCTTTTCTGCCTGCAAGTTAATATTATAAAATTTAAAAACAGCACAATTTTATTAAAAAATTTAATCGAGATTAAAATGCATGTTTAAGTCAAAAACTAAAGAAGTCACAGTTTAAATTCTCTTTTCACTTTTTCTTTTAC
Organism: Magicicada septendecula; assembly: GCA_034769895.1. NCBI lineage: Eukaryota > Metazoa > Arthropoda > Insecta > Hemiptera > Cicadidae > Magicicada > Magicicada septendecula. The sequence continues at coordinate 448,916,226 of CM068372.1, read as the reverse complement.
CTGACAAATGTTAGCCCTTAATTTTTAAAGCAGAGCTGTGTTAAAACAAAATTTTTATGACAAATATATTACAATTTAATGGACTCAATGGTATGAAAGTAACTATGTGTACAAAAAATTACAACAGTTTGCTTCAGTGAGGATACAGTAGCCATAGGCCTATATTGTAAATTTTGTTATATTAGGTCTTAAAATTAACCTTAACTTACTAAGTCATATCTTATTAAGCAATTATGTTTCTCTGAAAAATGCTGAATTTGAAAGTATATTTAGAGTAATATAGCTGGACTGAAGAATTAAATAAAATATATAACTAGTTAAATACGAGCAGAGTTCAAATTAAATATATTATGGTAAGGCCTACCATCTTGTGTTAGTTAGGACCACATTTTACGAATAAAATGACTTACAAATTGGATACATTACACAAATATAGGTAGGCCTATTTCCTTTTTACAATTGAAAACGTACACAGTCTAGCTAATTTTTCTATAGGCTAATGGGTGTACTGAGTAGGAACTCAAGGCTTAGTTCTTGTCTTCAGACATTTTATACTTCATATCAAAGCCACAGATTAAATTACTGGCAAAAAATTTAGGCGGAATTTACGAAAAAAATTTAGCATAAATTTCAGGCCTAATCTACAGCTCAAACTTACCAACTCTTGATCAGTCACATCAGAAACTTGTGTGTGTGGTAAATCAAGTTCTGTGTAATATGTGCAATCACTTGAAAATCGATCACGTAAATTTTCACAAAACAGAGCCCGTCTTACATCTGTAAGAAAAATAAAATTATGTAATGTTCATACATGAATCACCATAAAAGTAATAAATGGAATTTTTTTAGAGTAGACAAAATAATTGTCAGACTTACAGGAGTATCTATAATAAAGAAAACTTATTTAATTAAATTGCAGTCGGTGCCCTCACAGGGATTTTTTTTAAAAATGAGTTAATTACCCCTTGGGTAATTATGAAAATTTTCATCAATGCTGATATATTTTTATTCTATTCTTCTATGTTATATAAACATGAGAAAAATAATTTTAAATGGCGGTTGAACCTATTTACGGAGACAAAAAATTAAATTTTTACTCCCATAAGAACGCATGCATTGGTGAATGTAAGGCCTACCATCTTTTGTTAGACTAGGTATATTGTATTAATTAAATTAGAATGCTAATTTGCTCCATTATTAAATTTTGGACAGAACACAGTGATATTATGCATAATTGGGTCTATAACAGGTAGTGTTCGACAAAGTAATCTAGATATGCAAACATAACCTAACACACCTAATTTGCTACAAACAACGGACAACATACACTAAATAAATGATCATCTTACCTTTCATTATTATTCCTAGCGCCTCCAACATCTTTTTACTTCGACTTGCTATCGCAAACACTTCAATACGAACAACAAAATTCTGTCGCACACACCTCAACAAACGAAAGCAAATTTACGCAAACACACTAAACGCAGCACGAACTAAAACTAATGGGCGGTTGCCTTTTTTTCATTGCACCAACTAAACAGAGTAAACACATGGTAAAAACACACTTCCCTCTGTAGTGTCTGTCTTTTGTACACATGTTAAAAATTTTATAGAATAATTATTAGAAATGCCAATATGGCCGACTAACTACCCATATTTCATTATATACATGTGTATATTTCGATCAAGTTGTGATGCTTCAGCGTACAGCAAAAATACGATGTATAAAGTTTTGTATAAGTTTTTCGCACGCTGACACCCCATAATTTCGTCAAGGTAACTTCAACTCCTACAGATGTACATAAAAGTTCATCAAATTTGTTGAACATACCCTGGGTAAAAACAGGCGTCAGTTGAATAAATTAGGGAGCGCTAAGTATATATATATATATATATATCAACGTTATTTTTGAACACTTACTTTTTACACATACGCTATTACCCGTATGTGCGCACTTACCCACGTCTCAGAGGTATACTCTTCTTCAGCAGTATTTACCTTGATGTTCCCCGGCTGGGTCGCAGGCTTTGGTCATTGGTCGAGTGTGGATAAGCACGTGAATAACGTTATAAGTTTTAATTTACAAGTAAAGAGTACAGAGGATTGAGTTCTGGTTGTGAAATTAGTACGACTGTTTCAAGTAAAGCATATTCATTTGATTTATTCAAAAATTGCAAATTGTCATATTATTTAAAATTGTTTAATGTGGGTTACTCGTTCTATGAACCCTTATATTCAATCTGAATATAATATACTCATAATGCGTTTAACTCTGATTTCTTATACTTCTAAGACATAGTATATACACACATAAATTATATATGACCTGAAATAGTACACAGACTGTCAATAAACTTATAATGTCCCTTGTTCTGGGCGGCATTTGTCAATACACTTATAATGTCCCTTGTTCTGGGCGGCATTTGTCAATACACTTCTATATCTACATACATTTATTTATATTTATATGTATAAATGTTACCATAATATGGTACATAGGTGTACTTACCAATTTTGTTTACTGTAGAGCTCGTGCTTTCCTTTTTATCATGCTTTTTACCTAAGGGGCCAGGATTCATTAACAGCGAGATTTTTGATTCAAAGAAGGTGACACAAATGATAACACTGTTTTTTATAGTGAAAGTAACTATCAAATTTTAATTTCCACAGTAAATTAGAATATAAAACCATGTGCTCAAAATGGCGTCATACAAGGTTACAAAACAAAATGGTGGCTAGTTTAATCACCATATTCATTCTTAATACTCTCTTTTTGGTTCCTAAATCAAGATCATTATAATTTTTATATTTGTGCTGCAGCTCTAATTATTTATTAACTTGTATTTAGTTTGCACACAAACCAATGCCCTCGGCATATATATTCATGGCCATGTACTCACTCACTCACACACACGTTCACCCTGTTACAAGTACATTTATTTAATCGGTTTGTTTTTGGTTAATGAGCTCATTAAAATAATATAGAAAAATGATAAAGGTTGGACTTCTCTTAGTGGTGGTCTGCGTTGCTCCCTCGATGTTGTTGGTTGATTCCCATATGTATGGCCGGTGTTGCCTCATGTTTTGCTGTTTTTTAAGTAAAATACTAGCACTGATTTTACATGTAATGGTTTTAACTGTTATTAAACTCGAGCATTTATCTCTCCACCATCACAATTGTAATTGAAAGTCTAGTTCTAACCAGCTTTTATTATAAAACCGATCAGACAGCGATACATCGCTGTTGATCCTTTGAAGAACTACGTTGAATTGAGACAGAGGCAGAGGCAAATTTCTGCTTGTGTGAGTGTATTTTTACGTCATCAAGCTTTGTCATACAGGACAACGCCTAGTTGTATGCGTTGTAGTCAGTGCGTCATTGTTTTTTGTTATGACGGATCAGTGTTATTGTCCAATCACAATGCATATTTAAAGTCATTCGTCACAAACACCGCCATGTCTTTGACCGGCTCTCGCACGTCCAACGGTGACCTTGGCATGGTACTCTTGCTGAATCTGCTTTGTTCCTTCGTATATAGGGACAATGGACATAACCATTCTGTATTTAATGATTAAACAATAAAACATTGAAAAAATACCTTTAAATCCCATAATTACAGTATCGGGTCATTATGTACTGTTACAAACCCCCTCAATGAAAGATTTTGTGTCGAGACACAAAAACTTTCATTGACTCATTCACACTTTCCTAAAAGGATCAGTCTAGATATGTCACCACAACCCCCTGTAATGTTACTATAGAAAATTTTATCACTTACCCTTGGTCCAATGATGCTGATCGCACCCTCTGACCTTACTGGACTTCTCCGGAGAGATCCCTACACCATAAGGCCATGAGGCACTCTACGCTCCTGTTCTGACGCTCCAGCCAGCCCAGGACCGCGGTCACAACACCACAAAACTCTGAAACATTGAATATAAAAATTTAAAGTAGTGGTCTAATACACTTCCATATCTACAACTAATATGTTCCCTTTTAGACGCATTGGTTTGTGTTCGGGGCATTGGTTTGTTCTAATTTAAAAGTTTAACATAACAACAACAAGACTTCCAAATGTATATTCTTTTACCACCACCAAACTCCACTTCTTCCTTGTAAGAAAACAAACTATATATATATAACTACAAATAACACCATACATAAACAATTCTTTAATATTCCCCAAAACACCTTCACCTATCTATTACTATCAAACTCAACCTACAGCTACTATGGCAGACAAGTTTATTATTCAAATTTTATTACTCAACTCATAATCATTTATCTATTTTGTAACTGGTATCATACTATATTTTGCTCAACTTCATTTGTACATTTAGACTTTCAACCTTTAAAAGCTACTATTCTTTGACATTTGTTACCGTCATTACCCCTGTAATGACCTCCTAACCACACGCTCTATTGTACCCCCCAACATAATAAAAACATAATAAAACATTGAACATTATACATTAACATTGTTACATTTACCATACATTAAACAATTTACATTTAAACAACTGGTACCAAAACTTTATCACATCATTACTATCAACAATTCTCTATTAACTTTTAATTATTTAACATTCATCAGATTCTATACAACAATTTCAAATTTATCCTTACCTTTACCTTTTTCAGTTACATTACCTTTCTTTGTTACCTCACCTTCCTACCATGAATTTTCCTTTTTCTAACCCTTTTATCCTTACTAGTGTGGGTGACTCTCTATTATTCACTATTTTCTATATCTTACTTTGGCATTTGTCAATCTAACCTTACTCACCTCTTTTTTACTACTAACAACCGCTTCTAACCATTAACATAATATGACACCAATATCTCTATAATAACCCCCTTCACAAATCCCATTTAAAACCTCTGGCACCGCTCATTTTTTGTACTAGTATGTGTGTTCCTTATCTATGCTCATTCCATCATTGGTTCCTGACCCTTTCAGATAACCCTTTCCGGCACACAACGGTCCCTTCTTGTCCCAACACCTTTCGTTGCGGACTCCCTACACCAATACCCTTATTACAAAATATCACCATCAACAACAAATATATATATATATATATATATATACCATTCACATTACTCACCTCTACATATAATCACTAACCACTGTGTCCCTAAAATATCTAACACCTCTTTATATATTATCAGTATCTCAACACTTTATTTTCACTAACTCCCATTAACTCTATTTAACTAACTCCAATGCCTCTATTTTAATAATTATCACCCAAATTCTTTTACAACATTTCACCTTAATATACCACTAGAAAAATCATCACTTACCTACTAACAACAATACCTCTCCATATCCAAATATATTACCTGCTTCATTTATTAACCATTAGAATCTGAATCTCATAATATCATTTAAATATCTTGTTGATTCATCCTCTTTGTTCACTTTTTTAATATTATTATATATAAAAAACTTTCACAAATGAACTTACTTTTGTTCTCACTATCACAAACGTTTCAAGGTGTTGTGCCTCTTCCTCAGTGTGATTAAATACTCAAATATTTAATCACACTGAGGAAGAGGCACAACACCTTGAAACGTTTGTGATAGTGAGAACAAAAGTAAGTTCATTTGTGAAAGTTTTTTATATATAATAATATCATTTAAAATCATCAAACTTCCTTAAATTATTTAAAATTCTACCGTACCTGGTTTACATAAAAAATACACAAAATACACAACAGCAAAAATACACAAATACATTGACATTAATATACACAAAAATATACAATCCACATAATCATTAAATCATTTACCAAAACTCAGTCATAAACAGTCCATTTTAAAACACTGTCCACATAATTAAATGTTCATAAACACAATAAAATGTTTACCCTCCATCGTCAAATAACAGTCTTATCTTACGTATACATAACTCATTTTTAATAAGTACATTATATCATCTTTTGTAATATAATAACTATTTAAATTTATTTTGTCCATTATACCATAGTAATACTCTGTAGGATTACTCCACATTACTATATCATAAAACTTAACATTCGGTATGGTCCAGTCACCCTTAGTGTAATTAGTCATAATCCGGTATTTTGTAAAGTCATCATTCTCATTCTCTCCTACTACTTCAGTCTCATTGCAAGGTAAGTACTTGTTATTATTTTCACTTCTCTCTCCACCTAACCTTTCTATAAACTCTTCATAATTTCTACATATCTTAAAAATTTCTACTTCTCTGTTTCTCTCAATATATCTCTCACTATCATACCATCTCTCTCTCTTAAAACATCTCTCTCTTTCCACATTTGCATCGGGCACTACTATTTCATAAAAACACCTCCTGGCCTCACCAGGTACACTAACACAAAAAACTAAGGGATCATTTAGAGACCACACGTCTCCCACATAAACTCTAGAGGAACCTTCCTCCTCAAATAACAATTTTGGAGTCTTTACTCCAACTATACCACTGGGAAAATTTGCCCTCTGCTCACTATACTCACTTAAACTCTCCTCACCCCCACTTTCACTCTCATCTACAACTGTCATCTCACCATTAACCTCTATTCTCATTAAAATCTCACTATTACTACCAACATCCACACTATTATCTCCTATTACCATATTTTTGTTTATTTTATCATAATTTCCACTACTACTTACCTTGTCTTTGTTTCTATCTAATTTGTCTATTTCTCTACTCTTATTTTCTAACTGTATCTCATTAATTCTCTTGTCTAATTTCTCCTCTACTTGATCTAATTTGACATTTTGTAAGGTATTTTGCTTCTTGAGCTCATTCTCAAAACTATCTAATTTTACCTTAAATGTACTAAATTTAATATTCTGTTGTTCGAATTTGTCACTAATTAGCGTGAATAAATCTTCTAACGAGATTTTATTTTCAACTGCTTTAGGTGTTGAGCTAACATGTCTTTCCAGTAAAATGGATTCTGTCTCTGTATTGTCCATTTCCAGACTATTATTACTTTCTGCCAGTGTTAATTTAACTATTTAAATGATTATTTATCTTTATTCATAATTAATTATATAATTGCTAGTTACTTTGTTTCGTCAACATAACCTCTTGTGTACTAGGTTATGTTCCGTCTTATATCACCTTCTCTGTCTCTAAATCTGGCCTGTTTTATATAAAATGATTTTATATAATGTCCATAGTTCAGGCGCCATTTGCCAATACACTTATAATGTCCCTTGTTCTGGGCGGCATTTGTCAATACACTTCTATATCTACATACATTTATTTATATTTATATGTATAAATGTTACCATAATATGGTACATAGGTGTACTTACCTATAAAGGTTGGACCTTCTCTTAGTGGTGGTCTGCGTTGCTCCCTCGATGTTGTTGGTTGATTCCCATATGTATGGCCGGCGTTCGCCTCATGTTTTGCTGTTTTTTAAGTAAAATACTAGCACTGATTTTACATGTAATGGTTTTAACTGTTATTAAACACGAGCATTTATCGCTCCACCATCGCAATTGTAATTGAAAGTCTAGTTGTAACCAGCTTTTATTATAAAACCGATCAGACAGCGATACATCGCTGTTGATCCTTTGAAGAACTACGTTGAATTGAGACAGAGGCAGAGGCAAATTTCTGCTTGTGTGAGTGTATTTTTACGTCATCAAGCTTTGTCATACAGGACAACGCCTAGTTGTATGCGTTGTAGTTAGTGCGTCATTGTTTTTTGTTATGACGGATCAGTGTTATTGTCCAATCACAATGCATATTTAAAGTCATTCGTCACAAACACCGCCATGTCTTTGACCGGCTCTCGCACGTCCAACGGTGACCTTGGCATGGTACTCTTGCTGAATCTGCTTTGTTCCTTCGTATATAGGGACAATGGACCTAACCATTCTGTATTTAATGATTAAACAATAAAACATTGAAAAAATACCTTTAAATCCCATAATTACAGTATCGGGTCATTATGTACTGTTACAAGACATATACATATAACACATATAAATATAATAGGAAACGTGATTAATACGTCTAACATTTATTATTGATCTAGTCTTTACAAATGTGGTTTCCAATGTATACCACGTAAATGAAACTTTTAATTAATTCAAATATTAATTAAAATATTAATAGAGAATCTTCTTTACATTAATTGATTCTAATTTGAATGTCTCAATTAATTAATTATTACGTAAATCTCATATTTAAAATTTACTTATTTAATTAATTACAAAATATAATAAACTATGGTTCCTTCTTGACCATTATGATATTCTCTATTCTCATTTATTATTTTTAACAATTATTTATTCGTATAATTATTTAAATATGCTAAACGTATCGTTGCAATATATATTCAATCACTTTCTGCTACAGTTCGTTTCTTGATATATATAAAGTAATTTAAAATTTATGTTTATTAGGAAAAATATAACATCTTGAGGTAATATAAAGATAAATTTTAAATTACTATATATATATATATAATATAGTAAACTAATTTTTTTTAAGTGTATGACTTGTATCTAGTCAATAAAATAGGTAGGTATTTAAATAAAAATTAAGCAGACTTATCCAAAGAAAACAAATTTAGTTATTCAAAATAATGTAAATAAAAGTAAGGCTAAAATAACATTCAAAGATATTTCTTATGTATTATTCTTTGGCTTTTTTATGTTCGTACGGGGTGTGTGGAGCTGCTTCTGACATATAATGTCTGTCCATTTTGGGTCAAATTTTGATGGTCCTACCACTAGAATGGATTTCAAGTGTTCGTCTGACAAGTTAGCCCTGTACTTTAATTTTATATTTATTTCTTGTTTAGTTATTTAGTAAAATGTTATAATATTTGAAGTATTTTGACGACATATTTAAAAACTGCACGCAGCATCGCCCGGGTTGCCACGGTTCGGACAATGACCCTTCACAGGCGGGATCCTGCCCACGGGCTGTAGTTTGGAGACCCCTGTTCTAGATCATTATAATCTACGTGGTCTGTATCACTTCATTCTACTGATGTGTTACTCCCATCTTGATTTATCTGTCTTATCGTGAATATGTTTTCTTTGTGACTGAGTTGATAACTTCACAGATTATATTTGTATGTTGTTAATATTGTCCAGTTGTTTATTGTATTTGTGTAGAATAAGTTTGAGGTAATAAAATTACTTAATAAGATTCGTGATTTTTTACTGTCTGCTATGTTATATTTGGTTTTCATCTCAAAAGATCACTACCTACTTACAGGCCCGTATTTAGGTACGTGCTATTCTGTGCTCAAGCACAGGGCGGCAAGATTTGGGGGGCGGCAAAATTTAGGATTTTATCATTTAGATTCACAATGAAAGGACACTTCCAATGCATTAAAATCATTATTGGTGACGAATAATTGGCAATTAATCGTCTCGTCACCAATAATGATAACATTTGGTCAACTATTGAAGGAATCAATTATTAAAATAATTTCCAATGTAATTGCAACGATTTATGAAATCAAATAATCAATGCCATTCATGTAGATTGTTGCGGGCAGTGTATACTGTTGAGGAAGCAAATGTTGCATTCCTGTCTGTCACTTGGTTATTTCTGCTTACTCATATGTCATATTGCCATTCAAATCCAGTATTCCGCTGCTGTTCTACTAGTGCTACTAGTCTGTATAAATCAGGTAGGGAAGGTTTTTGTTGGCAACACTGCGCTGTCGGCTGCCGCTCTGGTCTGGCTCGCACGCCCCTCCGTTTGCCTATTCTATTCAACTAGGTTATGTTAGTTTTTATTAAACTGTGAACTGTGATGTGAAATGAAAAAAGTACGAGTTTATTTTTTACTTCTTTAGTTCTTTATTGGATTGCAAATCGATATTTAAGTATAAAATTGAAATGGACGGAAGAAAAAGACTAAGTGGGGCGGCATATAGATGGAAGGCAGAAGAAATGAAACAAAAAGATGACACCCTTAAAAAAGTAAGAAAATTAGAATCGTTTTTTAGTTATGAAAGAACTGAAAACAAAATTTCTGAAGAACCAAAAATTCATGTAAGTAATAGTAATACTGGTGGTACTGGTAATGAATGCAAAACAACCAACCAAGGTTCTAGCACTTCTGATGAAAATAATGATATTCATCCAGAACCCTCAACATCGGCATCTCCTGGTCTAGACAAAAATAATGACAGTATAATATGTTTGCCAGACAATGATCCATATCAGTGGGTCATTACTGACGAAACTATTGATTTCTTAATCAAACAGGGTATAAAACAAAATGACGATTCTGATTTTTCAAAGTCAGTTCGTCTATATCATGATGGTAGAAAGAGGTAATGTACTGATAGTTTATTTAAAAGAAAGATTTTGAATGGGAATGTTGTAAAATGAGGATATTTAGTTTATTCACCAAGTCAGGTGTCTCTATATTGTGCTCCTTGTATGCTTTTTGGAGGCCTATCTGGGTTTGCTTCAAAATCAGGGTTTAATGATTGGATTCACGCTGTACAACGTATCTCCGAACATGAAAACTCATCCTCTCACAGAGATTGTGCAATTAAATTTAAAACCCGAGCAAATCAATTATCTAGAATTGACAAAAGTTTAGTAACTGTTTTTGAGCAAGAGGTCCAGTATTGGAGGAATGTACTACAGAGGGTAATTTCTGTCTTAAAAAAATTATCTTCTCGAGGACTAGCATTCCGAGAAGATAACGAAGTGTTTGGGTCAGAGCATAATGGCAATTTTATGATGTGCCTTGAATTTAATAGCTGAGGCTGAGTATGACCCCTTTCTATCTGCTCACATTTCACGCTATGGAAATCCAGGTAGCGGAAGGACGTCATATTTGAGTCCAGTAATTTGTGATGACCTTATTAAAATTATGGGAGAGAAAGTAGTCTCTAAGATTGTTGAAGAGGTCCAGTTGTGTAAATATTATTCAGTAATAGTTGACTCATCTCCAGACATTACTCATAACGACCAATTAACCTTCATTGTTCGTTATGTAAATGAGATAGGGGAGGCACATGAGAAATTTTTAACCTTCTTCAAAAATCCTGGGCACACAGGTGAAAACCTTGTAGACGCAGTATTGGAGATTTTAAAAAGTATAAATCTAGAGATATCTGATTGTAGGGGTCAAACTTATGACAATTGTTCAAACATGTCAGGTATATATTCTGGTTTGCAACCCAGAATCAAGGTAATCAATCCACTAGGTTTCTATATTCCCTGTGCTGCCCATTCAGCAAATTTGAGTGGTTCTCGAGCAGCAGAGTGTTGTCGGGAGTCTGTAACATTTTTTGAATTCTTGCAGAGTATTTTTAATTTTTTTTCTAGTTCGACACAGAGATGGAATTTGCTTTTATCATTTTTTGGTCGAAAAAGCTCAACATTGAAATCATTAAGTCAGACTCGTTGGAGTGCACGAGAAGAAGCATGTAAAAGTCTAAATTTAGATGGGACAGCTATATTCAATGCTCTTAAGTCATTTTCCGAAGATGCTACCCAAAAATGTTTGGAGCGAAACAAAGCTAAAGGTTTACTTAAGCAGTTAACTCATATTGACACAGCATTTATGTCTAGCCTTTGGGGTGCCATATTCCAACAGTTTGGGAAGACAATGGAAAAGCTACAAGCAGAAGATTTAGATGTCTCTGCTGCCAAGGAACTTTATGAATCGTTGATTGGTTGTCTTGAAGAAATTAGGGAACTGTATCATGAATACAAATCCCAAGGTGTAAAAAAGATAAATGAGACAATGACACTAACACTAAATAAAACATCATCAGAACTTAATATGACCTCACCTAAGAGGAAGAGGAAAAAGACACGATTTTTTGATCAGTCTGACTCTGACACGAGTGAAGAGGAAGGTGATAATTTATCTACACATGAAGATAAAGGATCAAAAGAAATACACTTAAATGAAAAAAGCTCAAGTCAAGTTTTTTTTTGCTGTAATTGACACATTGAAGGAGGATTTGGAAAAAAGAATATCTGTGTACACATATTTTGCATCTAGATTTTATTTTATTTCCAAACTTACAAATCTTGAACCTACTAGTATAATGAATTCAGCAAAAGAACTGTGTGAACTGTACAATATGGATTTGGAGGATAGTCTAATAAATAAGTGTATCCATCTTAAAAGTTTGATCAAAAATATTAAACGTGAAGTGCTAAACAAGAAAGGTAAAAAAGTAGAAAAACCCTGGACTTTGCCAAGTTTGAATAAAATGTTAGTTGAAAGAAACTTACAAGAAGTTCATCCTAATATTTGTGTTGTGCTGAAAATTTATAACTGCACAGCTGCAACCAACTGTTCAGTTGAAAGATCGTTTTCTGTTCTAAGAAGAGTGAACAACTACATGCGGTCAAGCCAAAGACAAGAGCGACTTGTAAGTGCAGCAGTTCTGTGTATTGAGTCAGATATAACTAACAGGCTACGTTTTGATGAAATAATCAATGATTTTACTCACAGTCAAGCCAGACGAAAACCGTTCATCATGTAAGCTAAGATACATTTTTACATATCAGGTTTGGTTAAGTGGTTTTCACTGAACTTACTGTAATTCTGTAATGTATTAAAAATAAACAATGTCAAAAACACTGCCTATTTTTTTTTAATTCCATGTCTAATTATTACAATGTTAAGAGTAAACATTTAAGAAATACCATCATAATTTAAGTGAAATTGTGAAATATAAAAAAATATTACATAACTGTGATTAAGAGTAAAAAGAATAAATTTTCTGTAGACTACATCCTACATGAATTATATGTCAATGTCGAGACAATTATGCCATTTAAAATTATGTTGTAACTTGTAATACCTACAACGCTACAACAGACTGCCATCTATGTTTATGTTTACCTATTATAATGTACTCAACTTGTACTGGTATGTCTGTAAAATCACGGCTTGTTTCCTTGTTTGAGTCGTAAGTTTGTGTGGATGGGGGCGTGGTGCGTGGGGGGCGGCATATTACTTAGAGCACAGGGGGACACAATACCTAAATACGGGCCTGCCTACTTATGTTACAATATTTATAAAATATGATTGTAATGACATTAGTTGAATTTATTTCACAAAGGTCTCACAGTCACTGAAAAATAAGGCAGTGATGGGAATCTAACAATTTCAGACCCCAGTCTGTAATTGGAGTGGTGGTGGTCACTGTAGCAGTGCTGTTATGTTTCACTTTGCTGTATTTCACTTAATGTTACAAGTCATCAGGTTGATATGTAACATATTGGAGTAGTGCTCACATCAGATGCGTGGCCTTCTCTTTCTTACTGTCTGGCTGTCTCTGTATAGAATATCTCTAAAATATCTACTTAACAAGTCTAATATCTAATAAATTTAATAATCAGTTGAAAACATATCATATAGTTTTAGAATAAATAATTAGATATTTATGCTTTGGTAATTTCCATTTCATGCAGCTGAAATTCAGAACCATCAGGCAGACAGTAGTCTTCTTCTTCATCATCTTCTGTATTATCTTCTCGAGATCTCATGTTGGTGTAAAATCTTAGAGTAACATAGTAAATGATCTCAACGATGCTCAGTATGCTAACTCCACTGAACAGACCAAGCAGACCGCCACAGCTTGCTGAAATACAATACACAAACTTCTTGCTTTACTATTTCTGTATAGCTGTGTGCGTTATGCAAACGAAAGTGCACTCACACACTCACGTTCAAGGTGAATCTTATTCTTTTAACTTCTTAGTGTTTAAATGCTATGTGCCAATACCTGCTCCTCTAAACAAATCAATATGAGATTCCCTAATCACTGACTGTGTCAAATAAATATTTTCCATAATCTTCATTGGATTGTAATCATATTTTACATATGTTACAATGGGTGTACAATCATGTCTGTCCTCGACCACTTCAGCAATAGATAATACTGTACTAAATATCACTATAATATTGACGACTCGGAACACTAAGTTTTTTATAAGTAAAAACGTAAAGTTTTACCTTACAGCCTAAACCGGCTTTCACCTATAGAAGGCTTCATCAGAGGCTTCACCTGAAGCCTTCTATAGGTGAAAGCCAGTTTAGGCTGTAAGGTAAAACTTTACGTTTTTACTTATAAAAAACTTAGTGTTCCGAGTCGTCAATATTATAGTGATATTTAGTTAAGTAACGGACACGTCATGGACAACGAAATCCAAGAAGATAATACTGTACTTACATCTCTGGTTGTGTGTGTGTATGAGAGAGAGAGAGAGAGAGAGAGAGAGAGAGAGAGAGAGAGAGAGAGAGAGAGAGAGAGAGAGAGAGAGAGAGAGAGAGAGAGAGAGAGTTTCTAACATAGTAAAAATCCTTAAGACTCGATCTTCATACATTACGTATGAAGTGAAGAATTGTTTTTACTTCACTGTTACGTAAGGAAATGGAAGTATGGTGATCGTGAAAAACATCGTGTTCAAAATAAGGGCTAATTCTGATTGTATTACCATCAGAACATGAAGAAAAGTCATTTTCCAAAAAGTGTCTGTGTGTATGTCTGTATGTAGAATTTTTTATATGGCAAATGATAACTGCAGCAAATTCAAACAGAATCAAATAAATTTTTGCATTATATGCCCAAGTTGTAGAACACTCGAGGTCTGTTGATTGTCGTGAAGGTCAATTAAGGGGAAGGGGTAGTTTACCTGCAAAATTTTTTGTTTTAACAAGAGTAAAGTACTTAACTTTGATAAATAAAGTATCCTGAAAAGAAGGTCATAATAACCCGCTGTAGAAATGTAGATGAAATATAAATGGAAATAGTAAAGGGTAGATAAATGGAAAGGGTAGTTGAAGGGGAGGGTAATTTTCTATAAATGAAAGCGATAGTTGAAGGAGGAGAGGATAATTTTTTATATGTGTACTATGTTATCAGCAACAAAGAAGTATAGTTTGTTGCTAAAATTCCTTCCTGGGCTGTTTGGCCATGGTCCTATGTTTTCTGAAAACCAAAAATTCTGGCAGTGCCATCGACTAATCTCAATTTTTCTAACCAACTACTCTTGTGCAAAGAAATTTCTGTGTGATGGCCTTTTCTTGCCCTTCACTTAATACACAATGTGTTTATTTTACAAAACATCAATATCACTGGCTTTGCCAAATATATCGCGAATTAATATTAAAAATGACATTTTAATACTGCAGTAGTTGAAACAAAACCAAGCTATAAGAATTTGCATGTTACATATGAAATGTTATATGAAATGTTACTTAATAACCTGTTATGTTTAGACTTTCTAAGAGAACATTAATTAGAAAAAGAGAGAGATGAAAGGCAGAAAGGTAGATGTTTAAAGCATGCAGTAATCAAAACATAGGACATTTACTAGAAGAGCCTACTGGTAAGTTACTTGATAATAAAGAACTGAATGTACAAGTAAAATTGAAAGTTAAGGGCATATGCGCAGAAACCAATTTATGGATGGACGAGTCCACTTTGAAATTGTGAGTGGCGGGAGGGTAACGGAGTATCAGCTGCTATACAAGTGAAGGTGTTACCAACTTGCTTGTGATGTTTTAGTTACCTGTTTTTGTGGTTGTTTTACAGTCACTCATTTTTATTAGTTATTTAATTTTTTAGTTAATTTCTATTGGTAGTTTTTATTCTGTAATTACGTTTATCGTAATTATTTATGTTATCATCCAGTAATGAGATTTGTTACAATGGATACTTCTCCTTCAATTACCGAAGAAAGGAAAGTTATTCATAGTCAAGCACGGGAAGTAATAATAAACAGTTTTTTGTTGTCCAGGATTAAAAAGATTCTTGGGATTAAATTAACATGAAGAACGCGTTCCTTTATGAAATAATAAACTGTAGAAATAGTCGACTGTAATTAAGGAGTGGAAGTGACAGTTTGCAAATTCCATTGTGATAAAAACGGTCAAAAAGGCTGTAGTTTTTTACATCTCAGCAGTACACAATGACAGAACCGAACAACACTCAGATATGTTTATAAAACATTTTGATAAGTAACAGCAACAAATTCCAATACGTGTGTGAACAGCACACATCATTTCCTTGATTTGTATAGTAATACAATTACAATATTATTATTATTATTATTATTATTCTTTGCTTTACGTCAGAAACAATAAACGTATAATTCTTTTTTTAAAGCCAGCTGTGTGACAGCACACACACACACACACTCACACACACACACACACATTTACAAACAAACCTTAACAGTCGTGAGTTTTTGTTACTATTAGAACTAATATTCATAGGTTGGTAGCAGCGTCACTGATAACAACAATTCTCACATCTCACAGCGACTCCCTCCACATTGCCTTTCCCCTCTGACCATAAGCGTTTCGCGCATTTCCATGCTCTTAACTTTCAATTTTGCTATACTTCCTGTAATATAGAAAGTATAGTGACAGATGAACAAAATGACATAATTAAGTGTAAAAGAACCTAAGCTACGAAATACTTCATATTACTTTCTACAAATTCATCTCTATCACTCAATATATGTATGTGTGTGTGTGTGTGTTATGTAGTTTCTTGTATCAAATTTGTATTTAATACCATGTTGATTACTTATAACATTTATATATTACTTAGGCCTGTACTAATCTGTAAAAGTTACAATTTATTA
This sequence comes from Magicicada septendecula, assembly GCA_034769895.1. NCBI lineage: Eukaryota > Metazoa > Arthropoda > Insecta > Hemiptera > Cicadidae > Magicicada > Magicicada septendecula. Next base: position 448,899,615 of record CM068372.1, on the reverse strand, counting down.
TCTCACCAACAAAATCAGCAGTACTATACAGCTCACTCTTTTTGCTTGTGATGAATTGGGCACTTTTAAAGTATATGGTTAGTCTGGACAGATATGGCCTGAAAAAAACATATTATTCTTTGTCATTATATACCACAATTTGTTTTTTGAAGAATTATAATTTCTCAGTAAAAAGTAGAACGTGTAGTAGAAAGTGTGGTTATTATTTAAAAAAAATTTTAAAGTTATTATAAAATATCAGTGGTAGTCTGTGATAAAAATATCTTGTACTGCACAATGAGTTCCAACCTCAAATGAGAACATCTTTAGGTTTTTATTAAAATGTTATCAGATATAATTAATGTAAATAATTACTTTTAGAACACCTGTACTAAAAAATCCATGCTTCTGTCCTTCATAATGGCAACTTTATCAATAACTGATTAAAGTATTTGATTAGCAAAATGAAATCTTTCAGGTGAGAGCATATGCAGTGACATAAGGGGAAAGGGGCTGGGCCCACTCAAAATTTTCTTGGCACAAACGTTTCTTTATTATTCATTTGTGTTAACTTAGACATAGTTTTGAAGTGTAGACGTAATTGTCTGATTATCATAATGCATAAATTTGCCATTTAATCCATGCTAGGAACATATACTATTATACAGAACGTTAAGTAGATGGTTAAATGAGATATGAGTTTTAGGTATTAGTTTTAGTGAGATGTAAGTGTTGAACTTGCCAATAGTGTGAGTTCTGATATCACCAACTGACTGTGTTCCACACAAGGAAAATAATCATATTACCAAAATCATCCACAGGCTATTAGTGTGACTTATACATCTGGAGTATTTTCCATCTTTAAATATTTCATGTTTGAAGTTTATCAAAAATTGTCATGTTAATTAAACATGACTTCAGAGACGTGCAGATTTATTGAAGCAATTATCAGTTCAATATATGTGCAGAAATTCAAAACTTTTAAGAACCTGATGTAAATCTGACTTGACAAGGAAAATAGTGTAGCACCTCAAAATTAATCTGCTATTCTTTAGCTACTGGAAAGAAACAACTTGCCATTAAGCAAAATGTACTGTTAGAACAAGTAGCCATTACTATTTCTGTATCAACCGCATCATAAGAGGTCATTTTTGGTGTTTGTGCATTCAAAAATCTACTTAAGCAACTCAATGTATGATGAAAATCCAACTCCACAGCCTGTCTTGAAAAGAAAAAGCATTTGGAAAGTGATTGGCCAAAAACTCGACCTGACTAGTAGAGGAGTTCAGGGAAAGTTGATCATCATCATCATCTATCTGTCCAGGATTAGGCAGGTTGTGTGTTCCGGCTTCACTGGCTTCACCATCTCCATCTCGGTCTGCCAACATTTCTTCTTCCGTTTGGCTTATAATTCAGGATTTTTCTTGGAATAGGTTACATACCTGATATTCCTTCATGTAACTTACTTTGGTCGCTATGCACGACGCATTTCAGGATCAAGGTCCCATCTTCAGGTGCTCACTCGGGTCGAGCTCGTCAGTTCATAAAAACACACACATACAACATAAAAAACACTGAATTCAAACATTCATGCTGCGCGAGAGGGGACGATGCGCATCGTCAAGAAAGTAAACGTGCAGTGCACACCATTTGCGAGAAAGTAATGGGTGCATCGCATTTGTGCAAGTTTACTTTCTCGACAATGCGCATCGTCCCCTCTCGCGCAGCATGAGTGTTTGAATTAAGTGTTTTTTATGTTTTATGTGTGTGTTTTTATGAACTGACGAGCTTGACCCGAGTGAGCACCTGAAGATGGGACCTTGATCCGGAAACGCGTCATGCATAGCGACCAAAGTAAGTTGCATGAAGGAATATCAGGCATCTAACCTATTTTAAAATTGCAACTTGGTGACCATACACACAATTTTTCTTGGAATTATTTCTGGAGACATGCGCATAACATGCTCTTTCCATCTTTTTTTATAGTTTTTCGCTAGTTCCGTTACTGGTTGTACTCTTAATTCCTGTCTTATATCTTCATTCTTTATGTGGTCTAATCTTATACAATCTTTCACAGATCTAAGATATTTCATTTCAGACGTTTCCATCTGTCTATAATCTTTCTTCCTAGGTGCCCATGATTCGGACCTGTATAACTAATTTGGAACTGCCCATGATCGGACCCATATAACTAATTTGGTGCCCATGATTCAGAACTGCCCATGCTCATTTGGAAAGTTGATACAATTTCAAATTATTATTTTTTTAAATTTTTGTCAGTTACTTGCAACTAGTTAAATACGTTATTAACCGATAGCTTAGTTTTTAATTCTTTTAGGAAAGTATATTATAGCCTAATATTAAAAATTAAATCTATAGTTATACACATTAAATTAAATATTATGATCATTAATTAAATTATCTTAATAAATGCTATACAGTTATACAAGACACAGCATCTCAGTTTTTCTCGTCTTGGGGGCAAATTGATACTGATTTTGTGTGGGTTGAAACCAATGAGGCTGTTTGAATAAGATGAATTTCAAATGAAATAATTGTGTATTAATTACAGGCATCAGTTAAATACTTAGGCATGTGTAAAAAACAAAAAAATACCTGAAAGAAAACCATTGAGAAGAAAAGGCATGGTAATGTTAATAGAAATTTGATGTTAACTTATACTTTCACTTTCTTTTATGTACATATTTGATAGACAGTTAACACATGTGCACAAAGCACTGTGATTTCCACATTCAAAATGAGCCCATTCCTGTAAAAAATGAATTATATACCTTTCTGACCAGGCTTTGAAGCTGAATATGGTTTGAGGAACATTAAACAGAAGCGCTCTTCGTCGTCTAAGTCAAATTTTTTTTTTTTAATGTTTTGTACGTGGACTTGTTTTCATTTTTCTTTACTCTCATTTACAGCCTTATGAGCACTCATTTTCTCTTTTCCTACTAACTTCCAACTGACCTCGTACATCTTTCAAAGATTTATGTAGCCTTCCTTTAGCCCTTTCTGCTTTGAGCAATCTTTTGTTTAACTACTTAACTAAAAATGAACTTTTTCATGTGAAAACTTACTGATTTTATTGGACGCGTTTCGGCTTACGTATCCACCTTCTTCAAAGCTGAAGAAGGCGGATACGTAAGCCGAAACGCGTCCAATAAAATCAGTAAGTTTTCACATGAAAAAGTTCATTTTTAGTTAAGTGTTAGTGCTGTGAAAGAAGAGTTGAATAATCAAGACAATCTTTTGTTATTTCTTTCTTGGCCTTAATTTTCTAGTTTCTTTTTCACTGAGATGTGTCTATGAGTGTTGATGACTTTGCTGCTTTCTTTTCTCTTGGAATAGTAGAACAATACTAAAAAACAAACTTACCACTGAAACTTTGCTCATTCAAATACTCTTCTGGGCTTACTCTCAAATCCATCAGCACTGTTCTAATCCATCAAATCCATCATCAGTGAAATCAGCTGGCATACTGAAATCAGCTCTTCTTAGAAATCAGCTTGTCTTGCTCATTGTCTTTATTTGTTGGACAATCAATTACAGGATATGAGAAGAAATCTTCTTTAGTAAAAATTTATAAGTTAAATGGCACAATGCTTGTTACTTGAAAGAAGCCTGCCATAATATGTCTTGCTGTTAGGGTATTAGGTAATGCATTACTAATGACTCCTTGCATGTCATGTATGGTAAATGCCTTTTGTGGGTTGTTACTCATACAATTGTCAACTACTGAAAAATAAAACTTCTTAATGGTCCATAAACTGACCTGTCCAGGTGGTGGGAAGTATGAGGAAGAAATGACAACATGTTTATCCCATTGTCCTTACAGAAATTCAGTACATGATCAAGTAATGAGAACTGTGATTATCTAGTACCAACAAACAAGGGATTTCCTTAATTGACTTTGCATGACTGTGAAAGTGTTTAATTAAGAGTAAAAATAAGATACTGTCATCTTCAATGCTGACCGATATGACAGGTACGACCAGGGGGTCCGGTCTGAACAAAGTGGTTTTTGAAATAGACCCCTTGAAGAATAAACATTTGAACATTGGGGGCACAGAATTACCAATTGCATTTACATCCATTGGAATGGTTGCAGCTGTCCTCTTTTCTGCTGACGTTGCCTTGGTTACCTGATGTGCTCTGTTTTCTGCAACAATTTTTCCAGGTCACTGAACAATTTGAATACTAAAATTCTGTCCAAGGCTTTTGAAATGCCATGTGGATATTTATGATTACAATGATCATGGACTGCAAATTTGCAACTATATTGTGGGATTCTCAAAGCATTTCTGGTTTTTGAAATCTCTACCAATCAAAAGTCTAAAAGCAGTTTTCACATCTACACATACATATTTATATGCATGGATATGTGGTTTGTTTTTTGCTTACAATTAAAAAGAGACAATAATATTATTCTAGAAAATTGTATACTTTCTTTGTTAGCCATCAAAGATCATTGAAAGAAGATAATGGGTGCACCAGTTTCTTATTTTCCTTTATTTTCTTACTCTTCTCTGTTACTGACAGTTTCTTCAACATTTTCATTTCATTTATTTTACACTTGATGAAGACCAGGGGCGGATTTACCATTTTGCCGCCCGTAGGCAGAATAAATTTGCCATCCTCCCACAAATCTCTGTTGGGGGGGGGGGTGCTTTTAAGGTTTAATTCAATCCTTTATATTTCAAATTACCCTAAAATTTGTTCTTTATATATTTCCTTCCCAATTTGTCTTAATTTATTTCTGTAGAACAATTTATATAAAGTACTAGGAAGAGTACAATAAATTACTGTAGCCGTGTTTATTCCAAAACATTTTAACTGAAGGAAAATATACTAACAAGTAAGCAAACACAAGAGGGGCGGGGTGGGGTAAAGGAAAAGTGATCAGACGGCTCACACTTTACGCAAAATCACACACGCTTAATGGAGTTAATGTCGGAGAAAGCATACACAAAAAATGTTAAGGGAATATTTATAAATTTTAAAAATAAAACTATAGAAAATTGTTTTTAAATAACATAGGCTACTTTTGTATATTTTAGGAAGAGATATAAACACATTTTTTCGGTTATAAGTGGTTTATATGTACAAACCTTTATTAAAAGCTTATAAATGTAATTCAGAATGAAATGTGACTTGTTACGTTCTATTTCTTTTTTACCAAGTTCCCCCACGTGACTTCTACTTACCTCGAATGATCTTTTTACGCACTCACCATGATTACACGCTACCCTGACTTACCAAACAGAAGACTCCAAATTACTTATAGGTCGCCATCAATATCTTTAAAGGACAGATATGGAGACCTTATAACACTTTCACTTACTTACCAGGTTAGTTAGGCGAAATTTTCTATATGGGATAGGTGATATTAATTTGGCGTAATAATTGACTTAACGCATGGTTACGCTATTAATCCATTTTATTTATATTCATTTTAAAAAATTAATCATTCTCTGTTTGTAACTCTTAACAGTTCATCAAATTCTTTGCTTTATCAACTCTTTATAATATTATACGTTAAACATTTTAGAAAACCAAATGTATTACTTCAACTAATCGGTATACCTTGTATTTTATTAGACAAATGCCACATTTCTTTTATATTCTTTCTTTCAAAATATTTGATATTCGTTTTTACTGCTCCTTTTACTTTATTTTTGAAAATACAAAAATATTGTTTATTACCTCCTTTCTAGGAAAACACATATTGAAAACAAAAAAAACACTTAAACTATTGTATCTCTATTTTTTAAGACAACCCAGTAATTGCTCATACACTCACTCATACATTATTTAAATTTCCCTTTTCTTTAAATTTAGCGCTTTATAAAAATTTGACGTAATTATGGCAAGAATTAAGAAGAAAGTTGCACTGTTACTTCTCTGTACGTCCTGGTCGACCACGTGTTGTACTCGGTGGATTTGTTCACTCAAATGTCTGAAATTAGTTCTCACAATTTATTTTTGACGTCACTGAATGGTAATTCGTTCTCACATTATTTTTTATGCCAGTTTACATTATAAATTTAACCACATGTTCAAGTTTTAATAGGTTTTCGGCCCGCGAGCCTTTGTCTTCACCCGGCCGGGTGGATGATTTGTAGTCGACTGCCTTGTTGTCTGCGCACACAGCGCTGAGGTATTTATTCATACGTGACCAAAAGCCTGAGAACATTGGCCGCCTGAGCGCGCACTTGGAGGTGAATACGCTCCCTTGCTGACAATCTGCATTCCAATGCCGAGCCGTAACAGCCTCGAGCTATAGTCCATACACCATATATTCTTTGTCACAATTCCCAATGCATACCTTGTACTGACTGTTACCGAATAGTACAAAGACTGGTTTATTGTTTAAAATGATTAAAATTTGTTTTACCCCTTTTTGCCCGTTACAGACTATACTACACGACTAGATATGACCTAAATATGACCAAATCTAAAATAAGTGTTCTCTTATTTGAAGTTTAATTAAAACATACATAAGATTTTTTGAAAGTAAGTTTCTAAAAAAAAAAAAAACAAACAAACAAACAAATGAGTAATATACTGGTGACTTCAATAAATATTTGAATAAGAACTGTCTTCCATTTGTATTATTAACAAAAATTGATCATCTAGTTTCAAAAAATCATACTTAAATAAATGAAAATGCCTCCTACTTTTATAAAAAAAAATGTTATAAGCTAACAAATTTTACAAGCTACTTCTGTTAAAAAAAATATCTGTAGCGTGCGGCCCCTTCTTAGCCCATGGCCCTAGGTGACCCAGTCAGCCTAGTGGTAAATCCGGCACTGCGTACAGCATATAAAGGGAATACTGTACATCTAAGGACAAGGAAGGAATATGTCTACCAGAACTCGACTTGCCTACATATTTCTCCACACTAGTCTTTATACTTGTCTCAGAGCATTCTAAGTAAACTTGCCAGCAGCAATACCAAAATGTAGTCACTATCTAAAAAATTACTAAAATTGAGTGAAGGTTCATGAGATTCTCCTTACCTGCGAAATTTGGACATGTCTTTTTTGTACATTTCAAACAGGTTGGTCTCAGTGTAGGAATTCAAAAGACGTTCTGAAGGCTCAGCATCATATTGTAGTAAGGTACATTCTGGAAGACAGTCGCATTTGTTCTGTGATCTCTTTGATCTCAGCATTCTCTTAACTTCATCTGGAACAAAACATGGCATCACACACAATTAACACAGAAACCTCTGATGACACAAACACATTGTGTGAAATGTGTGTCAAGTTGAAATAAAAGAATAAAAAATAAGAACATTCTACTTACAGAAGTAATTATATATATTTAGTATTTTACATGGGCTCTCATTACATAGACTTTCTCCATCCTTCACTGCATCATGGCTCTCTTGGCTTACCTATGTTTTCCTGTGAGCATCATATTATCTGGTTTCATTCAACACCTTGTCTTATTGCTTCTTATATGTTTTTAAAATGTTTACTACAGTTTTGGTGGGCACCAGCTCCATTAACATTTTATCTGAAGAGAGGAAGGACAACAGCAAAAGCACTGCAAGTTGTGTGGGGATACAGCATGTTTCCCTTAATGTTTGTATAAAGTCAACTTAAAACTCATACATGATTTGATAATTTACTTGTCCATAAACTGAATTTAGAGTATTATAATCCTTAAACTTATATGATTTCAAAATTGTTATACTACATCGTTTCATTCAAAAATGTTTACATTATTTTAACCATAAACAAATGTTTAAGCATGGTAATATGTAACCATTAAACTTCAAATTTCAATAATGTATTGAACTGTAAAAACATGATTAATTATGCTTCCATTGTTCATCAATGTAAATAGATCATTTTCACTTCTGTTTGGAGCTTAATATGTCATTAAAGCAACAAAGTATTTAATTTTTTTCTGTACCCTTTATACATGTAAAAACATTTATTTACTATTGATCATGATTTTTTTTTTGAATTACAACATGAAAAATTTAGCCTGGTAAGGAAAGTTTTTGTTATGTCAGGTAGGTATCTAGTTTAGGTGAATGAAATTATGCGAATCAAGTGATTTTAACTTCTGTTCAGTTAGCAGATTTCTAACTTGATATTATAAGTTTTGAAGATATAAACATTTTGAGCATTATGTACAACCGGGACATTGTGTTGTGCAATGCTTGATATTGTTTATCATATGCACACTTTGGATATAATAATATTTACTATGGTCTTGCTTCGCACATGATAAAATACCTTCAATGTTTCTAGAGGCTTCCAAATTTATTGACGAAATACACACACAAATTTTAATAATTAAACTACAGGCCCATTCGAAATCAATGCTCACAATACTCATAGTTAACAAATATAAATTCAAATGGCAAACTCTATAAAAGGAACATACACAAATATTAGCATATACTTGTAATGCAAATCAATGCTCATGATATTCACAGTTGAGAAACATACTTTCAAATAACAAACTTTTGAGTATGACTGTAGACTTCTCGGTCAATTGATACGTGCTTGCACTTTTATCTCTGAACTCCAGTATTCACATTTTTTTCACACTAAATGTAAATTTTGTAGAGTGCTACTAGTCTAACTATTTTTACTATTTATAAAAAGATTAATGAAGATATATCTTGAACAATTTTGGTGAAAGAAAACATTCTTGACTAAGCCCTTTGTCTATAGTAAAGGATTCATGTCTTTATACACTGTTCCAAATAATGTTGTATTTATATCAAAGTTTGTTTCCAAAGCCTAGTAACTGCTACATTATATTTTTTAAATCTATAAATTCTAAATGCATCTCTCCCTCTCTCTATCTGTCTATCTATCTATCTCTTCCCATCTCATGTCTCATTTTATCTCCAATTTTTTTGTTACACTATATACAGTACATAGACCTTCCTCCATCAAAACAGCACATGCTCTTCTATAATTTTCCTACATATTTTTGCCTTTTCCTTATTTCTTAGAATCTTGCTGTATCCTTCCTGTTGAATAAATAACTACTATGCCTCTATTCAGATCATTCCTTCTTATTTACCCTTTCTCATGTATTGAGGTAATTAGGCATGCTCTAAATCCACTAGGAGGTTCTTATAGATTAATGCACTTAAAAAACAAGTCAAAAAGCATTTAAAGGATTTTTCTGGGACCATATTTTAATAATTCAATAAGAATATGCCACTAAAATTGACTTGTTGGGATTTTCAAATCAATGAAATAAACAATCATATTAAAGCAAACAAAACGCCATTCACAGAATCAATTCACATTCTGACTGACATTCCAAGGTTAGCTACTACAATGGTGTAAGCAGTTACTGTTGTATTTTAGTCTGTTATGGAGTAGAAAAGCAGTATCTAAAATTAATGAACAATTTGATGGTATTTGCCCAACATATTAGCAACTGATATCCTGTGAACATGAGATTTTTTATGCTTCGGCATAAAATATCCCTGTTCGGGCGCCAATTGTACTATATCATTTTCTTTGATACTTTAATTGAACTGATTTTAAGGTCACTGTTCACTGTTTACTTTCTAGAATTTCTTCGGGCGCCATCTTGTATTTATTAATTACAAGAAACAGAACAAAAAAATTTGTACTTACCATTTTTTCTCGGGATCTTTTCGGCGAACAGAAGATCAGAATTGGTTGTTCAAAATAAAGAAAACTTTATATTGTTTCCCATTAATATAGTTTTATTGGCATTTTTATTAGAACTTTTATTGTTAACACACTATCTCCTGACATCCTTTCTCTACTATAAATTCATATTGACGGAAGTTATTAAGCATATAATGGGAATTGAAACATAGTATATAAATTACAAATAAACTTCTATAAAATTAAACATGACTAATATATACATTAAAACCTAACAACACAAACCAGCCTTCTTTGTTTACCTAGTTTCACTCACTCATATACACCCACACACACACACAATTAATTTATAACCCGTGAGATCTCATAGTTTTGAAAATGTTAAATTTTTTAATATTTAAACCAAAATTTTGAAAGTTCGTTTTATTGTATTCCTGTAGATTACTTATCTGTTCATTTTTAGTCCAGAAGACGTCACTTGGCTCTACACGCACACATTCTTTGTTTTAAACTATTGACTTTCCGAAAAACTGTTCATTTCTGTTATTTGTATATATAATTTCGATTTTACTTCACATTTTGTTGTATTGCGGGCCCGCAATTTACGTTCCGGAACTTTTATGTATGTTAATCGCGTGAGTGTTGTATTTAGACTGGGGCTAGGCCAACGGCACTATTTTATAACGTCGCCGTGGTTGACCAATTCTCATTGTTTTTAAGTTTGCATTACTACGCCAACTGCATTCCACCGTTAGGCTAGGCTCTGACGTAACATCGCCTGATGCTCAATTACATAACTTGTTTACGCTGTTTTTCTGTGTCATTGTCTGACCTTGGCACAATTCCAGCTTGTTGATTCTGTCGCTTCAATAATTTTGTCACCAGCAGTGCTACCACTGTTGCTACCATCGCTACCACTGATTTTACCTTTGTTTACGTTTGTCCCTATCATAGTAAAAAAAATGTTATTTGTTTTATAAAAAAAAAAATACAAACTTCTTTATTACCCCGAAATAGGCCCAAAATGCCCCGTTACAAACATGAAACTATCTCTGTCTGATTTGGACAAAACTTCACTTCTGAATTTTACTAATAAAAAATTTGAATAAATAATAAATAATACTATGACTTTTCTCCCAAACTGTTACCGGTATGTCAAATTACTTTTAACACTTACGCTGTAGCTCTGAATTAAGTGCTACTAGTATTGTCTTGGATTTCGTTGTCCATGACGTGTCCGTTACTTAACTAAAAACAATTATTACATTAACAACTCGGAACACAAAGTTTTTATGAGTAAAAACCTCTGAAGAAGCTTTTTAAAAGTGAAAACCGGTTCAGGTTATAAGGTAAAACTTTATGTTTTTATTCATAAAAAACTTTGTGTTCCGAGTCGTTAATGTAATAATTGTATTTAGACTAGTATTGTGTTTGATCTCCAAAACAGCCTAGCATTTTTCTTTGGTCTAATTAAATGTGTAAACACATTTGAACACATGAGTGTAAACTGATCTTTTTATTATGACAGGAGATGTAAAAATGAAAAATTTGCTGTACAAATTTCCAGAAGGGTCCACAGTTCCGGGGTCTGTGGGTTTGAGTATACCCTACCCACTAAAAAACCACCTCCATTTCCTTTTCTAAAACACTAACCTGAAACTGTTTGACACACTAATGTGGGCTAGGCCTATTGTTCTTGAGCCTAGAGTTCACATCTGACTTGTTATCCCTCTATATTGTGTTATCCAAATCTATCTTCTTCACACAAAGAATCTCTTCTGCATAGCATGCCACACAGTTCCAGGTGTCCTCCTCCTTTAAGTATCACTTCAACGATGTTATCCGGGGAGATCTCCTGCCTAATATCAGCCATATCATCCTGCAATGATCTTCTATGTTGCTCCCCCCATGTGTTGCAAATGAAGAATATGTGGCTGGCATCTTCTGCATCTCCTGGGCAGTAGGCTATAAGCTCTCTGGTGACTCGGCCTTTCCAACTTTCATCACGTAAGAAATACCCATGTCCAATCAGGAAATGGGTGAGGTAATAGTCTATTTTTCCATGCTTTCTCTCCATCCATGGCTGCATCTGCTTGATGAGCCTTCTTGTCCAGTGACCTCGCTCTTCTTGCTCCCAAGCTGTCTGCCAGCTCTCCGGCATCTGGGTTTGGGCCTCTCGGTGTGCAGCTTCACCACATACCTCCTTCTTCCTCTGAAAGACGATCTTATGTTCCTTGGTAAGAAGGTCAATTGGCATCACTCTAGCAATGACCAAGACAGTCAGCTCGGAAACCATGCAGTAGGCCAACTCGAAGAGCACTTCGTCTTTGGTCCTGGGCTAGTTTCTTCCTGTAAGTCTTACAATTCAGGGAGTCTGCCCACACTTCAACTCCATAAAGTAGCACTGTCTGGTCAGCTGCCATCAACAGTCTTCTTCTAGTTGATTGTGGGCAGCCGATTTTGGACCCAAGAGCCAACTAAGCGCTATAACTTCCTTTGCCGTTTTATCCACCACATGCCTAATCTGCTCAACTTGGAGTTGATCATCACTGCAAGGTATTTCACTGCTGGTTTTAACTCAATGCTTTGTCTCCAACTAATACAGGGATTACAGAGGGAATTCTCTTCTTAGTCAAGACCAGATTTCCGTCTTGCTGAGGGCTATCATCAGCTGTGAGATTCCATCTAATTGTTGACTAACTCCATCGCCCTGTTGAGCTAGATCTGAGCCTGGCTGATGATACAAGCAGCGACAAGCACTCCGATATCGTAGGCATACCCCACCAAAGACGATTCATCCAGCATCTCCATCCTCATAAAATTCATTCCAGAAGTCTGGTCTAAGGACTGAATCCTGGGCCACCCCAACTGTGACAGCCATCCTACACTGTCCTTCCTGCGTTCCATGAAGCAGCACTCTGTCCCTGAAGTAATTGTCCACATCCATACCAGGTACTTCAGCACCCAAAAGTCATGGTACAACCCCTCCAGCATGTTGTTCCATCTCATGGAGTTGAATGCATTTTTAACATCAAGAGTTACCAGCAGCACAACTCTTCATGAGAAATGATTGTGGTTTTCCACTCTTCTAACACCCTTAAACACTCCTGTATTGCGTCCACCTTTAATCTTCCTGACTTAAAATCAAACTGCTTCTCATGGAGATCTCATGTAGTTCTGATTGCCATTGCCAGTCTTGTCCTGATAAGTTTCTCCAGCAACTTCCCAGCTGTGTCTAAGATACAAAGTAATCGATACAACAACGGGAGCTCTGGGTCACCTTTTTTCTAGCTGATCAGCACCAGGCATGCTGTCTTCCAATGAACGCGAACACCCCCGATGTCAAGCATGCTTTGTACACCTTCAGTAACAACCCTGGCTTCTGATGAAAGACTGCTTTCAGCACCTCAGTGGGGATTCTGTCGGAGCTGGATCTTTCCTGTCCTTCATTGTCCTGGCTGCCAGTTCTAACTCTTCTGCTGTAAAAATAGGAAAATCTCCGATCTTGCCATAATTTGTTCTGCCTCTCTCCAGGTGGGTGGGAAAGGGAGCTCTTATTATTTTCTCCATGGTCACCACATCCATTACACCCATGATCTTCAAGGCTGTGATCTTTTGGGTATCTATGTTACACCCCTGTCCCCATGGGTCCCTGCTGACATCTTCACACAAGCTATTTCAATGGCACACCTTTCTGTGGTTGATCGCCTGTTGAAGTTCTTTCTCCACAGCCTTGTACTCAGCCAGTCTTATAGTCACCTCAATGCGATGCCTTGTCTGCTGGATGATCCTTTGGAGCCTGAGGCACTTTGTCCATGTGTCTGCATATCCTCCATAGTTTGTTCTACAAGATTCTAGAATATGCGCTTGGTTACACTAGACCAATGACTTTGATTTTACTAGAAAGCGATGATCCACAAATGATGCATGTTTGTGAGTGATGTCATTAAGAGATGTTTGTTGTATTAAGAGACAGAATTAATTAGTTTAGATTGAGAGTTCAATTAGTGAGTTAGTGGGTGTGTTTGAAACCACATTTGTGGATCAACATTATATTTGAGTTTTATCTTTTTGCTTGTATAAATTACATTTGTGTTAATATTTGATATCACAGTTGTGGATCGTAATTGTACTTTGTGTGTTATAATTTATATTTGTGATATCAGTAAATAAACATGGTGCCGACAGGGATACGAGTGTTTTATTTCAACCACTGACCTAGAAGACGACATTATTTTCAGATTACAGATTGTAACAACTTACAGACTATGAGGCAGGCAGGTAATTTTAATTCTATTTAAGGTTAAACAACAAGTACTGTCTGGCCGCGATTCAATAATTGAGCAGTGTGTAAGGTGGGAGAACCATGACCGGGTACTAACGGTAGGCTAAGTGGGGGTAAACCAAATGGCTAATACACATATATCACCCTACCTCGCTTACAAGCGGCCGCGTAGTGGGGGAGAGCAGCCTCGATCATCCAGACAGTATATATAGTTTGCCAAAGCTAATTTCTCTCGTAGAAGATTTTGAGTAGTTCAGTAGAGTATAGTAATTGTTTATAAGTACAAACGCTCAATCCACGCACACGAATGTGTGAACACACACACATACCATAATACATACCACTGGCATTGTGTACACATGATTTACTGCCTGGTCCGCATAGAGAAGTTGATACAAATCCTGGAAAATAAAATCATAGATTGATCAACACTTAGAAGTAAATCTAAAAACTACAATTTTTTACATATAATCAAAGTATTCATTCTTCTCACATAGTGTTTTGAAAGGTACCTCTACTCTAGAGTATTTTCACTGACTTCTAACACACATAATTTATCATATGAAAGCATGATTAACAGATATGTAAGTTTCAGTACTGAATTAAACAGTCTGCTTCTTTAAAGGGCTTGTATACGTAATACTATATTAGAAGTATATTTTTGATGTATGTTGTATATTGTATAAGTTGTAATTACAAATGTTACAGTCAGTCATTTGCTGTGACTGCACCGTTATATGAACTGTTGCATCATTATAGAAGCAGGTAACTCATGTGCGTAATTAGTGGGGAAAATTCACATTTTATCCATCCAAAGAAGAAGTGACAAGAACAAATACTTTGATAAAATCAGTAATTGAAAAAAGTTGTTGCTGAAATTTCTCATTTTTGAATTGCTTCTTAAATTTCTACTCAAGCAAAAATAGCAAAAATACTATATTAAATGAGTTTTAATTTTGCTATTTGATGTTAATACACCTGTGCCCATTGTTGTACATAGTTTTTAATCCACATTTAATAATTATTTATACAGTGGCACCTCAATACCATGAACCTCAATAACACGAATTGCTTGATAACACAATTTTTTTATAATCCCTTTGAGATTCATCTTATCAAGGTTCCACTGTACTGTTATTTATGGTAATTTAGGGCTTTATTACCATTCAAAAACTCACTAATCAAAACTTTATAATGTAGCCATTTTTCTGTACGTATGTAGACGTATAACCAAACTCAGTGCCATCCATAAATACTTCATACCTTCTGCTCTGTAAACTGACTTGCAACCAACCACATATTTGCCCCCCTCATAGTATGATTTTGAAATATTTATTTTGGAAGGATTGTAGTGCCAGTTTTATGAAAATTGTCTATTTCACTTCTGTAACGAAACAACTAAACTGATGTAATTCCATTTGCTGCAAATATTCACAGACATGAACTCACTAAGCTAAAAATAATAAACTGATAAACATTTAACACTATCAGCCGAAGAAAAGAAAAATTATGTGTTATTTTAATGGTAGCCTATATTGTTTATTTTATTTATATTTTAGCTGGATGAAGAGGGTCGCAAAATAGAACCTTAATGTGTATTTTAGTGTTTTGGTCTTCCCTTCTTCCAGACCAAAATATTTGCGTCAAGAAGGAAGAAACTTGGTTCTACTGTCAGTGAAGACCTTGATGAGATGGAGGAAATAAGGAGGAAAATTGCAGCTGGGAACAAAGCATGCTTTGCTTTGAATACAATTTTGAGGAGCAGGATTGTAATACAATCAACGAGGTTCAGATTGTATAAGACCATAATTAGACCAGTTGTGGCTTATGCTGGTAAAGCTTGGGCCCTTAATAGTATATAAATAAATACACTAATAGTAATTACATAAATAATTTAAGCAAATACTATGCAGTTATTTAAATACTTCATGATAACTCTTGACTAAGTTTAAAAATCTCAAAATGGACAATACATATGCATAATGGTAATTAAAATTGTTCTCAACAAAACACTAATTTACTTTAATGAGCACAACAATAATTTATTTACCCTGTGTTATATTATTAGCAATTATATTAACAATATCATTTTAGATGACATTAATATGCATTATTATTGGGAATTAATTTTTAGACGTTAGTTCTATCTATGCACCTGCTTTTTGAGCAAATAAGTCAATAACAATATCGTAAAAAGTAGAATCAATACTTTTATAATTAGATATCTATTTAATAAAAGAACAGTTTTTCAATAGATAAGACTGATAGAGTTGAAACCCTGTGTGTGAGTTGTATAATGAATAAGTATGTATTCTCTTCAAGGCTGAAAACGATCTTTCTGTTGAGACACTTGTAACTGAAATTGTGGTGATAAGGTTATCAAGCTTCCACACTTGTGGAATGGGTCATTCAGATCTGCTGAAGTTAATTATTTTGACAAGTTTCTAACACTATTATTCAAAAACTGCTCATTTGAATAAACTACAGAATGCTCACTCCTTAGTAGCATAAAATCAAAAAGGCATTTTAGGGTAAGGACATGCTGAAGCAGCATGACTGGTAGACTGCAGCTTACTGTGAGACATTGCAACAAGTCAGCTGACAAACAGTTCACTTTGTTTTGCAAGAATGTTTTTTCTCTAGCAGTGGAATATGTGTCACTGTAGTTATTAGATGATAGTTCAAAATTGTCAAACGTTTCTCTTCACTATTGTTTGTTGTTTGCCTAGTTTTGTTTTTATAAAACAAACTGACAAATTAATCTCTTCTTCTCAAAGGCTGACACATATGTGGCATTCGGCAAAGGAAACTACCTTTAACTTCTTGCAAAGCTTTTACCTTACTTATGCTTGTAAATCTTGAAGATATGATTTGATGATTAATACTTGAAGATATAAAGACGACCATTATACTTAAAGATATGTATGATGAGAGACAAAGAAACTAAGTCTATCAAATCATCTTTCATTTATAATTAAAAATCAAAATATTAACTATGAAGCCAGAATCACAACAAATAACATAGCCTATATGAACCAATGAGATTGGAACTAGGAACATGTCCACATGAACTCAGCTGCGCTATGAAGTGAGGGAAGTCATGTGATTCAGTGAACCAATCAAATAGCACATTACCTTACTACATTGCTGTGTTCCGTGAGGCAAAAACAAAATAATTTGTTCTTGCCTCACTCTAACAGTAAGCTGCACAGTAATATAGTACAGTAAACATCTTCGACATGTTCGCTGCTATTCAAATCTATACATTTGTTATGACATAGCTGTCATAGAGTACAGTAATGTCTCACAGTAAGCTGCAGTCTACCAGTAATGCTGTATCAGCATGGTCGTATCCTTATAGAAGCAAAATGTTTTTAGTTGTCTTGATTGTTCATCTCTTCTTTTACAGCACTATCACTTTACTAATTTCCTTTTAGTAAAGGAAAATGTTTTTCTGTAAATTTTTTTTAAAATTCTGGAAACCATGAGTCTGGTAGAGCTATAGAATGATGCTGGCCTATATCTGCAGCCTCTGATCAAGCCTACACTTTACTGAGTCAATAAATTCATCACACAATCTGTGGTGAGAGCTTTTCAAATAGAATACATTAACAACAGTTAATCTCTTACTTCTCAGTGAGATTGCAGGTTGGTCCCATGTTCCTGTTGAAATATTCTGAATTTAATTCCTGTCAATCCAGAATTTACTGTAGTTATTCCTTAAATTACTCAAATACTTGTCAAAGTCTTAATTAAAATTGCTAATCTATACTTGCATTATCCTATATGTTAGTATGTAATCCATAAGAATCTATGATTTATTATCATGTAAGCCATGACACTAGTTGTGCATGCACTAGTCGTACCAGTCAAGGAGCATGATGTCAACACTTACTAGGCATGTGCACAGCAACACATTGACACTTCTTTAGTGTATAATTGGTGAGACACTCAGTTTCACAGTTGCGTTGTGTGTATCCTTTGAAGTAGACAAGATGGCGTTCTGAAGGAAAGTAACACTGTCTGACACTTGGTAGCGAACTGTGTAAACTATCACTGGTCGATATCATGTTTGGTTTCACTGAGAGTATCAGGTCACTATGTAATCTCTCTGTGAAGTAGTGTTCACTCAGTCTAGGAATCTCTGCTGGGTTGTGCAACAGAATCTATTTGATAAAAAAAGTGTAAAGATTATTCTGGCACTGAATATGCATGTGAATGATTATGCAGGGTTGAGTAGAGTATTTGCATGAAGTGCGGTTTATCTGTACTTATATGTTATCTCTTTGCAATATTATTTTATAACAAGTATATGAGAGCAGGGGCTAAAAGGAATTCTAAAGGCTTTCCCCTTAATAAAGAATGCACATCCAGAGTTGAAGAATTGACTTTAAAACACAATATTAAAAAGTATTCAATGAACCAGTCAACATTTCAATATTAAAAATAGAATATCATAATTGCAAGTCTTATTCATTACTGTAACTATCTATTTTATAATCTCATAAATTGATATTTTAATGCTTCTAATTTAGATGGTGTTCAACTTAAATTAATAATACTATACCTTGTAGCTGTATAGACCACAACATACAAACTGCTCTACACGGCTAAATTCTGCATCATGATGTAAGATAATTGAAATGCCAGCATTGGCTCCTGCTTCAGTGGCTCTACGTGGTTCTGTTTCCAATGTTGCTGATGTAACGTAACCCTTCTCCAAATTCCACTCTGATTTTGTCTTCATGTTTTGATATTCTGTTATACCGTGCACACTGAGAGATAATTATGTTTGTATTATTAACTCCTACTACTGTAAGATTGACAATCAGCAACTAAACATACAGTCTGCTAAAGAACCAGAGTTCCAACAAAAACACATATCCCAAGAGGTCCAACATTAAAATTATATATCATCAAAACTAGTATAACTAGCAATGTGTAAGTCCATATCATAGTTTCATGTATCCCTCCAAACTTTTTTTTCAATATTTCTGTTTCGTTAATTCTAATATGATTTATATTAGTCACTGTCAACTTAATTTCTTTTATCGACACCGTTAAATTATGATCTCCTAGCTTTCACAGAAACAAGTACTGTTACTACATGTAAATCAGATTATTTAAAGTCAAACAAATTTGGCTAATTTGTTTTTTTAATTATAATAAACCTGTACAATACCAACTAGTCATTTATTATTCCTTATTTATTTTTAGATTATCATACATTTAGTAGAATTATTAACAAAAACATGTTTGTGCACAAGATTATGTATTAGTTATCTTATTGAACATGTTCAAAAAGTTTATATATTATGGTCCATCTTAAGAAGGGCTTCTATGTCAGTATTGTTGGGATGTGAAGATGCTGACTGTAGTTTACTTAGGAGACTAAATTATGTTTAAATAACAGAGTAAATCAAAATTGTGTATGTGTGTGTTTTGGGGGAGGGGTCTCACACAACTTCTCTAAAAATCGCCATGCAGAAAAAATTACTGGGAGTGGTATCAACAAGATGGAATTTGTCACTAAAGCTTGTATAAACTGTCAAAAGAGTATAGAAAGTTCTTATTATGCCCTTTTCATAAACAGAAGATGAACCTGATGACTAGACAAGTGAAGAAATGAATATTGGATAAATTCAACACTAGGTTTCTTCTTTTTAGTCTCAAAGCAAAATAAATTAATTATAATTATATCACTACTGACTCGAAACACTAATTTTTATTGGTAAAAATGTTAAACTTTTACCTTGTAGCCTTGTAGTAAAAAAATGTTTAACATTTTTACCAATGAAAAATTATTGTTCCAAGTCAGTAGTGATATAATTATAATTGGTAACACATTCAAGACGAGCTGCAGGCACTGCCCGCAGTACTGTAGAGTCCCATAAAGACGAAGTGCGGGCATTGCTCGCAGTCGCGTATCTAACTGCGTAATAAACGTAATACGGCTCCCACTCGCTGTTGGTCACAATGAAACGATAGCAGTATTAGTAGTTAACATTTTCAAATGTAGATGGCAGCAGCAATCAGAGTCTGAACACAACAGTAGCTTTTTTTTGTATGTTGTACGTAACCAAGCCACATGGTCGGCGTGAGGAAAATGGCTTCCGCGAAAAACAGTGTAAGTTTAAAAATTAATATTTTATTTATTTTACAAGCTACTGACATAAAATTTGCACTAAATTAAAGAGAATGCTTGGTTTTATAATATAATATAGCTTTATATATTTAAATATTATATGGCTTAGAAGTATAAGCTTTTGAAAAAATGCAAAAAAGCCCAGTCTGTACGGTAAATGAATGCATTTTTCATATAGTCCTGAATGTTCATGCTATGAACAATAATGAACAATATTGGTTATACTATGTCTTTCAGAACCAATAATAAGCTGATTAATATACTTAGACCTAAAATGCCCTTACCCATAGAAGAAAAAACGGGCATTTATAACTGGTCTGTAATGATTGCATTAGTTTCTATATAGGTCAGACCGGAAGAGGCTTTTATAAACGCTTCCGTGAACACTTACCAAAAAAGACATATAATTACAATTATATAAAATCTAATTACACTCGACATCTGACCCAACACAATCACAATTGTACAGACTTTAAGTCTAATCTGATGCCATTGCACATATGCAACAAGGGCCGATTTATGAATGCCTTGGAAGAGCTTGAAATTTATAATGCGTATAGTAATGATAGCAGTCGTGAGTTTGTTTTGAATGAACAGTTGAACTTTGAATCTAACCGCCTGTATGATACTGCTCAACGATTTCCGATCAGTAGCAGACAATACCTGAACGGGTGCGCACCCAACAACAAGTGCACATAATATGTTAATAGCTGCAATTTTATTATTTTTGACAAACACGTTTCTCGTGTGATGTGTGTTTTTTTAAGTTTTTAAATTTTACGTCTGATGATGAGGCATATGCCTTGAAACGCGTTACGTAAGTTCAAATTGAGAAGTCACACGGTGGACCGAATATTAGGTAATATTTTACTATAATTGTAAAGTGACTTGGATACCAACATGAACAAAAATGAATGTTATAAATATAATCTAAACCCTCTACGTATTTTGGAACAACCTTACTAGTAATAATTTTCAGAATATTTTTTACTTCAAAACCCATGATAACACTATAGGACTTCTTAAATTTTAAAAGTAGATTATATTTACAGCAGCAGGAGTAGGAGTAGCCAGCAGTACAAAGTTGAGGTGTAAGGCAAATGATCCATAACCGGCTTATCTTTGGAATATTAGAGGCATCTAACTGAATCTACTTGGATTTAATTGGCTGTAATACAATGTCCTATTGTTATAGGATTATAATTGCTGGCGCCTTTGAGTTGGATGTTGGGGCGTCAAAGGATAGGGGAAGACAACTCTGAATAAAAGTTACCCATAAGGAGGCAGCCCCTCTACATAACTTACCTATCATGGTTGGCACCATATAATGGAGAAATTAAGGTACTCAGAACTTTCAAAGAAAACAGCTGGAGAGAGTAAAGCTATAGGGCACAGGTGTATGGGTAGACCCAGGAAGAGATGGCTGGAGGATCTTTAACGGCGGAACAGGCAGCACCTTGCCTATTCTGTGATGTGAAGATAATGATGATGACAACTACTAATGCTGTCACCACTGTGTCTTTATTTCCCTCTTTTTACCCTATGAACACATTTTCACAGGATGTGGTGAAGTAGGTCTGAAAAAGTATTTTGCTAAGTATCGAACCAAGGGTAACCAAAAGTATTCTAAAATTATAACCTCTAGACCTTAAATGTTTTGGCACTGCAATAATGTCACAAACAACGTACAACAACTCAATATTTATAATCTGCTAAAATGAAATTAAGTTCCAAGAATATACATGTAGGAACCTAATAAAATACTGTAATTTACAAAACTTTTACTCCAAGTGATAAGATAACATAAACACCACAATTCAAAATTGAGTTCTTCTAAACAAAACAAAAATAGAAGAGTGGTTATTGTGACTCACCCTGGTACATACACATCGTCTCTGTATATTTCCGTATAGTGCAAGGCGTTAAATGAGAAACATAAGCCTTCATCAGTCAAGATCGGTGCAAACAAGTCAGAACAGTTCACAATAGACGTTTGCCATCTACATATCCACAACACTTCGTCCAACCGTGGAGCCATCTGTAACATAATAAATGTTATGGGCCAATTTGTTTAGTTTGCGCAGACTGATGGCAGTCTAATGAAAGCCTTTGGCCATTAATTTGTTGTCTTGTTAGAATGCCTCCAATATACCTGCCACGTTCTGGTATGACTCTCAATCAAAAGTAGACAAGAGCCAAAGGAAAGGACTCCTTAAAATAATTATACTTAATTGTGATATCAACAAGATTTTTAAATGTTAACATGTTCTCTGCTGGCGTGATTTCGTCATTCCGTCCTCTTGTGCCAGACAGTTTTTGGTTGCCCACAATATAATGTTATTCTTTGGTCATAATGACTGACAGGGTCACATAACATGGACCCATTTTTGGTCATTATGACCAACACAGCAGAGAACATGTTAATGGTAATAGAGTATTTAAAAAGAGGTAAAATTTAAACATATACATTAACCATCACTGATTTATTTATCTTTAAAGCAATGTTTTTGCAACAATAGAAATACACTTTCTCTTCAGTCCATCACTTCTAAAACAAAGTCTATCACTCCACTGATATAGACTCACATACAAATGAAAGTATAAGTAACTACATAAATAAAAACAACTGTAAACTACATATAAGTACACAAACCAGATTGGACAACAGGTTTCTGTAAGGTTAGTAACTATACATAGTGTAAGTAAAGTACATAGGGAAAGGATTCACAGGAGCTGAAGACCAGAAGGAAGACAACTATACAAAGAACGAGGCAGATACCAGAAATGTCACTGGAGACACTATTTGAGAGCAAGAAGAGGATGTTTAAATTAATATACAAAATATGAGAGAACTATGAAATACAGTAATAACATACAACATTAAATTCAGAACACTCAAATTGCATAACTTAACTTCCAGACGTTAAGTACATATAATTATATTTTCAGTTATAATTAATCTAATTAAAATTAAGAAATCAATTCATGTAGTGTACAATAATTTGTAACATTCTGTACTTCTCACAAATCCCCCCCCCCATGTGACTTCTACTTATCTCGTGCGATCTTTTTATGCACTAGCCCTTATTAAACTTTACCCTGACTTACCAAAACAGAAGACTCCAAGATTACTTACAGGTCGCCACCAATATCTTTGAAGGACAGATATGGAAACCTTAATACACTTTCCCCTTTTAGAATTTAATTACTTACCAGGTTCGTTAGGCGAAATTTTCCATACAGGACAGGTGATGTTAATTAGGCATAATAATTTACTTAATGCATGGTTACGCTATTAACCCATTTTATTTATATTCATTTTAAAAGTTAATTACTCTCTGTTTGTAACTCTTAACAGTTCATCAAATTCTTTGCTTTATCAAACTCTCTATAATATTATACGTGAAACATTTACGAAAACAAACATTTACTAAATCAACTAAGCGGTATACCTTTCATTTTTATTTGACAAACCAGTATTTGCTCATTTGCTCACACTTTCATTCTTTACAGATCTTTTACCCCTCCCTTATTCGAGAGATCTCTTTATTATTGTTATATTTGAATTTTGCCTTTAAACGTCCAAATGAACTATTTCTGTAGGTTAGTCATTAAATTATAAATGGTACTTAGTCATTTTATATATGTCTCCCCGCTGTTGCACCACCACTGGATTCACTGTTTATTTAACGTTCCGAAATTAGGTTTTAAAATGGTTTAAACTGAAATACTGCTGTATATGGTTACAAATACATATTTCAGTACTGTTTCACCTTAATTATGTCACAATTTAGTCGGCTCGCGAGCACTGATATATGGAACCGCGCGTTAGCGCATCTGCGCTGTTCTGAATTTAGACACCGACTGCATATTTGAGCCCGTTTTTAACGAACCGCGCGTTGACACATCCGCGCAGCTCTGGAGTTGGATGGAGACTGTAGGCGTCCAAAAAATGGCGAAGCATCTCTCTGCGGCCAGCAACTTGCTACGTGATTGTCTGATAGCGTCTCGCGGCTTTCTCGTCATCTCGTATAAGGCGGTAAGGAATTCTTGTATGTGACTTTCACGTTGTGGAAAGGCAGTACACTTGCGCACTCGTACACATTCCAAGGCGCTAATAGCTTTTATGCCTCATATGGCTTGGTACCAGACTGACCACAGGGTGTTCAAAAAAGTCAAGCTTTTGTGATCAAAAATGTTGCCCAACCTAGTTGGCCTCAGATTGTTAAAATTAGTATAAAAACTAAAAAAATAAACCCTCTTGGTTTGCCCCATTACAATACCCCCCCCCCCCAATGAGAGGTTTTGTGTTGAAACAGAAAAACTCTCATTGGCTAAAACCGAAGAGGACCAGCTAGGATATGGCACCACAACCCCCCTAATTCCTTATTAAAATCATGGATAACTTACCCCCCTAGTCCGGTGACTGCGGCTGCACCTGCATGACCTTACTGGACTTCCCTTGTCAAGATCCCAACACCATAAAGTCAGACAGGCATACCACCACAGTATCACCAGACTCTGTAACAATTAAACAAAAACATCAATAACTGGCCTTTCACCATACCATACTGATTTGGTTCCCTCTTAGTACGTACTGGTTTTATCTCAATGATCTACTTAAATAAACAATATTTCTTAACGCATCTATACTTAACCTAAACATACTACATTTTTCTGTATTACATTCCTAATCAAATAAACATCTATATTTCACAAAAAACCTAGACTCAAAATCATCACTAACCTTGAACATCTCATCTCTGAATTTAAATAAAATTCACTAGCATTACACAACTTTTAATTTCAGTGTCTATTCATTAAACATTTTAATTGTTTATCTTGCATTTTCACTTCAACTTTGTGACTTTTTATTAAACATTTTACTCATTTAATTTTAATTGTCTATCATTTATTATCCATTTCAAATCAAAAATAAATTATTCAAATTTATTACACATATGGCCATCTTTTAAATTAATTACCATCTCTTTTAATTAACTGCTTTAATTGCATTACTTAAAACATTTTAAATTAATTAAGTCCTCTCACAAATTTTAATTATCTCCTCATCAAAACGCTGTAAGTTACTTCAATTACATTATTCAAAACAATTTTAATTCATTTAATTTCATCTTGCATTTATTTACTTTCATAATAAAATTCATTAATCATTTTTATAACCTTCAAATCAAAACTTTCAAATTGACTACTCAGAGTTCTATCTTTCAAACATTTTACATTAATTTAATTTTCATTATTAAGATTCATGACCACATACTGTTAATTATTCAATTCAAACTAAAACATTATTGTTGTGAACTCAACCAAACCTGTAGATTGACTATATTAAAATACAATGTACATAACCTTACTACATAAGTACATTTAACATCAACACAAAAGTAAATACAATCTACACTATTATCTGTTATAGTTTACCACAGATCATTTCATAATTCAGTCCATTTCAAAACCCACTACATTCACATAATTAAATGTTCCTTAATAACAATTTAACCACCATCATCGAAAATCAATCTTATTTTAACATAACAATTTTGATTCTTAATTACATTCATTATATTATTATTATTTATATAATAAACATTCAATTTCTCAAATTGTTCCATTACAACTGAATAATAACCCCCCCGTATTACTCCATATTATTCGATCATAAAATCTGTCTACATCAGTAATCTTAGTCCTGTCTCCATTAGTAATTTTTGTCACACTTAAATAGTCTACCATTTTATCATTATAGCCATCATCTGCTATTAATATACCCATTTTATACCCAGGTAAGTAATTATTATCGATATCCTCAAAATAATCATCATCTCTTACTGTACCAACTGCACCACAAGTTAAGTTTTATATTTTATTAATTCTCTTATTATTTAACATCTCTCTCAATTCTCCATAACCTCTTTTTAACTTGAACAACTTTATTACTCTCTCTCTCTCTCTCTCAAAATCACTTACACAACCACATCTTCCTTTCTCTCTTTCATTCCACACAAAGGGCAACACAACATTATTATAACACATCCTGGCTTTTCCAGGGAAATCACAATACACAGGGCAATTATTTGTAGATCTTTCATCTACCAAAAACACTGTCAAGAAACCTTTGTTCGTGCTAAACACACGTGAAGCTTCTACTTCACCTATTACACCGGGGAAATCTGCCCTTTGTCCACACTCTACCTTTAAACTCTCTCTCCATTCTTTCTCCAATTCATCAACACTCACTAACACTCCATTACTAACCCCAACTAACTTTCTACTTTCATCATCACTATTACTACTCACCGTATCACATTTAGATACCCCATTTTCAATTACATTTTTGTTAATATTCAACATTACACTTGTATCAACCTCAATTACCTTGTCAACTACACTTTCATTTTTATAGTTATTACTATCACTTACCTCGTCAATTTTCACCTGATTATTATTCGTAATTACCTCCCCATTATAATTATCACTTGTTTCAAAATCATCACTTATTTTGACCACATTACTCACCTTGTTCTCTGTTACTCCATTATTTTCAATATTCCTCCCAAGCTTGTCTGTATCTCTTTTACTCTCCTTTCTCTTTCTGATGTCATTACATCGTCTTGTATTTGTTTCTCCCAAGTACTAAAATGTTCGTCAATAGCATTCAGACGCTTATTAATATTATCTTCAAACTTAACATTTTGTTGTTTCATATCATAAAATTTAATATCAATACTCTTTTGTGAATCTCTCAAACACTTATCAAATTCTTTGCTTTATCAAACTCTCTATAATATTATATGTCAAACATTTATGAAAACAAAAATTTACTAAATCAACTAAGCGGTATACCTTTTACTTTTATTTGACAAACCAGTATTTGCTCATTTGCTCACACTTTCATTCTTTACAGATATTTTACCCCCTCTCTTATTTTAGAGATCTCTTTATTATTGTTATATTTGAATTTTGCCTTTAAACGTCCAAATGAACTATTTCTGTAGTTTAGTCATTAAATTATAAATGGTACTTAGCCATTTTATATATGTCTCCCCGCTGTTGCACCATCACTGGATTCACTGTTTATTTAACGTTCCGAAATTAGGGTTTAAAACAGTTTAAACTGCAATACTGCTGTATATAGTTACAAATACATATTTCAGTACTGTTTCACCTTAATTATGTCACAATTTAGTCGGCTCGCGAGCACTGATATATGGAACTGCGCGTTAGCGCATCTGCGCTGTTCTGAATTTAGACACCGACTGCATATTTGAGCCCGTTTTTAACGAACCGTGCATTAACACATCCGCGCGGCTCTAGAGTTGGATGGAGACTGTAGGCGTCCAAAAAATGGCGAAGCATCTCTCTGCGGCCAGCAACTTGCTACGTGATTGTCTGATAGCGTCTCGCGGCTTTCTCGTCATCTCGTATAAGGCGGTAAGGAATTCCTGTACATGACTTTTACGTTGTCAAAAGGCAGCACACTCGGGCGCTCGTACACATTCCAAGGCGCTAATAGCTTTTGTGCCTTGTACGGCTTGGTACCAGACTGACCACAGGGTGTTCAAAAAAGTCAAGCTTTTGTGATCAAAAATGTTGCCCAACCTAGTTGGCCCCAGATTGTTAAAATTATTATAAAAACTAAAAAAATAAATCCTCTTGGTTTGCTCCATTACAAATTAATTAATTATTACCTACACATCACAGATTTCAACATGGCTTTAGAAAACGGATTTAAAATGAGCCCACTATTCTGATATATAATACCATAAATTAACATTACCAATCATTTTTCTAGTTGACTTTATTTTTTTTCTCTTATTTATATCTTTCAGTCCTTCAGTTTCTTTGTTGTGAACTGACTGGACTCATGATATTGAAATTTATGAAAACAATCTGAATACCCTAAAATTCTTATCAGTAACTCTGGAGATGAAAGCACTTTTATAATAATTCTGATCTACATACGTCGTTTTTATAATGAGGTGCAAGAGAATTATATGGCAGTTTTAATCAGCTCTCTTCATGAGTAATCAATTTGGCAAGAAATCCAAATGTACTGAAAACACACACTGTAAATATGCTTCTAAGCACAAGTTGACTTGCGTGTCCAAGATGCCGGTGACAAGCAAGAAAGTCAAGCTTGACAAACAAAGTTGACATCCTAAGCATCTTTCCATAAACATTTATTGGTAAAACAATTTTTGTGTTTATATTTTTCTCTCAATAAAAGTTACTTAAGAATATGCTTACTTTGCAACCGTAATTTGAGCCCCCCCCCCCTCTGATTGAGGCACTCTACAGCTGCAGTATCCACCTATAGAAAAAACAACGTTCTTTGAGGTCTGCACATGCCTTCCAGGGAAAGGCTTGAGAGCTCCTATCAAAAGAATTTTCTCAGTAATGAATAACGTTTGGTCAACTGAACCAAGACAATTACATGTGTCTACTGTGAGATAACATTTAATACTAAGTTTCATTACAGACTTGAGTGTTTTGAATATTATAACTTGATTAAATAAAAAAGATTTATGAATAAAGTAGCATTCATTCTAAAAAATAAATTAATAGATGTTGGAAAACAAAGTTAATTTAAGACAATGTTTCTAGTCCTAGTCGTAAATGTAATAGTTGTTCTAATTGTCTTGAAAGTGATAGAAATTATTTAATATCCAAATGACTATTTAAAGATATCATAATTACTATTAAAGGTTATGCATTTAAAAAAATTTTTAATTTTATGAAACATTTCAAATAACTTAATAATAATGTAACTAGAATGTCTAAACTATTTCCAATCATTACAATTATTTTATTATTGAAATTTATTAAATATAGGCACATCAAATTATATTAATACAAAGTACAAAGTTTTATTTTCAAAGTTTTTACCAATTATTAAAACAAAGCAGTTATTATTCTCTTTCGTGAATTGATATTGTCAGTGAAGGAAATTTACTTGTTGCAAAAAATATACTGAAATTACTTGTTGCAAAATACGGTACGGAAATTTAGAATATATTCTTTACTGATGCGGTGTCCCTTGTTTTCAAAATACATTCCTCGGTTTATCTCAACAAATGAAGTAGTCCTAGCTAAAGTCATACTATGTTACTCAATTTTACTAATGTCCAGTACGTTACTAGGACCAGTAGGCTATGACTTTGAAGATACACCTCATTATGAAATTTGGCAAATCTTACCTCTTTAATCATATCCGTTGTTGATTCATCTACAAACTTGGACCCATTTATGATCAGTTTATACGGATTGTATTTGCATATAAAAAGTATGGCATCCCTTATCTTCTTTCTACAATAAAAAAGATCATATACGTAGTTAAATTCTGTATATTAAAAGTGTATACGTTATACTATTTTATTTATTTCAGGAAATTTATGATAGGCCTTATTTATGGGAAAATGAAATCTGAATGGTTAATTTTTAACTGACTTTGCCATTAGATCTATTATGGCTTTAACATTACATAGCAGGTAAGTCTACTATCCATCTGCAACAGGGGCCAAAACTAGAACCACAAAGGAGGGTTGCTGTAGAGCTATTATAGTCACATGATTGTGTGCTATCAAAAAGTTACAGTTAACTGACATAAAAGTAACCTTTAGCTGGTCAACCTAACTTGCTGGAGTTAGATAGTAGCTGGTGTGGTTATTGAGAAAGACCATGGTCCTCACCATGCTGGCTGGCTATGCAAGGCTACAAAATCCGTACTGGTTCTAATTTAAAGAACCTATAAGACATTTTTAATTTCTTGGATTTCGTCATCCATGACGTGTCCGTTACTTAACTAATTATAATTAATTCACTTCCGACTCGGAACACAAAGTTTTTTATGGGCAAAAACGTAAAAGTTTTACGTTTTTACCCATAAAAAACTTTGTGTTCGGAGTTGGTAAGGAATTAATTATATTTAAATTTTTAATATTGCCTCAACCCACAGACAGGCTGCATATACTGTATTGCCCATTTCAAAGGAGGAACCAATAGAATTTACTGGATCACTGGAGCTTTTTTGAACCAATTAAGTCATTTGTTGCAACAGTGGTAACAGTATGTACCATACATCAAAGGTATCAGTCAGTCTCTTATTTCAGATAGAATGCATCATATTTTCTAATTTCAATCAATTAATTAATGTTTCAATGTCACAGTCTTAGACCATCTTCAGAATAATATGTAAGCTTGAGGCAAGCAGTTTTAAATATCAGATGTATCGTACAATTGTTCAAAGCAGATGGAATATATTAAAATAGTTATTGCTTACAGTTGGTCTACAATCTACTAAAAAGTTCTGTGTACATGTACAGGCTACCCAAGATGTAGTTAACGAATTGGTATCCAAGAATATTCAAATAGATAGAATTCGAACAGATAAACAGACGGTTTTTTAACCTCAATTAAACTATGCCATTTCAGTGAACATGGCTCAATGACGAGTTGAACATCGTGTGTTTACTGTAGAAACGTTTTTTGAACGTAATGATTCCTATGTAACAACACAAAGGCTGTTCAGAAATCATTTCAACGTTGGGAGACATGGAAGAGTTCTAGACCGCTCAACAATATCGAACTGGGTAAGAACAATTAGAACCATTGCCTCGACATAGAACACAATTGGAAGAAGTGTAAAAACAGTTCCACACCAGAAAATGTGGAAAGGGCTTCTGCCACACGTAGTCCAAAAGATTCTGCTGGGTAGCATGCTATGGCACTGCAGATTTCCAGTAGGTCTCTGCAGAAGTTTTTGCACCAAGATCTCCATTACCATACATGCAAACTTCAAGTGGTCCAAAACTGTTTGAACGTGATTACACTAAAAGAGTTAAATTTTGTAAAGAATATTGGGATTCAAAAATCAAAAACAAAACGTTCATGAACACTTGATTATGTCAGATGGAGTACATTTTCACCTTTTCGGGAATGTCAGTAAACAAAATATGTAGGCTACTATTGGAGTGACAGTAACTTTCAAGAACTTCATACTATGCTTCTTCATAGCCAGCGAGTCACTGTTTGGTGTGGAGTTTCCTCCGTTCTTGGGACCGTATTTCTTTGAAGAGGATAATAGAAATTCAGTCAGTGTGGACTCAGACTGATACGTGTAAATGCTGAACAACTTTTTCTACATTTGTTAAATGATCCAAGGATTAATACTGACTCAGTCTGGTTTCAGCAGAATCAAGCTACTGCACACACTGCACAAAACACACAGATAGTCCAACAAATACATTTGGATTCAGCAGCCCATCTCTTCATTGTTTAAAATCATGGTGCAGAGTATTTCAAAATGGAATCCAACTTTTCTTTAGTTCCGTTAAACCTTTTATAAGGAAATGCGCTACATTTGATTTTATCCACATTTTAAAAACACCAATATTGTTTACGTTATTTGATCACAACAACGAAACTAGTAAAGAGACCTGTTTTGAACATTATGGTACGCCATCTGACGGATCGAACTTGCGGACAATCACAACCATTTGAAACTCCTATCTCTTTGTCAGGCCAACATCTTTTCAAACTACCCTCGTATGACGTCCTTACTTAGTTGTGAATGTATGTGTGTGTGTTTGTACGATAGACTTATTACTTACTCGTTTTCAGTAAGATTGGAGCTCCCTATGGCTTTCGAAAAACTGAACGAGTTACGAGTCTTCACGCAAGAGCAGATAGTTACTGCTGGGAACGGTATCTTCGAGATCGGAGTCGGTTCAGCGAATGGCACAATCACTGGAGAGTCATTCCACTTACGCCACACCATGCCGATGAAGTAAGCAAAGCCTGCCACTCCAAGCCCAAACACCAGTATCCACCACATCCTAGGTTAAGTAACAAAAATAAAATTCCAAATTTTATGAAACATTAATACAAGAAAAATTCTTGGGCGACGGCACAGTAGTAGAAGTGGAAGGGGAAAGTATAAAGATGGATATCGATACAGTCGCCGAGGCCATAAACAAATTGAAAAACCGTAAAGCACCTGGTCCTGGAGGGATATATGCGGAAATGATAAATAATGGTACAGACAGTTTACTAAGAATGATGACAGAAATGATTAACAAGTGTATTGAAAGGAAACAGGTACCAGCGGAATGGAAAATAGGATTCATGTCCTCATTGTTCAAGAAAGGAGACAGACAGGAATGCAATAATTATAGAGTCATAACTGTCACACCAACCATTAGCCGTCTTTATGGGAGAGTCTTAAGAGGTCTAATTGAGGAGGAGTACGCAGAAAATGGAACAGAAGAACAGAGCGGGTTTCGTGCTGGGAGATCTTGTATAGATAATATCTTCTGTCTTAAACAACTAATAAAAAAAAGACTATCTGTAAATCAAGAGGTTCACCTTCTCTACATAGACCTTACAATAATGTCCCCGTCTCTAAATTGTGGGAGGTTATAGAGGTTATACAGAACACTAATATAAACCACACTCTCATTCAGGCAATACAAGAAATTTATAGACTCCAAAATAAAGATAAAAATAGGGAAAAAAGTGTCAGCAGGGTTTACAGTTTCGAAAGGTCTGAGGCAAGGGTGTTGCATCTCCGTGACATTGTTCTAAATATATATAGACACAGTATTGCGACAGTGGAAAAGAAAGTGCAGAGGTATGGGAATTCCAATAGATGGAACCCATATTTTCACAATACAATTCGCGGATGACCAGGTCTTAGTAGCACAAGACAAAGAGGAATTGGAGTATATAACTCGGAAGATCAAAGACGAATACGAGAGCTGGGGATTGTCAATAAATCTAGGAAAGAGATCGTGCAGAGTATCCAGGCGATAGAAAATAAGAAATGAACAGATTAGAGGAATAATAAATGTGAAACATGCAGTAGTAGACGAAATAGAAAGAACACAATTAATTTGGTTTGGACATGTTAAACGCATGGGAGGAGAAAGGTTGCCAAAAAGGATAATGGAATGGTTACCCCCGGAGAAGACGAAGAGGGGAAGACCCAGACGCTCATCGGGAGAAAGTATCCAGAAGGCTCTAAGTACGAGGAATCTGACAGAAAACATTGTCAGGACAAGAAATATTGGAAAGTCTGGAAATCGGTCAGCGACGACAGACGCTATATATATATATTATAACATTGCCAAACCCTGATCACATTTGATATAAATAAGTATGTAAAAAATGCCAAGAAACAATATATTTTGATAGATAAATGATAACGAGAATGAAAGTAGTAAATATAATCAATAGTGAAGGAAGAAGAATACAACCAAAGGTGGTTACAAAACAAGAAAATACGAACTAGACTGACAGACAACTGACATTGACCCAACCCCAGAGATTGGCCAGATATTAACCAAAGTAAAGCGAGACAAGAAGACAGTGAAGAAAAAAAGAAAAAAAAAGATTACATGGCCATAACAATTAACTCATAAGATTGTTTTAAAAGAGCATAATTTTTTATTATTATTAATTATTTATGTTTAAATTTTTATTAGTGGTAACTTGTAAATGACAGTATCTCAGCAATTGTTATACATAAAAAACCATGTGTAGATATGATTGTATGTATATCCTTATCTATAGGTGATGTGTCAGCTGTTATGTTTAAAATTACACTCATACAGACAGGGAATAGAAATGTGTGCGTGATTCAATCAGAGAACAAATTGTATAGCCTACTATATACTTTGGAACTTTTACTAGGATTATTTCAGCAGTATGTATGTTATTTCAGCATTATGTGTTTGAAAGTATAAGGTTTTGGAGAGTTTATTTATTCGCTAATATTATTGCTGTTGCTACAGATGTAGTATGTTTCAATTAACACAATATATTTTAACATTATTAAATTGTTGTTATTATTATTAATTATGACATTTCAGACCAATTTTTATCACTTTAATGACAATGTATACAAAGTTATGTTTTATTTGAAAGATGTATTTACAATACCATGTTGGTTGAATATTATAAAATGATATGTGACAGTCTGAAGTTAACAAAAGAGACATGAACTCATTAGATACAAAAACTTTGTAATAATAGTGAGATCGTGAGAAATATAAGGGTAATTAGAGATAGGTAGGGAGTGACAAAGATGAACAGTGAAGTGATAAGTGTAATAAAATAAACAGCATATAATCTTAAGAAAAAAGAGTTAAACAAGTGTGACAAACCCAAAACATAAGCACATGTTAAATGAGCAATTAAGTTAAGTATATTAGACTGAAAGACACAGAATAATTGTGAATGTAAAAAACAGAAAAAATATTATCTCAGTATAAAAAGCACCAGGGTGATTACTGTTATAAAAGAGATGGTGTAGGTATAACACTCACCAAATTTGTTCATTTGTTAATTTAAAGAAAGAAGTTATTGGCTTAATGTTTAAGGCAATAAATACCAGAAGAAATAGTTTTACAGTAATATGTTAGTATGTTTTAAGTAAGTAAGGAATTTATAAAGAAAATAATAGCAATACCTTTATAAGAAATAATAGGCAAAATATAATAATTATGTGTAATGAAAGGAAACATGGCAGAATTATATTAAAACTTAGAAATAAGTAAATTATGTATTAACATAGTATTATCAAGTTTGGACTAAAACATTAATACATGGCTTAGACCAATCTTGTAAGATATCAAACTAATCTTTGAAAGAAAATAGGAACATCTATGTAAAGATTACAACCATTGAAATTATCCCCAAGTAAATATAGCCATTATAAAATATTTATTCAAATTAAACAAAAAATTCAAAGTTTGATAACAATGTGTTTATTTTGAGATTGACCAGGGAGAATAATTACGTTACCATGGAAACTGTGGAGTAACAAGCAAAAATACCGTTAGATTTTTTTACTGAATGCATGACGCTTTAATGGTATAGACGCTAATTTTCGAGTGACCAAAATTGTCAATTAAAACAGAAAATATCAGAAGAAGTTACTACTAAGTGTATACCAAGACATAAGACAAGGACTGGAACCATGTTATTGAAGTTGAGGCCAAATTAACGAAAAAAGAAAATAAATTACTACCAATTAAACTGGAAAAGATGCCTGATGTCCTGAACCCAGCAAATTAAAGAAGATTATAGTATAACCCATGAATAACAGATCGTATGAATTCGCCATAACTACGGAAGTGATAAGTACCTCTTAAATTACCCAAAATATATAAATAAACTCACGTTAATTATTTCTCACTAAAGGTCGAAATCTCACTGAACTGAAATTAATTACTTTCAAAGATTAAAAAGAATACTAAGTCACTGACAATTTATAAACTAACCAATATAAACTGTTGTTAATGATCCATAACTTGTAAACACTTTTACTACACTGCGCTAAACAAATTATACCTACACAATATGTTAGTTAAGTTTACTTGATGTAAGGGTGTGTATTTTTATTGTTTTAAACATTTGTAATCCTTTTAACGTAACCTCAAGAACCTATGACAAACCAACATTAATAACTTGTATACAATTTTCAACAGACGCCATCATTAAACGTCTGGTTATCAATTCAAATATCGATTTGTCAAACCCTGTAGATGTCTCATATAAATAACCGGAGCATTTTGTAGTAGAATAATTTGTATCAAATGAATAACTAATCACTAATAAAAAATGTATAAGTATTGAGTGTAACCACGGTGTTATAATTTCATTAGGAGGTGCACAATATTTTATGTACATTTCAGCAGACGACTAACGATTTACACAGCACACACAACGAATTGCTGAATGCTACAGTTGGCCGGCCTAGCTGGCGGAAATATTTAAATTATTCAAACCGCCTGAGCTGCGCTGGTCATACACCTTTGAATTTTATTTTAATTGTTTTAAGAAAACAATTTGGCGCCACCGGGATTTTCTCACCCCTAGTGAGCAACAGGTAGAACATCGAGACCTGGTTATTCGTACGTTCGCAACGGACGAAATCTGCGGAAGTTGCACGCATTTGAACTACGGATAGAGAAGACACGTTACACCCATTACACACAAATTGTACATTATCCACATTTTACAGAGTAAAACGGTAGCCGTACACACGTCTACATTACAAATTGACGACCAACCGCTGGAGCTAGAAGAGAGAGAAATATGAACTTCTAACGGCGAGAAAAAAGGTCGAATAATAAGTATAAAACGGTTCGCTACACACTATTCAATAATAATTAACAGGAAAGGTAAACCGTTATTATACAAAGTGGCTTCCATCGCGGGGCTTGAACGAGGCGGACGTCCCGTTATTATACAAAGTGGCGCGCCAACTAGTAGGGCTAGAATAATAAAGAAATTATACAATTAAACCCTATAAATTCTAGCGGCGATTACGAAAGGTTACAATATGCACACCAGAGGATTGTCGAAAAAATTGACAAAGGAGAAGGAGATGGAAGAAAACAGAGGGGAAGAAGAGGAAGGAACACCGATTGAAGAAGTGGAGACAGTAATAACCACAACAGAACCAAGCCAAGACGAAGAAATGGAAACACAGGCTGGAGATAGGGAGGAAGCCAGAGGAGGAATGGATTTACAAAAATTATGGGAGTTGATTAATGGAAAATTAGACAAGAACGTGAAGGAGATGAACAATAAATTCGACAAGAATGAGGAGAGTTTGAAGGAGATGAACAATAAATTCGACAAGAATGAGGAGAGCTTGAAAGAGATGAACAATAAATTCGACGGCATGAAGAAAGAAACCAGTGACAATTTGAAACAGATCAATAAAAAAATAGTGAGTACTAAGGAAGAATTGAGGAAAACAGTCAATCAAAATAATGAAACACTACAACAACGATTACTGGAGGAAATTCAGCAAAGAAATGAAGATTTGAAGGAAGAATTGAAGGAACAGCTGAAGGAGGACCACGAGAAAAATAAAGAAGAAATGAAGCTACAGATGGCACACCAATTAATGGAGTACCGAGAAGAAGCAAAGCAGCAGATTACGGAAATAAATGACAAATTAGAGGAAACGTTGGAGAAGCTAGAGAATACCAACGAAAATGTTTCTGGAGTCCGCAAGGAAGTACTCGATAAAATGAACCGTCTTGAAGGAGAAAATAAGAGAAGAATTGAGGAAGGTCATGAAGAAACAGTCAGAAGATGTACCCAGATAGACCAGGACATACACCAAGTCCGGGAAGAAAACCAGAAAGAGGTAGCAGCTGTACGAACAGACTTGGGAGAACGAATGGAAGGAGTTTACAGTAACTTAAATAAAGTAGATAGCAAAGTAGACAAAAACCAACAGAGGATTGACGAAATGCGCAGAATAGAAGAGTCATTACGGGAAGAAGTGGATGCCTGGCGTGACCGACCATGTAATAATAATCATGTCATGAACACAGACAACAGAGATACTATTAATTTCCGTAATTATAAAAGAAACCCTATTGAATTCTTGAAGAGGGTAGAAGAGTTAATCATCAAGAATCGAGAGACTCGATGGACTACAATAAGAGGGATGTTGGACGAAATGTTCAAGGAGACATACGACAACTGGTGGACTGCCACTCGACCAGACATCCAAAACCTTCAAGACTTTAAGACTCAGTTCAAGGCTAAATACTGGTCTGAATCAACTCAGAACATGGTCCGCAATAACCTGAGCAATGGAAGGTATGAAAACCAGAATGGACAATCCCTTACCTCCTACTTCTTGGGAAAAATCTGCATGGCCAGGAATTTGGAGCCACGTATACCTGAAGAGTGTCTGGTAATACAGTTATCTTACCACTACGACGACGCCATCCAAAAGGCACGGATGTACAGCCAGGTAAAGACCATCCAAGATATGGCTAGCTTACTAGAAAGCCATGAACATGAGTGGCAGTACAGGAAAAATAGAGGGTACAGTTTCAGAAATAATAGAACCAATGAGGGACAATTGTCACAGAATCAACAGGGAGATAATAAACCACCGATAAATAACCCTAACAATTACCAAGGGAACACACGGGGCAATAACGTGCCCAGAAATTTTAACAGAAGTGGAAACCATAATAATAACAACTTCAGGAACAACCACAGGGGTAATTTCCCGTCGAATGGTTACAACAACAATTATCGCCCTGGAAACAACAGTAATCAGAACAATAATCCAGGATACCGGCCACAGGTAAATTACATAAGGGGGCAAAGACAAAGGAGCCCAAGAAGAAACTATCCCTCATCTAA
Source organism: Magicicada septendecula (assembly GCA_034769895.1). NCBI lineage: Eukaryota > Metazoa > Arthropoda > Insecta > Hemiptera > Cicadidae > Magicicada > Magicicada septendecula. The sequence goes on along the minus strand of CM068372.1, from coordinate 448,861,373 downwards.
CTATCGGCGAACGTACTATAACCAGGCACCCGATACGAGAAGTCACCCATTCGAAGAAGATCACAGGCACAGCGTGGATGACCAGAATAATCAACAGGAACCGAACGCTAACCAACCATCAAACACTACTGATGTTGGGGGCAATGAGGTCAACCCTCATTTAAACGCTTAAGGCCAGTGAAAACTGCGGACAGCCCATCACTGGACCAATCTCTGGGTGAATATAAGACAACACATGACAAGAAGATCACAATAATATGTACTAATTATTTGAAAAATATAAGGGACGATTTGATCGAAGAAAATGATAACATGATGCCCATTAGAAACAATGAAATAGTGTATGTGAGTGCCCAAATAAATGGAATTCTATCAACCATAATGATCGATACAGGGTCTAATGTCTCCCTGATCGACCAAATAGAATTAAATAGACTACAGCAGGGAAGTAGTGTACCCATATCAACCCTGCCCATAAACAATATAACTATCATTGGTGCTACCGGCCGACAAAACAAAACCGTCCGGAAACAAGTATCCTTGGAACTTAATAGCAAAGGTATAATAGTAACTATGCCATTTCTTGTTGCCAGCGGCCTACCTTTCTCATTACTTGTTGGGTGTGATGTACTCAGACAACACTCTGCCATAATTAACCTGCGGCAGGGAGAAGTATCACTAACCACAGAACAAGGAATATGGTCAGCCGATATAGTGAATGGTGGCAACTTACCATTGATAACAAACCACTATAACATGATCCAAAACAATTATTGCCGACAATCACCCGAAAGAATATTGACAGATTGGAAGAATGAAGAATTATGGTCAAGCAAGCTGGATGAGATCAGAAACTTCCAACGAGAAGAACAAGATCCACAGATTAGTGTGCAACAGTCAGAGGAACTCATAAGTATATACAACAGATATAAACACATTTTTTCTGACGCTCCAGGCAAAGTAAAGAATTATCAATGCCGAATACGATTTAAAGAACCCGTTGACTTCAAGAAAAAATCTTACCCCATTGCTTACTCACAAAGAAATGCAGTGAGGGCAGAAATCATTCAAATGATGGAAGACGATATCATTGAATTAAGTCAATCACCGTATACAAGTCCAATAGTGGCGATACCAAAAAAGGATGGAAAGGTGAGAATCTGCCTCAACGCCAGAGAAATTAATAAAATGATAGTGAACGATAGAACATCACCGGGTGAAATAGAAGAAATCCTTAAGAAGTTCCACGATATAAAATACATTAGCTCTTGGGACACGGTATGTGGCTACTGGCAGGTGGAGCTACATCCGAACAGTAGACAATACTTAGCATTCCTGTTCGATGGGAGGAACTATCAGTTCAAAAGACTGCCATTTGGACTGATAAATTCGGTCGCAGTATTTGTTAAATGTATGGACCAAATACTGGGACAAGATGTACTGAATTTTACCACCGTGTACGTAGATGATCTGTTAATAACATCATCAAATTGGCAAGAGCACTGTGCCAGAGTGGAAACCGTACTAAAAAGGTTATCAGATAATCACGTAACCCTTAAGCTGGACAAGTCAAAGTTTATAGCCCGAAAAATACAATTTCTAGGATTCAATCTAGCAGAGGAAGGCATATCTCCTTCGTCGGAAAAAGTTGAGGCGATACGATTCCCCACGCCAAAAAACAAAAAACAACTTCAATCCTTCCTGGGAATCTGCAACTATTACCGTAAATTTCAAGATAATTATTCCAAACTAACAGCAAAATTCAAAAACCAATTATCAGTTAAGGACAAGTGGACTTGGGGGTCCGAACAAGATGAAGTATTTAACCAAATAAAAGAAAAGTTCTTGAATACCGTGATCTTACATCATCCAGACTTCAAAAAGCCATTCTTCATGAACTGTGATGCGAGTGATGTCAGTGTAGGTGCAGTATTATACCAAGAAGATGAGAAGGGACAGCATATGGTTATTAGTTTTGCAAGCAGAATTTTAAATGGATGCGAACGAAATTATCACGTCACGGAGAAAGAACTACTTAGTGTCATGTTCGCCTGCAACAAATTTAGGACTTACATTCTGGGATACGATATAACAGTGAGAAGTGACCATAGATCCATTTCATTCCTTAAGCAGTGTAAACTCAGCCACGGAAGATTAACTCGATGGATATTGTTGCTACAGGAATATCACATAAACTGGGAGTACATCCCAGGGAAGCAAAACGTAGCTGCGGACATCTTATCCCGTATAAACGTCCAGCAACAAACTTTCGAGGGGGAGAAAGAACAATTAGTTAAGGTGTATAACATTATTAAAAACAGAGTAGATCTAGAAAAAATAACCCAAGAAATAAGAAGATGTCAAACTGTGGATCCAAAAATAATGAGTATCCGGGAGAGAATGTTAAAAGATGAAGAAACCATTCTACAATATTATAAAATACATGACAACTTGCTATTTATTAAAAACAATCCTGCAATCGGAGAATGGAAACTTGTAATACCATCTACAGTGGAGGAACAATTGATACTAGACTACCACATTAGATACGGCCATATGGGGGCTGTAAAAGTGATAAAAGCTTTACAGGAACAAGTTTACATTAAAAATATTTATCGAAAAGTAAACAAAATCATTCAAAAATGTGATATTTGCCAAAAGGTAAAATGCAATAATTCAAAAAAGGAAGGTATGATGATACCTATCACATCAAGTCAGAAATTAGAAAGGGTATTCCTTGATATATGTGGTCCGTTTCCTATCAGTGGAGGAAGACACAGATATAAATTTATAATCGTTATGTTTGACCACTTCACCAAGTATACAAAGTTGTACTCCATTAACCGTGCAACAACAAAGAAAATAATTGAGATTATCTTAACCAAGTTTATACCAGAAATGGGAAAACCGACGGCTGTTATAACAGATCATGGAACCCAATTTAAGGGAAATCTCTGGAAAAATAAGCTCTGTGAACATAATATTAAAACTTACAAAACATCCGTTTATCACCCAAGCAGCAACCCAGCTGAAAGGGTACTCAGAGAAGTGGGTCGTATACTGAGAACCTACTGCCACGATAAACAAAGAGAATGGCACAATTATGTGAAATCCACTGAAGAATTTATAAACTTAGCTTACCACGACTTTACGGAAGCTACCCCATACACAATGATGTTTGAGCGGCCACCGCCTAGAGAGATAACTGATATGATCCAATTCCCCACCAACACCGAATATCAATTCGAGAAAAAAAGATTCTATAACAGAATAGCCGAAAAGGTAGAGCAACAAAAGAATAAATACGCTAAGAACCAGAAAAAGACTATTAAGTACGAGGTAGGAGAAAGGGTACTGTTAAAAAACAGAGAATTACCCAGCTCCATAGAAGGCATCACTAGAAAGTTACTATTATTATACGTGGGACCATACACTATAACAAAAGACAAGGGCAATAACACTTACGAGATCACTCACCCCGTCACCAAGAAAATAAAGGGGGTATACAATCAAGCCTCAATTAAGAAATATTATGACAATCAACAATAACTGTAAAAAAAAAAAAAAAAACAATTTAAAGTAAAAAACCAACAAAAATAATTTAAATAAAGAAAAAAAAAAAATAAAGTGACAAACAAACAAGTCTGCCAATGTCATAAAGAAAAGATCTCTAAAGAATGTCAAAATTCCAAAACATTCGTAAGTACAGCTTACACTAAGCATTAGAGAAACCATTATGATGAATAAAAAATTGTAAAAAATCAAAAAAGATATGTAAGAAAAGCTTACCCAAATATCTCGATAATATTTTAGAACAAGTAAAAATGAAGAGATAAAGGTTACAAGGCATTCATACAAAGTAAGAGCAACCAACTTACTACAATATTTAAATAAAAATTAACAATTGAGGAGTGTAGTTACGAAACATTCCTACAAAATAAGATTAAATTACCATAATATTTAGCCAAAAAATGAGGCATAAAAAGCATAACATACTGTAAAGGAATAAGCTACAAAAAATTCCTAACTAGTAAGAAGCCATAACTTACTATGATATTTAAAAATTATGAAAAAAAAAAAAAAAATCAATCAAAATGATCAGCTTCCACAACTATTTAGAAAGAGGGGAAGTAAAATTACCCAAACCAATGATCACAAAACAATATAAATTAAATCAACATTCTAAGAGTCATAATGTGAGATGAGATGAAACAAAGAGTAATTAAAAATGAATAAAAATGTGAATTGTATCAATAAAAAACAATGCTTCAAATAGTATCTATAAAGAAAGATGAAACAATATATGATTCGAACTGAGCAATAATGAAGTATAAAAGTAAAAGATTCCCAACAAATATTATGATTATGATTATTATTATTATTATTATTATTTTGAGTCACGAGTTGACTATATGTAAGAATTATTAATTGAGATTGTCTGTTGAATGAACCAGCAATCATTTTACTGAGCAGGGATGATGTTCCCCTGATATCAGTATAAGAGTAGTTTTGATGAAAAATAAGATTTATAGGGAATAAGTTATAATAAAAAATCAATAAGCCAGTTCGCAATGTGAGAAAATAATGAAGAAAAGACTAAGAAGAATGGAAATAAAAGATACCGAATTAATTATAAAAAATGAATGAGAAGCAGGAGAATTTGAAAAAAAAAATTGATACGATACAATTGATAATTTCATCAAACTTAAATTCACGTTTTATAAAATGATCAATTTTGGTGGAAGGGCATTATATAACATTGCCAAACCCTGATCACATTTGATATAAATAAGTATGTAAAAAATGCCAAGAAACAATATATTTTGATAGATAAATGATAACGAGAATGAAAGTAGTAAATATAATCAATAGTGAAGGAAGAAGAATACAACCAAAGGTGGTTACAAAACAAGAAAATACGAACTAGACTGACAGACAACTGACATTGACCCAACCCCAGAGATTGGCCAGATATTAACCAAAGTAAAGCGAGACAAGAAGACAGTGAAGAAAAAAAGAAAAAAAAAAGATTACATGGCCATAACAATTAACTCATAAGATTGTTTTAAAAGAGCATAATTTTTTATTATTATTAATTATTTATGTTTAAATTTTTATTAGTGGTAACTTGTAAATGACAGTATCTCAGCAATTGTTATACATAAAAAACCATGTGTAGATATGATTGTATGTATATCCTTATCTATAGGTGATGTGTCAGCTGTTATGTTTAAAATTACACTCATACAGACAGGGAATAGAAATGTGTGCGTGATTCAATCAGAGAACAAATTGTATAGCCTACTATATACTTTGGAACTTTTACTAGGATTATTTCAGCAGTATGTATGTTATTTCAGCATTATGTGTTTGAAAGTATAAGGTTTTGGAGAGTTTATTTATTCGCTAATATTATTGCTGTTGCTACAGATGTAGTATGTTTCAATTAACACAATATATTTTAACATTATTAAATTGTTGTTATTATTATTAATTATGACATTTCAGACCAATTTTTATCACTTTAATGACAATGTATACAAAGTTATGTTTTATTTGAAAGATGTATTTACAATACCATGTTGGTTGAATATTATAAAATGATATGTGACAGTCTGAAGTTAACAAAAGAGACATGAACTCATTAGATACAAAAACTTTGTAATAATAGTGAGATCGTGAGAAATATAAGGGTAATTAGAGATAGGTAGGGAGTGACAAAGATGAACAGTGAAGTGATAAGTGTAATAAAATAAACAGCATATAATCTTAAGAAAAAAGAGTTAAACAAGTGTGACAAACCCAAAACATAAGCACATGTTAAATGAGCAATTAAGTTAAGTATATTAGACTGAAAGACACAGAATAATTGTGAATGTAAAAAACAGAAAAAATATTATCTCAGTATAAAAAGCACCAGGGTGATTACTGTTATAAAAGAGATGGTGTAGGTATAACACTCACCAAATTTGTTCATTTGTTAATTTAAAGAAAGAAGTTATTGGCTTAATGTTTAAGGCAATAAATACCAGAAGAAATAGTTTTACAGTAATATGTTAGTATGTTTTAAGTAAGTAAGGAATTTATAAAGAAAATAATAGCAATACCTTTATAAGAAATAATAGGCAAAATATAATAATTATGTGTAATGAAAGGGAACATGGCAGAATTATATTATAACTTAGAAATAAGTAAATTATGTATTAACATAGTATTATCAAGTTTGGACTAAAACATTAATACATGGCTTAGACCAATCTTGTAAGATATCAAACTAATCTTTGAAAGAAAATAGGAACATCTATGTAAAGATTACAACCATTGAAATTATCCCCAAGTAAATATAGCCATTATAAAATATTTATTCAAATTAAACAAAAAATTCAAAGTTTGATAACAATGTGTTTATTTTGAGATTGACCAGGGAGAATAATTACGTTACCATGGAAACTGTGGAGTAACAAGCAAAAATACCGTTAGATTTTTTTACTGAATGCATGACGCTTTAATGGTATAGACGCTAATTTTCGAGTGACCAAAATTGTCAATTAAAACATAGAAAATATCAGAAGAAGTTACTACTAAGTGTATACCAAGACATAAGACAAGGACTGGAACCATGTTATTGAAGTTGAGGCCAAATTAACGAAAAAAGAAAATAAATTACTACCAATTAAACTGGAAAAGATGCCTGATGTCCTGAACCCAGCAAATTAAAGAAGATTATAGTATAACCCATGAATAACAGATCGTATGAATTCGCCATAACTACGGAAGTGATAAGTACCTCTTAAATTACCCAAAATATATAAATAAACTCACGTTAATTATTTCTCACTAAAGGTCGAAATCTCACTGAACTGAAATTAATTACTTTCAAAGATTAAAAAGAATACTAAGTCACTGACAATTTATAAACTAATCAATATAAACTGTTGTTAATGATCCATAACTTGTAAACACTTTTACTACACTGCGCTAAACAAATTATACCTACACAATATGTTAGTTAAGTTTACTTGATGTAAGGGTGTGTATTTTTATTGTTTTAAACATTTGTAATCCTTTTAACGTAACCTCAAGAACCTATGACAAACCAACATTAATAACTTGTATACAATTTTCAACAGACGCCATCATTAAACGTCTGGTTATCAATTCAAATATCGATTTGTCAAACCCTGTAGATGTCTCATATAAATAACCGGAGCATTTTGTAGTAGAATAATTTGTATCAAATGAATAACTAATCACTAATAAAAAATGTATAAGTATTGAGTGTAACCACGGTGTTATAATTTCATTAGGAGGTGCACAATATTTTATGTACATTTCAGCAGACGACTAACGATTTACACAGCACACACAACGAATTGCTGAATGCTACAGTTGGCCTAGCTGGCGGAAATATTTAAATTATTCAAACCGCCTGAGCTGCGCTGGTCATACACCTTTGAATTTTATTTTAATTGTTTTAAGAAAACAATTTGGCGCCACCGGGATTTTCTCACCCCTAGTGAGCAACAGGTAGAACATCGAGACCTGGTTATTCGTACGTTCGCAACGGACGAAATCTGCGGAAGTTGCACGCATTTGAACTACGGATAGAGAAGACACGTTACACCCATTACACACAAATTGTACATTATCCACATTTTACAGAGTAAAACGGTAGCCGTACACACGTCTACATTACAAATTGACGACCAACCGCTGGAGCTAGAAGAGAGAGAAATACGAACTTCTAACGGCGAGAAAAAAGGTCGAATAATAAGTATAAAACGGTTCGCTGCACACTATTCAATAACAATTAACAGGAAAGGTAAACCGTTATTATACAAAGTGGCTTCCATCGCGGGGCTTGAACGAGGCGGACGTCCCGTTATTATACAATATATATATTTATTTATTTAAATACCAGTTTTTATCTTAAATCCGAGGACACAGTTCCGAACAAAGAACCAGCTATAAAGAATGATTTTTGTAAAGCTGAAAGGATTAGGATGAATGAAGTTTGTAATGAGGCCATCAAGATATTTGTATTAATGTACAGTTCTATTTGTAATTTCTCTGGAACCGTTGTAATCGAGAATCGATTATATTTTTATGTTAATCTGTGTATTTACCGTAAGTTTACTGTGCTCAGCTTATTCTATGTCCATAGCTTTATGGGTCCAGAATTAAAGTGACTGATCGAAAAATTTTAATTAAGAAAGTTGTGTTAGTGGTTATAATCTCAAACAGAATTATCACTGTTGAACACCAATATAGAAAAAATTATTCCGATTAGCGCTTTCAAGCTTCTCAGCTCATCGTCAAATCGGAAATAACTGCACAGACGGGGGTGACAGGGCTCGGAGGTTGGGAAGGGACATTTGACTTACAGCTTGTTTGCGGGGAGTGTGTAGACAGTGGGGCAGGTGGGGGTGTGAATAGTTAAGGTTTTATTCTCTTGTTGTTATTCCCGATCTGACGATGAGCTGTGAAGCTTGAAAGCGCTAATCGGAATAATTTCTTTATAGTGGTGTGCAACAGTGATAATTCTGTTTGTGATCGAAAAAGGTTAACAAGAAACGTGATAATCAGAGAAGAATCAGATTTGTTCAAAGAGGTCCTTAGAGATAACAAATGAGAATATTGTTACTCATGTGGCTGATCTCAAACTGGCATGGAATTTTCATGTCAGGAATTTCGTAAATATTAGAAGGTGAAAATTGTTCAGAATCTGTGGAGAAAATCATTCATCTACGAAAGATAGAAAAAACATTATCGATATAAAATCAGGAAATCAGGATGTTATAGTTGAGTGGAAAACGTGGAATGCCGTAAATACAAAGAAACAAAGATAACGGTAATAGAATGTATTAAAAGTGTTACATGAAGTAAAAAAAAAACTGTTAAATGATTGAGAATTGATTCAAAATGAGATATTGCGTTAATAACTCGGACAGAAAGAGCCTATACTGAAACTAAAATCAGAGTACGGTATGAAGGTATATGAAATTACCTTTAATTTGGTTGTTCCGATTAAAAAAAAGTGTTATCTTATGGTTAAATGTTTTTATACGATTTCATTCTATGATTTAAAAAAATAATAAAATTTCAGTGGTTTAAAGACGGGGAACCTTTCCACTCTACTAAAAACTTGGTCCAATACACGCTTAACAAACTCAAAAATATTGATCTTGTCAATAATTAGTTAATAAGTTTTCTATATCTTATAGTTGTATTTAATTTTCTTAATTGCCTTCTATATAACTAGGCCGATTTATTGTGATTTGAAGATCTGCTCACTCTTTGTGTGTAAAAAAGTGCACATAGCCCTATCAACATATTTCATATTGATTCGCCATGTATCATACAATATTACAATCATATTCGATATCTCTTCTTCAGACATCCTAGTCAGCTTTGATGTAGTCTCACTTTTTACCAACACACCGATCTTAGAAGCACTCCAGACAATACAAACCGCCTCAACACATCATGGAACTAACCAAGCACTGTCTGACCTCCACCTACTTTACATACAACAATCACTTCTACAGGCAAATAGAAAGAGCACCAATGGGCTCACCGTTATCGCCGGTCATCGCAAACCTCTTCATGGACCTCGAGAAAAAAGCAATAAGCACAGCACAGCTAAAACCTTCCATGTGGATTAGGTACATAGACGACTGCTTCGTAATGTGGCCACACGGAAAGGACTCACTAACAGAGTTCTTGACGCATATAAACAGCATCCACGCAACAATAGAGTTCACTATGGAAACGCAGACAGACAACAGCATTCCATTCCTTGACCTTTTCATAAAGAAGAAGAACGATCACCTTAGCTTTTCCACATACAGAAAACCTACACACACAAACAGATACTACCACACAGACAGTCCCATCACCACCCAGCTCAGCTACAGTCTGTAGTGAAGACACTTACACAGAAAGCCCTACATCTACCGGACGAGGAACACAGGAAACAGGAGCTAAACACTTTGAAGGAGACGCTGTTTTTCAATGGATACACCCCAGCCGATTTAAGCAACGCCATCAAACAAAAGAAGACAAAGAAGACGCAACCGAAGAAAGAAAGACAGGAGCACATCAGCAGCTTAACGTTACCATATATAAAGGCCACAACAGACATAATAGGGAGAATACTCAAGAAACATCACATCAGGACAACATTTAACACACACACAAAAATCAACGCCTTTCTACAAAATCCAAAGGACCGCATACACTTAAAGGGACAAGGTGTATACCAAATACCACGCAAAAACTGCGAGAGATCTTATATTGGCTACTCTGGGAGAAATATACATCAATGCGTCCGCGAACACGAATTGGCAATAGCAAAACAAGAAGATAACACATCGCTAACGAAGCACGCTAAGGAAACAGTACACACTTTCGATTTCAGAAACACAAAAGTCTTGGCACGAACCAACTATAAGGAAATCACTTAAACGATAAATACAATTTAGTGGTTAAGTCTAACTTTTGCTAAACTTGTGTTGCAACCACTAATACTCAGATGGAGACAACATCTGAAGGTGAGCCGATAGGCATGAAAGCGCTCATGGAAGTGTAATGAGTATTAGTGGTAGCAACACAAGTTTAGCAAAAAAATATAAGGAAGTCAGACAGTACCGAGAGGCAATTGAAATATACCGGAAACGAGGGGAAGCGGCCAACTAGCGACAACTTGGAAATTCCTAACTGACAGTTCACAAATTAACAAACAACATATGGCCACAACACACTCACACACACGCCCTAACCCTCCAACAGCAGACATCACAAGGGAAGCAAGATATAAAACTCGCAGCATAGTTAAACCAGCATCAGTACGCCTTGAAAATGTCCCGGGATTACGGAACGAAACGTCGGCAATATAAGCATCACATACACGGATGTACCCAAAAACCTGCTACAACATATTACATATTATATCAACATACAAAAATTTGGTTAACTTTCATCTTTTGCTGCGTTCCTTTGATCCCACACTTATTTTAGCTAAACATATTACGTACGTGACTAGATCTTTATGTACAGTACATAGGCTATCGTTTGTGTGCATGTTTCATATACCTTTCCATTTTTGGTCGATCTTTCTCGCCGAGATATTTAACTCCGTGGATGCTGGTGCTGGCGCAGTAGTCCTGGAAATGTTTCTTGACGGTTTCCTCAGACGGAACTCGTAACTTCCTGCAATTGAAAAGAAACAGCGTTATCTCCGTACAGCTATTACGAGGGGGCTGTAAACAGAAGGGAAAGAGATAAGTGAAAGATGAAAGTTTTGATCCCATATAATTTAGAAACCATGGTAGTGGCAGAACACGAAAACCATTTTCAGATGCGTGTAGAAGTCGCTGCTCCTGGTCACCGACATATTTATTAATTTAATAAAAATTCTATCTATATATACAAACCCAAAGTCTGAGGCTTTATGGGTAGTGAATACAAATCCACATCGTTACACCGACTGCCGCCAAATTTTGTACAGGTAACCTTTGACACAAGGCAAAAAATACTGTCTAACTTGGAAATTGATATTTTGCCCCGTTCGCACGATTTAGTCCCTTTTAATTACGCATTTTCGTTGAGGCGTATAAAGATGTCATCAGCACCATGGAGACCATAATTAATACCCATATTAACAAGTAAATAAACAAATAATATTTAGCAGCATCGGAACTGTACCTTATCCGTTCCTGCAGTTTTTAATGTTTTTACTATGCGATTGTATCGATATGTTTTGTAATTTTGTATACAGATAAGTCTATATATTTTGTAATTGTCTTAAAAGATTATAAAATTTATGTTTATACGTATTTTTGATGATGCAATGAATAAGTAATGAAACATATAAAATACTACTACTAAAGATGTCAACAACACCATGGAGACCAGAATTAATTACCATAGTAACAAGTAAATAAACAAAACCTATTTAGCGGCATCGGAACTGTACATTTGTCCATTCCTGCAGTATATTTTTGACGTTTTATATAATATGTGATTGGATCGATATATTACAATGTGGAAAAGAAGAAGTGTACTAATTGTAAATTGTCCTATAGGCCTATTTAATGGAAAGCGAAAATTGTTGTTTTCATTTGTGAAGTTAGGTGACAACGGTTTTTGGTTTTTAGTTTACTGCTGAAATAAATAAAAGCCATGGTTGAGGAAAACATAACGTTTAATGTGTTATACAATGCTTATAACACAGTAACACTTAAAGAATTTAGCGTTTTGATTTAACAGGTACTTTATAAATACCTACAAAGGCTTTATAAACGGGTACTTTTATGGCTGTTTCACCAACATAATAATTTAATACACGTTAAAACAGTACAAGTGTTGAAAACAGCTTTGGAGAGAATTTGACTACCGTACTGAGTACAAAATTGTTATACAAGCTGACAGAATGCCATATAGACATAGACAATAAAAATTATATTAAAATATTTACTAAAAGTCCAGTATTCGCGATCGAAGCCGCGGGTAACATCTAGTTACCTATAAACATTTTTATTACATATTGTTAGAGAAGATTCAATTATATTAGGATGACATGTTGTTTTGAACGTGTACAAAATATTAAGTAATATAAGATTTTTCATAATAGATGCCTAAAATATTTTTTGAATCTAATTGACATCCTCACACGCTTGATTAAACAAGGAAACTGTATAAGTAGTTGTAAAACAGTTTTAAAAAGAACGATAAATTAATTGCACTGGGAACTATGGCCAGTCTTTTTAATCGACTAACGAGGGTCTAACGATGTTAATCATAATTTATGGAGGGTCATTCAACAATCAAAGAGACAAATAGTTATTGAGGAAAAAACGGTTGGTAAGCGGAGAACGATAGTTTCAGAACTGTAACCTGACATCCCCGTAATGAGTTTTGATCATCTTTTTGATTAGAATTGTTTTTTTTTACAACCCCAAATTCTCATGTAGCTTGATTCTTAAGATAGTCCTCTCGAAGTTTCAGAATTATTTGGACATTATGCTGTGGAGAAAGTGGCTTTCTGAAGGTGAAAGTCCTGTTAAAATTTGCTCTCGTATGACTAAGCAATACGGAAAAAGCTGTATGAACCGCGGAAATTTATATAAGTGGGTGGAACAATTTAAAAAGGGTCTAACTTATACTGTGTATACATCTGGTTGACCGATGGGTCCGGGTCTACCTGCGGCCACGGTATAATCCCTTCCCGCCTCGGACTGGGCTGCAGCTGTCTCGGCAATGAGTCACCTACTGGTTATGTTCCTACGAGGCTACACTTTTTTTTACAAAGCATAATTTGATATTTTTTAATAAATATTTGGAACCTACTAAAAAAATAATGAAAAATGATACCAAACTCGACTATATTATGTTTTAAAATTAACCTCTTTTTAGGCTAATTATGAAATCTATTTTTGTCCACTGACTTTGTCAAACATTTTAAATAATTACATACATAATTTTACGTTTGTTTATGAATATTTGGAATATGCTTGGAAAACTTGGAAAAAGACACAAACATTGACTGTACAATGTTTTTATTAAGCATTAGTGTAAATTTAAATAACAGTTGACTAATTAAACGTTCTATAGGCATTCTTTGAAAAATAAAAACTGAGATCGAATTTTTAAAGTATCAATTACAGTAACAATCAAAAGAACAATTATACAATTAAAATACTATATGGGTCTTAATTAACAAATCTTCAGTCATGCAAAATAACTTCTGATCGATTCATTCTAATGATATCCGTGTCCCCTCTGCAAGAAAGAAATAAAGATTTTAACTTTAGCATACACAAACTAACATAACAATAAATGTTAGTGAACCAATTTTATAGCTTTTTTAATACGTTTTACTGAATTAAAATAATACGTTTTATCAAATTAAAATAACTTACTTATTCAAGCTGAGATACTCCCAAGTCGTCTTCCTCCTCACTGTCCCAGTTGCTGTCATCTTCGTCCTAGTCCCCTGGGGCCAGATTTATTATGAGCTCCTGCACACTGCTGTCATCGAGGCCTTCACTTAGCCAATCATTGTCCATTTCTTTCTTAACATGATCGACACATTTTTTCCACGTATCGGGGGGATACGAATTCACCGCCTCCAGGAACACTTTTTGTACGTCTTTCAACTTGAATGTCGTGTTCCGTGATGTTACATGTCGCTTCAAGTGTCCCCGTACCATTTCAATTGGGTTATAATGACAATGGTAGGGTGGGAGCCGTATAACCTTAAACCCCAGGTCAGAAGCTTTTTTATCAATGACATAAGATGTAAGTTGAAGCTTGTGTAGTTTGACTAGACTGTACAGCTCAGGCTTGCGCATATCTGGCGAAAATGTAATTCCACGTTCCCCCAACCAGTCAATGTATTCTCCTTTTCTTGAGGATGTTGTTGGCGCTGGATTTTCCACCCGAGAATGGTACGGTGCGTTATCCATCACTATTGTGGAGCCGGCTGGGATTGATTTTAATACAATTTCAAAAAACCATCCTTCAAAAACCTCGTGGTTCATTTCCTCATGAAAATCTACAGTCTTTTTTGATTCAAATATCAAAGGTGGCGAGTTTATTCAACCATTGACACCTCCTGCGTGGCAAATGATCAGTCTCTTTCCTTTTCCCAATGGCGCATCTACATTACAATTTACATTATCGTCCGTCCAGCCCACTTCCTTTGATGTGTTGGCGTTAACCCAAGTTTCGTCAAGAAAAACTACAGATTTCCTATCTATATTTTTAATTTTTCTTAAAAACCTACATCTCGCCAAAGCAATAGACGGTTTTTCCATTAATAGTTTCCTTTTGTTCAATGTTTTCCATCGGAAACAGAGGCTTTTCAACACTTTTGATAAAGTTCTGATACAACCATTGAAGAGATTTGCCTCACGAAGGGTGACCTGAAACTTCCGGAGCGTTGGGACTTCTCGACGTTTGTAATAATTAACTACATGACGCCGAATCGCAGTCTTGTCAAAATCGTCAACCTGAGAGAGATATCAACGACTGTTTTTGTTTTTTCCTTTTAGGAGTATGAAGAACAGGAATGACAGATGAAGGTGTCAAAGGGCTATCATTAGCATTACCTACTGGTACTTCGGTTTCAGGCACAATTGTAGTCACTTCAGGAAGGTTACTGTCCAGTTCCTCGTCATTACGGTGCGATGTGTCACTCACACTTCTTAATTCCGCCTTTATTCTCCCCACTGTCCGTATTGACAGTTGACATGCTTCAGACACTCTTTCTAACACTTTTTTCACATCTCTTAGTGGCCCTTTGTTATCACATTCACGCTCAAAATACTGCACGACTGACGCAATAATAGTTCGAGCTTGAGAGTGATTCACTGTACGCCGTTTCTCTGAGGGAGGCATTATAAAAAGATCAACAAGTAAATCACACTAGTTAATAAAAAACACTAAACCTTAATAAAATAAATCCCCACATTAGCACAGTCAACACATAACACAAGGTTAAGTACGCACGACGTTCCTCCACTGTCACTCACTCAACTCTGGCCACATTTTGTAACATATTAAATGTTATGATACCACAGTCGAGTTTGGTATCATTTTTCATTATTTTTTTAGTAGGTTCCAAATATTTATTAAAAAATATAAAATAAATTATGCTTTGTAAAAAAAGTGTAGCCTCGTAGGAATATAACCAGTAGGTGACTCATTGCCGAGACAGCTGCAGCCCAGTCCGAGGCGGGAAGGGATTATACCGTGGCCGCAGGTAGACCCGGGCCCATCGGTCAACCAGATGTATACACAGTATAGTGGCTGACGAGCACCGTTCTGGACGTCCAGTTGAGGTTTCAACTCCAGCGCTTGAACCTCGTGTACACATGTTATTACAGACGTTATTCTGTATCTACCGCTCGCGTCGATCCGTTTTAATATTTGTTTGTAGCGAGTTAATCGTATCGTGACGTCATACGCGATCAGCTGTTTTTGTCTGCGTCGGTCAAACGGTATATCCAACTATCTCTTGTAGTAGCTTATCAATCGCTAAAATAATTGTGGGCGCCACCTGAACGATTGTCCAGGAAAAACTTATTTAAATTTAATTTAATTAAAAAAAAATAATTATAATGTCTTCTTTAAAGTGAAGTTAGTCTGATAATCTAAAAATGATAAGCTGTTTTATGTTAGATTAAAATAACGTTTGTTTTATTTATTAACTCGTCTTACTGACTAATAATGGTTATAATTCAAAAAATACAAGATAAAGTAAACAGATAAATCCTTTCGTTAACGGCTAGTTTTGATCAGTTGATCGGTTAGTTATAATTTAGTTAAATATCTCAAAGTCGTGGTCCTTGGAACTACCAAGATAAATTAAAAATGATGCTGTACAAACTTATAAAAACTTACGTTAACTTTACAAGTTCGCAATCTTTGAGAGTTGAAGACGTATGGATTGAATTTACTTTTTGACAACATTTTTTAATTAATTGACGCCAACGTTCAAAAAGATTGCTCCCTTCTTCTTAATACAATTTAAAATTAATTTGTTTGAGATGTAGCGTAGTTATGTGTAAAATACCAGAGATTACTGTAAAAAGTTTACTAGACTTACAGTTCGTTAGTTGAAAACAAATATCCTTTTTCAAAGTGACTAGTACGCACAGCACTAATAACTCACTTCACTTTTATTTTTATTAATTATTTAAACAGGCCTTTTTAAAATATTCACTGTTCACACACTAGTTTGTCTTCCGAGCTGTCGTTCTTGTTTCTGAAGTTGTTTGGTTAATTGTTCTCGTAATGACTCAACAGGAGGCAGGAGGTGGATGCATACATTGTGTAGCATGTAGTTACTGAGACTTCCGTCAGTAAAACGCTTCGAGATGGTACGAGATGGTTCTAGTATGTTCTGGCAACTATTTCTCGAATTTTCTAGAAAGATTGTAATTTCCGTTTTGGTCAACGATTTCTTCTTCTTCCCCTTGATTGAACTTTTAAGGATTTTACTCTGGTTTTTGCATATAACTTTACATAGCTACCTACAATGTTATATTTATGATTAGCATCGTTTTGTTTTCGCGATCAACTGATTAATTTGAATATAAATAAGCCTGGGTTTGAACAGGTTAACATTTGTTAATAAATAATTATTTTATTATACTTGAGTGTGTCGCCATCTATGTCTGTCGCATTGAGTTATGTATCCTAGATACCTACGTGTTATTTACATTACATGTGCGGTTGTCATGAGTGATTTATTGTATTGTTTAATGTACTAATAAATATCAATTCATTTAATTAGATCATTGTGTTTTATCAGTAATTGCTTCCTGGTAAATATAATAACAGGTTATGGGCCCAGAGAAGTAATAAAACGCATTGTTGAATCGAATTGTGGACAGTAATAAATACGCAAGAACCCTTTTTTTTGTTGCACGTGTCAGTAAGAATTGAGTGCACAAAGTCAGTTGTAGAGAAGAAACTACATTAAACAATAGAAATGGATTTAGTCAGATCAAATTTAGAAATGTTGAAAGATAATTTGCAAGGAGGTTCCAACTATGATTCATGGATATTCAAACTTAACCTAACCTTAAAATCAAAAGGTATTTATCAAATCGCAACGGGAGTTAAAATTAAGCCTGAAGGAGATGAATCAAGCGCAGCTGTAAAAGAATGGTTTGAAAAGGATTTAGAAGCACAAGTATTAATTGGATTGAATGTTGACATTAATATAGCCAAGAAAATTGCAAGGTGCCAGTCCTCAAATGCTATGTTAGAAAAGTTGGAAACCTTAAATGGAAAAAAATCAAACGTTTCAGTTGAAGGCCTGCAAAGATTATTTTTTAATTATAAATATGATGAGCACAAATCAGTAATAGAAAATTGCATGACAATTCAACAATATGCTGATGAATTGTCTGCACTAGGTGAAAGTGTTAAAGAAAACTGGATTATGCAAAGGATATTAGGTATACTTCCAACAAGACTACATCATTTTAGAACGTCTTGGGATAATGTTATTTCCACAGACAAAACGTTGAACAACATGTTTGAGCGTTTGAAACTTGAAGAAGACAGGCAAAAAGAAAGTGAACAGGCCAATAATGAGTGTCAGAATGCTTTCATATCAAAGGGACAGAACAATAATAAAACAAAACAAGTGAACGTAAAGGAATGCTTTAAATGTGGACAAAAAGGGCACATAAAGAAGTACTGCAAGAATAAACCTAGTAAAAGTTACATTGAATATTGTAAGAAAAATTATCTGTGTAATAAGTGCAACGAAAAAGGTCACTTTGCCAAAAATTGTACCAAAAATGTAGATAGTAAGTCAGAAAAATCAGACAAATCTACATCAAAAAGTAAATTGCTGATTAATGTTGGATTGTCTGTTACTAATATACAATATATATTAATGAAGAATGACTATCAAGATCTATGGTACCAAGATTGTGGTGCCACTCAGCACATGACTTTAAGGAATGACTGGTTGAAAAATTATACTGTTTTACAAGAACCAGAAAAAGTCATGATTGGAGATTCAACACTTATAGAAGGTGTTGGTGTCGGAGACATAGATTTGTTAGCTTATAATGGTCAAGATTGGTGTAACATAACACTGAAAAATGTTTTGTATACACCAAAGATACCCTTTAACTTATTTTCCATCACTAGTGCCTTGGACAAGGGTTATCGTCAGGAAGCAGACACAAATTGCTCGTATTTTTTTGATTCAGACACTGGTGAATTAACAGCCATGGCAAACAGAGATGGAAGATTGTTTAGAATGATGTTTCGCTATGAAAACTTAGAAAAGTGTATTGTTGCTATGTCAATTAAAAAGTGGCATGAAAAATTAGCACATCAGAATATTACTTATGTAAGAGACATTTTGAAGAAAAATAATGTAAATTATGTAGACGATTGGGATGACTATGTGTGTGAAGGATGCATTTATGGCAAACACCATCGTCTCCCACATCCAAGAAATTTTGAAGTGGCAAAAGAGGTACTTGATGTAATTCATGTAGACTTGTGCGAAATGAATATAAATTCTTTTGGAGGAGCAAAATATTTTTTTATGCTCAAAGATGATTTCTCTCATTTTCGCACTGTCTATTTCTTAAAAACTAAAAATGAAACTTTTTGAGAAATTGAAAATCTTCATGACTTTAGTTGAGAATCAGTTTAGAAAGAAAATAAAAGTTTTAAAGTCTGATAATGGGAAAGAAATTTAAAATGGAGATACTAAGAAGTTTTGTGAAAAACTTGGAGTTTTCCATATTAAGTCGAACCCATACACTGCACCACAAAATGGTCGAATTGAGAGAGAGATGAGAACCATTGTAGAATCTGCTAGATCAGCTATACATGCAAGAAATCTAAATGAAAACTTATGGGCAGAAGCAATTAGTTATGCTACATTTACACTGAATCAGACTGGAACAAGCTCTGTGAAAGGTAAAAGTCCTGTGGATTTATGGTTTGGACGCAGAATTGATGTAAATAAGCTTAGAATCTTTGGATATGATTGTTATGTTTTCATTCAGGATTTTAAGAGAGCCAAAACACAGAAGAAATCAGAAAAAGGAATTTTCTTAGGATACAGTTTAGATTCAAGTAGTTATCGAGTTTACTTAAGAGACAAAAATGAAGTTGTAACATCAGGAGATGTGATATTTGATGAAAAAGTAAACAGTAAGTCTAGTTGTACAGAAATTGAAGCTACCTTGTCAATTGAAGAAAAGGAATATATAGTGTCAAGTGAAGAAGAAAAATCTGATAGTGAAAGTGTTTATGAAAGCTCTGTGTCTGACAATAATATGCAAAATGAATGTCAAGAAAATCATTGTGTAAAGTGTTTGGAACGAGATCAAACTGTTTGTATTCAACCAGAGAAAAGAAGTCTTCGAAACAGGGCTACTTTAAGGATGCCAGCAAGGATGGTAGTTTATGTAGTTGAAGACAACAGAAACAAAAATGTAAATATGGCCATGATAGGTGAGGTAGAAGATATTTCCATTTTACAAGCACTACAGGATGAAAACTGGAAGAAAGCAATGTTAGAAGTGTATGAATCTTTGATGAAGATGAGAACTTGGAAACTAGTAAGTCTACCAAAAGAAGAAAAAGCTTTAACTTGTCGGTGGGTTTTATGCCAAAAACAAGATGAGCGATACAAAGGCAGGCTAGTTGCAAGAGGGTTTGAGCAAGAACAGGAATCCATTATACTGAGACCTTCAGTCCTGTTGCCAAACATGCATCCTTTCGACTGATACTCAGCATTTCAGCCTCCGATGGAATGCATCTGATGACTTTTGACGTGAAGACAGCGTTTTTACATGGATCTTTGGATGAGAAGATTTACATGTATCAACCGGTAGGCTTTGATGATGGCTCAGGTAGAGTTTGTGAGTTGCTCAAGAGTATATATGGACTTAAACAGTCATCGAAAAATTGGAATGTGGAGTTCACAAACTACCTAAGGAAATTAAATTTTGTTTGTTCTGACGATGATCCTTGTATTTATTATAATGGTGACAGAAGCATTATAATTGTACTTTTTGTAGATGATGGTGCTATTATAGGAAAAGAAAAACATAAAATGTTAGATATACTAGATAAACTTAACAAAGAATTTGAAATTACTTATAATTCTGGGTCAGACAACAAATTAACTTACCTTGGCATGGAAATTGAAATTAGACATAAGGAAATTTTTGTAAGCCAACATCATTACACTGAAAAGATATTGAAAAGATTTAGAATGGAAGATTCAAATCAAAAGTCAACTCCAATGGAAATAGGTATGTTAACCGAAGAACAAAATAAAAAAATAAAATAAATAAACCTCCACTCCACAGTCCGTTAAAGACCAAGGCGTACCGCGCGGCTTTTGTGTTAGTGCGACGGTGTATGGCTAGTACTACGCGCCACCAGCCACTAGTTGCGGTATTCATGGCCAGGAGGCGGCGCTGTTATCTCAGCGCCTACTCAGTTTGCCTCACGACGCTGAGTGCATGCCGTATGGAGCCTCCGCCAGGAATTGAACCCGGGACCACGAGCGCATCAATCGCCCGCGTTAGCCACTAGACCACCTGGAGGCTCGTTAACCGAAGAACAACATTTTCATAATGATCAGCCACTCGATAAATCTGTCCCATATTGTGAGGCAATAGGCAGTTTACTTTACTTAGCTACAGTATCTAGGCCAGATATCAGCTTTGCAGTAAACTACCTAAGTAGATATTCAAACAATCCCATGGTACGGCACTGGAATATGGTAAAACATGTATTTTGATACTTGAAAGGCACTGTAAACTTTGGAATAAGTTTCAATGGAGATTCTGAACTCATTGCTTATTCAGATTCAGATTTTGGAGGAGACATTATCTCAAGACAGTCAACTACTGGAGTAATTATTATGAGAGGCGGTCCTATTGTATGGTTCACCCAAAAGCAGGGACTTGTTGCTACATCAACTGCAGAGGCAGAATTTCAAGCTGCTGTTTCATCGCTTGATGAAATTTGCTGGATAAAGAGACTTGGTATCGAACTTAGATATTTCAAGGATATTCCTACAAGGCTCTGTATAGATAATCAATCTGCAATTTTAATGTTACAAAATACTACAGAAGGCAAAATAACAAAAGGGAAGAAGCACATTGACATTCCTAGAAAATTTATACAGCAATTTTTTGGAAATACTGTTTTTTTGGACAAAGTAAGCAGCGTTGACCAGTTGGCAGATATCTTGACAAAACCATTGTCGAAGAAAGTATTTGAACGACTTAGAAATAAAATTATTATGGAGGAGTGTTAATAAATAATTATTTTATTATACTTGAGTGTGTCGCCATCTATGTCTGTCGCATTGAGTTATGTATCCTAGATACCTACGTTGTTATTTTCATTATATGTGCGGTTGTCATGAGTGATTTATTGTATTGTTTAATGTACTAATAAATATCAATTCATTTAATTAGATCATTGTGTTTTATCAGTAATTGCTTCCTGGTAAATATAATAACAACATTGAATAAAATATACAAGTCTGGTGGCTTACCTGGCGATGACATACAATATTTCGCCTTTTCCACCTATTAATCTGCAATTAGGTGTGTTACCCCTTACTAAAACATGAACAAAGAATGTTTACAACAATATATCATAAAATTATTAGCTCTAAAACAACATAACATATTAATAACTTTCATTTTATAGTAGATTTGGCTTAGGCCTAACAGTTCCTTAGTTGCTATTATATAATTTTTTGACATTAATTGGTTATCAAACAGGTTGTTATCGGTGTTAGATTAAAACTTAGATCCTGTTTAATTTTTACAATCACCACTGCTTCGTAATAAACAATATTTTTGGAGTATTCCTCCTTAGCATCCTGTTAGCATCATCTGGTTTGAACATTATGAGCTTGTTAATAAGGACTCGGTTTTATTAAGAAATACTTTTAAATTGAGTCTATCTTCAACTGAGCAATTTAATATTAGTTGAGGTTTGCCTCATTACATGTTGTTTTATACTTATTTCGGGTTTTGAACATAAGATTGTTTTATTATTATTGATTTTCCCTGTCTATCTGACAGGCCTACTTTCTGTCTCACCTAACTTCTTATATAACTCTATTTATTTAGGTTTATTATTGAATTATATCTTTTGATATATAAACTCTTAACATTTCTGCAACTTATTAATGCAATTTGGTTGCATTTTGGTAACATTTAGTTGACAAATTATCTAATCTTAGATGCTCTTCATCTGAATTAATTCTTACAGGGTTTTTCCATATTTGCTATGGTTTATAATTATTTTACAGAGTTCTTTATCTAATATTAATTGTTCCTTTTCACCTTCTTTACATTTACATATAATTGTTTTTTCATTTACTAATATTCTACATTTTCATGATTTAGGTGTCTTGGGACTATACCCTGTGTGTATTTGTCAATGCAAAATTACTATTAGTTAGTTACATATTTCCTTTACTTCAATACTGGTTATAAACCATTTGGTATACCTATTTTATAATTATAGTAATACATTTGATTCACTACCATTAATAGCTTTACAATAATTATGTTTTTATGCCCTATTCTGAGCTTAATTGTGACACATGTTGACTTCAATTTTGTCATCTCCAATTGATATTTGGTAATATTATTCATTCATTTTTTATTTTTTATTTATACTTCACTCTTACAATCTATGGGGTTTGTTGTGGTCATTGTTTAAGTCATTTTGTCTGTCTCTGTCAATATTAATTCCCTAATGCAAGTTGCTAATTCACACTATCTTACTTCTTCGGTTGATGATTACACTAGTTATATTTGCTTCTTAATTTCTATATGAGTTGGTTTCTACTACTTTAAATTATTTTGATGTTATCATATTCTTATTATGGTTTGAAAACTTATGGGACGTTTTGTGACGTTACAATGTTCATCAAAAAAGACCGACGGATTATAGTTGAACTTACAGCTGACAAATTACAAGTAAATGTTGGCACAGTGCACAACACTATCAGCCAAGTGCTCAAGTACCATAAACAATGGCAAGATGGATTCCAAGAGACTTGACCAACCATAACAAAAAGACTAGACTTCGACTGAGAACAGAGCTGAAACAACGCAATATGGTGGAGGAAGGTAATGCTTTTGGGTAGAATTATAACATGTTATGAAACGTGGACCCATCATTTTGAGCTGGATTTTGAAGGTGAAAGCATGTAGTGGAAGCACACGAGTTCATTTGTCAGGAAAACAGTTCAGAGCCCAACCATCAGCGAAAAAATCATGTTAGCGATCTTTTGGAATACGAAAAGCCCGTTTTATTGTAATTTTTTAGAAGATCAACGACAATAAACAGTATATACTACTCTGACATTCTTATCAATAAAGTGAAGCCGGCAGTGATGCGGAAACGTTATGGATTTCTGCTCGAAGACGTTCTCCTCCGTCAGGACAATTCCCGTTCACACACAGCTCATTTAACCCGTGAAACTATCAATAAATTGGCTTGGGAGCAGTGGCGCACCCAGGATTTTTTTCGGGGGGGGTTTTGAAAATTTAGAAACAAGGTGCATAATTTTGGTTTTCCTCATTCTTTTCTTTACAAGGAGGGCTTTTTCCTGGAGAAACGACAATACGCAACTTATAAGGAGCCAATGTTGCAAGAATAGGTAAAAATTAACTTTACTTTATAGAATTTCACTCATGTACGTTCCACCTATAATGCTGCAAAGGCATACTGCACGTGTAAGAATCACACACACAATGTTTGTGAGAATTATGAGTTAAAATCATGTTCAGCACAGGCTTACTAATTTGCATATGATTACTGAATAATCTAAATTACTTAATCAGTAGACGCCGACTTTATTGAAGTAATAGTACAACAATATAGTTAAAATAATCAGACATAAAGCAGTTACGCACTTTGTAGTGGGGATAAGGCGGGAGCAATGTTATACACGTGAGTGGAAAAAGGCCTTTTGAAAATATTAGCCTTCTCCCTGAATGACGAGTCTACGTACGGAGGTTTTGATTTTGATTTCTATTTCGATACTACTAAACAGTACTGTACATATTGCTACGACAGCGTAGAACAATCTAGGCGTTTATCGAATGTCCCAGAAAGATCTCGACGTAAGCGTGTGGTGTACGTGCTACTAAACGCATGTTGCGAGAATTTTCTCGCACTTTGCCAGCCTTCGCTCGGGCGCTCGGACTGTGTCAAGGCCGCAGCAATTACGTAGTTCGCGAGAGATAAGACGCAGTTTGGAAGCTTCTGGTGTGTGTAGCGTAACTATAAATACATCGCGTCGCGGCCTTAGTTTTTCAGTTCAATGCGAGATTTTTGACTGTGCGGTTCGAGAGTATTAGTGCGATATATTTACAGAGCGGTTCGGGTTATTACGGTGTACGTTCAAGTAGTTATTAGTGAAGTGTTGCGTTTTATATTCGGACGGTATAATTGTAATACAGTTGAGTTTTAACATTAGTGGACATTTTATTGCGTATGAACAATTTCATTTGATTTGTTGTAGACACTGTGTTGTTAATTACGAACTGTTTTACTATAACAATTAAAGGTGTGATTAGTGACTTAATTGGTGTCTTGTACTTATTTTGTTTCCACTGTACCTACGACGATCGAGTAGACCGTCGTAACAGTGGTGTCAGAAGTGGGATAGAACGGTTAACAGTGGAAACAGTGGACGCTTTATACAAGACGAGTGTGATTCGTAATTAATCGATAAACAATGGATGCCAGTCAGATGATGGAAAATTTACAGGCGCTGCTGTTGCAGACAGAAAAACGACAGGACGAGAAACGCAGACAGGAGGCGGAGGAAGCAGAAAGACGACAAAAAGAAGAACGCATACAAGAAAGAGAAGAAACAGAAAGACGACAGGATGAAAAACGGAAGCAGGAAGCAGATGACATCAAGGAGTTAATACAGCAGCAAAAGCAGACACAAGAACAAACCGCTGCAGAGTTGGGTCTCCTACGAGGTGAGCTTAATAAGCAAGTAACTAAAATATCGGAGGTACAAGAATCAATGACATTCAAAATAGCTGAAGTAGAAAAATCTGTCTTGACTGTGGAGGAATCGATGTCTACAAAAATATCTGTTATAGAAGAATCTGTGTCAAATAAAATATCTGCAGTAGAAAACTCAATGGCAAACATAAGAGAACAAATTAAAACTGAAGTTGAACAGTGCATAAAGATTCAACCAAAACAAATTTCTGAACAGACTGTACCAGTGATCAAGACAGAAAATAAGTTAACAGAGAAAGTCACTTTGCCTGCAGTAGGGACAGTTCATGTCAAAGCTCCAACCTTTGACGGAAGCACTCACTGGGCAACGTACCTCCGCCAATTTGAAGCTGCTGCATGCGCAAATAATTGGACAGAAAAAGACAAGGCTGTTTCACTTGTTCTTGCATTAAAAGGACCCGCGGCAGAACTACTACAGAAAGTGCCACCTGACAGCCAGAACATCTATGCCGAGTTGATAAAAGCTCTAGAATTACGCTACGGTGATAAACATTTGCGAGAGGTGTACTACGCTCAGTTGAGAAAAAGACGACAACGTTCCGGGGAAAGTCTTCAAGAATTTGAAGCAAGTATCGACAGATTGATTAGATTGGCCTATCCTGAAGCACCAGAAGATTTTCGAACGCGTTTTGCGATGCAGACATTTATTGATGGCATCGGAGATTGTGAACTTCAGCAAGTGTTACGAATGGCAAGACACCGAGATAGCTCAGAAGCTCTTGTTCACGCCCTAGAGTTTGAAGCTGCCAAGTCAGCGTCCCGCTACATTAATGGGGTTGTGCCATCACGTTGCAGTCAGAAGATCCCTGTATCACATTACCGTTACGATGGGTGCAGAAAAACAGTGTTGTCGGACAAACAATTCAAAACTTCAAGAGAGTCGCAACGATTTGAAAAAGACAGAAGACCGAAATGTTACAACTGCGGGAAACGTGGTCATCTACAGGTAGACTGTTGGGAGAAGAAAATACCGAGAGAAGAGACTGATCGCACCAATTGGAGAAGTAAAGGCCCAGAACAGCACACAGTTTCCACGCTACATAAGATCAGTGGAAACTTGATTGTTAATGGATTTGCGGATGGTAAACCAACATCATTTACAGTTGACACGGGCGCAACAGTGTCCATTGTGCGCCCTGACTTAGTCTGTAACCGCCATCCTCTAATTAGCTCTTGTACAATACAGACTGTGACTGGAAGCCCCGTCAAGGTGCTAGGAAAGGTAGACGTACGTGTACGCCTGGGTCTTCTTGAGTTTAGCCACCAAATGCTCGTTGCAGACATTGTCGATGAAGTGATTCTTGGCACGGATTATGAATGCCTACGGATTCGTTGTGGACTTAAGAGAGAAGGTCCTAAAAGTTGGCCAAGAGAAGATAAAGCTTTGCATGGCTAAAATGACAGGGTCTACCAACCATTCGATTAAGCGAGTGGCATTAGTCGAAGAAAAATTCAACAAGTCTGGTCAAGAGGAAACCTCCCTGTTGCAAGCGGAAATGGAGGAAGAACTAGCAGAGGAAGTACAAATAAGTATAACGACAAAAGAAGTGATTGGAGAGCCAACTATGGGTGTCGAGACAAAACTCTTGCTTGTTCTTGAGCTGATAGAAGCGGCCGAGGGTAAAGTGGCTGAAGATGAGGTTACGCAAGAGGTTGTTGACGAGAACCAAACAAACTTGGATCAGCCAGTGGTATTTAGGTCATTAGTACATGACGCAACGAGAGTGATTCCAGCGAAGCTAGTGGTTGCGCGAAAGATTCGCATTCCTGGGAACGGGATGTTCGGATCACACGAGACTGAATTCGAAGAACGGGAAAATTATCCTTCGCAAGGATGGCCACCTAGATCGCCTGGTCGAGTATTACTTCGAAGACGCTTTGCCAGTTCGGGACGAACAGGCTTAAGGAGGGGGCGGTGCTACGACAGCGTAGAACAATCTAGGCGTTTATCGAATGTCCCAGAAAGATCTCGACGTAAGCGTGTGGTGTACGTGCTACTAAACGCATGTTGCGAGAATTTTCTCGCACTTTGCCAGCCTTCGCTCGGGCGCTCGGACTGTGTCAAGGCCGCAGCAATTACGTAGTTCGCGAGAGATAAGACGCAGTTTGGAAGCTTCTGGTGTGTGTAGCGTAACTATAAATACATCGCGTCGCGGCCTTAGTTTTTCAGTTCAATGCGAGATTTTTGACTGTGCGGTTCGAGAGTATTAGTGCGATATATTTACAGAGCGGTTCGGGTTATTACGGTGTACGTTCAAGTAGTTATTAGTGAAGTGTTGCGTTTTATATTCGGACGGTATAATTGTAATACAGTTGAGTTTTAATATTAGTGGACATTTTATTGCGTATGAACAATTTCATTTGATTTGTTGTAGACACTGTGTTGTTAATTACGAACTGTTTTACTATAACAATTAAAGGTGTGATTAGTGACTTAATTGGTGTCTTGTACTTATTTTGTTTCCACTGTACCTACGACGATCGAGTAGACCGTCGTAACAATATGGACGTTTTGTAAGACGAAACAAGCAATAGATACAACAGAGGTACCATACAAAGATTTCACCGAGTTAGAAAATGTTTTAACATTTAGTAGGCCTATTGCAATTATTTTGTAAACAGTAATTTGGCATGTTGTGTCCATTGCAGCCTTTCTCCAGATCTTATAGTCGAGCCTAGACATTAACAAACATTGTATATTTTGAAGTACATAATAGTTTGTGTACATGTTACGATTCAGGAAAAAACGTAATATCGGTAAAAATGAGCCTCTGACGAAGCTGACGAAAACTAGTTCAAGCTACAAGGTGAAAGTTTAACATTTTTACCAATAAAAAATTAGTTCTTGGATTTCGTTGTCCATGACGTGTCCGTTACTTAACTAAATATCACTATAATATTGACGACTCGGAACACAAAGTTTTTTATAAGTAAAAACGTAAAGTTTTACCTTACAGCCTAAACCGGCTTTCACCTATAGAAGGCTTCATCAGAGGCTCATGATGAAGCCTTCTATAGGTGAAAGCCGGTTTAGGCTGTAAGGTAAAACTTTACGTTTTTACTTATAAAAAACTTTGTGTTCCGAGTCGTCAATATTATAGTGATATTTAAAAAATTAGTGTTCCGAGTCAGTAGTTATATATTTATAATTAGTTAATCAACGGACACGTCATGGACAACAAAATCCGGGATTATAGTCAACATTACCCTGGCAACTTAATTTGTTTGAATAAGTAACATCAATAATAGGCTCGAATGTGAAATGACTGTGTGTGTTTTAAAAAACAACAGATGTAAATTGTCCATAAAGAACAGGAGAGACAATATTAATGAAAAAAATATACCAAAAATGTGTAAGTAATATAGCATTTAATCACTTACAACCAATTACAAATATTTAGCTCAATTCTTCCACCCCACTAATGTTTCCTTCGCTGTTATTATAACTCGAATCGTCTTCACTGCTGCTATACCGTTATTTATTAATTTTGAAACGAACTGTTACATTATACACTCTTTGGTCTGATCTCACGTAATCTTTTAAATTTTCATGGCATGGTCACATCTTGATGTGCAATCTACGAAAGAAATACACTCAAATTCCTTTTTTGCTAAGTTTCTAACACTGTCTATGGAAAATGCATGTTTTTAGCACGCTTCTTCACGAATGCCTAAATCAGTTCTAGGATTAAGATCAGGAAGTCAGGATGATAAAGTGGAAGTCGTAAAATGCAATGTCCAAAACAGTGGTTTGCCAAAACAGTGGTTATTATAAGAGTTCTGTATGTATGTTGGTTTACTTTGTTTAATTAGTGAATAGAACTCAGGTTAAGATAAATGGACTAAAGAAATCCCATTATTCACTAACCAGTTAATCGAGTTTGTCTTTTTGTTAATGATGTTGCAGGTGGATTTATTTATTCATTGAAATTTTCAGCCACATTTGTCGATGAAAACGTGCCAAAAGCAATAGGAAACTTTTAATAGAATAACACAATAGAAGGTTAAGAGAAAATATATAAGAAAATTACGACAATTCAGAGAAGAACGGCGTATATCCACGTTTTTTTTTAACTTACGTTGAATTCAGTTTCGTCTATGTAAACTATAGGCCGCCGTTCTCTGAATTGCCGTAATTTTCTTATATATTTTCTCTTAACTTTCTAATGAGTTATTCTATTAAAAGTTTCCTATTGCTTTTAGCACGTTTTCATCGAAACCTCATTTGACGAATAATGTGGCTCAGACTAGATGCATTAACATTATAATTAATTTATCTCTTAAAAATTTTTTAAATACTTTGAATGTTGGTGTTTCCCCTTCTGTGAATTGGTATTCGTAAATAATTAATCGAATAGTACACTTGTCAAAGTTTTTATTTCCTTCGTTGAGCACTTTTTATGGGAAGTACTAAAGATTTTATGTCAGCCGTATATGCGGATGCTTCTTTAATAATTCTAAAAACACTACTTAGAGACACACCGCATGCCTGAGCTATCCTTTCCTGCAGCTTTCTTTCTGATATCCCCTTATCTTCCGATTTAATAAACTTGTAGCCTACATGTTATACGTTATTTTCCGACTCTAACTATGGATGACTTTCCTTTGCACTGAAATTGACAGGCCATCCAATTGATCTAGTTCAGTCTCCAAAACCGTAAAATATAGCAATAAACTAAATGCTACGCTTTTGAAGAAAACTGTTGTTTTTTGAAAAATACGAACACAATTATTACATATCATGTGCCGTTGGCAAAAGAACAATTTATTCACGTCTGGTAAATTTACCTATGCTGAATTTTAGTTTATCATTTAGTAATAGTAAAAAAGTTACTTTGAAAGAATATAGTAATTAACATATAAAGAAGATACCTTATTTATTATGTTCTTACTGTTTGTACATACGTTGATTACAAAACTTTTTTCCAGATTTTCGGGGGGGATTCTAACCCCCAAAACCTCCCCCTGGTTTCGCCACTGCTTGGGAGACTCTACAGGCTCACCCTCACTACAGTCTAGACTTGACTTAATCTGATTGCCACTTGTATGATCCACTCAAGAAGGCGTTACATGGTATGAAGTTTTATAACAAGGAAAGATAGCATGTTACATCACAATATAAATAAAGTAAACTTCATCACGAAACTGACACAAAGTTTCTCTAGTTTTCTACAGATGCTGTTAGTGTTTAAAGTTATGTACGAATTTTATAATCCTTCGCCTTAGTGAGTAGGCTGTCTCTTCTGTTACTGTAATATCCGAAAACTCCACTGAAGGACGCGCGGGGAAGGGCGGTGTGTAGTTTGCGAAAAAGTATACAATCTTCACCAAGGCCCGGAAGACCGCAGCTGGTAGACCTTTTCATTTGGAAGGGTCGACCCTTTGTCGGTGGGAGGCGCCCCGTTATTAGTAACGGGACGTCCAAACTCGGTAGATCGGGGAGACCCAGGGGGCGGGTTCGCTCGTCTTCTGCACCGGTCGGGCACGGTCGGTGGGCCTGGAGTGATCCGGACCCTCCGGCCGTGCTTGGTGTTGGACTTGAGGCGGCTTCGGCCTTGTGGCATTGCTGCGGAAGCCTCACAATGGGGTGTACTCGTGGGGATGTTGTGGGCTGTTAAATCCTAGGTATTGGTTATTCCGAACCCTGCGGAGGGAATAGAGCTGAAAGTCTCGTATTCCCAGGGGTGCCGACCGGTTCATCGTCTGGCTCTTAGTAAGCGTTTTAGGTATTAGGCTCCATGCCCTTGAGGGCCAAGGGTTGTAGATAGGACACGGTTATGGGTCTTTCCTTGTAAAACAACATTCTTTATGTCTCCTCTGTCAACAGGCGAATTCATTTGCAGCAAATGGCATTAAACAACCTACTCGTTTTGTCACGAATGAATAAAAGATTTCCATAAAATGGGAACTACAGGTCCTCAAAAACAACCATTTAAAAACCGCGCTACACGATGTGAAAATATGTTTTCGAAATGGTAATAAAGTAGTAAATTAAACTGGTATTATCACTGCGCTACAGAACTCGGTCGCTATTTTGAACGAAGTACGTGTATTTTTAGATTTATTTCAATATATAGGTAATTTTTCTATTATAGGAAAAATTACAATGCTCCTGATCACTCTACTAGTTCTTCGGTAATATGACAGTTGTAGAGCACACAATCATACAATAAACATTAAAAATTCGGAAACATTGGGATTTGGCTAATCTTGTTATTTGAATTAGCAGTCTCTGGTAATTCCGACTTCGTCGTGCTTATTTGCTAACCTGCTAAATGTCATGTTCTGGACGAGGCCTTTCAGTTTTTCTACCATTTTCAAGTCCTAAATCACGACCTAAGGTGGAAACACTGAAAGGCCTCGTCCAGAGCGTGACATTTATCACGTTAGCAAATAAGCACGACAAAGTCGGAATTGGGATTTGGGTTACAATTTGTTTTAGCCTGACACTCTGGTGGATTTTCGCAATTTTTCCAAAATTGTTATCTCTTATTTTATGCTATGGAGTGCCAAAATTTTAAATTTTCAAAACTTAACACTACATTCAGACGCTATTTTAAATTCTTTTTAATCAGATACTCACATGAATTTTTCCGATTTTATCTCAAAAGTTTCACACGCTTTTTGAACACTGACGTTTACAAATTTAAAAAAATTTTAAAATAAACACTATATTCATATTGTAGTTTCACAAGTTTGACACATTTTTGCCTTCCATCCCTCTATTTGTGGAAGGATGAATCTAAAAAACAATAGCTTTCTGAAAAGTGAAATTATGGAAACGCATGTCAAGTTTTACAAAAATCGGTTGACGCGTTCAAAACGTTGGCGTGAGACATACCCCAAAACTGATTGAGAGAGAGATAATGGAAAACGGTCGAGTCCAAACTGAGAACTCGCTGGCTCGTTGAAAAGAAAACTATAAAATTTTAATTACAAATCGAAAACCCTTCTACAACAGAAGGCGCATCTGCATACGATTCTACTTCAAAAACTGTTTAAAAATTATTACAACTGTTCTGCAAAGTTGTTGTGGAATAGATTACTGCATTACAAAATATCATAAACAGAGTTATCACCTAATATATTTAACATATAGGCCTATATTGACGATGTTGTAAGGCAATGGAAACAACGAACTGATCCTGGAATCTACTTACTTCCCGATAGTTTCTCCATCAACACTATGCTGTTTAATGACGATCAAGTTATCCTACAAGAAAACGAAAATGGATTACAGAAAGCAGTGTATCAACTCAGTAAAATTTGCCATGAATATAATTTAAAAATTTCAATGACAAATACTAAAATAATGTCTTTTAAAGGAAAATTCCCAGTACGCTCCAAAATAATAATAGCCAATAAAATTATAGGACAAATATCCCAGTACAGCTATCTGGGGTGCGACGTAACCTATGAATATGAAGACGATATCGATAACAAAATAAACAGGTACCAGAGGATGTGTGGCACAATTCTTAAGACTCTGGGAAAGAAAATGCGAAAAGATACAGAATTGAAATTTGATAAAGTAATGGCTGCACCAGTATTGATCTACGGTAATGAACCGTGGACGCTCACCCAAAATAAGAGAAAAACGAATTGAAGCTGCTGAAATTCTGCAGGCGTGTCAAAGGTTGCACCCTAACAGATCGTATAAGAAATGCAGACATAAGGCAAAAGCTAAATATGTACTCGACAAACGATAAAATTAAAGAATATAAAGAAAACCGGGTACAACACATAAATAGAATGGGTAACTCGAGAATTTCAAAAAAGGTACAGAAATCCAGTATAAGCCTCTTGGAGAACAAGATAGAGGCAGACCAGAAAACGGTGGCTGTGTGAAGACGAACAAGTTGCAAGCCTAATCCTTAAAGTGAATAAGAAGAAGAATAAGAAGAAGATAAACCGACTCCGGGCTGAATCACTGAATTTGAAGGTTATCTCTTTGCTACTCGCTAAGAGGGCGTAACTTGAAAGCTAATATGAAAATTTGAACCGTCCTTTTAACCACCAGACCATTAACTATGTTTGCATGAAGTGATTTCGAAATCGCAAGATGGCTAAATTACCGCAATTAAGAAATGTTCGTACTCATACAACTAGTTAGCCTAATTAGCTCATTCTGTTTAGATGACTACATTTTTACCGGCAAATTTAAAACAAGTTTGTCATTTCTGTTCTCTGTGGGAGGGGGGTTTCTCATCTCTCTGGGGGAGGGTTTGACGACTAAAAATTCCCCTCACCTTGCCTTGTGCTATGGATTATATAAAAATATATGTTTCTCATAATCAAGTAAGTTTTATCTCCACAGGTTTTTTATTGAGTTATATATGTTTACAGCGATCACTTTGTCCGACATTCTTACAAAACGCGTTCAGTTATATTTACAATACAATCTATGCATATACAAGGGTCAGTTGAAAAGTTCGCGAACGATATCTATAGGTT
This sequence comes from Magicicada septendecula, assembly GCA_034769895.1. Taxonomy (NCBI): domain Eukaryota; kingdom Metazoa; phylum Arthropoda; class Insecta; order Hemiptera; family Cicadidae; genus Magicicada; species Magicicada septendecula. The sequence continues at coordinate 448,827,335 of CM068372.1, read as the reverse complement.
AGCGGAAGAACTGAAATTTTTCATGTGATTCATATTTCGTGTAAACAGCTGTTAATTCCTAAATCTGTGCTGTCAATGTCTTCATTGTTTACCAGCTGTTCGAAATTTACGTGTCACGCGTGTTTTGAAAATGGACGAAATAAAATATCTTGCTGTGTACGTATTGTTTGTTGATAAAGGTCTAGCGCCAATTGAATTTCTCAACGAAATGGTAAATTTGTCATGAGATGTTACGGCTTCAAAAACAATAATTTGTAAGCTGCCACTCGAGTTTAAACGTGGTTGTGCGGGCATTGAAGATGACGATTCCCTTAGTGGACGCTGAAAAGTGTAAAAACTCCAAATATCTATAAAAACAATTTCATACACGGTGTTGGAAGACCAGCGATAGTGAGTGGATTACATTTCTGAGTTCATAGGCATCTCACGTGAGTGTGTGTATCATATTTCAACAAAAACTTTGTATGAAAAAACTTCGTGCAAGGTGGGTGCCGCATTTGGAGTTGTTGCACTTTGAGCGTCCAATGCGGGCATCACCTTATGGTTACGTTTAAAATCGAGTGCCCATTAACAAGCCACTGTTTCTGAAGACGCAGCATCTAACGGATTTATCATTTCATTCTGTATTTCTATTGACTCTAGACGTTTTTAACAAAGAATTCTTAATTTTGTCCACTTTTTTAAAACGCGCTTCACACAAATTTCGAACAGCTGGTAAGCAATTAATAAATTGACTGACAGGGTTGGAAATTGACGGATGTGTATACGAAATATGAATCTTATCACTCACGAAACATTTTAATACTACCGTTGATCGGTAGTCGCTTCGCGAACTTTTCAACTGACCATCGTATATTTGATTTAAAAGGACGTTAAAGTTTTCCTTTTAAAAAAAATTAGTGTACAAAGTTTTTTCAACGCCGAACGCTTTAACTGTCAAAAGTATATGACACTAGACAACTAGACACTTGTGTCCAAGTATCACGAACATACCAAATGGCAGTGTCGTATTACTATAAGTATTTGTTAACGGAGTATTTTCGTTATCAACTACTGAAACGTAATAGAGTAGAGCTACCTGAGTTTAGTCATATCGCTGTTAGCGGAACACAACAGTTGCGAGACACAGGAGTTGCAGCGACTGAGAAGAACTGATACCGATGATACCCTGGCGTGGCGTGGCCACGGTACATACAGGACTCACCTGCGTGTGACACTTCTCTGCGGATAAACACGCAGACGGTAATAAACCACAAAATTAATTTTTTAATTTTAAATTAATTAATTTTTAAATTAAAAATAATCTTGACTCTTGGAAAATGCTATATATAAATAATTCAAGCAGTTGTTAGCTGTAGGAATAGCCACCCCGCCCTAATGAAGGCGAGAATAGTGTTTGTTGTACAAGGTAAATTATTGTATTACTATTGTTAATCGTGGTGTATGTACTTTTAGAGTTGGAGAAATTATATTATCAGTAAACACAGACGTGGAGTTATGACTGCACGTCACGAATACATCGTCAGGAACTTTCTAACGCTACCCTTACGGGTTGTCCCTTGACAACTGACGCAATACTTGAATGAAAAAAATTTTTCGTTCAGTGTCCCGTTCTCTTTATATATATATATAAATCGGTTTATAACGTTATCCTACGTCTTTCGATCCCTAGTCTCCACTGGTATTGATCTAACCAAGATTCTTCTTCCAATTCCCGGTCTCTCATTGCCCGGTCGATGCCTTCTCTCCAACTCAAACTAGGTATTCCTCTTCGCCTACGACCGTATGGTGTCCATCTCAAAATTTGCTTGGGGAGTCGGTTATCTGGCATTCTTTGCACATGCCCAAACCATCTTAGCTGTTTTGTTTTTATGTCGTCGACAACAGAGTACTGTACCCCCATTATCTCACGGATTCTGACGTTTCTTACTTTTTCCAGTTTTTACCTCCCTGCCGCTCTTCGCCAATAATCCATTTCAGTAGCTTCCAACAACTTTTCTGTTCTTTGTATTATTGGCCATATTTCACACACTTATGACGTAATTGGTTTCACGATTGTGTTGTCTATACGATGTTTATTTTGTTTTGATATTTGTTGGTCCAACAATATGTTGTTCAGCAATGCTATTGATTTTCATCCCAAGTTATTTCTTTCTCTTATCGCTTTATCTAGACTACCATATTGTGTAACTGCTGTTCCTAGATATTTTAAGCTACTGCAATTTATTATTTCTTGTTCGTCTTCTAAAATTAAATTCTCCTGTTCCCCACCAATGCACATATACTCCGTTTTCTTTGTGTTAACTTTAAGGCCCCATAGCTTATATTCCTCTATAAGTTTTCGTGTCATGTATGCCATGTCGTGATAGTCCTACGCTACCACGATTGGTCGTCAGCGAAACATAGTGTGTACACTGTGTTGTCAATTAGAGGCATGTAGCATGTAGCACTGTAGTAGCGGGGCGTCTTTGCACCCGGTGCATGACTGCAGCATCTGGGTCGAGCCCAATGGCTGCCTGAGGATAGACTTAGTGCTGGTTCATTCGACAGGTGCCTAAAAACTGGAATGGACAACCGCCAACCAGTTAACTGTGAAGGCGAGGGAGAAAGGTTTCATTTTTTATTTATTTTTTAAAATTTGTGCAATCAGTGGGCACTGCCGCATGAACGGGTTCAGGTGACAGATGTCACCCGTTCCCAGTCCCGCGTGCAGACGCCGTGAGGCGTCGATCGCTCCCCGCGAGGCGGAGAGCCTCCGTGCCAGTGATAGCGCGTAGCAGCGGTATTCAGCGCGGTCGGCATACTAGGAAGGGAGGAAGGAAACAGCTTTTCAGGTAAATTCTGGGGCATGGTCAGATGGTAAATATGCAAAATTTGTTTTAAGTAATTTACTTAAAGTTATGGCGGGTCATTGAGAATCGCCCGAGGTCGTTTGATCCGGACAGGGAGAGGTGGTTGCGTGGTGTTGATGGTCCTGAGGTAAGAGGAAGGAAGAGGTCTCAGCTGCGGCAAAGAGAGTCGCAGCTAATGACCAGACAAAGGCAGAGAGAGTAGGAACTCGTAGACCTCCTCGAATTACACTGTTTCTAACAAACCAAGGAGATCCCGACAAGGAACGGTGGGTTCTGGATTGGAAACTTTCCAGCCTACGCCTGTTGGTAGCGGAGACAAGTGACCACAAAACAGGTGCCGCATAGGTCAATACAGACCGGAGAAACAATAGATATAGGGTAACTTTCGTGCGCAGCGCCAGGGGGCTGCGGCACGCGAGATATGGGTAAAGTTTGGCTCGGACGCCGCGAGCCTTGGAGAGGGTATCTGTCACGTAAGCGTTGAAGCAAAGACGCCGGTCAAGCCGAACGCCTAGATACTTCACCGACTCTTTGTAGGCGATAGGCCTCCCTTCCAGGGAGAGGGGCTGGCATCGGGAGATGGACTTACGAGTGAAACAGATCGCTTCGGATTTCTCCGTATTGATCGCCACCCCCCATTTCCGTAGCCAGTCCGGAAGCTGGTCCAACTGACGCTGCAGCTGTGTACTCGCAAAACGCGGGGACACAGAGCTGTAATGATACATTGCATCGTCAGCGAACAAAGACAACGTGACACCGGGCAAGACAGGCAGGTCGTTCGTGTATACAAGGTACAGAACGGGGCCGAGGACAGATCCCTGAGGTACGCCGGCGGCGACGGGACGAACTGCAGAGCAGGTTCCGTCGACGCTCACCCTGAAGGTTCGGTCGCAGAGATACGACCGGAGGAAAAACACTATGGACGATGGTATGGGGGAGTTAGCGAGTTTGAAGAGAAGACCTTCGTGCCAGACTTTATCGAAGGCCTTGCTCACGTCCAGCAGTGCGGCGGCCGTAGCCGCTCGCCTGTTGGTGGCGTCAGAGAGTTGCGTAACCACGCGGACTAGTTGAAGCGTGATCGAGTGCTCTCTGCGAAACCCGAACTGTTCGTTGCGGATGAAATTATCCAACAACGGCGAGATGCGGGCCAGCAGGAGCCGCTCGAACACCTTCGAGATAACTGGCAAGAGAGATATTGACCGATAGCTTTCAGGAAGCATGCGCGGCTTGCGGGGTTTGGGAATCATAACGATATTGGCAGTTTTCCACAGGCGGGGAAAGTACTGTAGCCGGAGACAAGAGTTGAACAGCTCGAGCACGAGGTCAACGCCTGAGGCCGGGAGATATTGTAATGCAGCGGCCCCGATCCGGTCAGGACCGGGGGCGCGACGGCGGTTTAGTCGGCAGACAGACGAAACAAGTTCGTCTCTGTCGAACGGGAGGTCTGGGCCAGCGGGAGACTGAGAAAAATAACCAGATAGGAAGTCCCGGACTTCTGCCGAGTGGCCAGGGTCCGAGACGCCTCGATGAACGGTAAATTGCGACTCCATGCAGTCGGCGAAGACCTCAGCCTTGCCTTCTGATGAAGACACAATCCCGTTCGGGGTTTCCAGCGGGTTGCGAGTTCTCTTCTCGCGGGTCAGTCTACTCACCGCTCTCCAAACGGAGGCGTGGTCGACTTCAAGAGACTCAAGGTATGAGTCCCATCGATCAGAGTTTACGTCCCGCAGTAGCTGCTGAACGTAAAGGGACTGTTGTTGAAATCGTCGCTTAACGACTGGGTCACGGGTTCTTTGCCATCTGCGGCGGAGCTGGCGCCGTAGCCAGATGGCGTGGAGTACTTCCGCAGGTAAGGCCGATTTGCGATGATTCACCTCGAGTGCGTAGGTGTGTCGATCCATGACACCTTGGACTAATTCCTGAAGATTTGTGGCGCGGAGATTCAAATCGTCACGAGTGGCGATAGGGTCCGCCGGGAGAGATGGTAACCGTTGAGAGAGCTCGTCATGATAGGAGCGTCAGTTGACTCTCCTAACAATCTGAGCGGGAAGTCGGGGTGACGCCGACAGCTCTCGAACAGTTATAACAAGGGGATTGTGATCGGACGAAAGATCCGACACAGACGAGACCTCGATGTTACGGGCAACGTTCTTGACAACTACTATGTCAAGAACGTCCGGCCGATGGTCGTGAAAGGGGTAGTAGGTGGGGTCTTCAGGGCTGATGACATTAAGTGCCGGGTCGCCAGAGACGAACCGGAACAGAGAATTTCCATAGGCGTTGGCAACCCGACTGTTCCATGATGGGTGTTTGGTGTTTTTAAGTCGCCTGCTACAATGGTTGAGAGGGGGTGGTCGAGGAGGGCGTCCCACTCCTCGGGCGGTGGCGGAGTTCGCCGGCCAGGCCGGAGGAACGCAGAAAAACGGGCAACTCCGATCCGCCGGCGTCCACCGCCACCGCCACCGCGCAGCCTTCAATAATAGATGTATTTAGAGGAGGCAAAAGCCTGTGGGATATCCGCCTGTAGACTAAGACAGCTGTACCCCCCGAGGGGGGACAGCGAGGCCGTAGGGGACGATCCTGACGATAACAGACATAGGCAGGAAGGGAAAACGAGTGGTAATGAGCCAGATGAGTCTCGGAAAGAAGTATGATATCAACATCATACTCCGTCACGAAAGTCATCAGTTCAGATCGCTTGGGGAGCAACCCAAAGGCGTTCCACGCAACGATCCTCAGGCTATTAGCCATTCAGGGGAAGTAGGGGAAAGAGGGTAGCTAAAGACTGGAAGACCAGGGTAAGCACTGTGGTAGTGTCGCGAGCAGTCCTTATAGATGCAACAACAAGATTGACGCCCAGGCAGTCAATGGATCCGCCGATGCCCGAGAAGATTCCCGGGACACCGGAGGACAAGCCCGACAGGCCTCGACAGGGGTAGCAGATGGCGCTGGGCTGACGGACTGAGTAGTAGACTGCTCGCTGGGAGGTTGAGGTTGATGACTGGGGGCGGGTCGAGCCCGCGGAGTTGGTACAGGTGGAACCTGTGACGTAAGTCGGCGGTGGAGGTCCGGCGACGACGAGAGCGCTTAGACTTGCCCGACGGGCTGGAGGTTGGACAGATTTAGCGGCCATGGCCGCGTAGGAAGGTGCGGGCGCCGGGGTTGAGGCCGCTGCAGGCGGCGCCGAAGCGACGACTGCAGGGGAGACAGCGGCACCGGAAGCAACCGGAGTTGTTGCCGGGACCTTGGCAGATGAACCAGTGAGAGGTGGGAATGCCTCTCGCCGGTTAGGGCCAGGACCAGCTACACAGCCAGCCTGTGCGCCAGGGCCCACAGGAGGTCGCTGCGGTTTCATGGCGGCGATAAAGTTTGGGCAGCCTCGGTAATTAGCCGGGTGGGCTCCTTGGCAATTGCAGCATTTAGCTGTGTACCCCGTCTTTGGCTTATCACAGCCACGATGAGGTTCAGCACAACGCACGCAACGCAGTGGTTGATGGCAAAAAAGACTGCTGTGGCCGAACCTCTGGCATTTAAAACACTGCGAGGGGCCGGGCCGCGGGTCAAATGTTCGGACTTGCACCCGTAGGTGCAGGAGATTTTGGAGAGTGTAAATCTCCTCGAATGGGCCTACTTTTAGTAACTTGACCAGAAAGCTGTTGACAGGTCTGCGATCATCACCTTTGCCAACATGCAGGACGCTTACCGCAGTCGGCGCATAGCCGAGCGCAACAAGTTCCTGCCTGATGGCATCAGGCTCTGTAAAGGAAGGTATTCCCGACAGAACGACCTTTATTTCGCGCTCTGTTGGGAGGGAAAAAGTGTGGAATGAGATGTTGCGCCCTGTCAGGAATGCCTGAACAGAGCGGAAGTCGGGGATCGTGGCGGTTGCCAGGTTTAGCGAGGCGCCTTGGCACCTCGCCTCGACCTTGACCGAAGGGAGAGCTTGGGATAGGGAACGTAACAGTTGTGTATAATTCCTGTTGTCAGGAATTACACTAGGAGGAATTCGTGGGGTAGACACAGTTTCAGTTGTAGAATACTCACGCTGAGTGCCGCTGTTACCATGACTTGAAGGCTGCTGTGCAGCTGAGGCGGGCGGCGGAGTTAGGGCCAGTTTTCGTTTGCGCTTGGCAGATTTGCCTCGCACAAGCGAGAACTGTCCGTCCCCCGGACCCAACACTGCACATTGTCACAGCACTATTATCACTTTCACAATCACTTTCACTTTCGTGGGGAAGAGGCGTTGAAAGAAAGCCGGGTGAGCATGTCTCCATTAAGTAGGCAAGCGGCGCCGACAGAGGATTCGGAAGCGTATTTGACGCCATTCCGGACAAGCCGAAATGAAACGTCTACGCAACGGTAAGGATTGAGGGAGCACCAGACACTGAACTATTCACAGGCAGCAATTGAACACAACACAGACCGCACAGCACACGGAAACAAAAACACTCCCGCACAGGTTAAATAAAAACTGTTTTGCACTGTAGATGTGTTGAATCTGATGTAGTTGATGATGATGATTATAATGATGAAAATACAATATTTCCGCACAAATTGACAAAATTTTGCAGAGCAAAAACAGACACAGCCTACCCTGGCAAATGCTCTAGGTAGACTCTCGTCAATTAGAGGTATCACCATTTTCTCTTTTCCGAGAAACGTGTTACCGCTACCGCTAACGTATCTCAAGGTAGTACCCTAGACCATATCCGTCTGCGCAGACCGGGAACTGGCCGGGGGGGGGGGTAAGAGGGCGGTGAGAGGGCTTAAACGGCAAAATAATATTGTTTAATTAATGTCTCCTGGCACTTATAACAAGTGTAAATATACTTAATTAGCTAAAAACCCGATTCCAAGTAGTCGAAAAAATTAGTGTAAAGTTTAGCTTTCAATATGGTGATAAAACGCACAAGGTGACGTTATGGATTAAAGACCGAAATCCATAAGTTACCTGACAAGTACCAAAACTTAACAAACGGCGACAAATTCCTTAAAGAAGTTGAAACACCACGCCTTAGCAGCTGATGGCGTTATGAAAATAATGCCTCCAGCAACAATTTGTGCCTAATTTACAGACTTGAAGAAGGATATCAAAACATGACCGTAAGCCTTAAGGTTATTTTAGCTCTTCGAGTAGGCCTAATTGTTACTTCAGGGAAAAAAGTTTTCGTAAAACCAAAACTATTAAAAATTACTCAAGAAGCAACGTACTTCGGTATTGACTTCCAAATCTGAGTAATATTTAGACTGAGCACAAAAGAGCACCGCATTTTTCATGCGACGACACATCTTTGATGCAAAAAAAAACTCAAAACGTTGAATCTTTTAAAACCTTCATTCATTAGACTCATTTGCATTGTAAGCAGCCAACATTTAAGACATTAAATTCTGAAGAATTACCTTTAATTTAAGCGTACATTACTACGGTTAAATATATTTAAGCTCGCAACGTGGCGTAATTGCGGGTGACTGCCCTACCTATTGCTCCCACAACTGTCCCTGGATTTCCCCTACCGCGGCCGGTAGAAGGCCACACTTATAATACGCAAGTCGTCATTGTTCCCACGTCGGCTGCTCATCTGAAGCTTGAAAGGCAGCGTAATTGCGGGCGACTCCCTGCCTTTCGCTTGTACAACCTCTAACTGTCTCTGACTTTCATCTACCGCGGCCGATAGCAGGCCACACCTAAAAATCACAAGCCGTCAGTATTCGCATGTCGTCAGATTGTGTGGAGCTCGGAACGGGGCGTAAATACCGGCGACGGTCATGCCTATTGTTAACTGTCTCTCACTTACCGTACGGCGGCAAGTAGCAAACCACTTCTAAAAGTTACCATTCTTCACTATTCCTGCGTCGAGAGCTCATACGAAGCTCGAAACCTGGCGTAAAAGCCGGTGAAGGCCCATCTTACTTTCAGGGTGGCCTGCCAACTGCTGCGGGAGGGAAAAACCGTAGACAGTTAAGGATTGTACAAGCAATAGGCAGGGCCGTTCCCCGCAATTAAACCGCGTTCCGAACTTCAGATGAGCTCACGACGTGGGTACAATGACAACTGATGACATCCAGTTGTGAGTGACCTGCTACGAGCCGCGAGAGGGAAAGCCCGAGTCAGTTAGGAATTGTCAAAGCAATAGGCAAGGCCGTCGCCTGCATTTACTCCGCGTACCGAGCTTCAGATGACCTCCCTACGTGGAAACATTGACCACTGATGAGTTACAGTTGAACTTGCTACCGGGCGCGGTAAGAGAAATCCAGAGACAGTTAGTGATTGTGAAATAAGTAGGCAGGGCCGTCCTTCGCAGTTAGATCGTGTTTAGAGCTTGAGATGAGCTCTCGATGCGGGGACACAGACGACTGGTGACTTACAAAAGGACATGCTACCGGACGCGGTAAGAGAAAGCCAGAGACACTTAGCAGTTTTTCAAGCAATAGGTGGGAAGCCGCCTGCAATTACTTCGCGTACCAAGCTTCAGAAGAACTCTCAACACGGCAACAATGACTACTCATAACTTTTAGTTGTGGTCTGTCTCCGTACGCGGTAGGGGAAAGCCAGAGACAGTTAGGAGTTGTGAAAGCATTAGGGATGGCCGTTGTCAGCAATTAGTCCGGGTTCAGAGCTTCAGATGGGCTCACGATGCGGGATAAATGACAACTGGCGACTTCCAGGTATGGCCTGTTTTGGTGGTGTTAGAAAAAAGCCAGAGATATTTAAAGGTTGTGCAAACAATAGGCAGGTCCGTCGCCCGCAATGAAGCCGCGCATAGAGTTAGGGGTTGTGCAAGCTTTAAGCTGGGTCGTAGCACGCAATTACGCCTCATCCCCAGCTTTACATGAGCCCAATGCGGGTAACTTCTACGTGTGGTCTGCTATCGGGCAGGGAAGGACAAACCTGATACAGATAGAGGTTGTGCAAGCAATAGGCAGGGCAGTAGTGAGCAATTAAGTCGCGTTCCGAGCTTTAGGTGTGCTCTTGATGCGAGAAAAAGGACGACTGGTGACTTCCAGTTCTGGCCTGCTACCAGGCGCAGTAATGGGTGACTAGTGACACGTAGGCAGTTAATTAGGCAGAACCATAACTCTCAATTACTCCGTGTTTCGAGCTTCACATAAGCTCTCGATGCAGGAACACTAATGAGTGGTGATTTTCAGGTGTGGTCTGTTACCGGCCGCGGTAGGCGAAAGCCAGAGACAGCTAGAGGTTGTACGAGCAATAATCAGAGTCTTCGATCGTTCCGAGCTTCAGATGAGCTCCCGACGCGGGAAAACGACGACTGATAACTTCCAGATATGGCCTCCTACTGGCCGCAGAAGAGGACAGGCAAAGACATTTAGAAGTTGTGCTAGCAGTAGGTAGGACTGTCGCCGGCTTACGACGAGGGAACAATGGCGACTGGTGACTTCCAGTTGTGGGTATAAATTCAGCAACTGTTATTGTAAAATAATTAAACAGAAAATAGTTTCGAAAGCCAAATTAGAGTTTTTAGCCTCCCTCACTCAGTTTCTTTCTTTTCATATTTTTTTTCCACAAATGGGCTTGGAGTCTTCTGAATTGCTAGGCCCTACACGATTACTTCAAGGGCTGTGCAAGCAGGAATCTTCCGGCCTCCAAAATAGCTCCCGCCGCGGGGACAACGATTCCTAGGCGTGGGCTGCTACTGGCCGTGATTGGCAAAAAAAACACTCACCTCAACTATTGCCACAGCATTTAGCCTTTTAGTCTCAATTTGCACCTCATAAAAATCTGAAAATACTTTCTCGATTGCAGCTTAGTACTAAATCCTCCTTCCGTCTAGTTTTTTAAGGAGACTGGAAGTGACCAAGATCCCTCATAGTCTACTACCGTGCTCACTAACACATTTACCCCAACGGTTCTTCTGTGTGCAGTGGTTTAGTGAGCTTTTACCTATACTGGAGGGATAATGTGTAACTCACACAGAAAATTAGGAGAAGTTGAATTTCAGAGAAAAGTAATAAGGGAAGTATGTGAATCAAATAATAACAGCAAAAGAACGTGTAAAATGATTAAGCAGGAAATAAGTGAGTAATGGGAGGAGGGGATATAATGAGAATATCAAATGCACAGAGATTGAAAATCTACGTATGGATACATAAATATAAAAGAAGGAGAAATCAGTGTTAAAAATGATAGTGGCATGGATCCACAGAGTAATAGACCCAGGGGAAGGCTGAAGACAAGGTGACTGATAAAGTTGTGAATACATAGTCTACGTGAGAGGTAGAGTGAAGAATAAAAGAAAAACAGGAATGAATGGAAGAGTACAGTGAATGAAGTAAGGAGGCCTTATATAAAAAGGTCTCAGTTTTCTATACTGAGAATGTATAGCTCTTTGCGTGAATAGAGACTACACTATGTTCATCCAATCAATAAAACAAGTTACATTTATTTGACAAACACGTTATACGAGGATTGTTGAATATAAACACGTTTAGAGGTTGTAAAGCATTTTTATTCAACAATTTTAAAAGAACTCGCCATTAACATTAGGGCATGAGTCCCAGTGTTGCACTAATCTGTAGATTCTTGCGGTTGTTTGCGGAACCATTCGCTAACAGCAAACTCTACCTCAGCGTCCGAGGCGATTTGAACCGCCGTTCTTTTAGTGATTTCTTCAATGGGCCAAAAACATGACAATCATACGGCGACAGGCGGGGACTGTAAGGTGGATGTTGTAAGATGTTGTGGATGTTCACTTCACACGATCAACCAGATCTTGAATCGTCTGGGCTACATGGAGTCGACATTATCATGTAGAAGAATGACACCATTTGTGAGTTTCCCGGGACGTTTATTCTTGATGGTGACCAGTAAGCGTTTTAAGCTATCTGCATATCGCTCAGCATTGATGTTGACACCAGGTTCGTTAAAATCTAAGAGCAGCACACTCTGATAATCAAAAAATACGGTCACCATTACTTTTCCTGCAGAAGGTTAGGACCGACATTTTTTTGCCTTCGGAGATTGTGCATGCTTCCACTGCATACTCTGACGTTTGGATTCTGGTTCGTAGTAATAACACCAAAACTCATCACCGGCAACAATTTGGTGTAGAAAGACACTACCTTATTGTTGATAGCGCATCAAATGCTGTAATGATAAGGCCGAACGCAAATATTTCTGCTTATCATATAAGCAGTCGTGGAATCCACTGAGCAACAACTTTGTGATAGCCAAGACTATGAATAATATAATGAACAGTTCCCACGCTGATGCTCAACATTTGAGAGTGTTCTCTAACTTTGATACGCCTATTTGCGCGTAAAGCAGTTTCCAGCTGTATCACATTTTCATCTGATGCTGCAACACCTGCAGGACCGGGACGGGCAAAATCTTTAGTGGATTCTCTTCCTTGTCAAAATTTATTGCACCATTCAACCACTGCCGTATGAGAATAACTATAGTCACCATATACAGCTTTCATTGTCGTGTAAATTTCAATTGGCTGACGCCCCTCAGCGGCCAAAAACTGAATAACGGCACGCAGATTATCTTTGGACGGATATTCTATCACAGATGCCATTTTTCAACCCAGTCACAACGCTTAGGAAAGAGCAAACTGCAAATATTTTTGACAGACGCGTCACTAGTACTTAAACAGACAATATAAACAAATGAATTCCGTTGCCATGGAAGAAAACGTGTTTCTTTTAAACAATCCTCGTATTTAGCTTATATTACATGCTGAAAGCTTTGCGTTTCTTGTACCGAAAAGCCACATCTACGCATTTCAAAATGCAGAGAAAACCAAAGAAACATGAGAAGAACCATTCGTAACATGAGTAGAACTTAGTAGGTACAGGTTGTCTTTTGAGAAATAAGAAAGTCCGTTTATACTTGATAAAATTTATTTGTACATTTGGAAAATCGAACATAATTTAATTTAATAGAATCACAATAAGTTGATATAATTAAAATTTTGTTTACTTGTACAGTTGCTTTGTTAATTAGGGTTAGCTGTTTTTACATTTTGATTTAGGTGTCCAATAATAGCAATTGGCTCCCCTCGCCCAATTTCTCACCCTTCCAAGTTTCACCACCGGCTTACAACTCAAATGTAGTTAATAATAAACGTTGTAAATCACACAAAAGACTTGAAACAATTGTTTTTATTAATTGAAAAACTACATTATTTTTTGATAAAAATAAAAAACTGTAATTACTGGTGTATCAGAAGTAGTAAGAGTAGTCTGTTGTTGTGCAAGCTGCTATAAGGCTGCCAGCCAGAATCACAAAACTAAAATTACTGTCTTTTATAAGCAACTGTTGCCATAGAAAGCGTGCTACCGAATGTTTAAAAAGCAACATTTGTCGTAACCTGGCATTTAACCTAGCCTACAATCTCTAGCAAAAATGTAAATATCAATTATTCTTAAATATGGATAAATAGGCGTACATTTTCAAGTGTTTTTTAAAATTTTCAAGTGTTGCATCTAATTTTCTTACCCCACAAAAGACACGATTCCTTCAAAATGTTTTCAGTTTGTTTTCCAGTGGCTCCCCTTTGGTACATTTAATCCATTTGGTAGGAGGCTTTCCAATAAATTCTGTGTTCTTCCATTTCCCGGTTCAGCTTCAGACACTCCAATAGATGATTTTTATTATTTTGAATGTTCATCACTACTTTTTTCACAGCACTTAATAATTATTATTTATTGGTACTTTCACTTGTGAAACTTACTTGTTGATATTCCCTCAAACGCCGTTTCGGAGTTGTACTCTCCTTCTTCAGTGAGGTTTGAATACGGAATCCTTGTTGATATTCCCTCAAACGCCGTTTCGGAGTTGTATTCTCCTTCTTCACAAACACAAAACTCACTGAAGAAGGAGAATACAACTCCGAAACGGCCTTTGAGAGAATATCAACAAGTAAGTTTCAGAAGTGAAAGTACCATTAAATAGTAATTAAGAGATGATTTTTGTTCATTTTTGAGTCTTCTTTCCTGGACAATACACATTCTTATGTGGTGGAATTTGTTAATTAGTAGAGATGCGGTGAGAGACAGTCATGGCCAGTTTCCAATCAAAAGTTGGCGACTGCTTCCTTACTGGGTTGTCTACATTTTTTATCCCACACTGGAAGCAAGGCAACTCACCAGGCAGCTTACAGCACTTAACAAGGAAATAGTTATCCAGTGGATCCCATCTCACATACGCATCTCGGCAAACACGACAGGGGACATCTTGGCAAAGCGAGGGACCACCGAGATCTACCACCGGGAAAGTACCCACAACTTCAGCACCCTAAGAAGACTGTTGATGACGAAAAGAAACTCTCACTTCCTGGAAGAAGCAAGAAACATCTCAAAAGGCAAACATGGTCAGGGATTGAACAGTTATGGGATAAACGATCCCTTCAAAATTTCCCCCAAATTCTGACGGCGCAACTTGCACTATGAGGAGATACCTGACGGTTAGTATCAAAAAAGCCTGAGCAATCCTCAATTCAGAAGTAAGGCTTGCTCTTCCCTCAACCAGATTCCTCAACTTATATCTAAACATCGAGTAAGCATTTAATAAACACTGAAAGGGTATATATTTCAATTATGATAGCATAAAATGTTTTCTAATTTATGGCAATTTCTATTTCAACTGGTAGTATATCAGTTTCTATTTCTATAGACTTGAATTGTTCAATCGTCTCAGGATGGTGTTCATATTCTGCAGCATCGTCTTCTGTATTTTGCTTCTGAGACTTCATGTTGGTATGAAATCGCAAGGTAATGTAATAGACAATCTCAACGAAACTTAAAACACTGACTCCACTGAACAGACTTAACAGGCCGCCACAGTTTGCTGAAACACAGAATATACTCTGGTTGTTTTTTCTGTATATTTGCATATAAACAAGCACCCACACATATTGCATACAAGATATTCTTTTTAGATCACAAAATTTATCAATGTAATTAAGATAATTCTCAAGAATCTCCTTAGTTCTATTATTTGTATATAATTTATTGAGTTACTGTAGGTAGACGGACGTCATATACGAGGTGGTGATGGTGGTGGTGGTGTGGGTGTGTGTGTGTGCCTGTGTGATCAATAATCAATAATATAATTAGTTATTACATTGCAGGTAGTTTGCTTTTCATTTATCGATGTATTTCGACCAGAGGTAAATTTCATGGAATAAATCTGTATCATCATAGGTCTCTATATGAATTTATAATTAATAATTATAATTAAATGTAAACTGTGACTGGGGTGCACAAAACTGCAAAAAGCAGATATACGTCCAGTGGTTTTGGACAGGGGCGTATTTACGGGGGGGGGGGAACGGGAATGGCACCCCTACAGAGAGTCGAAAAAGTTGACGAATTTTGTCAATTCCTTAATATTTAGGCTGTTTTATTATTTTTCATCTGTGTACGCTAATAAAGTAGTACTCTTTTTTAAATATACAAACAGGTTTATTGCAGAGCATTAGCGTATACGTTTAAAATATTGTTCCGACGGTCTCACTGATCGTCGTATGGTACAGTGGAAAACAAAATACAAGACACCAATTAAGTCACTAAAAACCAGCTTTAATTACCACAATTAACAGTTTGTTATCAACACGTTATTCAACAAGATTATAGGCTACTCGTACAATAATTCCAGTTAAACTAGTTGACACGCAACAATATTGTCAACTAATAGTGTCTCGCACAATAATCACTTTTCACTAATAACCACTTGAACGCACTGTGTAATCGCCCGACAATAACTGAACTAAACGGCAAGTGTGTGCTATTTATAGTCTGCAGGGTTCCATAATATGCGTCCTTAACAAGCAATCGAAAATTCTAGAGCGCGGCGTTGCCAGAAACATGCACGGCCTTGGGCTAGTTGAGAAGCTTGCCGAAGAACACTATCGAATGTACGAGATTGTTCCGTATTACATAATACTGTCTCGAGTGTTAAGTGGCATGTACGCAGCCAAAAAGTTACAGCTGGCCTCGCCGAGAAACATGCAGAACGTTCAGCGACGACGTAACAGTACGATACCCAATAAGCACCTTGTAAACAATGTTTGCATAACGTGTATTTTTGTTGTGTTATTACCGTTTACTTTAATGGGACTTATTTCAACCACTTTAAAGATAGTAATGTTCCGGAACCCCGATCCCAAGGCCAAATTCTAGATACACCACTGGTTTGGGATAGGAAACACAGTTGAAACACAAGATCTTTTCTCCTCCACAAGGCAAGAAGACAAAGAGGTTTTTGAATTGAACGAAAAATTGTCCAAATTGAATGATTCTATTTGCCCATAACATATAACCACCCCCCTTTATACCATGGTAATTATTTGAATGGTATTTATTTATAAAACAACATTGTAATTAAATACGTATATTATACGTATAATTATATATAGTGATATATAGTATTATTATATAGTATTATTATATAGTATACAATTATATAGTAGTATTATATAGTATTATATTATACAGTATACCTATTATGTAGTATATAATTATTGTTATATATACTGAGGGGATACGGAATACGAGTAACGTTTTGCATGTAGACTGTGAGCGGCAGTCTTACCCTAATGAGGTAGGTAACCTACATGACATTCTGTATGCGGCGCGTGTCAAGGTCAGACATTGACATAGCTTCTAGTAAGCGCCTTGGCCGGAAAGTGGTAGATTTTTCTGAAACCTCAGCGGGTTATAAATAAGCAACCAGATGCTGGCCAAGCTGACTTTTTGACCAACGATTTTACAGTGTGGCTTACAGTGATTGTAATTGCGACTTGAAGAGTAGTAATTACTTTGTTAGTGCAAAACAGTAATAAGGTGACATTTATTGTTGTATGTTGGACAAACTTTAACTTGAAGAATTCTATAAGAATGCTTTTGTTTATTTTTAACTGTAATTAAAACTGTGATTAGTGACTTTGTTATTCTGTTTCCAATACTTTATATGTTTTGATATAATTAGAGTACTAATATGACCTCTAATAGAACTGATGAAACACTGTAAATGAAATACAATAAAATATATCAGATATGAGATATAATTCTTGTATCAAAAATATATTTATATAAATTTTTTTTATAAATTAGAAGAACAGGAATAATGTGACTAAATATGTGTCTGTGTGCGCGCACACACACTCACACACACACACACACACACACACACATGTACTTTGTTCCAACAGTGTAGTCACTAATCACCAGCTTTAATTATCACAATTAAACAGTTTGAAATCAACAAGATAACCTCTTACAACAAATCAAATAAAAATTGTTCACACGCAATAAAAATGTCAACTAATATAAAACACAATTGTATTACTGCAATAATTCTTCACTTCGACAAACACTCGATCTGCGCTAACAAAAATCGCTCACGTAACTGAACTGACAACTCCAGACCCTCGGCTTTTATAAGTCGCGCAGAGTTCTAGAATTATCGTTCCATCCTTAATTTCCATGCCACTTTTTATGTCATTTTATTCAATCTGTTTGGAGACAAATGCAAAAAAATCGACTGACTGTGGTGTATAAGGAAAATGAAAGTATAAGACTCATGTGTAGGATGTGTGCTGCTTTGGTATATTCGCCGACTAATCAAGTAGAAGATGGATCGCTTCCTTTTGGGAAGATGGATGCAAAAGCTTCCCAAAAATGATAAATTAGTTCTTTTGATGGACTACTCTGTTAAATAAAATAAAAATTATAATGCAACGTCTAAACCACCAATATCTTTTATGCACGAGATTATGTTTAAAAATCAAAGTACACTGACAGTCCCAGCTCTGTAAAAAATGTGAGGGGAAGTTACAGTCAGTTTACAGTTAGTGGTCTCGTCTTGTTTATTAAAGTGTCCGCTTTGATTAGAGCACCTCAGTTGTACCCAGGCAATTGTCTGCTCCCAACCACAATTTCATCAAATCCACCTCAGTCACATCCTACCTCACCCACAATACAGATGCAAGACGGACAAATACACTGTCTAAAGTTATATATTTTTCATACCACTTACAGTCCATCATATACATAACATAAGATACAACTTAGAGTATCCAAAACGCTACTTGGAGTATATGAGTACTGTACTTTACACTGGTCTGATTTTCTTAAGTTAATACATTATTAGTACTTATATTATTCATACATAGTTATCTCACCAATGAAATCTGCAAAACTAAATAGCTCACTTGTCCTTCTTGTGATGAACTGCACATCTTCAAAGTATATGGATACTTTGGATAGTACCATATTCCTAAAAACATAGCATTATAAACCAAATGCTTGTGAGGAACTATAATTTTACAGTACATCTTATGTTAATTACATTTTTCGATTTACTTGAATTTACATAAAGTGCAGCATGGATCTCCCATTGTACTGCCTGATCGTCTCAGTTATTATTGCTGAAGATGTTATAGAGTAATATTGAAGTTTCCATATAACCAGGGGAAGCAGTGCTTGCAATTAAAGTATCTAAAAATGATTTTTTAATTACTATAATTATTAAAATAAAATAATGTAGAATACTATAACTATAGAAATAATTTTCTACTGATTATTTGAAGGGAAGAGTGAGTAACTTGCTTTAAATAACTTTTACCATTGGCTGTAACTTTATATCAGACTGTTTACAATGCATGCTCTTTATAACTGCGCCCACTCTAACTCTGGAAGAATGCAGTGATTGTAAAAGGCTCTAAGCACTCTAATAGATGGTTTGTAGAGTCGTGTGTGCTCTGGGGAGCTCTCAGGCAACAGGGATTTTTCTGTCATCATAAATTTTTTGTCAATGCCAGTTGTATCTTCATCAAGTGAAAGTGAATGTAATTGTTTTATTAATGGTTTGTGTTGTAAAACAATTTAGTGCTAAAATATTATAGATAAGTATATTGTGGTATCTAACAAAAACATACACAAAATATCTAAGATTACAGAATTATGAGACAATATCATACATTTGCTATATTGTAAACTTATTATTTATAAGCAAAAGTCTTGCCATGACATTACTGTAGAGTGCAATTGGCAGAGGAGGAATGAGAGTGCACTAAGAATCCTATTTGACAAAATCTGTGAAATGTCAATGTTATCAGAAAGAAATCTTACGTTACTACTGGCCTGATATTTTACACATGTTTTTTATGATATTAACTTTTATGAATCTCTCTCAAGGTTTTAGCACTCAATCTTTCTCAAGTCAGCTGGTAAATATTTATTATAAAATATTTTATTTTATAATACAAATGTAGAATTATAATTTAGACAAACTAGAAATATTGTAAAGATTAATTATTAGGAAAATATTAGGCCCACGAAAAACTTCAGAAGGTTGGAAATTAAGAAGTAATGATGAAATATATCAAAGTATAGAAAATATAACAGAAACAATGAGAAAAAGAAGACAAAGCAAATCTTCAAATATCTGTGGGGGAAGAAGTCAACATCAAGTTGGATTAAAGAAGTCTAAAAGGATTTAGAAAAAAATAATATACATGCTGAAGAAGCAACTGAAGGGGAAGTTTTTTGGGCAAAAGTGCTAAAAATGGAGGGAGTCCAGGGTAGGAGAGAGAAAAACGCAAGTTCAAAGTGGACTGAAGACAGGAAGAAGAGACACAGTGAGAAAATGGAAGAATATTGGAAAAAAAGGAAAGAACAAAGAGTAAAGAATTGAAATTGTCATGTGGTCCTTAGATGGCCGATAAAAACAAATATAGTTGATGATTCTAGGAAAAGTTGGTATTCAAATTTTATAGTTTCATAATAGTCTCCTTACTTATGAAAAACAATTCCATCCTTTCCAATGTTTCTGAAATAAAGATGAATGTCACTGAAGTCACGCAATGAAGCCTTGGCATCATACTGCAGTGAAGTACATGCTGGAAGGCAGTCACATTTGTGTCTGACTCTTTGTGTTTTATGCGCCCACAAAATTTCTTCCATGTCCAGTTCATCTGAAACAAATATGTTGCGTCAAGTGTTACACAAACATGTGTGCACACGCACGCACATTTTGAAAAATGAATATGAACATACATTAATTTTTGAAAGCTGACTATAACAGGCAGATACTAGTAATAAGAAAATCAAGTTATTTGTAGGTACCATAATAAGCGTATTCATCATCTTCATCATCTGATGTTCTGTTAGTTTTCGGGTGCCATACGGACCTGTTACCTCCAATTGGCTACTGTCTTAGTCCTGTTCTACAGTACTTTACCCTCCTCTCTTAACATCATTCATTAACATTAATTTTTTCTCCCTCTTCTTCTTTTCCCTTCCAAAGGAGGAGAAAATGTTTTCTCCCCAAATTGATTTCATTACCTTCTCATTCACCCAGAGGCACATATAGAATTTTCTTTATGAGGGCCTGAGTTTTTTTGCGATGTATAGGTAATTGAGTTATAATATGAGCAAAACTCATTACTACTACTGTAACAATTATGTAACACTCTTGAAAATTCCAGAGCACTCTGTTTCTCGACTAGCCCAATGTATGCAGCATCTTTGTCAAGGCCATGCACTCACATAGCCCCCAGAGCTCTTGAAACTACGGAAATTATGTTGGCACACCACCAGGAATATGGAAAATTATTCTGGAACCTCTGTGTAATCTATGTAAGCAACAGTGGCCGATTTAATCAGTCAGTAACAGTTTGAGATTTATTTAGTGCAGACCATGTGATTGTTGCGGATTAGTGGAACATGATTGTTTGTTAATTTTTGTGGTACTGTAATAAGGTGACATTATTATTGTGTGTGAACAAATTTAACTTAAATTATTGTATGAGAGTACCTTGTTGATATGATATGTTGATATTTGTGAATAATTAAAGCTAGTAATGAGTGACTTCATTGGTGTCTGTATTTTGTTTCCACTGTACAATATGACAATCAGGTTACTGTCATAACAATACATAAATGATTTAAGATGTGTGTGTAAATCATACACATAATATATAGACATAGATATACATATATATAATACTCAGGTGATGGTCGTTTTGTACAATTTTACTAATTTTTTTGTTTTAATCAGTTCTTGACATGGTTGGCCAACCTGGATGTCAAAATCTTCACCTCTTCAAGAACTTTACTAAATCTTTTGTTCAATTTAAAAACTTAAGTACATGATGTTCATACTTTACCACTTCTTTCAAAATCTAAATCACTCCGTTGCTGTCTTATTTTACTTTCACTAGAAACTTGATATTAATATGCTGTTCAATTTTCAGGCTAACGCAACTAAAAATAAGTTTTCCTAACAGCGTTCATGACCATACTGAACCTCCCCCCCCTCTAGACAAATATATTCATCCAATTCATAACAGTTTGATGTTAATGAACTATCCTCTCGGATCACTTACACGTGCTTCATACAACGCACACAAACACAGTCCATTTATTTAATAGCCACACCTCGTATACAATCTAGTGCCTGTTCAGTGCCCCTTAAATATGTGCCTCTATTCCTTGTTGACCAAACATGATGACCCACATAATAATCTTATGACCTAGGAGGCTATTATAGCACTGTTATACTACTTTTCTTTTCATTATGCAGTATCACAGGTGGTTAAATTTACAGATGATTGCTACCTGTGAGTATTTGGTGTTCAACCTTTAAAGAAGTCATTTCTTCAACAGCATCAACCAAGACATTACAAGCTTGCTGCTTTATCCATGGCTAATACACTTTACTTATAAAAGACTTATTTGCATATTTTCTGCATGTCTGAAAGAACCTTCCCTGTCAGCCAGTGTGAGAGGCTGTATTGGAGTTGGCTGTATTAGGAGATTATCCCATTGTAAACCATTCTGGATGAACTTAAAAGCTACTCCTCTGTATAGATTGAATCTGGGTCCATAGGCTTTTTGAATGTTGAATACAAAATATGTAACAAATGTTTAATCTCTTAATAACTTAACTTGGTCTAAAATAAGAACAGAATGAAAACTAACATCAAATGAATGTTATGTTTTATTATAATTATTAGAAAAAAGTAATATTAAAATATGTATTTGTAATAATAAGAAGTTTTGGAAAGCTGCTGTTTTTTTCCTTTAAACTTTAAGTTAAAGTTTAAGCTTCAAAGTCTCACCCTTAAGTTTTAGTGTTTTATAAATGTTCCAAATACTTATATACTTTTTGCACATAGGCTACATACTTTTCCAATTTTAACGTATATTAGCTTTTTAAAAATTCAGTCAGGCCGTTTCTTTTCAGAAAACTAATTTGATTTAGCTAAAATGTTATTAACCAATTGTTTAGAACAATGTCAATTTCAAATGTCATATTTTTGTCTTAAGCTTACACAGCTGGTGTCAGTATTCTCAAAATTATTAAATACCGGGCTGTTAGGCCACGATCAGTTGTTGTAAATTCTCAGCATCATTGGCAACATTTCATATCCCACCATCAGATATCTTCTTCAAGCCACAAAAATAACAGAGTGTTAAAAAAATGATTACGGCAGATCTTAGGCCAAACGATAATCAACACTTTTTTTGTGTAAAAGCAACTGCCCGGGTGAACAGTGGACATCACATTTCAAACCAGAAGAGATGCCTTTGAAATGTGAGTATGCCAATGGCGGCACCAAACTAACAAATCTATTTTACATGAGCTGAAGGTTTCTATACATTTACTGAAGAAAACAGAGCGGTCATACATGAGATATTTTAGACACATTTTCAGAATTAACTGAAGTTTATAGAAATTAATTATGCAAGGGAAGATCAATGCAAGGTGATTGTGAGGGAGGCGTCCAACTAACTGGGCGAATCAGGTCAAACCACTTATTGTTGTATGCATGAATTTGTCCAGTCAGCACAAGATGCAGGTATGGAGAAACAACAATCAGCACCATCATCACACGATGTCACCATACTCCACTTAAAGTAGTAAAACTGACTGAGAAACTACCAAAATACATTTGTGTGTGTGAGTGTGTGTATGGAGAGAGAGAGAGAGAGAGAGAGAATGGTCGATTAGGCAAGTTGGCCTATAGATGGTATGCTAACACTAGTTCTCTTGCATTTTCTACACAGTTATGGTTTTATAAATGCAAAAGCTTATACACACACACATACAAGAACTCATAAGACATACCACTGGCATTGTTTACACATTGTCTACTTTCAGCTCCACACAGAGGTGTTGATTCAAATCCTGCAAAATAAAATTATAGATTAATCAGTAATTCAAATCTAAAAAATTACCAATTTGGCAAGTAGTTGAAAAATGTTGTATACTAGACAGACCCCAACCCATATTCAAAGTAATATTATGAATGTTTCATAATATATAAAGTGATTGGTATTATTAAAACTATTTGTAATTCAGTGGCGGCTCGTGACTTAAGAGGTTGGAGGACGTGGCCTTTAGGCTTTATAAAAATTTGAACTCACCTCAGACATTGTAAGCTGCTGTAGATAGTCCGCGATTTTATTAATAAACATAACTAGACACATTCTTAGTCTCTTCACTGTCTCTTTAGTGTAAAAAGTGTCCACACAAATGTCTATACTGTTCCCACAAAAAAACTAATACACTATATTTACACTATTTTATTTTTATGATAGCTACACTCTAAACAGATCATTTATTTGTAGACAAAGTCAATTCGCCTTTCCTATAAATTAATGAACTTTTCTAGCACTCTATCATCAAAGTTCTTCATTTCTTTAACAAGTTCCTTGTTGATAGATAGCATCGCAAGAGCATTCAGTCTCTCGTTTTTCATTGTATTTCTCAAGAAAGTTTTTAGTCTTTTCAGAGTCGAAAAGCAGTGCTCAGGTTTGGCAGTTATCAGAGGGGTAGTTATGATAAATTTTATAAGTTTCAATACATCTTTGAAAACTGACGTAAGATTGTTTTCTTTCATAAAGTTAAGAAGTCTTATTGTGCCTTTAATATAATATAATATAATTGTTTCTATTCACTCCGAACTTTGTTTTCTTGTAAGAAAGGGTAATGCTGAATCACTCGCTTGAATTTTTCTTCCTGAAAGTTTGTAGAAAAAAGTGGAAATAAGTCGTCACTGGACATCAATGAAGCTGACACCAGATGACCCGTGTAAGTAACTCTACCTTTTACTTGAGTTATAATAATGTCACATACTTCTTTTGCATCCCCTATTCTAGTGCTGCATCCAGCATTATTGTTCCTTTTTCTTGATTGCTCAAGGAATCCTCATTTATTTGTATTTCTGTTTTATTTATTTTCTCCCTTCCTTTCTGCATCTCATTTTCAAAAATTCTGATGTTACTTTGCTACATTACACTGCCTTTGTTCCTACTCTGTAGTTATTCGTATATTATGTTCATGTGATATAGAATTCTATGGAAAAAGTTAGCTAGAACATGAAATTTTGGTTCAGAAGAGTCCTTCTGTGACCATTCTTTCATTAACTGAGAGTTTGTTTGTATACTTTTCTTCAAAATTTCAAAACATTCTTCCAACTTATATCAGTTTTCGGACACAACGTTGATTGTACGAATGTAGTAATTCCATTTTGTTATAGAAACTCTGGGTGACCTGGCTTACATACTTCCTCCAAAACGTTCGTTAGTAGAAATGAGTGTGACAAAAGTGCTGGAATGGCAGACAGATTTGAGAAAGAACTCTAACTTTGTTGTTTACACTTGTTGCTTTTTCTAATAACAAATTATTTGATGAGTGTAACATTGTACAAATTATGCGAGCGGATACACTTCTCTAATTTTTGCCATATAAGTCTGAGCTATTAACGTTTCCTGTGATGTGTGCAGAAGAGGATTTATGTTGTCCATTATGTAAGTTACTTTGCTAAGGTTTCTGCATATTTACCTTCAGGACTGAGAAATCCGCAAAACCTTTCATATACCGATCCCTTAAACACGTATATAAAAACTAATACCATATGCAGTGGCTTGTCACATCGGTTGTCTAGTCACATTCGATTGCCAAAAATTCAGAACCTTGTATCTAATTTTCTATTTCTTCCCTGCTGACACTTGGGTAAAATGATAAAACAAAACCTAATAATTCGACACTACAATATTTGCCTAAATTATTCGTGAAGCTTTTAAATAAATACACACACTCAAACCTAAACACTAAGCAAATGCCTGCACTGAATTAATCACATCGGAGAAAGTCTAAACACCTAAAAGAGGAAATCTCACATTATCAATAGTTTGCGATTAGTTGTACGGAGTGAATCACGTCACTTTTTGCTCAATGAGGCGCGATAGCAGACGCGCCAATTGCCAGTGGAAATACCGCCTATAAGCTTACAGGTTCATTCAACGTTGGACAGAGTGTGAGATGGAGAAATGGGGGCGATTGGAAGAGTGCCGTGATGCTGTTCCGAAAACATTTCTGCTATTACCTAACACGAAAACATTTTTAACATGATAATGTTTTTAGTCTGGGGGTCATTCCACAAAATGCGTGATGTGTCATCGAAAAATGTGACGCTTCCACACTTTCGATTCCCCACAGTCTAGAAATCTTTTGTTTACAAAACATTATCATGCTTCGATGTTTCGGTTTCGTCAAAATTTTTTATGCGCACGCGCGCGCACGTGTGTGTGTGTGTGTGTGTGTGTGTGTGTGTGTGTGTGTGTGTATAGATAGATAGATAGATAGATAGAGAGAGAGAGAGAGAGAGAGAGAGAGAGAGAGAGAGATTTTATGTTCAACCTTTATAATTTCATTTTTGTTATGAGTAATTTTACTTTCCGTTGCACTGTTGGGTTTCAGTTACATCCGATGACGAAATACATGGGGCGGTTTTGGTTTCGATAACCTTCACAGCATCGTTTTCGTACAACATAGATTTAATACAAACGGTCACATGCGCTCGCATACACTTAAGTATCATTTTTTTTTAGCTATTTCTATTATTTATAGATATTTCATCTACCTTTCTACAGTGGATTATTATGACCTTCTTTTCAGGATACTTTATTTATCAAAATTCAGTACTTTACTCTTGTTAAAACACAAAACGTTGCAGGTAAACTTCCCCCTTCCCCCTAACCAATCTTCACCAAAATCAATAGGCCTTGAGTCCTCTACAACTCGGCAACATATGCAAAACATTATTCGATTCTGTTTGAATTTGCAGCAGTTATTGTTCGCCATAGAAAACATTCTACCCACAGACGCGTAGACACTTTTCAGTAAAATTACTTGTCTTTATGTGTTGAGGGTACAATCAGAATCAGCCCTTATCTCGAACACGATTTTTTCCGCCATCACCATACTCCCATTTCCTTATGGAACATGGAAGTTAAAAAATCTTTCTACACAGACTGCATAAGAATAAAATCCATCTAACAATTATAAAATAACAATTAGTTTAGGAAAATCATATTTTGTAAAATTTCGTCCGAAGTATTAAAGATATAATGACTTTCCATGAGCGGTGATACTGGATTGTTTAGTGATATGATTTAAAACTGGAGGGCGCACGCCTTAGCGCCCTAAGAACGAGCTGCGCCTGTTGTAATTATACTCTGTTAATTATTAAACTATAGGTTATGTTACTCATGTATACTTAACATTACCCATAATTGATGTATAACTTACATATTATATTATGTAAGATATAATATAATAGTAAATAAGACAAAAAGAATTTGTAAATATTAATTTATTTCATTGTATAGAAAGTAAATTATAATTTGTGTTATGAAGGTCAATAGAGACAGTTAAATTATTTTTTATTTAAAAAGTGAATTATTTATTTGTAAATAATTAACTTATAATGATAAATAATAATAAGGTTTGTGGTTTGTTTATATCACAGCAGTTAAGAGATCAGTCTACGAATTACCACAAGACAAATTATATATAAGCACATATTTATAGAGATACTATTTATAGAAACACTAAAATTTCTATGATGGTAGTACGATACATAATATAGATAAATATAGCTTATTCTACCAGATTCTCAAATATATGCCTGGAACTTACTAGACAATTCTCATAAGTGACACATCACATGTTGTGAATGGCATCATTACCAGCCTATATAAAGAACTCTAAGTGTGACAGTGTTGCTAAGTCTTGATTCAAGTTCAGTGAATTAAGTTATAGAGTTTAGTTAGTGCATGTGTTTGATACCACATTTGTGGATCAACATTATAATTGTGTGTTATCTTTTTGTTTGTATAAATTACAATTGTGTTAATAATCAATAACACAGTTGTAAAACCAAATTGTATTATCTGTGTTACGGTAAATTTTGTTTTGTGATAACGGTAGATAAACAAGTCAACAGGATATGAGTGTTTTATTTCAATCGCTGCATAGGAGGCAACAGAAACTGAAATGACTTATTTCATTTTAAGGAATCTCTTATTTTTAAATTCTTTAAACAAATTAATTTATTAACATATAGAACCAATTCACTTAGTCAAGTTCCCTTATATGTTTTACGTTACACACTTGTACATTATTTTTCTTGTACCATTTTATCTATACTGACAGTTTCCAGCTGATTATCTACAAGCAGCTTAAAAGTGGTCCATAGTGGTACAAAATTATCAATACAAGAAACATATTGATCTTGTCTAAAGTGCATCGTATAAAAATTGGATGGGTGCAAGTGATATATGACTTCACTACTTGCTTTGAGCAACAGTATGATGAAAGAGGTTCCAAAATTGATAAACAAATGTAAGCACACAAGTTATATTGATTAATCTGCAGTATGACAGGGATAACTTCTATTGATTTTAATTAACCTAAACCTAATTTTAGTTAAGTAATTAAATTTAATTTAATTTTGTGTATTCTTTACAAAATAAGTTATATACTGTTTCCATTTTTAGTTCAAACCCAAACAAACCCACATGGCAAACCTGAAACGCTATTGGTCAGGGGCAGGGGCACTGTTCACATAGTAATGTATTACGCGCATGTGCAGAATGTCTGTATATAGTCATGAGAGATTTATCTTAACACTTAAATAGGGGCACGTCGTTTTAAGACTTCCTTCTTATCAGTGCATTCTGAATTCTATTGAATTAATATGGAGGCATTTTAAAGGATATGTTGCCTGTCACAATACAATATATAAGCTACCTGATATAAAACAATTGATAGGTAGAGAAGGTGATAAATGAAACGACGGCAGAAAAGTGGTGTCATTGTGTCGAGCATACAATCAAGGAAAAAGATAAGCTCTGGGAACTGGTCCACATTACTGGTACCAACATCATTATGGACAGTCTTATCTATAATAATGCTGACTCAGCTTGCTGATGATACAAATTCCGATACAGATATGAAAGGGCTTGAATTACTCTCTGACAGCAACTGATAATATACAGTACACTGGTAATTTTTACAGCTTTTATTTCAATTTTATGGAAACTTTCCTTTTTTGTTGTGTTGCAATTTTTAAACGGTTAATAAAAAAGCCATTAACTAGTGTTATAAAATATTTTAGTTGTAATATATAATCGGTCTGACAACAGTCACAGAAATTTTATTTTGCCAAAACAAATTATTACAATTTACGTGTGTTTATACAGTATCAATATTATATGTACGCTGTCTGTACTTCTTCTGTCAGAGTAATATGCCTCTAATTCAAGCAGCAAATAGTGTTTTACATGTGCCATGCCTGTTTGTTTCCATCAGGATTAAACTAAGCATGGAAACAGTATATGTTTGTCTTGGTATGTGCCCAAAGTCCTTGGTATGAGGGAAAGATCCCATTTCATCTTGCATTTGATTTAGTCTTCCATGACAATCTTAAAGTTGGTCACAGAACTTGAAGTTGGTCAGTTGTTTGATCTTAAACAACTGATGTAGTTCTACTCAGATTCAGTAAGTAAAGTTTACAGTAAAGTAAAGTTAGTATTAATTTGTTGCACACTTATTGTAAAACCAAAGTAATGTATTTTTAATTTATCATAAACAGCTGTAAACGATTTTCTAAGTCAGAAATGGCAGGAGACAATTGACAATGTTTTGTGATAGACATCCTTTGTTTATACCAGTGGCGAAGTTACATGGAGGCAATTGAGGCAATGCCTACCCTAAAAAATTCTGTAGAATAGAAATACGTATGAACTACGTAACATAAAGATTATACATTGTTACTGTGACTGTCGAATTTATTAAGCCGAAAGGTGCTTTACTGAGCGACCGCTAGATGGTGACAGGTGAGATTCGGCATAGCTCATTCAAAGCGAATGAGGCAACGTGAACTTGCCTCAGCGTTTTTTGTGTACATCGTATGTATAGTAAGCAATGTGCTGGCAGGATAGGGAAGTGCGGGGGAGGGGTGTTGTGCCGCGCTCTTGAGGCATGTCTCACTTCTGTGATGCAAAAAGTTAAGTTAAAGCGCGCTGTATTGTTTATAAGTGTGTTTATTTTATACGGTTATTAAAAGTGTTCCTGTTATACCGCTGAACTAACAAATGATCAAGATTGTTATTTGAATTATTTGTAACATTAAACATATATATAGAAACTAATCAAGTTTAAAACTTTGAAGTTCAATCAGTTGTATTATTGTGTATGACTTATACAAGGATTGTTCAATAAAAACACGTTTAGGGCTGTAAAGCATTTTTTATTCAATGATTTTAAAAGAAGTCTCCATTAACATTAAGATATGAGTCCCACTGTTGCACTAATCTGTAGATTCCCTCCTAGTAAAATTCTTACGGCTGTTTGCGGAACCATTCGCTAACAGCAAACTCTACCTCAGCGTCCGATTTGAACTACCGTCCTTTTAGTGATTCCTTAAAAAAAATTTAAGGTAAGATTTTTGCCTACCAATTCATTAACTACTAGCTTCGCCACTGGTTTATACACATAAGCAGGGCCGTTTTTAGGTATGGACCTTCTGGGCCCGGGCCCAGGGCGGCAGAAAATTGGAAAACAAATAGATTTTGAGTCAGATGAATGAGAGCAAGGGTAGGGAAATTTCATTTTGCGGCCACCAGTAGTCAGCTGGTGGCAACACAGCATACCGGTAGTCTGTTTACACAGTGTGAATAAGCTTTGCAGGTTAGTTCGGAAGTCGGATTTATTTGCAACGAGTGATTTATGTGTGATTTACATGATTTAAATTAACTCTGAAATGGACGGACATATAACACATATAACAATATAATGCACGTATAACAATATAACACACGTATAACAATATAGGTCTATACACCACAATCACACACAACAATGCCAGTTTAAAATACCAAAAACCGACAGGAAACAATAACAATAACCATGATTTAAACTTTTGCATGCGTCTTTTGCAAGATTTCAATAAATTTTCGTAGGACAAACAAACAAAACAAATGAGAAAACGTTATTTTGAACATCTAAACAAATACAAAAAAAAAAATACAAAAAACAGAAATATATAAATCTAATTTGGCTACACCGGCAATAAACACAGGACATGTATTCCCAGACATAACCAACATGACACTAATAAAATAATGAAGATGCATGCAAAAGTTTAAATAGAGATTTTGAAGTTATTATTAAGGGCCTAAAATTAATTACAGAAGACAAGACTGAAAAGTCAACTACAAGGCAAGAGGCAAAAGGCATCCTGAGAAAAACATACCTCTTCTGAAACATGGCTACTGTATGGGGGGTTATCTTTGGTAGATTCAGAGATGTAATGGAAAAAATACAGTCTGAAAGAATGAGCGCTGGCACAGTTGTTAAGCTGTAGAACTCCCTTATTAATTTTTTGAAGAAATTAAATGTTCATTTGAAGTCTACAAGAACACTGCGGACACTAAACTAAAAAGTGTCCAACAGTTAACAGGAAAAGATGAAACTAGACCTAAAAGAGGTGTAAAGCCTACAAGATTTGTTGATGAGTCAGATAGTGAATCAGAAGTAGACCTAGAAAGTCAAAATTCTGCGTGTATTCTGCAGACCACCTATACTCAGATACTAATGAAACTGCTCACAGAGTTAAAATATCGAGTATCAGATTACGCTGAGTTTTCTCAAAAATTCACATTTCTATCAGATCTTATGGAAACTAATCTAGAGGTTATAATGCAAGCTGCTGACAGATTACAGAAAAGATATCCATCAGATATAGAAGAATCTTTTGGAACAGAATGCATTCATCTAAAAAGTTTTCTTCAGGAAGAAATCATTAATAGTGATGATAAATCACTATCACTATCACATTTGTACAGACTTCTGGTTTCTAAGAATTTACTAGATTTGTATCGTAATGTTGCCATTGCTTTGAAAACTTACCTGTCTACCCCTGCCTCAGTCTGCTCAGCTGAAAGATCTTTTTCTACACTAGCAAGGATTAAGAATTATTTACGCTCATCTCAAACTCAAAATCGTCTAATTCACTTAGCTGTTCTTTCAATCGAAAATGACTTAACAATAAAATTAGATTATGCAGATGTGATCAGCAAATTTACTCATGGAAACGCCAGATGCAAACCAGTTATTAGTTAGGTATTGTTAAGACTTGATAAACAAATATATTTACAATAGTTTTTGAATTTTTATGCATATAGCCTTTTTTGTCACTGTAAAGTAAAATGTATTTCATGCAAAAAATAAAGCTGTTATCTTAACTGTACATCTTTTTATTATTTTATTAACACTTTTTCTTGTAACATAATTGACAATATAAGCTTAAAATTACTTGTATGAAAAATGATCAGTTGTTACTGGTTGGAGGGGGGCATCAGATAGCCTTGGGCCCAGGGGCATAAGTGAGATAAATGCGGCCCTGCACATAAGTTGCACCATGAATATTTCTGTTAACAAACTATAAACAAAAACAATATCTGTATACCCATTGTGTGAAAATTGGAGTGACATCTTAAAATTAAATTACAAACAAATTTTGATGCTACTTAAAGTAATAAGAATTTTAAATCTGTGAGCCAAAATTTTATAAGATATGGTTCCCAAATTAACCACAAAACTGTAACTCAGAAGTGGAATCAGGAACTATACAATTTTATAATTTCACTACAGCCTTCTCTACTGCACATAAATGGTGCCTGCATCCCAACTTGATGTAAACACACGATTTATGCAGTAACAGAAAAAACTAGGGTTGTCTGTTGTGTTGTGCACACACAATGCAGGGTGTTAAGACACAACCTGCACCTTCTGTATGTCAAATGTGGAACGTCACTAATGAAATACCATGTAGGTACTTACTAGGTGTATTCACAGCAGCACAGTGACACTTCTTCACTATATAATTGGCAAGACACTCAAGTTCACAGCTGTGTCGTGTGTATTCCTTGAAGTAAGCAAGATGGCGTTCTGAGGGAAAATAGCACTGTCTGGTACTGGCTGGGTAACTGTGTAGATTCTCGCTAGTTGTCATCATATGTACATTCACGGAGAGGCTCAACTCATCTTCTAGTCGAACTCTGAAGTGATTTTCACTTGGTCTGGGAATCTCTCCTGGGTTGTGTAACAGAATCTATATATAAAAAATTAATGGTTGAATGACGATTATTCTAATACTCTCTCTCTTCCCCATCTCTCTCTCTCTCTCTCTCTCTCTCTCTCTCTCTCTCTCTCTCTCTCTCTCTCTCTCTCTCTCTCTCTCTCTCTCTCTCTCTCTGTCACTCTTTTGTCATTCCTAAGGTTATAAAAGTTATGAGAAACATGAGGTTATCTATTGCAATAGACATTTTAATTGTATATGGAATGTATCAGAGAATAAAGCATATGATAGCATATAAAAATACTGTATGACTAAGTAGAGGTTGCTGGCTTGAACATTGTAAGTTAGCTGATAAGGAGGATTGTGAAAAATGTTAGTTTTAAGTGTTTTAAGACTAGTAAAACTACTTTAAGTATAGTGAGATGCTGCATAAGAATGCTTAGCTGCATGTGTAGTGTGCATGTACGAGGGTATGTAATTGTTTTACACAATATTCATAAAAAAAAAACATGTTAATTTAAATAACTTTTGAGATATGGACAATTTTGAGATGGGACTTACAACAGAATGTTCACAATAAAAAGGTCTAACTGATGACAGTAATTGTTTTAAAAATAATGACTAAATATATGCATTATTTTAAGTAAAAAGGTTTCATAGCCCATAAAATTGGTTATAAACCATTTCAGGTTTTTTGTACAAGAATTATTCTGTTTCAAAGTCTTCTTGAACAAGAAAGCTATTATCTGTAAAAAAATCAGAAGTGATTACTGAAGAACCAATTAGATTATGAGAAATTTAGTTTCAAACTTAAGACTCGGACATACAAATGAGTCTCTCTTTGGAATTGATAATATCAGGAGCTGGGAGTAGAAAGGGTGAATATGAAAATCATGGTGTTGAGAAATCGCATTTAAAGTTTGTGAATACTCTCAGGATAGATAGGGCGAATATGTATTTCAGTATTAAAAAAAATAGATTCTGATTAGTTTACACTTTTATTTTTAAATAATTAATGATAACTAAAAAAAAATAATAATATAAAATATATTCGCCCTTACTCCTCCAATATTACACCACTAAGCTTTATGGTTTTATGGACTCCATATATTTCAATGCTATTTACAAGATACTAAGGGCGAATATATATTAGGGTGGGTCGAAAAAAGCGAATTTTCGAGTATCGAATTCTAATAGTACGGAAAAGTTGCGTATTCGCATGCTAATAAACGGAAAAATATTGAAAAAATTCCTATGTTTAATCTTCAGTTCGCGCAAAGGGCCTAAAGTTTGAAAAAAATGACAAAAAACACCAAATATTACCTTAACGCTCAAATTTTACAGATTAAGTTTTTCGACTTCTAATAGCGTGAAAGTACTTCATTTTAGTTGCCTGATAATAGAAAAAATATTTTAAAAAATCGCGCGTTACGTATTGAGTTCGCGCATAAGGCCTAAAGTTTGCGAATTTTGGTGAAAAATTGATATTTTTACAGTTTTACAAACAGACGGACTGTTGTATTAAAAATATATACAAGGCCATTTTTTTTACTAATTGTTCCTATGAGTGATTTTATATATTCAACTTGGATCCGAATACATCACCTTGCAGCTCTTCGCCCATTTCGCAGAATTATTTTTGCTGAAATGACCCAGAACTCACCACGTGGAGGTGGCTGCAATTCGAGTTCCACCCACGCCCTACCCAACCATCCAACCATTCAGGGCATGGTAAATTATGTTGGTTCGCCACTATCAGTCAAGGGCGTTATCTTGAAATCGGATTTTTGGTTGAATTTTGGCATCGAAGATCTTGAGTGCAAAGTTGCTCTAATGTAGCCATCTCTGTTATCTTGTCCGCAACTTTTCCGGCGGACTCTGTCACAAGTTTTACGCATCTTTCAACTGCTTGGGTATGGCAGGGAAAGTTTAAAAATTCAAACTCAGGCAGAGTGTTATTTTGCAGAAATGATGAAATATTCTCTGTTGTCAAGCTTTCCATCATTAAAAATGTACTACATGTAATTTGTCACAGCCAGGCAGTTGTTTGCCGATTTCCCCACAGAATGACGCTGGTCCCGTCGTCTCTCCGTCCAAGTACTCAAAACAAATGTCTGAAGGGCAGCTCGTTGAAGTGAAGTAAGCAAATGAACCACTGCAATGGTCGCTGAATTTTGACCTCGATATTGTGAATTGCACCATTTTTTCACCCTGTGTTTGTCACTGTGCCATCGCAACCGATCGCTTCCAGTTCATTAATGTCGAAATCATTATTTTGTAGGTAGTTTAGGATGCACTTGGCTATTTCACTTCCAGTTCCATTTGCCGGTGTAACGTGGCCGATATATTGCCCACCAGGCTCACGAGTCACGCTAATGTGTTCCTCTTTCCTTACTCTGCGGTACATTTTAGCCCCTATTTTTTCTTGAACGATAGTATTATCTTTTCTACCATCAAAATATATTCCCTTTGTTACTGTAAGCCGGTGCATTTCTTGTACTACGGCCTCTCGTGTCTTCTGTTTTTCTCTTCTTATCTTGCTTTTGTCGATCACTAGCGACGAATCTTTTTCAGAGATCATTCCAAGATCATGCAAAACACTAGAAGCGATAGCAGCTGTGGCTCTGTCAGAAACACCAAATCTATCGCTTACTAATGCAGTAGACATCAATTTCAACCTCATTTGAGATGTAGAAGGAACTGAAGACAAATCGATTTCACTGCTTCTTTCGTGCGAAGATTTCCGAGTAACTTCCGTGTCACAGTCGGGCGCAACAGTTTCTCGCAACAGTTGTAGTTGTTTTCTTTTGTCTAAGTTCAACTGTTTCTTTTCTATCCAAACTGCAAAAAGCAGCCGATCCTGGTTGTTCGTTGATCGTATATAAATTTTCTCTCAATGGGTTGGATCTTTTTGTCTTTTTCACACTTACATTTCTGAGTTCTGGATCATTTCAGCAAAAATAATTTTGCGAAATGGGCGAAGAGCTGCAAGGTGATGTATTCGGATCCAAGTTGAATATATAAAATCACTCATAGGAACAATTAGTAAAAAAAAATGGCCTTTTACATATTTTTAATACAACAGTCCGTCTGTTTGTAAAACTGTAAAAATATCAATTTTTCACCAAAATTCGCAAACTTTAGGCCTTATGCGTGAACTCAATATGTAACGCGCGATTTTTTAAATATTTTTTCTATTATCAGGCAACTAAAATGAAGTACTTTCACGCTATTAGAAGTCGAAAAACTTAATCTGTAAAATTTGAGCGTTAAGGCAGTAGTTGGTGTTTTTTGTTATTTTTTTCAAACTTTAGGCCCTTTGCGCGAACTGAAGATTAAATATAGGAATTTTTTCAATATTTTTCCGTTTATTAGCATGCGAATACGCAACTTTTCCGCACTATTAGAATTCGATACTCGAAAATTCACTTTTTTCGACCCACCCTGATATATATATATATATATATATATATATATATATATATATATATATATATATGATAGTGGCATTGCCGTGTTCTTAATATCTCAGAAAATACTCCTCCAAGCTCCTGATATGTAAACAGCAGTTGGGTACATGAGGATCGGTCTGCCTATTTTTTAGGCAAACACAAGTTAGAAAATTCCTCTTGATTTATTGTACGAAGTATTATAATTGTGCTATTACACAAAAGTGCAAGATTTCCTAATTAAGGTATATAAACACTTCAGGTTTTCTGGATAGGTGTAAGCTCAATACACCAGAGGCAGTAACAGTATTGGCTCACAGTGAAAGTGTATGCAACTGTGCATGTGAGATATATCTATAGACCCAAAAGTAACCCTGAAACCGGACAGAGTATATCAACCCACATATTCAATGTGATAGGATCAAGTTGTCATCTGAAGGAAGGTTGTAGTCAATATTAAAGGGAAGTAAAATTATGTTTAATTATAAAAATGTTATTTAAAAGAAAGACTCTATTATATCAGTAAAGACTTTATAGTAAATAAGACAACAAGAATTTTTAAATATTAATTTATTTCATTGTATAGAAAGTAAATTATAATTTGTGTTATGAAGGTCAACACGAACATATTAATTATTTGTATAAACTGTATTAAAAGCACAGTAGATTGTCAGAAAATAATAGCATCATTAATAAATCTACTTCTTTCCAATAACATATATCTTGATTATTTATTCTATGCAACACCTAAACATCGCACTACACGTAAAACTTCCCAAAATAATCTGATGTAATTTAAATACAAAAGTTTGAAAATAATTAATTATTTATTCGTAAATAATTAACTAAGGGAGAAGTGTGCAGGATCACATATTTAGTCTGCAACAGATAGCTGAGAAGTCGATACAACAAGATAAATTGGTATGTTTGGCTTTTATTGATCTTGAGAAGGCTTTCGATAGTACGCCTAGAACAAAAATATGGGAAAGTTTAAAAAATAGAGGAATAAGGAGAAAAAAAATTAAGGTAGTACAGAGGTTATACGAAAATAATGTTAATTATGTAATTGGTAAAAATATGAGGTCGTTAGGATTTACAGTAAACTATGGATTAAGATAAGGAGGTGGACTGAGTCCAACATTATTCAACTTGTACATGGACGACATTATTAAGAAGTGTTCACTGAAGGTTACGAAAATGCATGTTGGATACAGGAACTTGCGAAGTATAGAAGTAGCAGAAGGGGCTTTTGTGGATGATGTATAGTGCTAATGGCTACAAGTGAAAGGGCGTTACAGGGTAATTTGAATATATGGAATGAAGTTCTCCAGGAAAAAGGGATGAAAATAAATAAGACCAAAACAAAGGTAATGGTAATGGGGGAGAAAATAATAAATATAGAGATTGGAGGAGTGAAGATAGAACAAGTCAAACAATTCAAATATCTAGGGGTTATAGTAGACAGTAATGGGAAACAAGAAACTGCATTAAATGAAAGAATTGAAAAAGCAATAAAAGTATACTATGCATTAAACAATAGATTTATAAATAAGAAGGAGATATCAAGAAAAACGAAAATGAGTGTGTATAAAACAGTATATAGACCGGCTTTAACAAATGGCTGTGAGACGTGGGTGCTACCCAAAAGCCAAAAAAGTAAAATCCAGGTGGCAGAAATGAAATATCTTAGGAGAGTAGTAGGAGTAACAAGGAAGAATAGAGTTAGCAATACACAAATAAGAGAGGATTTAGAAATGATATCAATTCTGGATTTTATTGAACAGAGACAACTATGCTGGTGGGGACACATGCAGAGAATGGATAGTGATAGAATGGTAAAACAGGTTTGGGAGGCAAAATCGGGGGGGAGAAAGAAGAAAGGAAGACCGCAACTGACTTGGGCTGGAATGATGGGAAACATTTTGAGAGAAAGAAGCGTGGGCTGGAGGGAAGCGAAGACATTGTCAATGGATAGAGTAAGATGGAAAAAATTTGTATATAAAGTGTAGTTGATGTAACCTGACACCAATATGGTATAAGGGTATTTTGATAATAAATAAATAAAATAATTAACTAATGAAGGTAAATAATAATAAAGTTTGTGGTTTGTTCATATCATAGCAATTAAGAGGGCAGTCTACGAATTATTATCACAAGACAATTTATATTTGTATCAAATATGTTACGAAGAGTAGAAGAAAGAAATTAAAATTACATAAGAGTTCCTGAAATTTCTCAACATCTGTTCCATAATTGGCTGTAATATGTTCAATGGAATTCTAATACTTTCTTGCTCAGATTTTAATGTAAATAAAACTAAGGTTAGTAATTAGTGGAGTTGTAATATTTTGAAATTGTTAAGACACAGGACAATTGATTTAATTTGTCTCACAGATTTACTTTATGATATGTAGCTACATCAGATGTACATTTTAGATACGATAGCCAATTGTGTAAGTTGTGTTTTTGTATATTTGGAGATTATCTATCATCAAACAATAGGAGATTAAACAGTTTGCATTAAATTTTGTGTAAGGAATGAGGTAGTTATGATATTGAACTATAATTGTTTAATAGTGTTAAAGCTATCTGTCTGTCTATTTACTCTCTCTCTCTCTCTCTCTCTCTCTCTCTCTCTCTCTCTCTCTCTCTCTCTCTCTCTCTCTCTCTCTCTCTCTCTCTCTCTCCACCTCATGTGTATGTATGTACATATGTGTTTATATATTTTAGTACCAGTAAGCATATAAGTAGAGGTTAAAAAAAACAATTAAAAAAAAATCAATGCATTTAAGGCAGCGTGAAAGTGCTTCATTTATTAAAACAAAATATCAAAACTTCAGGTGCAAAGAACCATCACCACAAACAAATTCATACATTTTTGAAAATTGTACAACCTTTTATACATGTTCTGGATGTTAATCTAAGACTCTATATGACCTGGATAGAATTGAAAGTGCAGTCGCAAGATGTTTTAAAGTACCACTTAACCATCAATTCAACTATGATGGTGTTTGTTTCCTAGCTTTCCAACAAAACGTTTCCTACCTATTTCACACTTTTCATAAATAATTCATTTCTACATTACTAAATAAATTGATAAGTATTTTAACCCTTTCAATTCAGACTACAAACCGCTTCTTCTGATGCACAAGGATACTTTACCTTGTATCCTCGGTCATAACTCCACTTTAGATTCTTTTCATATTTTTCATAGTGACGCAAGATAACTGAAATTCCAGTATTGATTCCAGCTTCAGTGGCTTTACGTGGATTTTCTTCTTTTAGTGTTGACATACTGTAATCCTTCTCTTGTGTCCATTTTGATTTCGTCTTTGTTTTATTGTCCCTTGATTCATCCTGTATGCTGAAGGACAATTAGGTTATAGTGTTAATTTTTCATTTTATATTTAGTGAAGAGTAAGTAAATTTACAGTTGTGTTTAAAATACTGGCTCTTAAAATTAGTAATTTACGCATTCTGGAAACCATCATGCATATCCTTCTAAAGCGTGTCTTGTATGTTACTGTTAGACTTTAATTAATTCAAAAGGAAATGCACTTTATATTAAATGTCTCCTTGCTTTCAAATTGAGTTCCTTGGCAGAAATAGGTGTCACTACCATTTGCTACATTGTGATATATTATAAAAAATTCTTTTTAATTTATTGTTAACTTTAACCAATCTACACACTATCAAATTTTTTTTTTATAATTGTAAAATCGACAATCCAAATAATTCTTTATTTTTTCATATATTTTATTTTATATAATTATTTAAGAATGGGTTCCTATAATTTCATAGTCTGCATGACTGCTGTCAAGTCTGACAAATCTAAAGTCTACAATTCTTCATTACCACTTTTATCATTTCTTTATGCTTCTTCTGTGCCCTTCCAAATAAAACAATACATTTATGTTTTTAAAGCTAAAATGCAGAAATATAATATCATGATTAATTCATACGTACACAGCGTCTCTGTAGATTTCCGTGGAACGCAAGCTATTAAATGAGAAACATAACCCTTCCTCAGTGAACACAGGTGTGAATAGCTCTGAACAATTCACATCAGACATTTTCCATTTGCACAACCATAACATTTCATTAACCTGTAACATGAAGTAGAAATATGTCAGTGTGTTTACTTATTTAAAAGGTGGTCAGCACGTGATTGTCTACAGGAAACTTTGCGCCACTACACTGCTTACAGGTCAGAATACCACCTTTATGTTGTCATCTTTAGGAAGTGAAAAGATCAGCTCCAAACATGCATACCAAACATGTATCAGTAAACACGTGTGTGTGTGTGTGTTGAGTGTTCTTAATGAAAACTGAAATATTGTTTTCAGATAATAAAACATACAGTGTTACTATATAGATTCCTGTATATAAGGTAGAAACTGAGTACATAATTCTTCGAGAGAGAGAGAGAGAGAGAGAGAGAGAGAGAGAGAGAGAGAGAGAGAGAGAGAGAGAGAGAGAGAGAGAGAGAGAGAGACAGAGACAGAGACAGAGACAGAGACAGACAGACAGAGACAGACAGACAGAGAGAGACAGACAGACAGACAGAGAGAGACAGACAGACAGATACAGACAGACAGACAGAGAAGGTCAGTGATCCTATATATGAACACTCTTGTATGCATATTTTATGGATTATAAAATCACTAGTTTATCTAGTACATCTATGTACTCAAATGGCTTTTACAATACTTCTATGTAACCATAAGTCAACTTTTGTACTTTCTTTTGCGTACAGGAAGAAGTGACATTACTTTAATCCTCTTTTATAGCAAAACCTCTCTTGCTCAAAATACATATCAGCAACCTTCTACACAACGAATTAGTTTACTTCCTATATGAAACTCAAGTTCTCACTTCTAGCACGTGGTTCACGACAATGGATTTTTATTATGACGTGGTAGCTCAGTGGTAAGAGCCTGCTTTGCATTGCATTCATTCATCATACTATGGTGTGGGTTGGGTTCGGCTCAACATCGAAACAGTCCAACCCTGTCTGCCTACTGCGAGTAACAAAGGGCTGCAATTGGGCCTTAGTAACTAACAATGCAGTGTATATAATGAACAATGCTCTCCCCACTATATAACTCATTATTGTATACACTGGTCTCTCTCAGGCAGTGGGCTGTACCACAGTTAGAGGGCACAACAGGCTTAATGCTTGTAGGATACAACAATAACAACTACTACTACTGCTACTACTACTACTACTACTACTACTACTACTACTACTACTACTACTACTACTACTACTACTACTCCATGGTGGCTGGTGGTTGCAAATTTTGGTGGTTGTAGTAGTCAGTTGAGTGAATGGGAGAGAGGTAAAAGACATTAAACTATCATAATTACAGTTACACAAAATCATAATAGTATTAATATGTGTTTTTGTTGTATTCAACTTCAATTCTTAGTCTTCGTGATGTGTTCTGGCTCCACAACACACCTTTTCTTAGGATGGCAGACACTGCATATTCCCAGTGGTGTAGAATTATAGACACTGTATCTTTCCATATAGAAAGCTAGCTTTGGCAACCTGTATCATGTGCTATTATTGACACATAATCTTTCCATCGCTTACAGTAAACATATACAGTAAACTCTCTCTACTAAGGGGCAAATATTAAGCTCCTTTCCACCCAAACAACATTACTCTTAAGTTGATCTCATGTAATGCAACCCTAAACAGATCAGAGCAACTTCATTTCTGCTGGCTGAATACTAATACTGGTTTCATCACTCTGCCTAATCACCCATGCCTCACAACCTTATAATCACTCTGATACTGCCATCTTCTTATAAAATTTCAGTTGCATCTATTTTCTAAAGTTCTTGGCCAGAGTTCTACTACCACACATTCCACATAATATAGTACAGCTGCCTTATTTCTGATATCCCTATCATACCCATAAATGACATATCACAACCCAAGTATTTGAAGTGATTTACTGATTCCAGGCAAACCGCATCCAAATAAATCTTGGATCAAAATCTCTTTCCCACAAAATTCCATTACCTTAGTTTTAGATGCTTGGATTTCGTTGTCCATGACGTGTCCGTTACTTAACTAAATACCACTATTATATTAACGACTCGGAACACAAAGTTTTTTATAAGTAAAAACTTTATGTTTTTACTTATAAAAAACTTTGTGTTCCGAGTCGTTAATATAATAGTGGTATTTAGTTAGTTTTAGACTTCAGAATTTTGCAAAACTAGTCTTCCAACATTAGGCACAGTGGGTGTACTGATGCCTCATGTTCACTAGATGCAAGTATCAGAGAATAACAATGTATTACCTTCCAGTGGAGCAGGGGCGGATTAATCATTAGGCTGACTAGGCTGTAGCACTAATGGGGGGCACGGCACTTTGGGGGGGGCACAAAATTTTAGCTAAAAAATAATCTAAAATTACAGCTAAATGTAAAATTGGTAATCAATTACAAGGATAAAAATTTGAGTTTATTTTGAACACAGGCGCCTGTTTGCGAGAAATTATGGTAAAAGTGTACATAAATAATAAAAGTGCTTTCCAAACTGTTTTCTCCGGTTATGGGTCATCGGCGTCTGGTGCTCAATCCAGAACAAGAAGGAGAAGAAAAGAAGAAAAAGCCATCTGAAGCAAAACCACTGTTGAATTTTTTTGAAAACGTTTAACTTAGAATCAATGTTTCCTAATGTTGAGATAGCTTTGCATGTTTTCCTTACTATGCCCATCACTAACTGCAGTGGTGAAAGAATTTTTTCAAATTTGAAGAGGGTGACGAATTATTTACGCTCAAATTTGTATCCCTCTTGTTCGCTGAAAGTGACTTTCTGCAAGGAGTTCATTTCAGTGAGGTGATTAAAACATTAGCTCAATCTAAAGTGAGAAAAAGAGTCTAGCTTGAACTTTACATGAGTCTTAACAAATCCACAAGATATTTAATTTATTGTCTTTTTTTTGTAAATGATGATAAACGTACCCTTAATAAAACTATTATAATTCTGTAACTACTTAGTTAATTTTTTCCTTATAAAAGCCATGCAAACTAAAAATGGTTGAAAGTGTAACTCTAAAACAATCTCTGAAAAATAGCCTCAGTTTTCAATTCTTGAGACTATTTCCAAAAACAGTAAGATATTTGAAATATTTCTAACTAAGAAATATATTGTAGGGTGTTTAAAGCTTCATTCAGCCCCTTGGAAATAAACGTAAGAGTAGTCTATGGGAGGTGAGGGGGGGCGCTAAAATATAATTAGCCTAGGGCGCCAAGATACCTTAAACCGGCCCTGTAGTGGAGTACAATTCCTTCAGCTTTCCAGAGTTTGATAATATCGTCAACATAGGAGTTGAACAAGATGGAGGACAAACCATAGCCCTGCCCCATTCTTTGATTTATCTGAATCACTTTACTAATCTCCTATTGCTGGCATTTATTATCCTTATACAAGCATTTAATAAGTATCACTATCTGCTTTGGAAAGGTGCTTGTAGCACTATCTACAAGTAGTGCCCACAATACTAACAATTCAAGTAGTGTTATATCTAACAACTCCCTCAAAGGTTTAGGTATAGCCAATAAAAACCATATAAGTCTTTCATTTAT
Organism: Magicicada septendecula; assembly: GCA_034769895.1. Classification (NCBI taxonomy): domain Eukaryota; kingdom Metazoa; phylum Arthropoda; class Insecta; order Hemiptera; family Cicadidae; genus Magicicada; species Magicicada septendecula. The sequence goes on along the minus strand of CM068372.1, from coordinate 448,784,022 downwards.
ATTCTTTATGCTTTCAGATTATATACTATTACACAATATGGAAGAAGTGTTACATAATATCTCGTTCTACAAGTATTTCGAACGAGTACTTCCTACAAGTACTTCCTATTGCTGTTACTTTGCGATGAAAGACAATTACGCATCAACTATCGGGTCTACACCAGACCGTACCGGTCAGCGCAGTGTGTTCAAGGACACTGTTTCTAGTTGATTCTCGAGAGCGCCTGTTTATTTAACAATTCATCCAAAGTGACAGATTATTCTGGAATATCAGCAGGGTATAAACATAGCCTGCATTCAGCGACGGTCAAGCCAATTTAAGTGGTGATTTATTCCAGTCCGGTTAGAAGTATGCGGTGAAGTGTTATGTGTTTTATAATTGTGCGGGACTCTTATTAGTAGACATTTTATTGTGTGTGAACAATTTTTATTTGATTTGTTGTAAGGGACTATCTTGCTGATTACAAACTGTTTAATTGTGAGAAAAAAGCTGGTGGTTAGTGACACAATTGGTGTCTTGTATTTTGTTTTCCACTGTACCATACGACGATCAGTGAGACCATCGCAACAATAATGTTCTGCGAAAAAAGGGATCTATGCATGAGCAACATATCTGAAAATCATTTTATTCTTCCACCAGAAGAGTTTCTTCAGTAACCAGTGCCAGTGTTTGTGCTGTTAATGTCTTAATGACTAACACGTGTTTATAAGGCTTACCCCTCTATAATTGCTGACCTCTGTTCTCTTACCTTCTTGACCATAAACATTAACTTTGTCACTGACCATTCTTTTGGGATACTCAGTTGTTTACAACACATTATGAGTGAATTCAATAGTGTAAGTTAAGAGTGCCTCTATGCCTCTACATATCAACCGTTCCACACGTATGTTATCCATGCCAGCAGCTTTTCTGTTCCTCATTTTCCTAAATGCGTCTTCAAATTCCTAAAGAGTAATACTATCCACATCTCTACTCCCTTTGTCACTTATGCTCCCTGAATGCTCACTATTTCTGGATCAGATGAAACTTCCTTACAATGTTCCTCTCACTCTTAGCTAGATATAATGACTATTCTGGCAGTGGCCTTTTCATCCTTATTAAGTATCTTAAGATTCTATACACAGTTTCCTGTCTACCGTACACGTCATCTTCAATCCACTTAATTATATCTCTCCCATACCTCTTCATGGGCCTTCCATACAACAATTTTTGCTCTATTCCTCATTAGTGTATAGTCTTGGGGTTCCTTTGGCTAAAAAGCTCTTCTTCTTAATGGCAAATACAATCGCCTCACTCGAAACATTTATTCACTTTTTCCTGTAATTTTTCCCTTTTATTTCAAAGGCTTTTGCTTGCTGCCATATGAAAGATACTCTTCATATTTGTTCAGTAATACTAATAATAATAATAATAATGATATAACAATAACAACTCAAGAAGAAGAAGAAGAAAAGAAGAAAAGAAGAAAAGAAGAAGAAGAAGTAGAAGAAGTAGAAGAAGAATGCTTTGAAGTTGCTAACTCCATGTTGACATCTGCAACTTCTTTGATGACAAAAAATGTTTCAACGACCAGTGATGGATACAATTTTGTTACGGATAATAATAATAATAATAATACTGTAATAATAATAATAATAATAATAATAATAATAACTATAATAATAAGAAGATGAGGAGGAGGAGGAGGAGGAGGAGGAAGAAGAAAAAGAAAAAGAAGAAGTAGAAGAAGAAGGAGAAGAAGAAGGAGAAGTGATGGATAAAATTTAGTGACTGCCCTTGATTGCTGTGCCATATTTATTTTGTGGCATAACTTTTTTTATGGGTAGTATCGAGAATTTACTATTCTCTTCTATTCTTTCTTGTGACACTAAATTACTCAGGTTTATGTGTTTTTCAAGTGATGTGTGCTAAGGCTTTAATAAACTGTGCTACCATACTTGTCACGAGGTCCTACACTGAGTGTTCTTCTGTCTCTGTGGGTGCGAAAATATGATATTAATAATTATTATTTATTTAATATTTAATATGATTATTGTCATTGTTATTGTTGTGTATATATTATTATGATTACTTTTTGAATAATATTTTGAGCTTTAGATTCACGATCTACAGTATTACAACTGTGTGGCACACTTTACCTCTTTAATCATATCTGTTGTTGATTTGTCTGTAAACTTGGAACATTCTGTGGTCAGATTAACATTTGATGATGATGATGACTCACATCTCTCCGTCTCTCTGTAAACGTGTGATAAGAAATCACAAGTTTGTATAATAAGACAATTATAATAGTTTGAAAGTTAATTAATTTTTTTACTGTATTCTTTAATTTAATTACTAAATTTTAAAAAAATATACTAATGTTTGTAAAAAAAAAGTAAACTGAATGTATAAAATTCAGTCACTTGTCTTCATTTAAAAGTGTATTTCACTTAATTTCTTAGTAAAAGAAAGACCTTTTTAACGTACATGTATGATTTCTTGGATTTTGTTGTCCATGACGTGTCCATTACTTACCTAAATACCACTATTATATTAACGACTCGGAATACAAAGTTTTTTATAAGTAAAATCATAAAGTTTTACCTTACAGTCTGGACCGGTTTTCACCTTTAAAAGGCTTCTTCAGAGGCTGCCGCTGGTAGCGCTGTCCGTCCTGTTCTGTCGCCCACAACAGGACGGACAGCGCTACCAGTGGCAGCCTCTGAAGAAGCCTTTTAAAGGCGAAAACCGGTCCAGGCTGTAAGGTAAAACTTTATGTTTTTACTTATAAAAAACTTTGTGTTCCGAGTCGTTAATATAATAGTGGTATTTAGTACATGTATGAATTGCTTATTGCTTCTTTCCCACTTTTGATAAAATATTCTTTGCCACCCATTCCTGTGTCTACATGAGGCTATTTTTCACCAATCACACTAAATGAACTGAAAAGGGTAGCTGAATAATGCACTAATTATTGTAGCTTAAAGAGATTCTGTGTAAAGGGTGCAAGTGTGTGCATCTGTTTTCTGTGTGTGTGTTCCTATCTGAAACATTTAGTTACTTACTTGAGAATTCTCCAGGTGTTCTTAATCTCACTGCAGATCGTTACTGCAGGAAACGGAATATCCCAGAGTGGGGTCGGTTCAGCAAAGGACACAATCACAGGCGACTCATTCCATTTTTGCCACATCTTGTTAATCATGTATGCAAAGCCTAGTACAGTGAGTGCAAACACAAATATCCACCAGATCCTCAGCACAAGAACAGAAAAAATATGAAATTTTATAACATATTTTTACAGTGTTTTGCCTTAAATTCTAAGCACTTATGTATCATCATCTTCAGTAATGATTAAACCAAAAAGTGATTTGTTTTAGGTCTAAGCAGATAGACTAGAAATAATCACTCCAAACCTTCTTCAGATGCTCCACACCTCTTTGTCCTTTTCGCTTATAATTCAATAGTAGTATGGGGATATGGCAGTTAAGATGCTCCAATCATTTTAGCTGATACTGTGTAATCCTAAGGTATTAAAGATGTATGTTTAAGAAGCCTGAAGGGACTGGGATAGACAGAATATGCAATATGAGGACATGCTTTTTGACTATAAAAGATTATTATACATATCTGAATACTACTCTGCATGTACATTACAGCAGCCAAACATCTTCCAAGTAAGAGACAAATGTTCTCGGTACAAGTATGCAGCAAAGATACAAAGATACATAAATTATGATTGGAGTAATTAAATAACAATTAGATTAGCAAAGTATTGGACAAGCTGATAATAGCTTAATACTCTGCTCCTCAAAATGTGGGACACAACCCCCAAGAGAGCATAATCTATACTAAAATTATAAAGAGGTAAAGTTTTCTCTTTTATTGTCCAGGTAATCTCAGAAATTATAAATCCTCCAAACTTATGTTATGGCAGCAGACTTCAAATCAGATTAACCATATATAACATTACTGACTCAGATCACAAATTATTATTGATAAAAATGATAAATGTTTACCTGATAGCCTTTAAATAAAAAAAAATTAACATTTTTATCAATAATAATTTGTGGTCCAAGTCAGTAGTATTATATATAGCCAATTAATAACAACGGATACATCACGGACAACAAAATCAAAAAATTCAAATCAAAGGATTTTGTAGCAACATTATCATAGTACCGACTCCACAGAAAGGTGGTTAGTACATACTGTATTCCATGCATTCTGCTGATCCCAACAGATCTATCTTTTTTTGTTTAAACATTTAAAGTTACCAACAAAAGTATCTTTGCACAAACCATCAATGAATCAGAGGAGTAAACGTTTAAATATGTGAGACTATTGTCAAACAAGAAAAGCCTGTTTTTATATGGCCAAATCTACATTAGTTTATCTAGAGCAGGAAACCATGAAAATCAATAGATCTTAATACCAAAAGGAAATAAAAGAAAATATAGTATATTCAGAAGTCCTATAGTCCTATATATAAATTTAGTATTAACCAGAAAACTTTATGCACAGTATATTATGGAAAAGTAAAACACAAAAATGACAAGAAAACCTAAAACAAACATGCAGAAGTATATTGCGACAATACAATTGGCAGAAATGTGAGAAAGTATGAAGTTGGACGATAGTGGGGAAACTGACGCCACCAAGCAATTCCTGACATGCTGAAGTCTGTCCCAACAGGTGCGGTAAGATGCTCGAATATAAATAAGGGCACGAATGGAGCAAATTAGTCTCAATCAGTCTTCAGAAGCGGCGGGATGCTATGCCCAGTATCGACGCGATTTTTTAATTTTGTTAATTGAACTGTAAAGTCGGATGGACGATATGTTCATCTAAGTAGCAAACAGTAACTCTTGGTTTGGTTACTAATACGATTATAGAACATACTCTATGATGTCTACACCACAAACGTCCGTCACTCAAGACAAACAACAAGGTTACATCAGGCAGAGGAACGCTATGCAGAACAATAGAGGCGTCTACTAGAACAACAGCAGCAGGTGCAGAGCAACATATCACTCTACACTACAGCAACCAGATGGGACCATAAGAAACGAGTAACTGGAGGACGACGAGTGGAACCGAGGAACGGGCAGGGAACCCCATCAGAAGAGGACCTACGGATCAACGGAGGACATGGGTATGCGCTACGGAATCAAGGTGACAAATAATCAATTTATAAATTTTATGTGAAAGACTAAAGACAGTTAAAAGACACTTTGAAATTTAGAAAAATAAATAAGAGATGTAAAATGTAGATATAGAGATTCAGAGAATCAAATTTAAATTTAATAAATATTTCCTTTGATGATTAACAATTAATTGAGTCAATTTAAATTTTATCAATAATTAACATGTATGCAATGTATAATCAATGAGTAATATGTATGCAAAGCATAAAGTAACGTAGTAAAAGTTATTTAAAGAAAATAAAAGAAAACTGTAGTAAAGCACACAAATCAGACTGAGCAGTCGAAATTTTAAGATTAACAAATAAAGACTTAGAATATAATTTTGTTACTGTAGGATATAAGATTTATTTATGATAAATGTACTGCAACAATTGAACGGTAAGCAAACAATAATGAAGGTTTATGACGAAGTAAATGAGATTTTTAAAACGCTTTTATTTTTTTTGAATAAATTGATGAAAACTTGTTAAAATTCAATCAATGACTACTCTTATTACTATTACACCCAAACCCCAGTAATTAATACACGTTATCAGTAATGTTGTATGAGTTTAGCACTCCACAAATGAAATTACATTAAATTATCAATTTGTGTTGTTGTAATATTTTAGCACCTTTACCATACATCTGAATTGTTAACTAAGGTTTACAAAAAAATCCAGTCTACAAATCACAGCGAGTAGGGTATGCTCATATTTCTATAAAAAAGAGGGACATGAGAAAGTTTTAAACTATTAAATTATAATTAGCTTAATTTGGAGCAGTACCAGATGTTGAAAATAATCATAATTTGTTAGTAACAAATTAAAAGTCCTCTTGAAACAAAACATGCTAGTTTGCTAACAAATCAAAGGTTTTTTTTTACACAACTGAATAATTTCATATTTACTTTGCAAAGCTGAACAAAATAACACGTGACTAATCTAAATCTCTGCTGTTTTTTAATTAGATTTCCCACAGAATTACCGAGCATTCGTTGAGTGAGATGTTTATTTTACTGGAAGTAATTGTTTGGTGAATATAAAATACCACAATTTATAAATATCTTTTGTTCTAATGGCACAGCTTAGCAAAGAATATCGGAAACATCAGAAGACTTGCAGGAAGAACACAAAACTTACTATACACTTCAAATTGGTGAAACAGTTTATTAGTACAGATATATGCATTCAATTTCATATATCTGATTCTCTGATGGTCATAAACTGTAGCAAGAATCAATTTTATATTAAAATTTTAAATATACAGCGTTTTAGCAGTTTCAACATGACTGGCACTTTTTGACAGAAAATAGTATATTGTAGGAGCAAGCATGTGTACGTATGAAACTTTCACATGTCTGGCAGCTAACTAGATTTCAATCAAAGATTATAATGGTAGCAACTGAGCAAGTGGACATACTATATTATATATCAAAAGGCACTTGCGTATTAAGAACTAAGCTTTTGTTTAAATTAAGTGTTTCTTTAAGTAAGAAAATGGTGAATTTTATGAAGGCAATGGTATATGATCATGACATTTAAGGTGTTATATGACAATTTCAGTTTATAGCATAATGCTCAATGACCATAATTCTTTATACGTCAGATAAAACTCAGCTGCAAACAAAGATACAATGAACAGGTGAAGGCATTACTTTCCACCACTGAATCCACTTTTGTAAAACATTTAATTGAAAGAGACCACATGTGCACCAACATTAACAAAATGGAAATCCTACACAGAAACATGAAAAACCGAAAACTAGACACACTCAAACAATTGGAAATATACAAGCACACAAAAACAAACGCAAACAACATCCTGAATGAATAGACACAAATTAAATCACATATACTCTTTGATGATATTACACATCACAATGATCTGGTCAACCAATTCAAGCAATGGTGCTAACTGCAATAGTGGAACTGACAATGCTACCTAGCAACCATGTCTGACAAAGTTGACAATGAGTGAAAGCTAGCTAAAGCAAAGGGAAAATTTCTTTTAGATTTTTGTTATAACATCAGTGTTCTATGTTGGAAAAGCGTAAAATCGTTATTAAAATATACAATACCGTAATACAAATTACAAACAGTGTAGAATCAATGCTTATGTTCAACTGTTACTATTATAATTGTCCATTGAATATGTACTGATTTTATTTAATTCAAATTTTCCTGATTTGAACTGTGGTTTTTTGTATACCTTTCTACTTTGGGACGACCCTTTTCACCGAGGTACTTAATTCCATGGATGCTGGTGCTGGCACAGTAGTCACGGAAATGCTTCTTGACTTCCATACATGGAAGCTGTAGTTTTCTGCAAAAGATAAAAAATACGACTGTTAGCCCATTAAAACAAGTTGAACTGATTTGCAACTGAGTGGAATACAGCAAATAGAATCAAACTACACAATTTATTCTAGTACCACACCCTCTACCTATGGAGACTGAAGTGTAAATGCTGATTTTTTCCAAATATAACAGAAAAAATCAAATCTGTAAAACTTCTGGTTTAAAAATTTTATTTAAAAATTGAAAAATAGGATCCTGATCATTAAAGATGTTTTGTCTAATTTTGATGAAAATTATAGAGGATATTTGCATTCATTTAAATTTTAATATTCTACATCTGTGTGTGTGTGTGTGTGTGTGTGTGTGTGTGTGTGTGTGTGTGTGTGTGTGAAAACATTTGTAATATAATCACACAAAATTTACATATACATTTTTTTTTTAATTTATCAGCTGTACAATTTACTGTAAAACTAAAATAAGACCTACTATTCTTCAATAATACACTTATTGATAAATAAGAATTTACTGATTGTTCTTTTTATGAAACAAGATTCACTTTATTAAGTAAAAAGAAGAAAGACCTTTTCAGTTTCCTTTTTATGTTGTTTAGAAGTTATTTAAAAATTGCAGTTCTCAGCAGTGGCGTACGCAGAAATCAATCGGGGGGGGGGGGGCTTGAACTTTAGCGGTCCATGTATTAGCCTACTCTTCTACAACTTATAGTATAAGATACATATGGCAGTTAGTGGTTAAAATTTATTAATAGGCGTACTATTTTCAGTAGGTTTCATGTTTTCTTTATTAGAACTGTAGGCTATTATTCGTGATTGGGGGACTTACGTCTTATTCCATTTTTTAATCAGTAATTTTAACACACTACTTTTTTCTTTCAAAAACTAAATATTTTTTATTGATATATTTATGTTCATTGTAATATTTAACAATAGATTCATTTTACTTCAATTAGACTATAATATTTTATACATTAATGTCAGTAGCACTGGGAATAAAGTTTTGCAACATTGGTATTTTAACATCTATATATTTCAAAATATCTTGCTAATAACTAATTGTGTCAATACAAAAAAACAGTTTTCCATTAAGCTATTATACTTCTTACTGTTATACAACTATCTTACTAATACTTTATTAATGAAAAATTACACAAGTGCATATTAGCTGAATTCTTACAAAATTAACATTAGTATTTGAAAAATGAAAAAGAAACAGTATACAGTAAATAAGAATCAAATTAACTATTAATTTACAATAGGTAAAGCATTTGTGTCCAAGCAAGCAATTTGTAATTTTAAAAGCCAAGTCCATTCTCAGTTCTGAGGAATATAACTACAACTGTGTTTATTTGTTGTGTTAACTGAACACAATGAAACTGACTATATGCTAATAGTGATGTAAATGAGATTGGAATTAAAGAAATTATGCAGGAAAACAGAGTAAGAAGATGGAATCTAGGGAAGATAAAGAGTTTAGGAAATTTAAAATGTGGCAAGAGTTGGCCAAAGCAGAAACTGTAGCAAGGAAAGAGATTCGGAAGGAGGGATAAAGGAATCAGTGTAGGAGGCATAAAAACGTGACAATTCCTTTTAACCTCAAGTCTGCTGGATATGAAGGAATTATCACGTTTTTATTGTTGCATGTAGGCTACATTTCCGATCTGATGATGAGGTGCGAACCTGGAAAGCGCTAATCGGGATTATTTTATATAGTGATGTAGAACATCATAATTTCTGTTTGTGATAATTATTCTAGTTTTGTCAGTCACATACGATGAACTTCCTGTCAATATATTAAAAATTATTGACTTCTGCTTGACAAAAAAATCTCACTTAACTTTTAATGTTCTGTGTACTGCTTAGTAATGCTGTCATCATACTTGGGAAAGTTAATACAATTTTTTAACTGATTAAAGTTAAAGTTAGTGCCCCCCAAAATTAACCGATTAAAGTTAAAGTTAAAATCAAATTAAATGATTAAAAGTAACCGTTAATAAAAAAGTTAAAACAATTTATGCTATTTATGTTTTCTTTTTTTTTGTTTTATTGAGCAAGCTGCTTTGGCTGTTCAAATAATTAAAATCATGTTAAGTAAATCCACAAAATAAGCTTTTAAAAAAAATTAATTAATATTTCCGTTGCACTAAAATATATAGCACTAAAACTCAATCATTAATAATTAAAAATCATAGACGATTTTATTTTAATCATTAAATTATATTAACATTATTTTTAATTGCAGCAGGTAATTAAATATTGTTTGTCTATTGCATTTTTCAGTTCACAGTACTGACTACTGATATTGTAGGCCTACTGTGCTGGAGATAAATTTTATCTCTTGTTTTCTTCAAAATGAGAGTATTTAACATGAATTTTTGACTTTTACATACTTCAAAAAATTGACTATTAAATTTTAATTGTTGTAATTGTTAACAATAAATTGTCTGCTTCTAACCAATTGAACGAAACTAATAAATTTATTTATTTTAATTCAAATTGTCAACTATTACAGACGTAATCCGTTGGTGTCTCTGCAAATAAATCCATCTTGTCGAATATTTACCTATTGTGAAATACTCGAGGTATAAGGGTTTTTTTTGCTGTTTTGACTGCTACGATTAGGGCACGGGCATCACACTCACACAGACCCGTTTGGCGGACACACGGCCTGCGTTGCAGTCTGCGTGTTGGGAGTCAGTGCGAGCGCGCGCGGCTTGCATTGACTCCAACTCATACTCTGGTAACGCGCAAGCATGTGTCGCCCACGCGTACAGACTTACACCGCACCGCTTGAGCCGACATGTCCCGCGTTGCAGTCTGCGTGTTGTGGTTCAGTGCGAGCGAGCGCGGGTTGCATTGACTCCAGCACACACTCGCGGTGCACACACGTTTTGTTGTTTTGATCGTGGCACTCAGAGTAGTAAAACTTTCCAACCTGAGTATTTTCACATTGGGCAAATACAACCAGGGTTGAATTTATTGCAGAGACACTAAACATCAAAACACATTACTGAGTCGCATATCCTCAAAAGAATGTATGAATGAGTAGCAGTTTGTGCTAAACAATTTCGGTCGTTTTTACACTAAATCTACACATTTTGATCATCTTTCATTAAACTGGCTATATAATAATGATTATACTCAATGTGGTCGACCTACTAACGCGTATATAGTGCAAAGGATTGTTAACCGATGGCAACCTACGAGTGATATTTATGATGTGACGTTGAAGCATAGGCCTATGTTTTGAAACGCGTCATCTATATATTAAAAAGAAGTCACAAGGCGGATTGAAAATATTGCTTTGTGTATCTGAGTATACTCGTTCATTATTTTCAAGTACGTTATCAGTAGCCACCTCCATAAAAATCTCATGGATTTTACTACTGTAGTTTTACACATTTCTCCTCTCCTCTCTCTCACTCTGGGTCTCTTTCTGTCTGTCTGTCAGGCTCTCTCTCTTTTCTCTCTCCCCCCTCTCTCTCTCTCTCTCCCCAAAACCACCATCTCTGACACTAATTACGGAAAGTTGAAATGTACTTTCATGGAAACGTTGAGGATAGGGTACATACGAGGTGAACTCAGAATCCACAACGTTGTGAACGTAAAGCTGCCGTAAGGCGAGACAAAAGGCATTTATGAAGCGAATGCCAGTGAGACGCATTAGTTAAGCGTCTTCCTGAAGCCTGTGTCACCGAGAAACATTAAAACACTCTTCGGGTAACCTTCCAAACAGAAAAATCCAAATCGCTTAAGCTCTAAATCTACTTTACTAAAAATGAACTTTATCTTGTGAAAAACTTACTTTTTTCGTCGGACGCGTTTCGGCTTAAGTATCCGCCTTCTTCAGCTTTTAGTCAGACTGCCATCATTTCGTAACGGTTTTTGTGTGGAAGGTGTAGTGGGGGTGGTGTTTGGAGGAAGGGGATTGGTGCAGGGATTCAACTTGATGTTTGTTTTTTGTAAAATTGTGTCAAAAAGTGTATGTGATTTATATTGTAATTGATCGTTGAGTATGTTGTTTGGTTGTGTTGTGTGGTGTTTATATATTTCGTATTGTTCAGTTGTGTTGAGTTTTCGGCCTTTAGGTAAGTAATGTAAAATTTCGAGATTGGTGTCTATGTTGGTGTAACTGTGGTTTTCTGTGTGTATGTGTGTGGCAAATGCGGAGCGTATATTGTTGTTGGTTAGAGCTTTTAAATGTTCAGAATAACGGGATGAAAAAGATCTTCCTGTCTGGCCGATGTAGAAACTATTGCAGTCATTACATTTTAATTTGTAAACACCTGTTTTGTTATATTTGTCTATGTCTGTGTTTGTATTATTGATGTGTTTTGTAATGGTATTGGTTGTTCTGTATGCTATTTTGTATTTGTGTTTTCTGAATGTGTTGGCGATTTTGTGTGTGTAGGAGTTGTGGTATGTGAGTGTGATGTATTTATTGTGTTGTGTGTTGATGGTATTTTGTGTTTTGTTGTTTTTGTTTTTGATGCGTTTGTGTAGTGTGTTTATTAAATTAGGGTTGTAACAGTTTTTGATTGCTATGTATTTTATTGTGTTGAGTTCGTCGGTGTAATCTTGTTTATTTAAGGGTATTTTAGTTAGTCTATGGAGCATATGGTTGAAGGCCGCATGTTTATGTTGTGTTGGGTGGTTTGATGTGTTGTGTATAACCATGTCAGTTGTGGTTGGTTTCCTGTATATTTTGTACGTGTGTGTGTTGTTAGTTTTGTTAATTGTTAGGTCTAGAAAATTTATACTATTGTTTTGTTCAATTTCCTGTGTAAATTTTAATTTGTGGTGTATAGTGTTTATTGTGGTGTATTGTGTTTACACCTGCACCAATCCCCTTCCTCCAAACACCACCCCCACTACACCTTCCACACAAAAACCGTTACGAAATGATGGCAGTCTGACTAAAAGCTGAAGAAGGCGGATACTTAAGCCGAAACGCGTCCGACGAAAAAAGCAAGTTTTTCACAAGATAAAGTTCATTTTTAGTAAAGTGATAGTGCTGTGAAAGAAGAGATGAACAATCAAGACAACTCTAAATCTACTTAACACAGTACTCTTTATTGCTTTGCACATTTGGTAAGCGCTGTAAAGCACACTCTATTTTCCCACATCCCATTTGTCTTGGGTTAGACCACAGCGGATCACTGACTAAATAAAGCAAAAGAGAGCTGATATCATATTCCGGTCGTGAAAAATGTGAAGAAGATTTTGTTTTTGTACGACTTACAATGGTGTAGTGTCGGAAGAAAAACTTGACACTTCAGTTTTTGGTTAATTAAAAATAACGATTTATTCAGAATTTTTTGATAGACAAATCAATCGACTTGCATCGACTGAAAAAATTGAGACTGTAAAAATTAATTGACCGTAAATTTTAGTTGACGACTTCCTTAGAAAAGAAAGAGAAAGAAAAGCGAACACAGCAGCAGAACTTCCGAGATATTTTTTACAAACGCTCACGCAAAGTTGCTGAACTGAGAAACAATTAATGGCGATAGTTAAAGTCGGGTAACCACTTGTTGTTATTCAGATTAAACAACAACTACGCACTACGCATTGAGGTCTGCTAACTTATACGTAGTAGCTAACGACGTACTCTATACGCTAATGTTGATTTAAAAAATCAACGAAAGACACGAATATCATGCAAGTTGTGAATGGGTCAACAGTGTCAAGGCCAATTAAAATATCGATTTTCTTCGAAAGTGGACACAGGCTATAAATAAATAGGTAAAAATCGATGCCTACAATTCCAATAATACAATAAAGTAGTAGTAGTAGTAGTAGTTGTTGTTGTTGTTTTTGTTGTTGTAGTAGTAGCATACTACTACTTTTTCACATCGTAATATATCGATACAATCGCCTATTAAAAACATCGAAAATGCACTGCAGGAAGGGATAAAGGTACATACAGTTCCTATGGAGCTAAATAGCACTAGTTTATTTAATTGTTACTATGGTAATTAAGTCTAGCCTGCATGGTGTTGTTCACATATTTATCCACGTCAACAAAAGGGCCTAAATCATGCGAACGGGGCAGAATATCAAATTCCAAGTTAAACAGTGTTTTTCGTTTTCAAAGGTTACCTGTGTAAAATTTGGTGGCAATCGGTGTAACGGTGTGGATTTGTATTCAATACAAATAAATCCGCAGACTTTGAGTTATATATATATATATATATATATATATATATATATATATATATATACATTAATCTACTTACCTTTATGTGTGTACTCAAATTAGACACTACAGTTAGCGGAGTTTAATATATTTGACCTTGGGCACACACATCAAGCACTTAAAAGTTAAATTAGGACCGTCTACTTTTTCAGTATGTTCATAAAATCTAAAAATTTGAAGCCAATGTGACAATGCCACATTAATATAAAAATAATAAATGATACACATTATAAATTCGGATAATAAATTGAAAAAACAAACATAATAATAATAATAATAATGGCTCCCATGTATACCACCGAAGTAGCTTAGGAGTTGGCAGGGTAGGCTGCCTAATATGAGCCGTACGGCATATAAGGAAGGCAGTGTGGCCAGGACTATGCTTCAGCCGCCCATTATTATCCCCAGGATGTTATCCCAGGTACTTATTTTCAACAGGCTGAGTCGACCTGAGGGCTGAAAAACGCACCTTGATTTTATGGTGCGGGACCGGGAATTGAACCCGGGACCTCTAGATTAGTAGCCAAGTGCCATACCCACTGGTCTACTGAGCCGTCAAAAACAAAAATACCGGTACGAAACAAAAAACTACTCTATTTACAAAACAATCAACACGTAACTGTGAAACACAACAGTAACAATTACCACTACGCTGAATGCACAAATATAAAAATGACAACAAGCACATGAGAACGAACAGTGAACGATAAATTGGTGGAATTGAAAATCTGTTTAAATTAGCCTCCTTGGTGATATCTGGGTAGTAGGAAAAGTGAAATTTGGCGTTCTTTGAACTAGGCAATCATTGCTAAACATTTATGACGCGCTCGCCTAGCAGCTGATACATGTTGCCGGTTCGTGTCACCAAATGAACACTTGCAATATTCAGCACATGTAAAACAATTCAGCACATGAGATCGTTTTCGATCTCAGCCTGCTATTAAAACGTACGTTAGCAACACTGTATTTCCACTATTTCAGACGTCAAAACAGAAGTTATTTGTTGTCTACTTCTCTGGGGTAGTCATGCGAGTCATGATTCAACAAAAGACAGAAAACCATCCTTGCCACCCGGACGTTGACAACAAAGAGACAAATGAGACCTAACGGTGCCATGAGGAAAACCAGTTCATTTTCTGCCACAGGATTAGGAATACTTAGAACGAACTTTCTCCAACATTGACTTCAACAACTATCGTGGCTACTGTACCACTTGGGGAGCAAAAAAAAAAAAAAAAATTAACTCGGTAATTTTTTTAATCGTTAACAAAAAAATTTAACGATTAATGATTAAAGTTAAACATTTTAAAATATAACAATTCAATTAAAAAGTTAAAACAAATTTTTAACGATTAATTTAATTGTTAGTTTTTTTAATAGTTAATCCCAAATCTGGTTGTCAGACAGTTGAATTATTAATTATTCCAATTAAGCTTGCAAATCCTATCATATTTCTTCTTCTTATTCTTATCACCATCGTCTTCATCATCATCGTATTTTTAGAAACAAGGTACGTTGTGATACAGAATTAAAATTTTACAAAGTTATGGCAGTCCCTGTACTGTCCTATGTGTGTGTATTATGGACAACAACCAATAAACAAGACAGTAAAATAGAGGGCTCGGAAATGGCGTTTTTGAAAGGAGCAAAACGTTTGTTTGTACAAGGAATGATCCAAAGTTACAAGTTTTAACTCCAAAGGAAAACAACTTTAAAATATTGCAAACAACGGTGGAAAGAACACTTAGAAAGAATGTCAGATTCCACACTGGCCAAACATATGGTGTTTGGAAATACAAACCCATAGGACACAGGTGTGTGGGTAGACCCAGGAAGAGACGACTAGAGGATCTTTGAAAGCGGCACAGGCAGCACCTTGCTTATGCCGTGATGTGAAGATGATGATCGAGTTTGTATTTTGAATAAAATTCCCCTTAACTTTATCTCGCACATTGACTTTTACAATTTTCTTAAAATTTTTAGTTCCATCTTTGGCTCAAGGTACCCTTAAAATTAAAAAAATATTCACGGTAAACGCTACATTCAGATTTGGGTTAAAATGTCCTGTATTCTGATACCTGGCTAAATTTTTGAATTAAAAAAAATTTTTGTTTTCTTTGTAGAACATAACATAAAAAAAACATATATTTTTAAAAATGAGCACTACATTCAGATTCTGGATGAAATTCTCTTGAATTTAATATCCCACATGAATTTGCCGTTTTATCAAAATTTTGACCCACTTTTTGGCCCCTGGAGTCCCAAAATTTTGAAGTTTTCAAAAATTAACAATATTTTCAGCTTTTGGTTGAAATTCCCTTTAGTTGCGAGTTTCCCCTCACTCTTTTAGCCCCCACCGCCGTATTTTTGGGGAGATCGGTCTCGAAAACAATAGGGTTCTGTAGGGTAAAAGTAAAGACATGCATGCCACGCGTTTTGTGAAAATCGGTTGGTTCATCCAAAAGTTGTCACGAGATGTATGTCACCCTAAATACATAGACAATTGGTCGAGCTAGAACTGAAAACTCGCTTCGCTCGTTCACTATTATTATTATTATTGTATCATGATATATTAATATGTATCATGTACAATAATAACATATTATATTATAAATTGTCTTATTTCACGTGTATAATGATGTTTTTATAATTCTTCATTGTATTATATAATACATGTACGTATTATTTTCTTTATAGGTAAATATTATTTTTATATACTAATTATTTATTATTTAAATCTCTATATAAATATTTATTATTTATCAATATAACGTAACGTCATAGTTATACCTGCGTTTAGTCATATCGGCACAGCGGCTGGGAGACAGGTGTTGGCGCCACCGGATTTGCCGAAGAACTGACAACAGTGATACCGTTTCCACGCGCTCTTGCAACTACGTTATTTGCATGTGCCTCATGGCTGTACATCACGTAAGGGGAAAGGTCACACACACACACATCTCGTCTCACTGACGTACATTTGCTTACTTTTGCAGGCACTTTATAAGAAAAATTCCGTAATCTACACAGACACACAGCGACTAGCCCAGTGTGCAAGCGGAAATGGTGTCCAGCGTGGACATAGATTTGTCTCCTGTGGGTCGCTGACTAGTGAAACTGCACGTATTTACAGAGGAACGGTTCACAGATAGACTTTTCGACTTTACGGCCTTCTTTTCCGCGTGTTTGTTTGTTCTGTGAAACCGTACACTATGTAGATTCACAGCTTTACTCTGAGCATCGTTCCATAGTGAAAGTTGAAAACTTTTGTCCACGTTAGACCCTCACACAACATAAAAACCTGCTCTGAAGTTTTGATCACGGCGTCATATTATTAAAACTTCGGAGCACTACTTGATGGAAATCAAACGTTATCTTTGACCGGCGTTTACACGTTTCTGTGAAAGGCAATGAATAATTTAATGCAATAAAAATCGTAATAAATGATTACAGTTAGTGTATTTATTTCTATTATGATAGACGAATTACAATCTAGTGTGTCTCGTGTGAGTGTGAATGTGTGTGTGCGTGTGTGTCTGTGTTTTTGAACCCTCTGAAAAATATTTTGATCCTGTGATAGCTAGTTCTGCATACAGCCTGCGTGAAGCCTGTCGACGTTAGAGTTATTCTTACCAGCTAAAATTGATATAATTTTAAAATTAAAAACGATCCTTAATTAAACATACTCATCTTAAGATAACTAACTATTAAAAGCAATAAATAAATTATTCAGTAAGTTGGTAATTGTGTGAATGCCCGCTCCACCCGGCTGATGGTGTGGTAACCGCGACAGTTGTAGCTTGTTGTTTATGATATTTGATGTCGCCAAGTAGAATGTTGTAGTAGCTACGTCTGTACGCTAATAAGTATACGCTATTAGAGTTGGAATAATTGTAAT
Organism: Magicicada septendecula; assembly: GCA_034769895.1. Lineage (NCBI taxonomy): Eukaryota > Metazoa > Arthropoda > Insecta > Hemiptera > Cicadidae > Magicicada > Magicicada septendecula. Next base: position 448,766,445 of record CM068372.1, on the reverse strand, counting down.
AACAGTAAGTGGTTGTTGAGTGACGACTGGTCGTCATGAGAACGTTGTCAGAGTTTCATAATATTTTTTTCTCTTTTTCCGCTGGAACACAATGCAACTGTCACTGCATAACTTGTACAAGCGAAACTGGCGTGGCGTTAAAGTACTGGGTTTGTACCTGTCTTCGCCGGGCGCGTCACACGCAACTACAGTCTACTTTGTAATTACCTCATCACTATGAGAATATCGGTATGGAGAACCATACATGACTTCCGTGTTCTAAGATTTATAGTTAAAAACATTTTCGAAATGAAATATTTCCATGGAAACTACTTCTTTGTTCAGCATGAACTAAAGTATACCACCTCACATTAGCGAACTCGATTTTCACTGATGTTGGCAGTCGATAAAACTACCGAAACGCCTGGCTTTGCAGAAAACATTGGACCACGCCAAACAGCCTGGGAATGAATTTTAACAACAAACTACTTCTTTGTTGCCGATAACGTAGTACACATATAAAAAATTATCCCCTCCCCCTTCAACTATCATTTTCATTTATAGAAAATTACCACCTCCTCAACTACTACCCTTTTAATTTATAGATGTTTCATCTACCTTTCTATAGTGGATTATTATGACCTTTTTTACTTCCATGTTCCGTAAGGAAATGGAAGTATGGTGTTGGCGAAAAAAATCGTGTTCGAGATAAGGGCTGATTCTGATTGTACTACCCTCAAAACACGAAGAAAAGTCAATTTTCGAAAAGTGTCTGTGTGTAGAATTTTTTCTATGGCAAACGATAACTGCCGCAAATTCAAACAGAATCAAATAATTTTTTGCATACCTGCCTGAGTTTTAGAGGAATCAAGGCCTATTGATTTTGGTGAAGATCGGTTAAAGGGAAGGGGTAGTTTACCTGCAACATTTTAAGTTTTAACAAGAGCAAAGTACTTGAAATATCATTTAAACTTTTTCAAACAATGGTAATTTGTTAAGAATAAAATAATTTTGTTGCTAGGCAATAAAATTATATTTTTTTCATTTTAATTTAAATCATGTATTAGTGAAAATATATCGTTTATGGCAAGCATATCTCACTTATGCAGCCTAATGTTTACGTGTCCAAAGTTTTATTGTAATTACCGCAATAAACACACACACACAATTCGCGTTATTTCTGGCCTCACTCATGTTTATTTTTTTAGTTTGCTTGCTTTTTAAATGGAAAGTGTTGAAACCCACACAAACAAAACGCGTGCAAGCCGAAAAGTTGTCCAGCGTGGACAGCAATTTGCTTCCTGTGGATCGCTGGCCAGTGTAACTGCACGTGTTTACAGAGGAACGGTTCATAGACAGACTTTTCGTCTTTAGGGAATGAGCCCTCTGCAAGATGCTCAGGGTCCATGAGGGATTTCGGAGCGCTCCTTCTTTTCCGCGTGTTTGTTCTGTGAAACGTACACTGTAGATTCGCAGCTTTTTACTCTGAGCAACGCTCCATAGGGAATGTTGAAAATTTTTGTCCACGGTGTACCCTCATACACACTAAAACCTGCTCTGATATTTTTATTACGGACATCAAAATATTAAAAGCTTTGGAAACTTGAGCACTAAATTAACTGGGGATTAAACATTAACTTTTACAATCCATTAATTTTATACATATTTTGAAGTAATAAATGTTTTAATAAATTAATACAATCTGTGTATTTATTTCTATTATGATATAAGAATTACAAACTAATATGTGCATGTGTGTATGTATAAAAAATATATAAATATTTTTCTTCTCTAGAAAATTGTTTGCCCCTCCTGGAAAATATTTTGACATTCCTGATCGCTAGTTATTTACTAGTCTGTGTGGAATATACGTCATGACATGAATCAGAATGGTGGGTGTTAAACAGAAGACACAAACGTATTAGGGCAGAAATGTTTGCTGAGAAATTTATAATTAGACGGGTGAACAGAATTGTCGTTCAGGAAATCAGAAGACGAATAGAAAGAAAGAAGGACTTGATTTATAAAAGAAAAATGACTAGTATAGTACTGACAGGAAATACTTTGATAACACTATAGACATCATTCACCCTCGGCCGATAACTCCCAGCGAGAGTCCAATTTCATTACAGGAATCAGATCACAGCTCCCTTTGGCCAGCTCTTCGACCTACAAACATTTTATCCAAAAGTACAGTCCTTCCTCACGAAGGTTGAGGATAGTCTTCACCCACCTTACATGGGGGTACCATTTTAGCTAATAGGGCATTTCTTCAGAACTCAAGCATCCACTTATTTGATGTTTTGTCATCATATCTAGCTCTGCTTCTTGTTTATATGTGCACTACGTTATCGGCGACAAAGAAGTAGTTTCCACGAAAATATTTCATTTCAATTTGTCAAACATGAAACTCTATTTACTAGGTGGCAGATATTTCTTTAGAAATTATCGAACCGAATTCAAGTAAACTATTTTAAATATAAATCTTAGAACATGGAAGTCATGTATGGTTCTCCATACAGATTTTTTTATGATACCTTATTTATCAAAATTAAGTATTTTAATCTTGTTAAAACACAAAACGTAGGGAGGGTAAACTACACCTTCCCCTTAACCGATCTTCACCAAAATCAATATGCCTTGAGTCCTCTACAACTCAGGCACATATGCAAAAAAGTATTTGATTCTGTTTGAATTTGCGGCAGTTATCGTTCGCCATAAAAAAATTCTATACAGACACAGACACAGACACACAGACAGACACGCACATAGACACTTTTCGGAAAATGACTTTTTTTCATGTTCTGAGGGTACAATCAGAATCAGCTCTTATCTCGAACACGAGTTTTTTCGCTATCACCATACTTCCATTTCCTTACGGAACATGGAAGTAAAATTGTCGATAAAATTTTGGGTTTGTTTTCAAAACAAAAAATAAAATCGCCTCTTTTATCTATATAACTTTTTTCCTGACATTTTTTTATCGAGCCAAAAAATATTTCTGGCTTACAATTTTTTTAAGTTACAAGCCTAACTGAATGAGCGAAGCCAGTTGTCAGTTTTAACTCTGCATTTGTCTGTCTGTCTATCTATCTATCTATTCGTCTGTCTGTATTTCTATCTATATGTCTGTCTGTTTATCTGTTTGGGTTTCTGTCACGATAACTTTTGAATGCGTCAACTGATTTTCATAAAATTTCGCACGCGTGTCCACGCATTTACCCTACGGGGCCTTATTGTTACTGAGATTGATCCCCCCTCCAATTAAGGTCTAACTGTAAAAAAATCGGTATGGAGAACTATACATGACTTCCTTACTCTTAGATTTATATTTAAAATCATTTACTTGAATTCGGTTTGATAATTTCTAAAAAAATATTCCCACCCTCAAACTGTTTTCACTATTTATGGATATTTTTGGTATTGTGGGGTAGTCGATTAATATAATGTTATTTTTGAGTCACTTTGTCTATAAAAAGTTGGTACTTTATTCTTATAACGAAACTGAACTACGTTTTTCGGGCAAAAGTGTTAAAAATGGAAGGAGTCCAGGGTAGAGAGAGAAAAACGCAGGTTTAAAGTGGACTGAAGACAGGAAGAAGACACAGCGTAAAAGATGAAAGAATATTGGAGAAATAGAAAAGAACAGAGAGTAAAGAATTGAAATTGGCATGTAGTCCGTAGGTGGCCGTACAAAAAAAAAAAATTACCTGAAGGTATGGGGTGAGTCAGGATATCAGTACTCTTAGAATTAGAAACTGGAGGAGCGTGGCTATGAATAGAGAAGAATGCCGACATTTTCTGAAGAAGGCCAGAGCCTACAAAAGGCTGTCGAGCCAATGATTATGATGATGATGATGAAATTTACCTAATCATAAATGTATTTCATTCGAAAACAGTGAGAGAGTTCTGCAGCTAAGTGAGTTTACTAGTACTTATTCTGTTGTATTAGTAAAAAGAAATATCATCTTATGAGGAACCGGGTGAATTTTAAAGAGTTTATTCTTTAAGACGTTTCTCTTCAAATCCATATATGATACCCGTAACTAGTGTAATAGTGATAGCTCTTATAGTGTAACAGAAAACCAGAGTGAAAACAAGAGCACACTACACTATTTTCATAGAATAGAGTCTTACACATTATAGCGTAGGTCTATTCTCAATTTTAAAACTACCCGTCTGTAGTGTTATAAATTTAAATAAAACGAAAGATTACGGACTACTACAATTGCTAAATATACAAAGTACAAACTTTCAACTCATAAAAATACGGAATAGGGTCAGGTCTTAATACATAAACCGTAGAACGATAACGTCGGGAACTTAAAACAAGAGACATACCAGATACAACTACACGTTATAACAAACAAACAAATGATTACGTTAAAACAGAATAAACAGAAAAGTACAAGTAATTGGTGTATCAAAACAAAGTTAGGACCCGTATCGTGGAGTGCAACATGGTCAGCTCGCAATAACAGAACGTTGGTGGCGTTTTCTGACGTTACAGTTTTTACGGCTTCTGTACCTAAAGATGGCATCCAATCTGCAGGAGTCGAAACGTTGTATCTTATAGATTTAGCTGTGGTAATAATGGTCTTTGGTTTGTTTAGATGTTCTCAACTTGTGTGTACGGGTACCGAGTGGATTGGAGAAATTTTACTCGTAATCAGGATTTCATTTTGTCGATCAGTGTGGGCTAAATAATAAACATATTATATATATGCGTCCCGCTGGGTTCCCCATTATAAGGTGATATCCTATAAATGGGTAAGTCTGCCTCCTTACGGGCTATGACTTCCGGTAATTTTTATTCAGGATTGTCTTCACCTAGCCTTTGATGCCCCGACACCCAAGTACAAGGCAGCAGCAAAATATAATCCTATAACAATAGGATGCAGTATTACAACTAATAAATCCAAATAGATTCCCGTCTGTAATATTCCAAAGATAAGCCGGTCCAGGATCATTTTCCTTACGTTCTAACTTGGTACTGGTGGCTACTGCTACCCTCCACCAGGAATAGTTATCGACCTTCCGGTCTAGATCCATACTGTTCTGTATCAACAGGGTCATCTCTTGTAGCATGTGGCAGTGGCGGCTGGTGTTATGGTTGAAGCGTTGCACAACCACCAATATAGAATAACTAAATTATAAAATAATATACGAAATCATTAAGCAGCAAAAAGTGTCATAAATTTCAACGGAAAACGTATTAGATTCTATGCGGCAAAGTTCACGTACAATTCAAATGTGGCGCGCAGGCTGGCAACTTGAAGAGTAAATGGCAGAGCTTACCACACAAGCATATGGAAGGACGTGTGTTACTCTTCACAGTTGCCGTATATTCCCTATGTTAGCTAGGCGGTTGCAACGTTTCCGCAAATTTCCACTAACAGCGCTGCACTGCATCTTTACTTTTGTTAAGGATCTATAAAAGGGAGTATTCGCACTCGCCATCTTTGTTCCGAGACTGACATAATATTATGGTGGCGCTTGTGTATACATGGGACGCAGTATAAGTTTATTTTCGATATTACATAAACTATTATAGTTTTTCGTGCCAAAAATATAATTTCAAAGTGTGAAATTATGTCCCACGTCCTTAAAAATATGGAAATAATAGTTTTCATCTTAAAACTTACTGATTCAGACCATAGTAAGAGGAGAATAATTTTGTCTAAAAAACAACAAATACTGTACCAATCGCTACCACTTACCACTTTGTTAGGTATATATTCTCAGATTTTACTTTTATTCCTGTTTATAATAGATGGCTGTTGAATTAATGTTTACTAAACTTCGTTTGTCCAAAAGTCCAAATAAAGTTACTAAAACTGTTTTTAATAAACACGAATTTACATTTTTAACTTACTTACTTTTAAGTTTATATTCAGGTTTTTTGCTTAACATTTAGTTAAAATTAATAATAAAAAGTTTAGCTTAACATTTTATTAAAATTAACAATAATGTATTTTTCATTGCACTAGACATTTTATAGTCAAAAGTATTTTTCTCGGTTAGTAGGAAGGGTTAAACTTTGTTAGTACAGGCAAAAAATTTGCAAGTTACAACTTCTCACGGCCATATCTTGAAAACAACTCGTGGATTAAAACCCAGCCAAAACGCATTTTGTTTGTTATTTCGTATAGAAAAATTTTGGTCCTATTCATTTTTACTATAAACTCAAACGTTGTTTAGTTATTCGCTAAAAATTACGCTAAAATCCTGTTTTTTGGGGGTAAAAATCGAAAATGTTGATTTGGAATAACTCGAAAACAACGCATTTTTCAAAACAGTTGCGTACTGACTTTGTTGCTTAGAATTTGATTCTCTATTGGATCCTGGGGTTAATTTTTTTTTATCAATCAACCTTGAAAAAGGGGTGGTTCTCACCCCCAAATAAAAAGCGTACAGTTTAACTTTGTTCTAGAGTGCATATAGAACATACATATCAAATTTCGTGAAATTCCATCGACAGTCAAAATTTTGTTACGTCAAAAGCTGCGCTTACTGGACTAGAATTTCTTCGTGCTGATTTTGTTCTCGACTTTGTTTACGATCTGCGTGTATGTTTCGCGCTTGGCTATCGCGCAGCTGATTTTCGAAAAACAGGTAAATGTGCAATTTTGTGCATTAAAACTACAGAATGTGCAATTGTATGCAGTAACCCCCAAAACGTGCAATTTTGTGCAAAATAAAATGTATGTTAAAATGACCTACACGTCCCGATTCGGATAAATAACTTGTCACTGGCCGTTTACGAACTAGCAAAAAAAAAGATGCAATTGCACGTGAATCCGGGCTTTAGTTATAGTCTAACATTATATTTATAATTAATGGATTAAAAAAATAAACCACCTTGTACAGTGATCTGCGTGGAACTGGGCCGACCCTAGGAGGTGGATTTGGTACGTCAAACAAAGTCGGTATGGCATTAGGCTTCAGTTTTTCCAACAACCTACTCGTGCCTGTTCAAACTGTGAACTTTCAAAATGAACCTAAAAGTGCAAAGGTGTATTACATTTTTAGTCGTTATGATTAACATTCACAAACTTTTAAGGAACAACCATTAAATTTACCTCACACAGACGCATTCCCTTGCTTAGTTAGTATAAATTTGTCTCGTCTCATATTTTGAATCCATTTTGCACATCGAATAGGGTCTGCCGGAAATTTGAATGTTCTAAAATTAGTTTCTGTTCGATTTTTGCAATTTACAGCACAACAACCAGTCATTATGATTATGAGATGTAGTACAACAATCTGCAAAATGTACTACATAACATTAATAATATCTCTAACACCAGTATTTATAACCTTGTTTTCACTGACAAGATGAGATGATTATTATACATATTCGTGTGTAATACATAAATCAAATTAGTACACTAAGGTTATAACCCTGATATGTAAAAATATTAATATTTACATAGATAATTTACATTAAATAATGCAACGCACAGCGTGCTTACATTGCTCCCGCCACATTACATTTAAAAGTCTCGGAGCAAAGATGGCGGGTGCGAATACCTATATTATAGAGCTCTACTTTTGTCATGAAGTGTGCGCAGCCTTCTTGATTTGTAAATTGTATCAGGTTTAGTGTTTACGTTGGTTCAACGTAAACGTGTACTCGTTGTTTTTGAGGTTAAAAAATTATAGTTATAATTTTGTATAACTGTGATTGTGATAATTACGTGTCAATCAAAAATAAAAATTGAAAGATATGTGAAATTTTAAATATTTTATACAGATTTATTTTTTCTTGTTGTTCGTAAATGAAAGCAGGCAGTATTCCACTCACTTCTCTTTTAGACTGGAGTTTTCAAGTAATATTTTATGTAGTTGAATTTATGTGCCTTGCAGTTTATATACAGGGAAAATCTGTTCTTATAGCTCAAATGAGTCATTTAAAACTAGCCTCTATTATAAATTTGCTGTCCTTATTTTTTATTTCTTGTAAACACAAGGATCGCTTTCAAATCAGTGTATTATTTTAAAGGTATAATAAGCATGATTCTGTTTATCTTTTTCTTTTCTCTACATATTTAGTATTTGATTACTGCAAATATTAGTGATGCTTGTAGCAATCATTCATGAGTACGTGGGAACATGGAATCTGGGATAGGTAGACATACTGATAGAATCGTTCCGTTATCATTAGCAGCTCTCTTTTGGGGGAAAACAATATCTTTCTATTTTTTTCCATACGACAGCACTATGTATGATGCAGATATGTTGGTCTGCGCCCTGTTTAATGTGCCCTTTTACCCCCTCCACCATCCTCTCCCTCACCAACTCAACAACTACTATAACCACCAAAATTTGGAACCACCAGCCGCCACTGGGATGTGGTACTTCACCACGCAGAACGGTCATGGCTGAAGTAGATAGAAGAACGGAGATACCCTCAACAACTTATAAGAACTATACAAGGCCTATATAATTGAACAAGGATAGTTGTAAAAAATAATTGTAGGATATCTCAACAAATATCTGTTAATCAAGGTGACAGACAAGGACGCAGTATGTCACCTACTATTTTAACATTTACATTGACGATCTGATAAGGAAGTGGGAAACATTTAGTGAACCCTGGTATTTTGAATGTGCTGTTGTTTGCTGACGACTTGCTTGTACTTCAAAGTACAGACTCTGATTTGCAAAAACTTGATTTTAAGATTCATAAGATTTCCAAACAATACAATATGAAACTCTTCACTGTAAAAACAAAGATAATGGCATTTTGAGGTAAGGAGCCAATAAGAACAAAAATAATGATTAGTGATCGAATTCTAGAACAGGTAAGCTACTTTAATTATTTGGGAAATGATATGGCTATGATAGAAATTATGACATTGATGTTAAGTTAGGTAAGTTCCAGTTGCCTGTTGATCTGTGGAACAATCGACCGTATTTTTAGAAACAAGGTACGTCGATATACAAAATTAAAGTTTAAAAAAAATTATGGCAGTCCCTTGTAGGTGCGAATTATGGACAACATCCAAATATGTGTTGTTAGCAAAAATTCAAGTACCGTCTGCCTAGTGGCAAAAGCTAAAGAGCATGATAATGTCTTTCAGCCGGCAGCAAAACGCAACATTATTATGGTTACTAACTGACTGATTGTTTCTTTTGCGCAAATGTTGCGTTTAGTTGCCATCTCAATATTCTTATTAAATCTACAACGTTTTACTCGTTCGTTGGTTTCCCTTCGCTTCTCTTTCAGTTTCATGTTGTAGAATGCATCGATTTTCTCCTGCTCAGTCATCATCGACGCGAACGGTGTATTTATTAAGTACTCGTTCAATTCTTCGCGCATCAAGTCATCTTCCTTTCGTTTTTGTTGCGATGGGGCCGCTGGTACCGAAGCTTCACCGCCGACAGCAGCCGTTCGTTGCTGTTCCTTCTCGAGCTTCTTTCGTTCCCGACACTTTCTTACTCGCTCGGCATTTTGTCGTTTCTTGATCTGAGCCTTCTCGTCGCTGCTATCCATTGTCGAATGCTATTTTAGTCAGTCGTCACGTTTGTTTACTATATATCAACAGCAGTGTATTTCGCCACAACACAAAACAAGCTTTTATTTACATATTGCGACGTATCAAAACAAACCTTTATTTACAATACAACAATCCCAATGACGTCATGCAATGATGACATCACGCAGTGATGACGTCATACAGCGTTACATGTTACAGAAAGTTTCAAACGACGCAGTACAGACAAAAGAGCATGTAAAACCAAATTTATTCTCACTAAAACGTTTGCTTAAATTCAATGTCAGCAGCGATCATTTCTGTCTTGATGCGTTTACATATCAAATTTCTAGACTGTGGGGAATCGAAAGTGTGGAAGCGTCACGCAATGATGACGTCATACAGCATTACATGTTACAGTTTCAGCGTTACAGAAATTTTCAAATGATGGCCAGCCAAAAGACATTATCATGTCAAAAACAAAACTGTTAAAAAGGCCTCGGAAATGACATTCTTAAGAGGAGTTAAAAGGTGTTCTAAACTGGGCCGTATAAGAGAAGAGTTACAAGTTTTTAATTCGAATGAAAAATGAAAAGATTACAAGCAACGGTGTAAAGAACACTTAGAAAGAATGTCAGATTCCAAACTGGCCAAACAAGTTTCGAAATACAAACCTATAGGACACAGGTGTGTGGGTAGACCCAGGAAGAGATGGCTGGCGGATTTTTGAAGGCGGAACAGGCCTTCACCGTAGCACCTTGCCTGTGCCGTGTTGTGAAGATGATGATAGGACTATATATAAAACACCAAAATAGTACCATTGTTTTGAAATCGTCACATTAATAATTACAATAATTATTACTATTGTCTTTCTATATCAACAATTATATTATTTTTCAGTTCCTTTAAATATAGAGAGAGGGGTCCAGAAAAGTTAACGTTGTGTGTTGCTTATGATTTAATCCACAATGTAATATATTGTGGTATCGTTGTTAATGTTTGAGAGTACGCTTTTAGAGTTGGAACAATTATGTTACTGATAAGTAGTTGTGGAGTAATGGCCAAACCGTCATGAACAAACCGTCAGATCCGCTCCCCTTCAGCTGCCGCTCATTTAATAAAACTAACGCCATAATAAGAGAAACAAATGTTTGTATTACATACTTAATTTAGTAGTAACCGTCGATCAATAATTTTTTTAACGATGGAAGATTTAGGAAGGATCAGTCAATATGTGTAACACAAAATTTTCATTATTTGTGACCTATTGACCGATTCTCGTTAAACCTTCCATCGTTAAAAACAGTTTGTATTAAAGTCATATTTCCCTTGGACTTTGCATTTTGCCAGTAATGCGAGTTACTTGCACAGTTTCTCTTCATTCCTCATCATTATCGTCATCCTCAAGGTTTAAACTAAGAATGGTAAGAATGGTATTGTTCCGGTCTCAAATAGGCATATATTACAGCTGGTCAATCCAGCGCTTCCTCGGACGTCCCACACCTCTCCGTCCCCTCGGCTTATAGTTCCATAGTTGTTTGCGGATGCGGCAGTCATCCATTCTCCAAAGATGTTCCCACCAATTCAGCCGATACTGGGCGATCCTGTCGAGAATACTCATAATATTCAGTTCCTGCCGTATATCTGTTTTATCCATTAAATTAAGTTCCTGTTGAAGTTCCATTTCCTTATGTGCAAGTCCTCTTACATTCCATACGCCAATTTTAAATTGTTCCGCAATACCAAGTCGTTTTTTCCTTTTATTCACAGCTGTGGTCAGCAACTTTTGATCCATCCGGGTATTCCTTATTTGAGGCATTTTAGTAGTGAATATGTCCCCTGGATATGTTACTAGTATATCGCAGGATAAGACGTATGGTGTGGCTGCCACCTTCAGGCTTAATGTCCAGCCCGATTTTCTGTCTGGGTGTTTTACCATAAACTTGGCTGTATTACTAGACTAAAGAGACCAGTTTTCCCTGTTGAGATATCCATAAGGATCTTTAATGTGTTGGTTTCTCCTTGCCTCCCACATCCTACGTCGTTGACCAATGGAAGATCATCCGTCTTTAGGGGCAATTTCTCACCCCAAGAGCAAGAGGGTGCCCTAACCTCTACTTGACAATGACAAGAAGAGGAGGGACAGCTTATACCGGCTGTCAGTCGGTCTCCAGAGCCGTGTTAGCCACCCGTATGTGTTGCCCATCCCCCACCACTTGGAGGTGCGGCTGGATATTTCCCTTCATCAAGGAATGAGACCATAAGGCATTACTCATCCTCTCCAGTACTTTGGCGGACCTCATCATTCCTCCCCAACAATATTTTCATGTCTGAACCAAACTACCTATACTTGCGCTGGACCATGGAAATCAAGTATCTTGGAGTCCTCTTTGATCGTCGAGGTTTACATCCAAACGGTTACCAACCAAGACCGCCCGCCGGGGTCAACTGTTTCCCAACCATAATCGCTATCTAAATTAATCGATATTGTGTTTGCTACAAGTATTCACCGACACTAGCCAGGTCTGGCAGGGAACCTTTTGCTTAAAAAAAAAAATAATTAAAAGCATTCTTGTGAGGGGACTGGACTTCAGCTAGCGGCCACAGTCTCTTTAAGAACAGCAAAACACAATCCCTTACAACCGAAATTGGTAAGTACAGTGTACGCCCAAATGATGCACAGGAACAACGTCGGGAGAACCGCGCTAAAGTTCGAAGACTAGCTTACTCAGAGCTAAGTAGTGCCACGAGGGAGCAGCTCGAGACTGTAGCTCGGAACTCGACATCCGCACTGCATGGGATACCGGCATCGTCACGAACACTAGGCAGGTTATATTAATGGGACATCGACAAACCCCGCATTGGAAAAGAACGACACACACGAGGATATGACCCCAAAGCCGGGTAAAGACTCCAAGTTTGCCAAAAATCTCGGGGCTATTAGCTTATTGTCAGCCAAGTTGAAAGTCTTTGAACGCTTGGTACAGCGATGACTACTGGATCACCTAACACGGTTCGACGTTCTGTTTCCCGAACAAGTCGGATTTCATGCGGGGCACTCCTCGATACATCAGCTGATGCGTTTCATGGAGACAGTTGCCAAACCTGGAACAGACTGTAGCCGTCTGGCATCCTGGACTACCACACAAACTGAGAGAAATACTCGTTACGGACTGCTACGTTCGTAAATTGGCCACGTTCGCTGAAAACATGGCGGTGTATACTGTGGATCAGAAATAGCCATTATCTGGCTACAGAACAGCTGGATGCATACATTGCGTAGGCGAGCAAGTGGAGAGTCTCCATTAACATGGCCAAGAGCATGTCTATAGTCTTCTCTAGATGAAGAGCGCTCCCTTCAAGATTCTATATGGGCAACACCCAACTTACCTTGGTTTTCTGGTGTGAAGTATCTAGGGTTCATCTCGACAGACGTCTCACCTGGCGGACGCGTCCCGAACAAGTAGCTCGCAAAACAGTCATTCGTCTATATCCTACCTTGCAGCAGTATAATGTCCTGCCATCGAGGCAAACTCATTGTTACCGCATATGTATGATCCGAGTATGGAGATACTTTGTAAAAATACACAAGCTAAAGCTCCAATCATGGACCAAGATTTAAACAGAAATTATGTATGGAGTGTCATCTAAAACGGATGGATCAATGGCTAGATAATTTAGAATGAATGGATGATCAGCGTATGCCAAAGAATATCGTGAGGGTATAGGTGTGTAAAAACAGAAAGTAGGGTCGACCTAGAATAATATGGTTGGATGACGTGCTGATAGATCCCAGAAAAATGGATGTGAGGGTCTATGCTGAGATGGCAACGGACAGGAGACATGGTTGTTGGAAGCCAGGGCTCACATTGGGCTGTAATGCTACAGAAGAAGAAAACGTTGTATGGAGCATAGTACTGTACGGACCCGAAACTTTATGGTTAACATAACATGATGGGAAGGAGCGATCGTGGGACAAAACGTGATTCAGGTAAGACGAAACAGTATTTCACAATATAACAAAAAATTTTATTATTTCATATTAACCAATAGATTTACACTTCAAACATGTTGACTACATTGGAAATAGTAGAATACAAAACAGCAAATATTTTAATTTCTTGTATTACTACATTATAATGAACTTAGTACACATGGTTTTACTACAATTTTCGTTTACTTCATAATAACTCTTCAGCAGTATAAACCAATGAAGGTAAGGGAATTCGTAATTTTTGAACCTAATTAATTATAGGAATGAAGATGGTAGTGACAGTCAAGTAGTCACAGGGGCTATAGATTTTATGATCTAAGAATTAATATTTTAATGGTATACAGTAGTATTCAGAATAGCATGGTGTATTAAAACAAGACTCAAGTGGCATGTATTCTAAATTCCATAGTACAGTATAAGAAAATACAAAGAAGGAAACACAACAGAGAAAAAAGTAAAATACAATTAGCTATGTAATATATAATATTGTTCTTAAAAATTAATTCATTTCTATTTACAGTGTAACTGGCTTAATAAATTGAAAAATTAATATGCTTGCATATGTATGCAAAGCTACCTGCATAGCAAGCATCTATGGTGACATCGATGTTTCATTGTTAATTAACATTTTCTGTATACTATACCTTAATAAATGATTAAGGAGCAAGAAGATAGATTTTGTGCTTAACAGGATTAGGCAGGTTCAGTTCAGAAGCATGGAATTAAAACACCACTGAAATCAATAAACACTAGTAATATAGTATGCAATAATCGTGAAATAATGATCATTCTATAGTAGTTTCTATTTCATTTGGATCAGTTTTTAATACATCAGGGTGGAAATGGCTCTCTGCAGCCTCATTGTCAGAACTTTCTTTTTGAGATTTCAGATTGGTATGAAGTCGCAAGGTAATGTAGTAGACTATCTCAACGAGGCTCAGGAAACTGACTCCACTAAATAGACTCAACAGGCCACCACAGCTCGCTGAAACACACGATACAAATAGTTATGTACAGGGCCGAATTTAGGATTTAGGCGCCCCTAGGCACTTCAAGGGCCGGCGCCCCTACTCTCAATTAATTGTCGTCGTCGATATTTATTGCCTATTCTCACATTACACGCGTTTTTTAGACTATTAAATGAGGACTGTCATTAGGATTAGACCTATAAATAAGTAATAGAATTGTCTTTGAGTAATAATCGTTTTTAATTACATTTTGAACAGTGATCTATTACAAACTACAATACATAGTAATTAATTGTTTAAAAATCTACAAAAAAACTACTAAGTCTATTAATTCATTATCAAAATGTTTTAGTCACAGCATTGCAATCTTATCGAGTAGAAAGTCCACGAATATCTACGTTACTTTTTGACGTTTACGTTCAACAAGTCCATTGGCGGTTTCTAATGCACAGTAAAAAGTCTTTACTTTTTCAATTTTTATACTGTGATCACTTTTCTCCGCTGCTTGATTTTAACAAATTTCTCTATAACTTCTTGGAAATCCAGCGCTTCAGTCATGTCACTTTCGATCGCCATGACGGTTAGAGCATTCAGTTTAATTTCTCCCATTGAGTTTCGCATTGAGTCGCTTAACACGTTTCATTGTAGAAAATTAACGTTCACCAGCGCAATTTGTCACGGCCATACTTAGAATAATTCTAAGGATAATTTCTACGTTCGGGAAAAAGTTTTGTAAGTTTCCTCCCCTAACTGTACGCAGAAGAAATGAGAATGATCTTTTTTTCTTCTGTTTCTTCTCTTTCTCTTCTTTGTCGTCAGTTCCTGAACTTTTCTCAAAAAAAAAGTCGCATGAGGTGTGTTCTTCAGGAAGTATTTAAACTGTACACATTCATCAGGAAAAGTATCCTGCAAATCTTTGCTACGTATTTTCACAAGCTCCCTGCAGCAAGAAAGGATATTTTTATCGTCAAGTGTTAGTAGGTTTAAAATAAAACCAAATCTCTTGAAGATCATTTAATATGCTACCGCTCTTCATTGCAGCTCTGCAATTAACCTGTCAATTATTACAAGATAAGTTCCTGTCCTGAAATACTCTTTAGCATCTAGATTAGAGTCAGAATCAGATGATTCTTGTTTTTCGTCAAAGAACAGTTTGGGTTTTCGTTTCCGAGCTTCACAACTCCATTCACTGGATTTTGTTATAATATCAGTCTTCTGTAAGTATAGAGAAAACTTGTCTCTACATAAAACCATGTAATTTTCCAATGATGTGAACAGAGCAACAACATTCCCAATGTCAACATTTCGTTTTGTAAAGCTTTATTAACTTTGTGAAATTTATTCATAGCTTCTTCCCAGAATACCAGTAAAAACACATTTTCTGGTTTCTGCAGTTTTCGTGCTAAGCCTTTTGACTCTTGGCGACAGGCAGGCTTTTCATCAACATCCTCAGATATTTTCTTCAATGATTCCGTTATTTCGGGCAAAGATTTAAGCAAAGCCTTTATAGCATCAGCTCGGGCCGACCATCTTGTAACTGACAGTGATTTTACCACAGGACAACCATCTTTAAGAATTTCTTTCAAAACAGCCCAACGATGGGTGGAGGCAGAAAAAAAGTTGTACACGGCCTGAACAATGTCAAAAAATGCTAAAGCATTGTCACAGGCTTCGGCTGCTGTTACCTCCCAAATAGGTTTAGTGAGTGGGCGGAACAGGGAATATATTCTGCCAGTTCATTGTGTTCCTTGATTTTTGCCTGAAGACCAGAATATACTCCAGACATGTTGGCAGCGTTGTCATAGCTTTGACCTCTACAGTCTTTAATGTCGAGGCCATAAGTTTCCAGCGTTTTCAAGACAGCCGTTGTCAACTCTTCTGATTTATGTCCTGTATTTGGTAGGAATTTTAAAAATCTCTCCACAGGTTGACCGTCTTTTTTTATATAGCGTACGATTAGAGTCAGCTGATCAACATGCGCTATGTCAGGGGTTGAATCAATAACTAGAGAATAGTACTTGGATTCTTTAGTCTCCTAAATAATTGTTTGTAAAACAGTGTCTCCCATAATCACGATAAACTCATCACATGTGAAGTGTGAAAGGTATGACTTACTTCCTTGCCCTGTGTTCCCAAATCTAGCTATGTGTTGAGAGAAAAAAGGGTCAAACTGAGCTATCAATTCCAAGGCTCCTAGATAAGTTCCATTTCGTGAAGAACCAAAAAGGTGATCTGTCCCACGAAAAGTGTGCCTTCTTGTTGACAGATATTTTACTGTGGCAATTACACGCTTGAAAACTTCTTTCCAGTACTGATCTTCAGTCTGGCGAGCTTCACTTACTTTGTTGTCAATGCGGGTCTCTGAATTAGTTCGACTAATATAAGCTAATATGGCCTTCCTGTGTATAGCAGAATGTTCATGGGATTGGAGTAAGCTACTGGCATTCTTCCAGTCGTTAAATCCCTCAGTGAAGTTGGATGATGTGTTTGAATACAGTTTACAATAAGCACAAATTACAAAACCTTTTGAAGGTGAATAAACGAGATATTCACGATTCCTCAGTTCTCCATTTTGAAGTAGTTTTTTGAAAACCACTTCGTTACAATATCTTTTAACACCCCCGTACCCGTAGTCACGCTCAGACCCAGAAAAGCCAGTTTAATTGTTATGTTTAAAACCATTTTCTACAATGTACTCACGTGTGAACTCATCTTTTCTCCAAAAGGCTGGATCATTTGAGACATTTTGCTGGTCTTTTTCCTTGGTGAATTTTCAAGTTCAGTGGTCGCTGAGGGTTCATTTTCGACGTGAACTGAAACATCAGAAGTATCTGTAGGCCTATCATGGTCTTTGTTTACACATTGGTCCACGCTCTTCACTTCACTAACATTCCCTTTAATTCCACTTGTGCTGGGTTGAAAAAAGTTACTTATTTTAGGGACTTTTGCTAAAACCTTTTCCTCCTTCTCATCTTTTTCTTTTGCCCTTTCTTGAATTCAGCTCCACTTGGTTTTTTAAACATGATAATTATTACCTCTTGAGCTCACTTCACTAAACATAAAATAAAATTTATTTCACTATAGTTATTTACGTTACAAGGCCGGGAAAACGAACATTTCGCGGTAGGCGCGGCCGTAGGCGAGAGATGAGAAACTCTGATGGGGTTTTGGGGCACGAATGAAGTAAAATATATTTACGATACTCTATTTCACTTTCACTTGCACTGCACAGACAAATAACTACTCGTTCAGCAATAACAGGACCTTGCGTCGCGCCAACTGTAACTAATAGGTTATCTCGCTCTAGTCTTGACGTCACTCATCAGGAGACTGGGCGAGTCCATATTGGTCATAATGTGGGGAGGGCAAGTCGCAAGTGCTATTACGGAGGCGCGTAGTGGCGTTGCGTCGGTTCGCAGAGCAGGCGCTTTTGCTGAAAGAAAGACAGCGTCTCTGGGTTATCGTTCTATCATTTTCTTAAATGCAACTAGAAACTTTATAAAACAGCGTTTTAAATACCTACCGTATTTGTCTTTAAAATTGTGATTTAATTTTTTTGATTAATTTTCTGACTTTTTTATACAGTTCTCAAAACTTAGCTTCTCTCAATATTTTTCCTCTTTCAAAATTTTGCGCTCTAGGCACGTGCTTAATCTGCCTATTGGTAAATGCGGCACTGGTTATGTATATTATGCATGTAAGCATACACTCGCACACGTACACATAAAAGGTAAACTACTTCTTTGTCATCGTCATCTTCTTCTTCTTCTTCTTCTTCTTCTTCTTCTTCTTTCATATCTTTGAAGTATTAAAACCTCTTACATCCTGATCCAGTCAATCCAGTCATTACATATTGTGTGTGTGTGATAATTGTTATTATCTTGGTAAATGTACACATTATATAGGACACACACACACACACACACACACACACACACACACACACACACACACACACACACACACACACACACACACACACACACACACACACACACACACACACACACACACACACACACACACACACACACATCATATCAGTCTTTTCATTGTTCTATGACTGTACTCAGTAGTTCTTTCATCAGTAAAGAGTACTAATTATTCTTTTAAAGCATTATTTATTCTTTTTTAAAGATGTTTATTTCAGACACCAGATTTTTATTTCGTTTTCATTCTTCACTGGATACAAAAATATATGAACCTATAAGTTTTTAAATTTTATCATTTTTATGTTCATTTTCTTTGATATCTGTCTTTTAAAAAATATACTTCATTCGAAGCATATTGGTGCAATTTCGCTTACTACTCAGAAATATGAAACTAACTTTATCTTCTTCTTCTTCTTGTTAAAATTTACACCTATTGCTTGTCCATTAAACCAGATGAAAGCTTCATTTCTTCCCTCCATCTTTCCCTGGGTTGACCAGTGTAGCACTCTGAGTTGGTCACCCAGTCTGAGGTGATCAAATGACGTCACTGGCTTATGACATCAGAGATACGGAGGTCCTGGTAGCTGGTTTCCGCTGTGTACATGTACGTTGACGAATTGGAACGTGTGGAAAAGCATTGCATTGCAAAAAAAATATCGGTATGGAGAACCATACATGACTTCCATGTTCTAAGATTTATATTTAAAATCATATTTTAAATATGATTTTATTGAAATGAAATAATTCCATAGAAACTACGTCTTTCTACTTATTGCTTCAGCATTAACCACAGTACTGTAGTCACTAACGTATACCACCACACGTTTTCGCACTCGATTTTCACTGATGGTGGCAGTCGATGGCACTGCCGAAAAGTCTGGTTTTACAGAAAACATTGGACTACGGCTAAACAGCCCGGGAAGCAATTTTAACAAAAAACTACTTCTTTGTTGCCGATAACATAGTACACGTATAAAAAATTCTCCCCTCCACCTTCAACTATAATTTTTAATAATAGAAAATTACCCCCACCCCGTTCACCTAACCTCTTCATTTATAGATATTTCATCTACGTTTCTGCAGTGGATTATTATGAGCTTCTTATCAGGATACTTTATTTATAAAAATTAAGTCGTTTTAATTGTATAATTGTTCTTTTGATTGTTACTGTAATTGATACTTTAAAAATTCGATCTCAGTTTTTATTTTTCAAAGAATGCCTATAGAACGTTTAATTAGTCAACTGTTATTTAAATTTACACTAATGCTTAATAAAAACATTGTACAGTCAATGTTTGTGTCTTTTTCCAAGTTTTCCAAGCATATTCCAAATATTCATAAACAAACGTAAAATTATGTATGTAATTATTTAAAATGTTTGACAAAGTCAGTGGACAAAAATAGATTTCATAATTAGCCTAAAAAGAGGTTAATTTTAAAACATAATATAGTCGAGTTTGGTATCATTTTTCATTATTTTTTTAGTAGGTTCCAAATATTTATTAAAAAATATCAAATTATGCTTTGTAAAAAAAAGTGTAGCCTCGTAGGAATATAACCAGTAGGTGACTCATTGCCGAGACAGCTGCAGCCCAGTCCGAGGCGGGAAGGGATTATACCGTGGCCGCAGGTAGACCCGGGCCCATCGGTCAACCAGATGTATACACAGTATAGTGGCTGACGAGCACCGTTCTGGACGTCCAGTTGAGGTTTCAACTCCAGCGCTTGAACCTCGTGTACACATGTTATTACAGACGTTATTCTGTATCTACCGCTCGCGTCGATCCGTTTTAATATTTGTTTGTAGCGAGTTAATCGTATCGTGACGTCATACGCGATCAGCTGTTTTTGTCTGCGTCGGTCAAACGGTATATCCAACTATCTCTTGTAGTAGCTTATCAATCGCTAAAATAATTGTGGGCGCCACCTGAACGATTGTCCAGGAAAAACTTATTTAAATTTAATTTAATTAAAAAAAAATAATTATAATGTCTTCTTTAAAGTGAAGTTAGTCTGATAATCTAAAAATGATAAGCTGTTTTATGTTAGATTAAAATAACGTTTGTTTTATTTATTAACTCGTCTTACTGACTAATAATGGTTATAATTCAAAAAATACAAGATAAAGTAAACAGATAAATCCTTTCGTTAACGGCTAGTTTTGATCAGTTGATCGGTTAGTTATAATTTAGTTAAATATCTCAAAGTCGTGGTCCTTGGAACTACCAAGATAAATTAAAAATGATGCTGTACAAACTTATAAAAACTTACGTTAACTTTACAAGTTCGCAATCTTTGAGAGTTGAAGACGTATGGATTGAATTTACTTTTTGACAACATTTTTTAATTAATTGACGCCAACGTTCAAAAAGATTGCTCCCTTCTTCTTAATACAATTTAAAATTAATTTGTTTGAGATGTAGCGTAGTTATGTGTAAAATACCAGAGATTACTGTAAAAAGTTTACTAGACTTACAGTTCGTTAGTTGAAAACAAATATCCTTTTTCAAAGTGACTAGTACGCACAGCACTAATAACTCACTTCACTTTTATTTTTATTAATTATTTAAACAGGCCTTTTTAAAATATTCACTGTTCACACACTAGTTTGTCTTCCGAGCTGTCGTTCTTGTTTCTGAAGTTGTTTGGTTAATTGTTCTCGTAATGACTCAACAGGAGGCAGGAGGTGGATGCATACATTGTGTAGCATGTAGTTACTGAGACTTCCGTCAGTAAAACGCTTCGAGATGGTACGAGATGGTTCTAGTATGTTCTGGCAACTATTTCTCGAATTTTCTAGAAAGATTGTAATTTCCGTTTTGGTCAACGATTTCTTCTTCTTCCCCTTGATTGAACTTTTAAGGATTTTACTC
Source organism: Magicicada septendecula (assembly GCA_034769895.1). Classification (NCBI taxonomy): domain Eukaryota; kingdom Metazoa; phylum Arthropoda; class Insecta; order Hemiptera; family Cicadidae; genus Magicicada; species Magicicada septendecula. The sequence continues at coordinate 448,745,220 of CM068372.1, read as the reverse complement.
TGGTTTTTGCATATAACTTTACATAGCTACCTACAATGTTATATTTATGATTAGCATCGTTTTGTTTTCGCGATCAACTGATTAATTTGAATATAAATAAGCCTGGGTTTGAACAGGTTAACATTTGTTAATAAATAATTATTTTATTATACTTGAGTGTGTCGCCATCTATGTCTGTCGCATTGAGTTATGTATCCTAGATACCTACGTGTTATTTACATTACATGTGCGGTTGTCATGAGTGATTTATTGTATTGTTTAATGTACTAATAAATATCAATTCATTTAATTAGATCATTGTGTTTTATCAGTAATTGCTTCCTGGTAAATATAATAACAGGTTATGGGCCCAGAGAAGTAATAAAACGCATTGTTGAATCGAATTGTGGACAGTAATAAATACGCAAGAACCCTTTTTTTTGTTGCACGTGTCAGTAAGAATTGAGTGCACAAAGTCAGTTGTAGAGAAGAAACTACATTAAACAATAGAAATGGATTTAGTCAGATCAAATTTAGAAATGTTGAAAGATAATTTGCAAGGAGGTTCCAACTATGATTCATGGATATTCAAACTTAACCTAACCTTAAAATCAAAAGGTATTTATCAAATCGCAACGGGAGTTAAAATTAAGCCTGAAGGAGATGAATCAAGCGCAGCTGTAAAAGAATGGTTTGAAAAGGATTTAGAAGCACAAGTATTAATTGGATTGAATGTTGACATTAATATAGCCAAGAAAATTGCAAGGTGCCAGTCCTCAAATGCTATGTTAGAAAAGTTGGAAACCTTAAATGGAAAAAAATCAAACGTTTCAGTTGAAGGCCTGCAAAGATTATTTTTTAATTATAAATATGATGAGCACAAATCAGTAATAGAAAATTGCATGACAATTCAACAATATGCTGATGAATTGTCTGCACTAGGTGAAAGCGTTAAAGAAAACTGGATTATGCAAAGGATATTAGGTATACTTCCAACAAGACTACATCATTTTAGAACGTCTTGGGATAATGTTATTTCCACAGACAAAACGTTGAACAACATGTTTGAGCGTTTGAAACTTGAAGAAGACAGGCAAAAAGAAAGTGAACAGGCCAATAATGAGTGTCAGAATGCTTTCATATCAAAGGGACAGAACAATAATAAAACAAAACAAGTGAACGTAAAGGAATGCTTTAAATGTGGACAAAAAGGGCACATAAAGAAGTACTGCAAGAATAAACCTAGTAAAAGTTACATTGAATATTGTAAGAAAAATTATCTGTGTAATAAGTGCAACGAAAAAGGTCACTTTGCCAAAAATTGTACCAAAAATGTAGATAGTAAGTCAGAAAAATCAGACAAATCTACATCAAAAAGTAAATTGCTGATTAATGTTGGATTGTCTGTTACTAATATACAATATATATTAATGAAGAATGACTATCAAGATCTATGGTACCAAGATTGTGGTGCCACTCAGCACATGACTTTAAGGAATGACTGGTTGAAAAATTATACTGTTTTACAAGAACCAGAAAAAGTCATGATTGGAGATTCAACACTTATAGAAGGTGTTGGTGTCGGAGACATAGATTTGTTAGCTTATAATGGTCAAGATTGGTGTAACATAACACTGAAAAATGTTTTGTATACACCAAAGATACCCTTTAACTTATTTTCCATCACTAGTGCCTTGGACAAGGGTTATCGTCAGGAAGCAGACACAAATTGCTCGTATTTTTTTGATTCAGACACTGGTGAATTAACAGCCATGGCAAACAGAGATGGAAGATTGTTTAGAATGATGTTTCGCTATGAAAACTTAGAAAAGTGTATTGTTGCTATGTCAATTAAAAAGTGGCATGAAAAATTAGCACATCAGAATATTACTTATGTAAGAGACATTTTGAAGAAAAATAATGTAAATTATGTAGACGATTGGGATGACTATGTGTGTGAAGGATGCATTTATGGCAAACACCATCGTCTCCCACATCCAAGAAATTTTGAAGTGGCAAAAGAGGTACTTGATGTAATTCATGTAGACTTGTGCGAAATGAATATAAATTCTTTTGGAGGAGCAAAATATTTTTTTATGCTCAAAGATGATTTCTCTCATTTTCGCACTGTCTATTTCTTAAAAACTAAAAATGAAACTTTTTGAGAAATTGAAAATCTTCATGACTTTAGTTGAGAATCAGTTTAGAAAGAAAATAAAAGTTTTAAAGTCTGATAATGGGAAAGAAATTTAAAATGGAGATACTAAGAAGTTTTGTGAAAAACTTGGAGTTTTCCATATTAAGTCGAACCCATACACTGCACCACAAAATGGTCGAATTGAGAGAGAGATGAGAACCATTGTAGAATCTGCTAGATCAGCTATACATGCAAGAAATCTAAATGAAAACTTATGGGCAGAAGCAATTAGTTATGCTACATTTACACTGAATCAGACTGGAACAAGCTCTGTGAAAGGTAAAAGTCCTGTGGATTTATGGTTTGGACGCAGAATTGATGTAAATAAGCTTAGAATCTTTGGATATGATTGTTATGTTTTCATTCAGGATTTTAAGAGAGCCAAAACACAGAAGAAATCAGAAAAAGGAATTTTCTTAGGATACAGTTTAGATTCAAGTAGTTATCGAGTTTACTTAAGAGACAAAAATGAAGTTGTAACATCAGGAGATGTGATATTTGATGAAAAAGTAAACAGTAAGTCTAGTTGTACAGAAATTGAAGCTACCTTGTCAATTGAAGAAAAGGAATATATAGTGTCAAGTGAAGAAGAAAAATCTGATAGTGAAAGTGTTTATGAAAGCTCTGTGTCTGACAATAATATGCAAAATGAATGTCAAGAAAATCATTGTGTAAAGTGTTTGGAACGAGATCAAACTGTTTGTATTCAACCAGAGAAAAGAAGTCTTCGAAACAGGGCTACTTTAAGGATGCCAGCAAGGATGGTAGTTTATGTAGTTGAAGACAACAGAAACAAAAATGTAAATATGGCCATGATAGGTGAGGTAGAAGATATTTCCATTTTACAAGCACTACAGGATGAAAACTGGAAGAAAGCAATGTTAGAAGTGTATGAATCTTTGATGAAGATGAGAACTTGGAAACTAGTAAGTCTACCAAAAGAAGAAAAAGCTTTAACTTGTCGGTGGGTTTTATGCCAAAAACAAGATGAGCGATACAAAGGCAGGCTAGTTGCAAGAGGGTTTGAGCAAGAACAGGAATCCATTATACTGAGACCTTCAGTCCTGTTGCCAAACATGCATCCTTTCGACTGATACTCAGCATTTCAGCCTCCGATGGAATGCATCTGATGACTTTTGACGTGAAGACAGCGTTTTTACATGGATCTTTGGATGAGAAGATTTACATGTATCAACCGGTAGGCTTTGATGATGGCTCAGGTAGAGTTTGTGAGTTGCTCAAGAGTATATATGGACTTAAACAGTCATCGAAAAATTGGAATGTGGAGTTCACAAACTACCTAAGGAAATTAAATTTTGTTTGTTCTGACGATGATCCTTGTATTTATTATAATGGTGACAGAAGCATTATAATTGTACTTTTTGTAGATGATGGTGCTATTATAGGAAAAGAAAAACATAAAATGTTAGATATACTAGATAAACTTAACAAAGAATTTGAAATTACTTATAATTCTGGGTCAGACAACAAATTAACTTACCTTGGCATGGAAATTGAAATTAGACATAAGGAAATTTTTGTAAGCCAACATCATTACACTGAAAAGATATTGAAAAGATTTAGAATGGAAGATTCAAATCAAAAGTCAACTCCAATGGAAATAGGTATGTTAACCGAAGAACAAAATAAAAAAATAAAATAAATAAACCTCCGCTCCACAGTCCGTTAAAGACCAAGGCGTACCGCGCGGCTTTTGTGTTAGTGCGACGGTGTATGGCTAGTACTACGCGCCACCAGCCACTAGTTGCGGTATTCATGGCCAGGAGGCGGCGCTGTTATCTCAGCGCCTACTCAGTTTGCCTCACGACGCTGAGTGCATGCCGTATGGAGCCTCCGCCAGGAATTGAACCCGGGACCACGAGCGCATCAATCGCCCGCGTTAGCCACTAGACCACCTGGAGGCTCGTTAACCGAAGAACAACATTTTCATAATGATCAGCCACTCGATAAATCTGTCCCATATTGTGAGGCAATAGGCAGTTTACTTTACTTAGCTACAGTATCTAGGCCAGATATCAGCTTTGCAGTAAACTACCTAAGTAGATATTCAAACAATCCCATGGTACGGCACTGGAATATGGTAAAACATGTATTTTGATACTTGAAAGGCACTGTAAACTTTGGAATAAGTTTCAATGGAGATTCTGAACTCATTGCTTATTCAGATTCAGATTTTGGAGGAGACATTATCTCAAGACAGTCAACTACTGGAGTAATTATTATGAGAGGCGGTCCTATTGTATGGTTCACCCAAAAGCAGGGACTTGTTGCTACATCAACTGCAGAGGCAGAATTTCAAGCTGCTGTTTCATCGCTTGATGAAATTTGCTGGATAAAGAGACTTGGTATCGAACTTAGATATTTCAAGGATATTCCTACAAGGCTCTGTATAGATAATCAATCTGCAATTTTAATGTTACAAAATACTACAGAAGGCAAAATAACAAAAGGGAAGAAGCACATTGACATTCCTAGAAAATTTATACAGCAATTTTTTGGAAATACTGTTTTTTTGGACAAAGTAAGCAGCGTTGACCAGTTGGCAGATATCTTGACAAAACCATTGTCGAAGAAAGTATTTGAACGACTTAGAAATAAAATTATTATGGAGGAGTGTTAATAAATAATTATTTTATTATACTTGAGTGTGTCGCCATCTATGTCTGTCGCATTGAGTTATGTATCCTAGATACCTACGTTGTTATTTTCATTATATGTGCGGTTGTCATGAGTGATTTATTGTATTGTTTAATGTACTAATAAATATCAATTCATTTAATTAGATCATTGTGTTTTATCAGTAATTGCTTCCTGGTAAATATAATAACAACATTGAATAAAATATACAAGTCTGGTGGCTTACCTGGCGATGACATACAATATTTCGCCTTTTCCACCTATTAATCTGCAATTAGGTGTGTTACCCCTTACTAAAACATGAACAAAGAATGTTTACAACAATATATCATAAAATTATTAGCTCTAAAACAACATAACATATTAATAACTTTCATTTTATAGTAGATTTGGCTTAGGCCTAACAGTTCCTTAGTTGCTATTATATAATTTTTTGACATTAATTGGTTATCAAACAGGTTGTTATCGGTGTTAGATTAAAACTTAGATCCTGTTTAATTTTTACAATCACCACTGCTTCGTAATAAACAATATTTTTGGAGTATTCCTCCTTAGCATCCTGTTAGCATCATCTGGTTTGAACATTATGAGCTTGTTAATAAGGACTCGGTTTTATTAAGAAATACTTTTAAATTGAGTCTATCTTCAACTGAGCAATTTAATATTAGTTGAGGTTTGCCTCATTACATGTTGTTTTATACTTATTTCGGGTTTTGAACATAAGATTGTTTTATTATTATTGATTTTCCCTGTCTATCTGACAGGCCTACTTTCTGTCTCACCTAACTTCTTATATAACTCTATTTATTTAGGTTTATTATTGAATTATATCTTTTGATATATAAACTCTTAACATTTCTGCAACTTATTAATGCAATTTGGTTGCATTTTGGTAACATTTAGTTGACAAATTATCTAATCTTAGATGCTCTTCATCTGAATTAATTCTTACAGGGTTTTTCCATATTTGCTATGGTTTATAATTATTTTACAGAGTTCTTTATCTAATATTAATTGTTCCTTTTCACCTTCTTTACATTTACATATAATTGTTTTTTCATTTACTAATATTCTACATTTTCATGATTTAGGTGTCTTGGGACTATACCCTGTGTGTATTTGTCAATGCAAAATTACTATTAGTTAGTTACATATTTCCTTTACTTCAATACTGGTTATAAACCATTTGGTATACCTATTTTATAATTATAGTAATACATTTGATTCACTACCATTAATAGCTTTACAATAATTATGTTTTTATGCCCTATTCTGAGCTTAATTGTGACACATGTTGACTTCAATTTTGTCATCTCCAATTGATATTTGGTAATATTATTCATTCATTTTTTATTTTTTATTTATACTTCACTCTTACAATCTATGGGGTTTGTTGTGGTCATTGTTTAAGTCATTTTGTCTGTCTCTGTCAATATTAATTCCCTAATGCAAGTTGCTAATTCACACTATCTTACTTCTTCGGTTGATGATTACACTAGTTATATTTGCTTCTTAATTTCTATATGAGTTGGTTTCTACTACTTTAAATTATTTTGATGTTATCATATTCTTATTATGGTTTGAAAACTTATGGGACGTTTTGTGACGTTACAATGTTCATCAAAAAAGACCGACGGATTATAGTTGAACTTACAGCTGACAAATTACAAGTAAATGTTGGCACAGTGCACAACACTATCAGCCAAGTGCTCAAGTACCATAAACAATGGCAAGATGGATTCCAAGAGACTTGACCAACCATAACAAAAAGACTAGACTTCGACTGAGAACAGAGCTGAAACAACGCAATATGGTGGAGGAAGGTAATGCTTTTGGGTAGAATTATAACATGTTATGAAACGTGGACCCATCATTTTGAGCTGGATTTTGAAGGTGAAAGCATGTAGTGGAAGCACACGAGTTCATTTGTCAGGAAAACAGTTCAGAGCCCAACCATCAGCGAAAAAATCATGTTAGCGATCTTTTGGAATACGAAAAGCCCGTTTTATTGTAATTTTTTAGAAGATCAACGACAATAAACAGTATATACTACTCTGACATTCTTATCAATAAAGTGAAGCCGGCAGTGATGCGGAAACGTTATGGATTTCTGCTCGAAGACGTTCTCCTCCGTCAGGACAATTCCCGTTCACACACAGCTCATTTAACCCGTGAAACTATCAATAAATTGGCTTGGGAGCAGTGGCGCACCCAGGATTTTTTTCGGGGGGGGTTTTGAAAATTTAGAAACAAGGTGCATAATTTTGGTTTTCCTCATTCTTTTCTTTACAAGGAGGGCTTTTTCCTGGAGAAACGACAATACGCAACTTATAAGGAGCCAATGTTGCAAGAATAGGTAAAAATTAACTTTACTTTATAGAATTTCACTCATGTACGTTCCACCTATAATGCTGCAAAGGCATACTGCACGTGTAAGAATCACACACACAATGTTTGTGAGAATTATGAGTTAAAATCATGTTCAGCACAGGCTTACTAATTTGCATATGATTACTGAATAATCTAAATTACTTAATCAGTAGACGCCGACTTTATTGAAGTAATAGTACAACAATATAGTTAAAATAATCAGACATAAAGCAGTTACGCACTTTGTAGTGGGGATAAGGCGGGAGCAATGTTATACACGTGAGTGGAAAAAGGCCTTTTGAAAATATTAGCCTTCTCCCTGAATGACGAGTCTACGTACGGAGGTTTTGATTTTGATTTCTATTTCGATACTACTAAACAGTACTGTACATATTGCTACGACAGCGTAGAACAATCTAGGCGTTTATCGAATGTCCCAGAAAGATCTCGACGTAAGCGTGTGGTGTACGTGCTACTAAACGCATGTTGCGAGAATTTTCTCGCACTTTGCCAGCCTTCGCTCGGGCGCTCGGACTGTGTCAAGGCCGCAGCAATTACGTAGTTCGCGAGAGATAAGACGCAGTTTGGAAGCTTCTGGTGTGTGTAGCGTAACTATAAATACATCGCGTCGCGGCCTTAGTTTTTCAGTTCAATGCGAGATTTTTGACTGTGCGGTTCGAGAGTATTAGTGCGATATATTTACAGAGCGGTTCGGGTTATTACGGTGTACGTTCAAGTAGTTATTAGTGAAGTGTTGCGTTTTATATTCGGACGGTATAATTGTAATACAGTTGAGTTTTAATATTAGTGGACATTTTATTGCGTATGAACAATTTCATTTGATTTGTTGTAGACACTGTGTTGTTAATTACGAACTGTTTTACTATAACAATTAAAGGTGTGATTAGTGACTTAATTGGTGTCTTGTACTTATTTTGTTTCCACTGTACCTACGACGATCGAGTAGACCGTCGTAACAGTGGTGTCAGAAGTGGGATAGAACGGTTAACAGTGGAAACAGTGGACGCTTTGTACAAGACGAGTGTGATTCGTAATTAATCGATAAACAATGGATGCCAGTCAGATGATGGAAAATTTACAGGCGCTGCTGTTGCAGACAGAAAAACGACAGGACGAGAAACGCAGACAGGAGGCGGAGGAAGCAGAAAGACGACAAAAAGAAGAACGCATACAAGAAAGAGAAGAAACAGAAAGACGACAGGATGAAAAACGGAAGCAGGAAGCAGATGACATCAAGGAGTTAATACAGCAGCAAAAGCAGACACAAGAACAAACCGCTGCAGAGTTGGGTCTCCTACGAGGTGAGCTTAATAAGCAAGTAACTAAAATATCGGAGGTACAAGAATCAATGACATTCAAAATAGCTGAAGTAGAAAAATCTGTCTTGACTGTGGAGGAATCGATGTCTACAAAAATATCTGTTATAGAAGAATCTGTGTCAAATAAAATATCTGCAGTAGAAAACTCAATGGCAAACATAAGAGAACAAATTAAAACTGAAGTTGAACAGTGCATAAAGATTCAACCAAAACAAATTTCTGAACAGACTGTACCAGTGATCAAGACAGAAAATAAGTTAACAGAGAAAGTCACTTTGCCTGCAGTAGGGACAGTTCATGTCAAAGCTCCAACCTTTGACGGAAGCACTCACTGGGCAACGTACCTCCGCCAATTTGAAGCTGCTGCATGCGCAAATAATTGGACAGAAAAAGACAAGGCTGTTTCACTTGTTCTTGCATTAAAAGGACCCGCGGCAGAACTACTACAGAAAGTGCCACCTGACAGCCAGAACATCTATGCCGAGTTGATAAAAGCTCTAGAATTACGCTACGGTGATAAACATTTGCGAGAGGTGTACTACGCTCAGTTGAGAACAAGACGACAACGTTCCGGGGAAAGTCTTCAAGAATTTGAAGCAAGTATCGACAGATTGATTAGATTGGCCTATCCTGAAGCACCAGAAGATTTTCGAACGCGTTTTGCGATGCAGACATTTATTGATGGCATCGGAGATTGTGAACTTCAGCAAGTGTTACGAATGGCAAGACACCGAGATAGCTCAGAAGCTCTTGTTCACGCCCTAGAGTTTGAAGCTGCCAAGTCAGCGTCCCGCTACATTAATGGGGTTGTGCCATCACGTTGCAGTCAGAAGATCCCTGTATCACATTACCGTTACGATGGGTGCAGAAAAACAGTGTTGTCGGACAAACAATTCAAAACTTCAAGAGAGTCGCAACGATTTGAAAAAGACAGAAGACCGAAATGTTACAACTGCGGGAAACGTGGTCATCTACAGGTAGACTGTTGGGAGAAGAAAATACCGAGAGAAGAGACTGATCGCACCAATTGGAGAAGTAAAGGCCCAGAACAGCACACAGTTTCCACGCTACATAAGATCAGTGGAAACTTGATTGTTAATGGATTTGCGGATGGTAAACCAACATCATTTACAGTTGACACGGGCGCAACAGTGTCCATTGTGCGCCCTGACTTAGTCTGTAACCGCCATCCTCTAATTAGCTCTTGTACAATACAGACTGTGACTGGAAGCCCCGTCAAGGTGCTAGGAAAGGTAGACGTACGTGTACGCCTGGGTCTTCTTGAGTTTAGCCACCAAATGCTCGTTGCAGACATTGTCGATGAAGTGATTCTTGGCACGGATTATGAATGCCTACGGATTCGTTGTGGACTTAAGAGAGAAGGTCCTAAAAGTTGGCCAAGAGAAGATAAAGCTTTGCATGGCTAAAATGACAGGGTCTACCAACCATTCGATTAAGCGAGTGGCATTAGTCGAAGAAAAATTCAACAAGTCTGGTCAAGAGGAAACCTCCCTGTTGCAAGCGGAAATGGAGGAAGAACTAGCAGAGGAAGTACAAATAAGTATAACGACAAAAGAAGTGATTGGAGAGCCAACTATGGGTGTCGAGACAAAACTCTTGCTTGTTCTTGAGCTGATAGAAGCGGCCGAGGGTAAAGTGGCTGAAGATGAGGTTACGCAAGAGGTTGTTGACGAGAACCAAACAAACTTGGATCAGCCAGTGGTATTTAGGTCATTAGTACATGACGCAACGAGAGTGATTCCAGCGAAGCTAGTGGTTGCGCGAAAGATTCGCATTCCTGGGAACGGGATGTTCGGATCACACGAGACTGAATTCGAAGAACGGGAAAATTATCCTTCGCAAGGATGGCCACCTAGATCGCCTGGTCGAGTATTACTTCGAAGACGCTTTGCCAGTTCGGGACGAACAGGCTTAAGGAGGGGGCGGTGCTACGACAGCGTAGAACAATCTAGGCGTTTATCGAATGTCCCAGAAAGATCTCGACGTAAGCGTGTGGTGTACGTGCTACTAAACGCATGTTGCGAGAATTTTCTCGCACTTTGCCAGCCTTCGCTCGGGCGCTCGGACTGTGTCAAGGCCGCAGCAATTACGTAGTTCGCGAGAGATAAGACGCAGTTTGGAAGCTTCTGGTGTGTGTAGCGTAACTATAAATACATCGCGTCGCGGCCTTAGTTTTTCAGTTCAATGCGAGATTTTTGACTGTGCGGTTCGAGAGTATTAGTGCGATATATTTACAGAGCGGTTCGGGTTATTACGGTGTACGTTCAAGTAGTTATTAGTGAAGTGTTGCGTTTTATATTCGGACGGTATAATTGTAATACAGTTGAGTTTTAATATTAGTGGACATTTTATTGCGTATGAACAATTTCATTTGATTTGTTGTAGACACTGTGTTGTTAATTACGAACTGTTTTACTATAACAATTAAAGGTGTGATTAGTGACTTAATTGGTGTCTTGTACTTATTTTGTTTCCACTGTACCTACGACGATCGAGTAGACCGTCGTAACAATATGGACGTTTTGTAAGACGAAACAAGCAATAGATACAACAGAGGTACCATACAAAGATTTCACCGAGTTAGAAAATGTTTTAACATTTAGTAGGCCTATTGCAATTATTTTGTAAACAGTAATTTGGCATGTTGTGTCCATTGCAGCCTTTCTCCAGATCTTATAGTCGAGCCTAGACATTAACAAACATTGTATATTTTGAAGTACATAATAGTTTGTGTACATGTTACGATTCAGGAAAAAACGTAATATCGGTAAAAATGAGCCTCTGACGAAGCTGACGAAAACTAGTTCAAGCTACAAGGTGAAAGTTTAACATTTTTACCAATAAAAAATTAGTTCTTGGATTTCGTTGTCCATGACGTGTCCGTTACTTAACTAAATATCACTATAATATTGACGACTCGGAACACAAAGTTTTTTATAAGTAAAAACGTAAAGTTTTACCTTACAGCCTAAACCGGCTTTCACCTATAGAAGGCTTCATCAGAGGCTCATGATGAAGCCTTCTATAGGTGAAAGCCGGTTTAGGCTGTAAGGTAAAACTTTACGTTTTTACTTATAAAAAACTTTGTGTTCCGAGTCGTCAATATTATAGTGATATTTAAAAAATTAGTGTTCCGAGTCAGTAGTTATATATTTATAATTAGTTAATCAACGGACACGTCATGGACAACAAAATCCGGGATTATAGTCAACATTACCCTGGCAACTTAATTTGTTTGAATAAGTAACATCAATAATAGGCTCGAATGTGAAATGACTGTGTGTGTTTTAAAAAACAACAGATGTAAATTGTCCATAAAGAACAGGAGAGACAATATTAATGAAAAAAGTATACCAAAAATGTGTAAGTAATATAGCATTTAATCACTTACAACCAATTACAAATATTTAGCTCAATTCTTCCACCCCACTAATGTTTCCTTCGCTGTTATTATAACTCGAATCGTCTTCACTGCTGCTATACCGTTATTTATTAATTTTGAAACGAACTGTTACATTATACACTCTTTGGTCTGATCTCACGTAATCTTTTAAATTTTCATGGCATGGTCACATCTTGATGTGCAATCTATGAAAGAAATACACTCAAATTCCTTTTTTGCTAAGTTTCTAACACTGTCTATGGAAAATGCATGTTTTTAGCACGCTTCTTCACGAATGCCTAAATCAGTTCTAGGATTAAGATCAGGAAGTCAGGATGATAAAGTGGAAGTCGTAAAATGCAATGTCCAAAACAGTGGTTTGCCAAAACAGTGGTTATTATAAGAGTTCTGTATGTATGTTGGTTTACTTTGTTTAATTAGTGAATAGAACTCAGGTTAAGATAAATGGACTAAAGAAATCCCATTATTCACTAACCAGTTAATCGAGTTTGTCTTTTTGTTAATGATGTTGCAGGTGGATTTATTTATTCATTGAAATTTTCAGCCACATTTGTCGATGAAAACGTGCCAAAAGCAATAGGAAACTTTTAATAGAATAACACAATAGAAGGTTAAGAGAAAATATATAAGAAAATTACGACAATTCAGAGAAGAACGGCGTATATCCACGTTTTTTTTTAACTTACGTTGAATTCAGTTTCGTCTATGTAAACTATAGGCCGCCGTTCTCTGAATTGCCGTAATTTTCTTATATATTTTCTCTTAACTTTCTAATGAGTTATTCTATTAAAAGTTTCCTATTGCTTTTAGCACGTTTTCATCGAAACCTCATTTGACGAATAATGTGGCTCAGACTAGATGCATTAACATTATAATTAATTTATCTCTTAAAAATTTTTTAAATACTTTGAATGTTGGTGTTTCCCCTTCTGTGAATTGGTATTAGTAAATAATTAATCGAATAGTACACTTGTCAAAGTTTTTATTTCCTTCGTTGAGCACTTTTTATGGGAAGTACTAAAGATTTTATGTCAGCCGTATATGCGGATGCTTCTTTAATAATTCTAAAAACACTACTTAGAGACACACCGCATGCCTGAGCTATCCTTTCCTGCAGCTTTCTTTCTGATATCCCCTTATCTTCCGATTTAATAAACTTGTAGCCTACATGTTATACGTTATTTTCCGACTCTAACTATGGATGACTTTCCTTTGCACTGAAATTGACAGGCCATCCAATTGATCTAGTTCAGTCTCCAAAACCGTAAAATATAGCAATAAACTAAATGCTACGATTTTGAAGAAAACTGTTGTTTTTTGAAAAATACGAACACAATTATTACATATCATGTGCCGTTGGCAAAAGAACAATTTATTCACGTCTGGTAAATTTACCTATGCTGAATTTTAGTTTATCATTTAGTAATAGTAAAAAAGTTACTTTGAAAGAATATAGTAATTAACATATAAAGAAGATACCTTATTTATTATGTTCTTACTGTTTGTACATACGTTGATTACAAAACTTTTTTCCAGATTTTCGGGGGGGATTCTAACCCCCAAAACCTCCCCCTGGTTTCGCCACTGCTTGGGAGACTCTACAGGCTCACCCTCACTACAGTCTAGACTTGACTTAATCTGATTGCCACTTGTATGATCCACTCAAGAAGGCGTTACATGGTATGAAGTTTTATAACAAGGAAAGATAGCATGTTACATCACAATATAAATAAAGTAAACTTCATCACGAAACTGACACAAAGTTTCTCTAGTTTTCTACAGATGCTGTTAGTGTTTAAAGTTATGTACGAATTTTATAATCCTTCGCCTTAGTGAGTAGGCTGTCTCTTCTGTTACTGTAATATCCGAAAACTCCACTGAAGGACGCGCGGGGAAGGGCGGTGTGTAGTTTGCGAAAAAGTATACAATCTTCACCAAGGCCCGGAAGACCGCAGCTGGTAGACCTTTTCATTTGGAAGGGTCGACCCTTTGTCGGTGGGAGGCGCCCCGTTATTAGTAACGGGACGTCCAAACTCGGTAGATCGGGGAGATCCAGGGGGCGGGTTCGCTCGTCTTCTGCACCGGTCGGGCACGGTCGGTGGGCCTGGAGTGATCCGGACCCTCCGGCCGTGCTTGGTGTTGGACTTGAGGCGGCTTCGGCCTTGTGGCATTGCTGCGGAAGCCTCACAATGGGGTGTACTCGTGGGGATGTTGTGGGCTGTTAAATCCTAGGTATTGGTTATTCCGAACCCTGCGGAGGGAATAGAGCTGAAAGTCTCGTATTCCCAGGGGTGCCGACCGGTTCATCGTCTGGCTCTTAGTAAGCGTTTTAGGTATTAGGCTCCATGCCCATGAGGGCCAAGGGTTGTAGATAGGACACGGTTATGGGTCTTTCCTTGTAAAACAACATTCTTTATGTCTCCTCTGTCAACAGGCGAATTCATTTGCAGCAAATGGCATTAAACAACCTACTCGTTTTGTCACGAATGAATAAAAGATTTCCATAAAATGGGAACTACAGGTCCTCAAAAACAACCATTTAAAAACCGCGCTACACGATGTGAAAATATGTTTTCGAAATGGTAATAAAGTAGTAAATTAAACTGGTATTATCACTGCGCTACAGAACTCGGTCGCTATTTTGAACGAAGTACGTGTATTTTTAGATTTATTTCAATATATAGGTAATTTTTCTATTATAGGAAAAATTACAATGCTCCTGATCACTCTACTAGTTCTTCGGTAATATGACAGTTGTAGAGCACACAATCATACAATAAACATTAAAAATTCGGAAACATTGGGATTTGGCTAATCTTGTTATTTGAATTAGCAGTCTCTGGTAATTCCGACTTCGTCGTGCTTATTTGCTAACCTGCTAAATGTCATGTTCTGGACGAGGCCTTTCAGTTTTTCTACCATTTTCAAGTCCTAAATCACGACCTAAGGTGGAAACACTGAAAGGCCTCGTCCAGAGCGTGACATTTATCACGTTAGCAAATAAGCACGACAAAGTCGGAATTGGGATTTGGGTTACAATTTGTTTTAGCCTGACACTCTGGTGGATTTTCGCAATTTTTCCAAAATTTTTATCTCTTATTTTATGCTATGGAGTGCCAAAATTTTAAATTTTCAAAACTTAACACTACATTCAGACGCTATTTTAAATTCTTTTTAATCAGATACTCACATGAATTTTTCCGATTTTATCTCAAAAGTTTCACACGCTTTTTGAACACTGACGTTTACAAATTTAAAAAAATTTTAAAATAAACACTATATTCATATTGTAGTTTCACAAGTTTGACACATTTTTGCCTTCCATCCCTCTATTTGTGGAAGGATGAATCTAAAAAACAATAGCTTTCTGAAAAGTGAAATTATGGAAACGCATGTCAAGTTTTACAAAAATCGGTTGACGCGTTCAAAACGTTGGCGTGAGACATACCCCAAAACTGATTGAGAGAGAGATAATGGAAAACGGTCGAGTCCAAACTGAGAACTCGCTGGCTCGTTGAAAAGAAAACTATAAAATTTTAATTACAAATCGAAAACCCTTCTACAACAGAAGGCGCATCTGCATACGATTCTACTTCAAAAACTGTTTAAAAATTATTACAACTGTTCTGCAAAGTTGTTGTGGAATAGATTACTGCATTACAAAATATCATAAACAGAGTTATCACCTAATATATTTAACATATAGGCCTATATTGACGATGTTGTAAGGCAATGGAAACAACGAACTGATCCTGGAATCTACTTACTTCCCGATAGTTTCTCCATCAACACTATGCTGTTTAATGACGATCAAGTTATCCTACAAGAAAACGAAAATGGATTACAGAAAGCAGTGTATCAACTCAGTAAAATTTGCCATGAATATAATTTAAAAATTTCAATGACAAATACTAAAATAATGTCTTTTAAAGGAAAATTCCCAGTACGCTCCAAAATAATAATAGCCAATAAAATTATAGGACAAATATCCCAGTACAGCTATCTGGGGTGCGACGTAACCTATGAATATGAAGACGATATCGATAACAAAATAAACAGGTACCAGAGGATGTGTGGCACAATTCTTAAGACTCTGGGAAAGAAAATGCGAAAAGATACAGAATTGAAATTTGATAAAGTAATGGCTGCACCAGTATTGATCTACGGTAATGAACCGTGGACGCTCACCCAAAATAAGAGAAAAACGAATTGAAGCTGCTGAAATTCTGCAGGCGTGTCAAAGGTTGCACCCTAACAGATCGTATAAGAAATGCAGACATAAGGCAAAAGCTAAATATGTACTCGACAAACGATAAAATTAAAGAATATAAAGAAAACCGGGTACAACACATAAATAGAATGGGTAACTCGAGAATTTCAAAAAAGGTACAGAAATCCAGTATAAGCCTCTTGGAGAACAAGATAGAGGCAGACCAGAAAACGGTGGCTGTGTGAAGACGAACAAGTTGCAAGCCTAATCCTTAAAGTGAATAAGAAGAAGAATAAGAAGAAGATAAACCGACTCCGGGCTGAATCACTGAATTTGAAGGTTATCTCTTTGCTACTCGCTAAGAGGGCGTAACTTGAAAGCTAATATGAAAATTTGAACCGTCCTTTTAACCACCAGACCATTAACTATGTTTGCATGAAGTGATTTCGAAATCGCAAGATGGCTAAATTACCGCAATTAAGAAATGTTCGTACTCATACAACTAGTTAGCCTAATTAGCTCATTCTGTTTAGATGACTACATTTTTACCGGCAAATTTAAAACAAGTTTGTCATTTCTGTTCTCTGTGGGAGGGGGGTTTCTCATCTCTCTGGGGGAGGGTTTGACGACTAAAAATTCCCCTCACCTTGCCTTGTGCTATGGATTATATAAAAATATATGTTTCTCATAATCAAGTAAGTTTTATCTCCACAGGTTTTTTATTGAGTTATATATGTTTACAGCGATCACCTTGTCCGACATTCTTACAAAACGCGTTCAGTTATATTTACAATACAATCTATGCATATACAAGGGTCAGTTGAAAAGTTCGCGAACGATATCTATAGGTTAGCGGAAGAACTGAAATTTTTCATGTGATTCATATTTCGTGTAAACAGCTGTTAATTCCTAAATCTGTGCTGTCAATGTCTTCATTGTTTACCAGCTGTTCGAAATTTACGTGTCACGCGTGTTTTGAAAATGGACGAAATAAAATATCTTGCTGTGTACGTATTGTTTGTTGATAAAGGTCTAGCGCCAATTGAATTTCTCAACGAAATGGTAAATTTGTCATGAGATGTTACGGCTTCAAAAACAATAATTTGTAAGCTGCCACTCGAGTTTAAACGTGGTTGTGCGGGCATTGAAGATGACGATTCCCTTAGTGGACGCTGAAAAGTGTAAAAACTCCAAATATCTATAAAAACAATTTCATACACGGTGTTGGAAGACCAGCGATAGTGAGTGGATTACATTTCTGAGTTCATAGGCATCTCACGTGAGTGTGTGTATCATATTTCAACAAAAACTTTGTATGAAAAAACTTCGTGCAAGGTGGGTGCCGCATTTGGAGTTGTTGCACTTTGAGCGTCCAATGCGGGCATCACCTTATGGTTACGTTTAAAATCGAGTGCCCATTAACAAGCCACTGTTTCTGAAGACGCAGCATCTAACGGATTTATCATTTCATTCTGTATTTCTATTGACTCTAGACGTTTTTAACAAAGAATTCTTAATTTTGTCCACTTTTTTAAAACGCGCTTCACACAAATTTCGAACAGCTGGTAAGCAATTAATAAATTGACTGACAGGGTTGGAAATTGACGGATGTGTATACGAAATATGAATCTTATCACTCACGAAACATTTTAATACTACCGTTGATCGGTAGTCGCTTCGCGAACTTTTCAACTGACCATCGTATATTTGATTTAAAAGGACGTTAAAGTTTTCCTTTTAAAAAAAATTAGTGTACAAAGTTTTTTCAACGCCGAACGCTTTAACTGTCAAAAGTATATGACACTAGACAACTAGACACTTGTGTCCAAGTATCACGAACATACCAAATGGCAGTGTCGTATTACTATAAGTATTTGTTAACGGAGTATTTTCGTTATCAACTACTGAAACGTAATAGAGTAGAGCTACCTGAGTTTAGTCATATCGCTGTTAGCGGAACACAACAGTTGCGAGACACAGGAGTTGCAGCGACTGAGAAGAACTGATACCGATGATACCCTGGCGTGGCGTGGCCACGGTACATACAGGACTCACCTGCGTGTGACACTTCTCTGCGGATAAACACGCAGACGGTAATAAACCACAAAATTAATTTTTTAATTTTAAATTAATTAATTTTTAAATTAAAAATAATCTTGACTCTTGGAAAATGCTATATATAAATAATTCAAGCAGTTGTTAGCTGTAGGAATAGCCACCCCGCCCTAATGAAGGCGAGAATAGTGTTTGTTGTACAAGGTAAATTATTGTATTACTATTGTTAATCGTGGTGTATGTACTTTTAGAGTTGGAGAAATTATATTATCAGTAAACACAGACGTGGAGTTATGACTGCACGTCACGAATACATCGTCAGGAACTTTCTAACGCTACCCTTACGGGTTGTCCCTTGACAACTGACGCAATACTTGAATGAAAAAAATTTTTCGTTCAGTGTCCCGTTCTCTTTATATATATATATAAATCGGTTTATAACGTTATCCTACGTCTTTCGATCCCTAGTCTCCACTGGTATTGATCTAACCAAGATTCTTCTTCCAATTCCCGGTCTCTCATTGCCCGGTCGATGCCTTCTCTCCAACTCAAACTAGGTATTCCTCTTCGCCTACGACCGTATGGTGTCCATCTCAAAATTTGCTTGGGGAGTCGGTTATCTGGCATTCTTTGCACATGCCCAAACCATCTTAGCTGTTTTGTTTTTATGTCGTCGACAACAGAGTACTGTACCCCCATTATCTCACGGATTCTGACGTTTCTTACTTTTTCCAGTTTTTACCTCCCTGCCGCTCTTCGCCAATAATCCATTTCAGTAGCTTCCAACAACTTTTCTGTTCTTTGTGTTATTGGCCATATTTCACACACTTATGACGTAATTGGTTTCACGATTGTGTTGTCTATACGATGTTTATTTTGTTTTGATATTTGTTGGTCCAACAATATGTTGTTCAGCAATGCTATTGATTTTCATCCCAAGTTATTTCTTTCTCTTATCGCTTTATCTAGACTACCATATTGTGTAACTGCTGTTCCTAGATATTTTAAGCTACTGCAATTTATTATTTCTTGTTCGTCTTCTAAAATTAAATTCTCCTGTTCCCCACCAATGCACATATACTCCGTTTTCTTTGTGTTAACTTTAAGGCCCCATAGCTTATATTCCTCTATAAGTTTTCGTGTCATGTATGCCATGTCGTGATAGTCCTACGCTACCACGATTGGTCGTCAGCGAAACATAGTGTGTACACTGTGTTGTCAATTAGAGGCATGTAGCATGTAGCACTGTAGTAGCGGGGCGTCTTTGCACCCGGTGCATGACTGCAGCATCTGGGTCGAGCCCAATGGCTGCCTGAGGATAGACTTAGTGCTGGTTCATTCGACAGGTGCCTAAAAACTGGAATGGACAACCGCCAACCAGTTAACTGTGAAGGCGAGGGAGAAAGGTTTCATTTTTTATTTATTTTTTAAAATTTGTGCAATCAGTGGGCACTGCCGCATGAACGGGTTCAGGTGACAGATGTCACCCGTTCCCAGTCCCGCGTGCAGACGCCGTGAGGCGTCGATCGCTCCCCGCGAGGCGGAGAGCCTCCGTGCCAGTGATAGCGCGTAGCAGCGGTATTCAGCGCGGTCGGCATACTAGGAAGGGAGGAAGGAAACAGCTTTTCAGGTAAATTCTGGGGCATGGTCAGATGGTAAATATGCAAAATTTGTTTTAAGTAATTTACTTAAAGTTATGGCGGGTCATTGAGAATCGCCCGAGGTCGTTTGATCCGGACAGGGAGAGGTGGTTGCGTGGTGTTGATGGTCCTGAGGTAAGAGGAAGGAAGAGGTCTCAGCTGCGGCAAAGAGAGTCGCAGCTAATGACCAGACAAAGGCAGAGAGAGTAGGAACTCGTAGACCTCCTCGAATTACACTGTTTCTAACAAACCAAGGAGATCCCGACAAGGAACGGTGGGTTCTGGATTGGAAACTTTCCAGCCTACGCCTGTTGGTAGCGGAGACAAGTGACCACAAAACAGGTGCCGCATAGGTCAATACAGACCGGAGAAACAATAGATATAGGGTAACTTTCGTGCGCAGCGCCAGGGGGCTGCGGCACGCGAGATATGGGTAAAGTTTGGCTCGGACGCCGCGAGCCTTGGAGAGGGTATCTGTCACGTAAGCGTTGAAGCAAAGACGCCGGTCAAGCCGAACGCCTAGATACTTCACCGACTCTTTGTAGGCGATAGGCCTCCCTTCCAGGGAGAGGGGCTGGCATCGGGAGATGGACTTACGAGTGAAACAGATCGCTTCGGATTTCTCCGTATTGATCGCCACCCCCCATTTCCGTAGCCAGTCCGGAAGCTGGTCCAACTGACGCTGCAGCTGTGTACTCGCAAAACGCGGGGACACAGAGCTGTAATGATACATTGCATCGTCAGCGAACAAAGACAACGTGACACCGGGCAAGACAGGCAGGTCGTTCGTGTATACAAGGTACAGAACGGGGCCGAGGACAGATCCCTGAGGTACGCCGGCGGCGACGGGACGAACTGCAGAGCAGGTTCCGTCGACGCTCACCCTGAAGGTTCGGTCGCAGAGATACGACCGGAGGAAAAACACTATGGACGATGGTATGGGGGAGTTAGCGAGTTTGAAGAGAAGACCTTCGTGCCAGACTTTATCGAAGGCCTTGCTCACGTCCAGCAGTGCGGCGGCCGTAGCCGCTCGCCTGTTGGTGGCGTCAGAGAGTTGCGTAACCACGCGGACTAGTTGAAGCGTGATCGAGTGCTCTCTGCGAAACCCGAACTGTTCGTTGCGGATGAAATTATCCAACAACGGCGAGATGCGGGCCAGCAGGAGCCGCTCGAACACCTTCGAGATAACTGGCAAGAGAGATATTGACCGATAGCTTTCAGGAAGCATGCGCGGCTTGCGGGGTTTGGGAATCATAACGATATTGGCAGTTTTCCACAGGCGGGGAAAGTACTGTAGCCGGAGACAAGAGTTGAACAGCTCGAGCACGAGGTCAACGCCTGAGGCCGGGAGATATTGTAATGCAGCGGCCCCGATCCGGTCAGGACCGGGGGCGCGACGGCGGTTTAGTCGGCAGACAGACGAAACAAGTTCGTCTCTGTCGAACGGGAGGTCTGGGCCAGCGGGAGACTGAGAAAAATAACCAGATAGGAAGTCCCGGACTTCTGCCGAGTGGCCAGGGTCCGAGACGCCTCGATGAACGGTAAATTGCGACTCCATGCAGTCGGCGAAGACCTCAGCCTTGCCTTCTGATGAAGACACAATCCCGTTCGGGGTTTCCAGCGGGTTGCGAGTTCTCTTCTCGCGGGTCAGTCTACTCACCGCTCTCCAAACGGAGGCGTGGTAGACTTCAAGAGACTCAAGGTATGAGTCCCATCGATCAGAGTTTACGTCCCGCAGTAGCTGCTGAACGTAAAGGGACTGTTGTTGAAATCGTCGCTTAACGACTGGGTCACGGGTTCTTTGCCATCTGCGGCGGAGCTGGCGCCGTAGCCAGATGGCGTGGAGTACTTCCGCAGGTAAGGCCGATTTGCGATGATTCACCTCGAGTGCGTAGGTGTGTCGATCCATGACACCTTGGACTAATTCCTGAAGATTTGTGGCGCGGAGATTCAAATCGTCACGAGTGGCGATAGGGTCCGCCGGGAGAGATGGTAACCGTCGAGAGAGCTCGTCATGATAGGAGCGTCAGTTGACTCTCCTAACAATCTGAGCGGGAAGTCGGGGTGACGCCGACAGCTCTCGAACAGTTATAACAAGGGGATTGTGATCGGACGAAAGATCCGACACAGACGAGACCTCGATGTTACGGGCAACGTTCTTGACAACTACTATGTCAAGAACGTCCGGCCGATGGTCGTGAAAGGGGTAGTAGGTGGGGTCTTCAGGGCTGATGACATTAAGTGCCGGGTCGCCAGAGACGAACCGGAACAGAGAATTTCCATAGGCGTTGGCAACCCGACTGTTCCATGATGGGTGTTTGGTGTTTTTAAGTCGCCTGCTACAATGGTTGAGAGGGGGTGGTCGAGGAGGGCGTCCCACTCCTCGGGCGGTGGCGGAGTTCGCCGGCCAGGCCGGAGGAACGCAGAAAAACGGGCAACTCCGATCCGCCGGCGTCCACCGCCACCGCCACCGCGCAGCCTTCAATAATAGATGTATTTAGAGGAGGCAAAAGCCTGTGGGATATCCGCCTGTACACTAAGACAGCTGTACCCCCCGAGGGGGGACAGCGAGGCCGTAGGGGACGATCCTGACGATAACAGACATAGGCAGGAAGGGAAAACGAGTGGTAATGAGCCAGATGAGTCTCGGAAAGAAGTATGATATCAACATCATACTCCGTCACGAAAGTCATCAGTTCAGATCGCTTGGGGAGCAACCCAAAGGCGTTCCACGCAACGATCCTCAGGCTATTAGCCATTCAGGGGAAGTAGGGGAAAGAGGGTAGCTAAAGACTGGAAGACCAGGGTAAGCACTGTGGTAGTGTCGCGAGCAGTCCTTATAGATGCAACAACAAGATTGACGCCCAGGCAGTCAATGGATCCGCCGATGCCCGAGAAGATTCCCGGGACACCGGAGGACAAGCCCGACTGGCCTCGACAGGGGTAGCAGATGGCGCTGGGCTGACGGACTGAGTAGTAGACTGCTCGCTGGGAGGTTGAGGTTGATGACTGGGGGCGGGTCGAGCCCGCGGAGTTGGTACAGGTGGAACCTGTGACGTAAGTCGGCGGTGGAGGTCCGGCGACGACGAGAGCGCTTAGACTTGCCCGACGGGCTGGAGGTTGGACAGATTTAGCGGCCATGGCCGCGTAGGAAGGTGCGGGCGCCGGGGTTGAGGCCGCTGCAGGCGGCGCCGAAGCGACGACTGCAGGGGAGACAGCGGCACCGGAAGCAACCGGAGTTGTTGCCGGGACCTTGGCAGATGAACCAGTGAGAGGTGGGAATGCCTCTCGCCGGTTAGGGCCAGGACCAGCTACACAGCCAGCCTGTGCGCCAGGGCCCACAGGAGGTCGCTGCGGTTTCATGGCGGCGATAAAGTTTGGGCAGCCTCGGTAATTAGCCGGGTGGGCTCCTTGGCAATTGCAGCATTTAGCTGTGTACCCCGTCTTTGGCTTATCACAGCCACGATGAGGTTCAGCACAACGCACGCAACGCAGTGGTTGATGGCAAAAAAGACTGCTGTGGCCGAACCTCTGGCATTTAAAACACTGCGAGGGGCCGGGCCGCGGGTCAAATGTTCGGACTTGCACCCGTAGGTGCAGGAGATTTTGGAGAGTGTAAATCTCCTCGAATGGGCCTACTTTTAGTAACTTGACCAGAAAGCTGTTGACAGGTCTGCGATCATCACCTTTGCCAACATGCAGGACGCTTACCGCAGTCGGCGCATAGCCGAGCGCAACAAGTTCCTGCCTGATGGCATCAGGCTCTGTAAAGGAAGGTATTCCCGACAGAACGACCTTTATTTCGCGCTCTGTTGGGAGGGAAAAAGTGTGGAATGAGATGTTGCGCCCTGTCAGGAATGCCTGAACAGAGCGGAAGTCGGGGATCGTGGCGGTTGCCAGGTTTAGCGAGGCGCCTTGGCACCTCGCCTCGACCTTGACCGAAGGGAGAGCTTGGGATAGGGAACGTAACAGTTGTGTATAATTCCTGTTGTCAGGAATTACACTAGGAGGAATTCGTGGGGTAGACACAGTTTCAGTTGTAGAATACTCACGCTGAGTGCCGCTGTTACCATGACTTGAAGGCTGCTGTGCAGCTGAGGCGGGCGGCGGAGTTAGGGCCAGTTTTCGTTTGCGCTTGGCAGATTTGCCTCGCACAAGCGAGAACTGTCCGTCCCCCGGACCCAACACTGCACATTGTCACAGCACTATTATCACTTTCACAATCACTTTCACTTTCGTGGGGAAGAGGCGTTGAAAGAAAGCCGGGTGAGCATGTCTCCATTAAGTAGGCAAGCGGCGCCGACAGAGGATTCGGAAGCGTATTTGACGCCATTCCGGACAAGCCGAAATGAAACGTCTACGCAACGGTAAGGATTGAGGGAGCACCAGACACTGAACTATTCACAGGCAGCAATTGAACACAACACAGACCGCACAGCACACGGAAACAAAAACACTCCCGCACAGGTTAAATAAAAACTGTTTTGCACTGTAGATGTGTTGAATCTGATGTAGTTGATGATGATGATTATAATGATGAAAATACAATATTTCCGCACAAATTGACAAAATTTTGCAGAGCAAAAACAGACACAGCCTACCCTGGCAAATGCTCTAGGTAGACTCTCGTCAATTAGAGGTATCCCCATTTTCTCTTTTCCGAGAAACGTGTTACCGCTACCGCTAACGTATCTCAAGGTAGTGCCCTAGACCATATCCGTCTGCGCAGACCGGGAACTGGCCGGGGGGGGGGGGGGTAAGAGGGCGGTGAGAGGGCTTAAACGGCAAAATAATATTGTTTAATTAATGTCTCCTGGCACTTATAACAAGTGTAAATATACTTAATTAGCTAAAAACCCGATTCCAAGTAGTCGAAAAAATTAGTGTAAAGTTTAGCTTTCAATATGGTGATAAAACGCACAAGGTGACGTTATGGATTAAAGACCGAAATCCATAAGTTACCTGACAAGTACCAAAACTTAACAAACGGCGACAAATTCCTTAAAGAAGTTGAAACACCACGCCTTAGCAGCTGATGGCGTTATGAAAATAATGCCTCCAGCAACAATTTGTGCCTAATTTACAGACTTGAAGAAGGATATCAAAACATGACCGTAAGCCTTAAGGTTATTTTAGCTCTTTGAGTAGGCCTAATTGTTACTTCAGGGAAAAAAGTTTTCGTAAAACCAAAACTATTAAAAATTACTCAAGAAGCAACGTACTTCGGTATTGACTTCCAAATCTGAGTAATATTTAGACTGAGCACAAAAGAGCACCGCATTTTTCATGCGACGACACATCTTTGATGCAAAAAAAAACTCAAAACGTTGAATCTTTTAAAACCTTCATTCATTAGACTCATTTGCATTGTAAGCAGCCAACATTTAAGACATTAAATTCTGAAGAATTACCTTTAATTTAAGCGTACATTACTACGGTTAAATATATTTAAGCTCGCAACGTGGCGTAATTGCGGGTGACTGCCCTACCTATTGCTCCCACAACTGTCCCTGGATTTCCCCTACCGCGGCCGGTAGAAGGCCACACTTATAATACGCAAGTCGTCATTGTTCCCACGTCGGCTGCTCATCTGAAGCTTGAAAGGCAGCGTAATTGCGGGCGACTCCCTGCCTTTCGCTTGTACAACCTCTAACTGTCTCTGACTTTCATCTACCGCGGCCGATAGCAGGCCACACCTGAAAATCACAAGCCGTCAGTATTCGCATGTCGTCAGATTGTGTGGAGCTCGGAACGCGGCGTAAATACCGGCGACGGTCATGCCTATTGTTAACTGTCTCTCACTTACCGTACGGCGGCAAGTAGCAAACCACTTCTAAAAGTTACCATTCTTCACTATTCCTGCGTCGAGAGCTCATACGAAGCTCGAAACCTGGCGTAAAAGCCGGTGAAGGCCCATCTTACTTTCAGGGTGGCCTGCCAACTGCTGCGGGAGGGAAAAACCGTAGACAGTTAAGGATTGTACAAGCAATAGGCAGGGCCGTTCCCCGCAATTAAACCGCGTTCCGAACTTCAGATGAGCTCACGACGTGGGTACAATGACAACTGATGACATCCAGTTGTGAGTGACCTGCTACGAGCCGCGAGAGGGAAAGCCCGAGTCAGTTAGGAATTGTCAAAGCAATAGGCAAGGCCGTCGCCTGCATTTACTCCGCGTACCGAGCTTCAGATGACCTCCCTACGTGGAAACATTGACCACTGATGAGTTACAGTTGAACTTGCTACCGGGCGCGGTAAGAGAAATCCAGAGACAGTTAGTGATTGTGAAATAAGTAGGCAGGGCCGTCCTTCGCAGTTAGATCGTGTTTAGAGCTTGAGATGAGCTCTCGATGCGGGGACACAGACGACTGGTGACTTACAAAAGGACATGCTACCGGACGCGGTAAGAGAAAGCCAGAGACACTTAGCAGTTTTTCAAGCAATAGGTGGGAAGCCGCCTGCAATTACTTCGCGTACCAAGCTTCAGAAGAACTCTCAACACGGCAACAATGACTACTCATAACTTTTAGTTGTGGTCTGTCTCCGTACGCGGTAGGGGAAAGCCAGAGACAGTTAGGAGTTGTGAAAGCATTAGGGATGGCCGTTGTCAGCAATTAGTCCGGGTTCAGAGCTTCAGATGGGCTCACGATGCGGGATAAATGACAACTGGCGACTTCCAGGTATGGCCTGTTTTGGTGGTGTTAGAAAAAAGCCAGAGATATTTAAAGGTTGTGCAAACAATAGGCAGGTCCGTCGCCCGCAATGAAGCCGCGCATAGAGTTAGGGGTTGTGCAAGCTTTAAGCTGGGTCGTAGCACGCAATTACGCCTCATCCCCAGCTCTACATGAGCCCAATGCGGGTAACTTCTACGTGTGGTCTGCTATCGGGCAGGGAAGGACAAACCTGATACAGATAGAGGTTGTGCAAGCAATAGGCAGGGCAGTAGTGAGCAATTAAGTCGCGTTCCGAGCTTTAGGTGTGCTCTTGATGCGAGAAAAAGGACGACTGGTGACTTCCAGTTCTGGCCTGCTACCAGGCGCAGTAATGGGTGACTAGTGACACGTAGGCAGTTAATTAGGCAGAACCGTAACTCTCAATTACTCCGTGTTTCGAGCTTCACATAAGCTCTCGATGCAGGAACACTAATGAGTGGTGATTTTCAGGTGTGGTCTGTTACCGGCCGCGGTAGGCGAAAGCCAGAGACAGCTAGAGGTTGTACGAGCAATAATCAGAGTCTTCGATCGTTCCGAGCTTCAGATGAGCTCCCGACGCGGGAAAACGACGACTGATAACTTCCAGATATGGCCTCCTACTGGCCGCAGAAGAGGACAGGCAAAGACATTTAGAAGTTGTGCTAGCAGTAGGTAGGACTGTCGCCGGCTTACGACGAGGGAACAATGGCGACTGGTGACTTCCAGTTGTGGGTATAAATTCAGCAACTGTTATTGTAAAATAATTAAACAGAAAATAGTTTCGAAAGCCAAATTAGAGTTTTTAGCCTCCCTCACTCAGTTTCTTTTTTTTCATATTTTTTTTCCACAAATGGGCTTGGAGTCTTCTGAATTGCTAGGCCCTACACGATTACTTCAAGGGCTGTGCAAGCAGGAATCTTCCGGCCTCCAAAATAGCTCCCGCCGCGGGGACAACGATTCCTAGGCGTGGGCTGCTACTGGCCGTGATTGGCAAAAAAAACACTCACCTCAACTATTGCCACAGCATTTAGCCTTTTAGTCTCAATTTGCACCTCATAAAAATCTGAAAATACTTTCTCGATTGCAGCTTAGTACTAAATCCTCCTTCCGTCTAGTTTTTTAAGGAGACTGGAAGTGACCAAGATCCCTCATAGTCTACTACCGTGCTCACTAACACATTTACCCCAACGGTTCTTCTGTGTGCAGTGGTTTAGTGAGCTTTTACCTATACTGGAGGGATAATGTGTAACTCACACAGAAAATTAGGAGAAGTTGAATTTCAGAGAAAAGTAATAAGGTAAGTATGTGAATCAAATAATAACAGCAAAAGAACGTGTAAAATGATTAAGCAGGAAATAAGTGAGTAATGGGAGGAGGGGATATAATGAGAATATCAAATGCACAGAGATTGAAAATCTACGTATGGATACATAAATATAAAAGAAGGAGAAATCAGTGTTAAAAATTATAGTGGCATGGATCCACAGAGTAATAGACCCAGGGGAAGGCTGAAGACAAGGTGACTGATAAAGTTGTGAATACATAGTCTACGTGAGAGGTAGAGTGAAGAATAAAAGAAAAACAGGAATGAATGGAAGAGTACAGTGAATGAAGTAAGGAGGCCTTATATAAAAAGGTCTCAGTTTTCTATACTGAGAATGTATAGCTCTTTGCGTGAATAGAGACTACACTATGTTCATCCAATCAATAAAACAAGTTACATTTATTTGACAAACACGTTATACGAGGATTGTTGAATATAAACACGTTTAGAGGTTGTAAAGCATTTTTATTCAACAATTTTAAAAGAACTCGCCATTAACATTAGGGCATGAGTCCCAGTGTTGCACTAATCTGTAGATTCTTGCGGTTGTTTGCGGAACCATTCGCTAACAGCAAACTCTACCTCAGCGTCCGAGGCGATTTGAACCGCCGTTCTTTTAGTGATTTCTTCAATGGGCCAAAAACATGACAATCATACGGCGACAGGCGGGGACTGTAAGGTGGATGTTGTAAGATGTTGTGGATGTTCACTTCACACGATCAACCAGATCTTGAATCGTCTGGGCTACATGGAGTCGACATTATCATGTAGAAGAATGACACCATTTGTGAGTTTCCCGGGACGTTTATTCTTGATGGTGACCAGTAAGCGTTTTAAGCTATCTGCATATCGCTCAGCATTGATGTTGACACCAGGTTCGTTAAAATCTAAGAGCAGCACACTCTGATAATCAAAAAATACGGTCACCATTACTTTTCCTGCAGAAGGTTAGGACCGACATTTTTTTGCCTTCGGAGATTGTGCATGCTTCCACTGCATACTCTGACGTTTGGATTCTGGTTCGTAGTAATAACACCAAAACTCATCACCGGCAACAATTTGGTGTAGAAAGACACTACCTTATTGTTGATAGCGCATCAAATGCTGTAATGATAAGGCCGAACGCAAATATTTCTGCTTATCATATAAGCAGTCGTGGAATCCACTGAGCAACAACTTTGTGATAGCCAAGACTATGAATAATATAATGAACAGTTCCCACGCTGATGCTCAACATTTGAGAGTGTTCTCTAACTTTGATACGCCTATTTGCGCGTAAAGCAGTTTCCAGCTGTATCACATTTTCATCTGATGCTGCAACACCTGCAGGACCGGGACGGGCAAAATCTTTAGTGGATTCTCTTCCTTGTCAAAATTTATTGCACCATTCAACCACTGCCGTATGAGAATAACTATAGTCACCATATACAGCTTTCATTGTCGTGTAAATTTCAATTGGCTGACGCCCCTCAGCGGCCAAAAACTGAATAACGGCACGCAGATTATCTTTGGACGGATATTCTATCACAGATGCCATTTTTCAACCCAGTCACAACGCTTAGGAAAGAGCAAACTGCAAATATTTTTGACAGACGCGTCACTAGTACTTAAACAGACAATATAAACAAATGAATTCCGTTGCCATGGAAGAAAACGTGTTTCTTTTAAACAATCCTCGTATTTAGCTTATATTACATGCTGAAAGCTTTGCGTTTCTTGTACCGAAAAGCCACATCTACGCATTTCAAAATGCAGAGAAAACCAAAGAAACATGAGAAGAACCATTCGTAACATGAGTAGAACTTAGTAGGTACAGGTTGTCTTTTGAGAAATAAGAAAGTCCGTTTATACTTGATAAAATTTATTTGTACATTTGGAAAATCGAACATAATTTAATTTAACAGAATCACAATAAGTTGATATAATTAAAATTTTGTTTACTTGTACAGTTGCTTTGTTAATTAGGGTTAGCTGTTTTTACATTTTGATTTAGGTGTCCAATAATAGCAATTGGCTCCCCTCGCCCAATTTCTCACCCTTCCAAGTTTCACCACCGGCTTACAACTCAAATGTAGTTAATAATAAACGTTGTAAATCACACAAAAGACTTGAAACAATTGTTTTTATTAATTGAAAAACTACATTATTTTTTGATAAAAATAAAAAACTGTAATTACTGGTGTATCAGAAGTAGTAAGAGTAGTCTGTTGTTGTGCAAGCTGCTATAAGGCTGCCAGCCAGAATCACAAAACTAAAATTACTGTCTTTTATAAGCAACTGTTGCCATAGAAAGCGTGCTACCGAATGTTTAAAAAGCAACATTTGTCGTAACCTGGCATTTAACCTAGCCTACAATCTCTAGCAAAAATGTAAATATCAATTATTCTTAAATATGGATAAATAGGCGTACATTTTCAAGTGTTTTTAAAAATTTTCAAGTGTTGCATCTAATTTTCTTACCCCACAAAAGACACGATTCCTTCAAAATGTTTTCAGTTTGTTTTCCAGTGGCTCCCCTTTGGTACATTTAATCCATTTGGTAGGAGGCTTTCCAATAAATTCTGTGTTCTTCCATTTCCCGGTTCAGCTTCAGACACTCCAATAGATGATTTTTATTATTTTGAATGTTCATCACTACTTTTTTCACAGCACTTAATAATTATTATTTATTGGTACTTTCACTTGTGAAACTTACTTGTTGATATTCCCTCAAACGCCGTTTCGGAGTTGTACTCTCCTTCTTCAGTGAGGTTTGAATACGGAATCCTTGTTGATATTCCCTCAAACGCCGTTTCGGAGTTGTATTCTCCTTCTTCACAAACACAAAACTCACTGAAGAAGGAGAATACAACTCCGAAACGGCCTTTGAGAGAATATCAACAAGTAAGTTTCACAAGTGAAAGTACCATTAAATAGTAATTAAGAGATGATTTTTGTTCATTTTTGAGTCTTCTTTCCTGGACAATACACATTCTTATGTGGTGGAATTTGTTAATTAGTAGAGATGCGGTGAGAGACAGTCATGGCCAGTTTCCAATCAAAAGTTGGCGACTGCTTCCTTACTGGGTTGTCTACATTTTTTATCCCACACTGGAAGCAAGGCAACTCACCAGGTAGCTTACAGCACTTAACAAGGAAATAGTTATCCAGTGGATCCCATCTCACATACGCATCTCGGCAAACACGACAGGGGACATCTTGGCAAAGCGAGGGACCACCGAGATCTACCACCGGGAAAGTACCCACAACTTCAGCACCCTAAGAAGACTGTTGATGACGAAAAGAAACTCTCACTTCCTGGAAGAAGCAAGAAACATCTCAAAAGGCAAACATGGTCAGGGATTGAACAGTTATGGGATAAACGATCCCTTCAAAATTTCCCCCAAATTCTGACGGCGCAACTTGCACTATGAGGAGATACCTGACGGTTAGTATGAAAAAAGCCTGAGCAATCCTCAATTCAGAAGTAAGGCTTGCTCTTCCCTCAACCAGATTCCTCAACTTATATCTAAACATCGAGTAAGCATTTAATAAACACTGAAAGGGTATATATTTCAATTATGATAGCATAAAACGTTTTCTAATTTATGGCAATTTCTATTTCAACTGGTAGTATATCAGTTTCTATTTCTATAGACTTGAATTGTTCAATCGTCTCAGGATGGTGTTCATATTCTGCAGCATCGTCTTCTGTATTTTGCTTCTGAGACTTCATGTTGGTATGAAATCGCAAGGTAATGTAATAGACAATCTCAACGAAACTTAAAACACTGACTCCACTGAACAGACTTAACAGGCCGCCACAGTTTGCTGAAACACAGAATATACTCTGGTTGTTTTTTCTGTATATTTGCATATAAACAAGCACCCACACATATTGCATACAAGATATTCTTTTTAGATCACAAAATTTATCAATGTAATTAAGATAATTCTCAAGAATCTCCTTAGTTCTATTATTTGTATATAATTTATTGAGTTACTGTAGGTAGACGGACGTCATATACGAGGTGGTGATGGTGGTGGTGGTGTGGGTGTGTGTGTGTGCCTGTGTGATCAATAATCAATAATATAATTAGTTATTACATTGCAGGTAGTTTGCTTTTCATTTATCGATGTATTTCGACCAGAGGTAAATTTCATGGAATAAATCTGTATCATCATAGATCTCTATATGAATTTATAATTAATAATTATAATTAAATGTAAACTGTGACTGGGGTGCACAAAACTGCAAAAAGCAGATATACGTCCAGTGGTTTTGGACAGGGGCGTATTTACGGGGGGGGGGAACGGGAATGGCACCCCTACAGAGAGTCGAAAAAGTTGACGAATTTTGTCAATTCCTTAATATTTAGGCTGTTTTATTATTTTTCATCTGTGTACGCTAATAAAGTAGTACTCTTTTTTAAATATACAAACAGGTTTATTGCAGAGCATTAGCGTATACGTTTAAAATATCGTTCCGACGGTCTCACTGATCGTCGTATGGTACAGTGGAAAACAAAATACAAGACACCAATTAAGTCACTAAAAACCAGCTTTAATTACCACAATTAACAGTTTGTTATCAACACGTTATTCAACAAGATTATAGGCTACTCGTACAATAATTCCAGTTAAACTAGTTGACACGCAACAATATTGTCAACTAATAGTGTCTCGCACAATAATCACTTTTCACTAATAACCACTTGAACGCACTGTGTAATCGCCCGACAATAACTGAACTAAACGGCAAGTGTGTGCTATTTATAGTCTGCAGGGTTCCATAATATGCGTCCTTAACAAGCAATCGAAAATTCTAGAGCGCGGCGTTGCCAGAAACATGCACGGCCTTGGGCTAGTTGAGAAGCTTGCCGAAGAACACTATCGAATGTACGAGATTGTTCCGTATTACATAACACTGTCTCGAGTGTTAAGTGGCATGTACGCAGCCAAAAAGTTACAGCTGGCCTCGCCGAGAAACATGCAGACATGCAGAACGTTGAGCAACGACGTAACAGTATGATACCCAATAAGCACCTTGTAAACAATGTTTGCATAACGTGTATTTTTGTTGTGTTATTACCGTTTACTTTAATGGGACTTATTTCAACCACTTTAAAGATAGTAATGTTCCGGAACCCCGATCCCAAGGCCAAATTCTAGATACACCACTGGTTTGGGATAGGAAACACAGTTGAAACACAAGATCTTTTCTCCTCCACAAGGCAAGAAGACAAAGAGGTTTTTGAATTGAACGAAAAATTGTCCAAATTGAATGATTCTATTTGCCCATAACATATAACCACCCCCCTTTATACCATGGTAATTATTTGAATGGTATTTATTTATAAAACAACATTGTAATTAAATACGTATATTATACGTATAATTATATATAGTGATATATAGTATTATTATATAGTATTATTATATAGTATACAATTATATAGTAGTATTATATAGTATTATATTATACAGTATACCTATTATGTAGTATATAATTATTGTTATATATACTGAGGGGATACGGAATACGAGTAACGTTTTGCATGTAGACTGTGAGCGGCAGTCTTACCCTAATGAGGTAGGTAACCTACATGACATTCTGTATGCGGCGCGTGTCAAGGTCAGACATTGACATAGCTTCTAGTAAGCGCCTTGGCCGGAAAGTGGTAGATTTTTCTGAAACCTCAGCGGGTTATAAATAAGCAACCAGATGCTGGCCAAGCTGACTTTTTGACCAACGATTTTACAGTGTGGCTTACAGTGATTGTAATTGCGACTTGAAGAGTAGTAATTACTTTGTTAGTGCAAAACAGTAATAAGGTGACATTTACTGTTGTATGTTGGACAAACTTTAACTTGAAGAATTCTATAAGAATGCTTTTGTTTATTTTTAACTGTAATTAAAACTGTGATTAGTGACTTTGTTATTCTGTTTCCAATACTTTATATGTTTTGATATAATTAGAGTACTAATATGACCTCTAATAGAACTGATGAAACACTGTAAATGAAATACAATAAAATATATCAGATATGAGATATAATTCTTGTATCAAAAATATATTTATATAAATTTTTTTTATAAATTAGAAGAACAGGAATAATGTGACTAAATATGTGTCTGTGTGCGCGCACACACACTCACACACTCACACACACACACACACACACACACACACATGTACTTTGTTCCAACAGTGTAGTCACTAATCACCAGCTTTAATTATCACAATTAAACAGTTTGAAATCAACAAGATAACCTCTTACAACAAATCAAATAAAAATTGTTCACACGCAATAAAAATGTCAACTAATATAAAACACAATTGTATTACTGCAATAATTCTTCACTTCGACAAACACTCGATCTGCGCTAACAAAAATCGCTCACGTAACTGAACTGACAACTCCAGACCCTCGGCTTTTATAAGTCGCGCAGAGTTCTA
Organism: Magicicada septendecula; assembly: GCA_034769895.1. Taxonomy (NCBI): domain Eukaryota; kingdom Metazoa; phylum Arthropoda; class Insecta; order Hemiptera; family Cicadidae; genus Magicicada; species Magicicada septendecula. Next base: position 448,710,894 of record CM068372.1, on the reverse strand, counting down.
GAATTATCGTTCCATCCTTAATTTCCATGCCACTTTTTATGTCATTTTATTCAATCTGTTTGGAGACAAATGCAAAAAAATCGACTGACTGTGGTGTATAAGGAAAATGAAAGTATAAGACTCATGTGTAGGATGTGTGCTGCTTTGGTATATTCGCCGACTAATCAAGTAGAAGATGGATCGCTTCCTTTTGGGAAGATGGATGCAAAAGCTTCCCAAAAATGATAAATTAGTTCTTTTGATGGACTACTCTGTTAAATAAAATAAAAATTATAATGCAACGTCTAAACCACCAATATCTTTTATGCACGAGATTATGTTTAAAAATCAAAGTACACTGACAGTCCCAGCTCTGTAAAAAATGTGAGGGGAAGTTACAGTCAGTTTACAGTTAGTGGTCTCGTCTTGTTTATTAAAGTGTCCGCTTTGATTAGAGCACCTCAGTTGTGCCCAGGCAATTGTCTGCTCCCAACCACAATTTCATCAAATCCACCTCAGTCACATCCTACCTCACCCACAATACAGATGCAAGACGGACAAATACACTGTCTAAAGTTATATATTTTTCATACCACTTACAGTCCATCATATACATAACATAAGATACAACTTAGAGTATCCAAAACGCTACTTGGAGTATATGAGTACTGTACTTTACACTGGTCTGATTTTCTTAAGTTAATACATTATTAGTACTTATATTATTCATACATAGTTATCTCACCAATGAAATCTGCAAAACTAAATAGCTCACTTGTCCTTCTTGTGATGAACTGCACATCTTCAAAGTATATGGATACTTTGGATAGTACCATATTCCTAAAAACATAGCATTATAAACCAAATGCTTGTGAGGAACTATAATTTTACAGTACATCTTATGTTAATTACATTTTTCGATTTACTTGAATTTACATAAAGTGCAGCATGGATCTCCCATTGTACTGCCTGATCGTCTCAGTTATTATTGCTGAAGATGTTATAGAGTAATATTGAAGTTTCCATATAACCAGGGGAAGCAGTGCTTGCAATTAAAGTATCTAAAAATGATTTTTTAATTACTATAATTATTAAAATAAAATAATGTAGAATACTATAACTATAGAAATAATTTTCTACTGATTATTTGAAGGGAAGAGTGAGTAACTTGCTTTAAATAACTTTTACCATTGGCTGTAACTTTATATCAGACTGTTTACAATGCATGCTCTTTATAACTGCGCCCACTCTAACTCTAGAAGAATGCAGTGATTGTAAAAGGCTCTAAGCACTCTAATAGATGGTTTGTAGAGTCATGTGTGCTCTGGGGAGCTCTCAGGCAACAGGGATTTTTCTGTCATCATAAATTTTTTGTCAATGCCAGTTGTATCTTCATCAAGTGAAAGTGAATGTAATTGTTTTATTAATGGTTTGTGTTGTAAAACAATTTAGTGCTAAAATATTATAGATAAGTATATTGTGGTATCTAACAAAAACATACACAAAATATCTAAGATTACAGAATTATGAGACAATATCATACATTTGCTATATTGTAAACTTATTATTTATAAGCAAAAGTCTTGCCATGACATTACTGTAGAGTGCAATTGGCAGAGGAGGAATGAGAGTGCACTAAGAATCCTATTTGACAAAATCTGTGAAATGTCAATGTTATCAGAAAGAAATCTTACGTTACTACTGGCCCGATATTTTACACATGTTTTTTATGATATTAACTTTTATGAATCTCTCTCAAGGTTTTAGCACTCAATCTTTCTCAAGTCAGCTGGTAAATATTTATTATAAAATATTTTATTTTATAATACAAATGTAGAATTATAATTTAGACAAACTAGAAATATTGTAAAGATTAATTATTAGGAAAATATTAGGCCCACGAAAAACTTCAGAAGGTTGGAAATTAAGAAGTAATGATGAAATATATCAAAGTATAGAAAATATAACAGAAACAATGAGAAAAAGAAGACAAAGCAAATCTTCAAATATCTGTGGGGGAAGAAGTCAACATCAAGTTGGATTAAAGAAGTCTAAAAGGATTTAGAAAAAAATAATATACATGCTGAAGAAGCAACTGAAGGGGAAGTTTTTTGGGCAAAAGTGCTAAAAATGGAGGGAGTCCAGGGTAGGAGAGAGAAAAACGCAAGTTCAAAGTGGACTGAAGACAGGAAGAAGAGACACAGTGAGAAAATGGAAGAATATTGGAAAAAAAGGAAAGAACAAAGAGTAAAGAATTGAAATTGTCATGTGGTCCTTAGATGGCCGATAAAAACAAATATAGTTGATGATTCTAGGAAAAGTTGGTATTCAAATTTTATAGTTTCATAATAGTCTCCTTACTTATGAAAAACAATTCCATCCTTTCCAATGTTTCTGAAATAAAGATGAATGTCACTGAAGTCACGCAATGAAGCCTTGGCATCATACTGCAGTGAAGTACATGCTGGAAGGCAGTCACATTTGTGTCTGACTCTTTGTGTTTTATGCGCCCACAAAATTTCTTCCATGTCCAGTTCATCTGAAACAAATATGTTGCGTCAAGTGTTACACAAACATGTGTGCACACGCACGCACATTTTGAAAAATGAATATGAACATACATTAATTTTTGAAAGCTGACTATAACAGGCAGATACTAGTAATAAGAAAATCAAGTTATTTGTAGGTACCATAATAAGCGTATTCATCATCTTCATCATCTGATGTTCTGTTAGTTTTCGGGTGCCATACGGACCTGTTACCTCCAATTGGCTACTGTCTTAGTCCTGTTCTACAGTACTTTACCCTCCTCTCTTAACATCATTCATTAACATTAATTTTTTCTCCCTCTTCTTCTTTTCCCTTCCAAAGGAGGAGAAAATGTTTTCTCCCCAAATTGATTTCATTACCTTCTCATTCACCCAGAGGCACATATAGAATTTTCTTTATGAGGGCCTGAGTTTTTTTGCGATGTATAGGTAATTGAGTTATAATATGAGCAAAACTCATTACTACTACTGTAACAATTATGTAACACTCTTGAAAATTCCAGAGCACTCTGTTTCTCGACTAGCCCAATGTATGCAGCATCTTTGTCAAGGCCATGCACTCACATAGCCCCCAGAGCTCTTGAAACTACGGAAATTATGTTGGCACACCACCAGGAATATGGAAAATTATTCTGGAACCTCTGTGTAATCTATGTAAGCAACAGTGGCCGATTTAATCAGTCAGTAACAGTTTGAGATTTATTTAGTGCAGACCATGTGATTGTTGCGGATTAGTGGAACATGATTGTTTGTTAATTTTTGTGGTACTGTAATAAGGTGACATTATTATTGTGTGTGAACAAATTTAACTTAAATTATTGTATGAGAGTACCTTGTTGATATGATATGTTGATATTTGTGAATAATTAAAGCTAGTAATGAGTGACTTCTTTGGTGTCTGTATTTTGTTTCCACTGTACAATATGACAATCAGGTTACTGTCATAACAATACATAAATGATTTAAGATGTGTGTGTAAATCATACACATAATATATAGACATAGATATACATATATATAATACTCAGGTGATGGTCGTTTTGTACAATTTTACTAATTTTTTTGTTTTAATCAGTTCTTGACATGGTTGGCCAACCTGGATGTCAAAATCTTCACCTCTTCAAGAACTTTACTAAATCTTTTGTTCAATTTAAAAACTTAAGTACATGATGTTCATACTTTACCACTTCTTTCAAAATCTAAATCACTCCGTTGCTGTCTTATTTTACTTTCACTAGAAACTTGATATTAATATGCTGTTCAATTTTCAGGCTAACGCAACTAAAAATAAGTTTTCCTAACAGCGTTCATGACCATACTGAACCTCCCCCCCCTCTAGACAAATATATTCATCCAATTCATAACAGTTTGATGTTAATGAACTATCCTCTCGGATCACTTACACGTGCTTCATACAACGCACACAAACACAGTCCATTTATTTAATAGCCACACCTCGTATACAATCTAGTGCCTGTTCAGTGCCCCTTAAATATGTGCCTCTATTCCTTGTTGACCAAACATGATGACCCACATAATAATCTTATGACCTAGGAGGCTATTATAGCACTGTTATACTACTTTTCTTTTCATTATGCAGTATCACAGGTGGTTAAATTTACAGATGATTGCTACCTGTGAGTATTTGGTGTTCAACCTTTAAAGAAGTCATTTCTTCAACAGCATCAACCAAGACATTACAAGCTTGCTGCTTTATCCATGGCTAATACACTTTACTTATAAAAGACTTATTTGCATATTTTCTGCATGTCTGAAAGAACCTTCCCTGTCAGCCAGTGTGAGAGGCTGTATTGGAGTTGGCTGTATTAGGAGATTATCCCATTGTAAACCATTCTGGATGAACTTAAAAGCTACTCCTCTGTATAGATTGAATCTGGGTCCATAGGCTTTTTGAATGTTGAATACAAAATATGTAACAAATGTTTAATCTCTTAATAACTTAACTTGGTCTAAAATAAGAACAGAATGAAAACTAACATCAAATGAATGTTATGTTTTATTAAAATTATTAGAAAAAAGTAATATTAAAATATGTATTTGTAATAATAAGAAGTTTTGGAAAGCTGCTGTTTTTTTCCTTTAAACTTTAAGTTAAAGTTTAAGCTTCAAAGTCTCACCCTTAAGTTTTAGTGTTTTATAAATGTTCCAAATACTTATATACTTTTTGCACATAGGCTACATACTTTTCCAATTTTAACGTATATTAGCTTTTTAAAAATTCAGTCAGGCCGTTTCTTTTCAGAAAACTAATTTGATTTAGCTAAAATGTTATTAACCAATTGTTTAGAACAATGTCAATTTCAAATGTCATATTTTTGTCTTAAGCTTACACAGCTGGTGTCAGTATTCTCAAAATTATTAAATACCGGGCTGTTAGGCCACGATCAGTTGTTGTAAATTCTCAGCATCATTGGCAACATTTCATATCCCACCATCAGATATCTTCTTCAAGCCACAAAAATAACAGAGTGTTAAAAAAATGATTACGGCAGATCTTAGGCCAAACGATAACCAACACTTTTTTTGTGTAAAAGCAACTGCCCGGGTGAACAGTGGACATCACATTTCAAACCAGAAGAGATGCCTTTGAAATGTGAGTATGCCAATGGCGGCACCAAACTAACAAATCTATTTTACATGAGCTGAAGGTTTCTATACATTTACTGAAGAAAACAGAGCGGTCATACATGAGATATTTTAGACACATTTTCAGAATTAACTGAAGTTTATAGAAATTAATTATGCAAGGGAAGATCAATGCAAGGTGATTGTGAGGGAGGCGTCCAACTAACTGGGCGAATCAGGTCAAACCACTTATTGTTGTATGCATGAATTTGTCCAGTCAGCACAAGATGCAGGTATGGAGAAACAACAATCAGCACCATCATCACACGATGTCACCATACTCCACTTAAAGTAGTAAAACTGACTGAGAAACTACCAAAATACATTTGTGTGTGTGAGTGTGTGTATGGAGAGAGAGAGAGAGAGAGAGAGAATGGTCGATTAGGCAAGTTGGCCTATAGATGGTATGCTAACACTAGTTCTCTTGCATTTTCTACACAGTTATGGTTTTATAAATGCAAAAGCTTATACACACACACATACAAGAACTCATAAGACATACCACTGGCATTGTTTACACATTGTCTACTTTCAGCTCCACACAGAGGTGTTGATTCAAATCCTGCAAAATAAAATTATAGATTAATCAGTAATTCAAATCTAAAAAATTACCAATTTGGCAAGTAGTTGAAAAATGTTGTATACTAGACAGACCCCAACCCATATTCAAAGTAATATTATGAATGTTTCATAATATATAAAGTGATTGGTATTATTAAAACTATTTGTAATTCAGTGGCGGCTCGTGACTTAAGAGGTTGGAGGACGTGGCCTTTAGGCTTTATAAAAATTTGAACTCACCTCAGACATTGTAAGCTGCTGTAGATAGTCCGCGATTTTATTAATAAACATAACTAGACACATTCTTAGTCTCTTCACTGTCTCTTTAGTGTAAAAAGTGTCCACACAAATGTCTATACTGTTCCCACAAAAAAACTAATACACTATATTTACACTATTTTATTTTTATGATAGCTACACTCTAAACAGATCATTTATTTGTAGACAAAGTCAATTCGCCTTTCCTATAAATTAATGAACTTTTCTAGCACTCTATCATCAAAGTTCTTCGTTTCTTTAACAAGTTCCTTGTTGATAGATAGCATCGCAAGAGCATTCAGTCTCTCGTTTTTCATTGTATTTCTCAAGAAAGTTTTTAGTCTTTTCAGAGTCGAAAAGCAGTGCTCAGGTTTGGCAGTTATCAGAGGGGTAGTTATGATAAATTTTATAAGTTTCAATACATCTTTGAAAACTGACGTAAGATTGTTTTCTTTCATAAAGTTAAGAAGTCTTATTGTGCCTTTAATATAATATAATATAATTGTTTCTATTCACTCCGAACTTTGTTTTCTTGTAAGAAAGGGTAATGCTGAATCACTCGCTTGAATTTTTCTTCCTGAAAGTTTGTAGAAAAAAGTGGAAATAAGTCGTCACTGGACATCAATGAAGCTGACACCAGATGACCCGTGTAAGTAACTCTACCTTTTACTTGAGTTATAATAATGTCACATACTTCTTTTGCATCCCCTATTCTAGTGCTGCATCCAGCATTATTGTTCCTTTTTCTTGATTGCTCAAGGAATCCTCATTTATTTGTATTTCTGTTTTATTTATTTTCTCCCTTCCTTTCTGCATCTCATTTTCAAAAATTCTGATGTTACTTTGCTACATTACACTGCCTTTGTTCCTACTCTGTAGTTATTCGTATATTATGTTCATGTGATATAGAATTCTATGGAAAAAGTTAGCTAGAACATGAAATTTTGGTTCAGAAGAGTCCTTCTGTGACCATTCTTTCATTAACTGAGAGTTTGTTTGTATACTTTTCTTCAAAATTTCAAAACATTCTTCCAACTTATATCAGTTTTCGGACACAACGTTGATTGTACGAATGTAGTAATTCCATTTTGTTATAGAAACTCTGGGTGACCTGGCTTACATACTTCCTCCAAAACGTTCGTTAGTAGAAATGAGTGTGACAAAAGTGCTGGAATGGCAGACAGATTTGAGAAAGAACTCTAACTTTGTTGTTTACACTTGTTGCTTTTTCTAATAACAAATTATTTGATGAGTGTAACATTGTACAAATTATGCGAGCGGATACACTTCTCTAATTTTTGCCATATAAGTCTCAGCTATTAACGTTTCCTGTGATGTGTGCAGAAGAGGATTTATGTTGTCCATTATGTAAGTTACTTTGCTAAGGTTTCTGCATATTCACCTTCAGGACTGAGAAATCCGCAAAACCTTTCATATACCGATCCCTTAAACACGTATATAAAAACTAATACCATATGCAGTGGCTTGTCACATCGGTTGTCTAGTCACATTCGATTGCCAAAAATTCAGAACCTTGTATCTAATTTTCTATTTCTTCCCTGCTGACACTTGGGTAAAATGATAAAACAAAACCTAATAATTCGACACTACAATATTTGCCTAAATTATTCGTGAAGCTTTTAAATAAATACACACACTCAAACCTAAACACTAAGCAAATGCCTGCACTGAATTAATCACATCGGAGAAAGTCTAAACACCTAAAAGAGGAAATCTCACATTATCAATAGTTTGCGATTAGTTGTACGGAGTGAATCACGTCACTTTTTGCTCAATGAGGCGCGATAGCAGACGCGCCAATTGCCAGTGGAAATACCGCCTATAAGCTTACAGGTTCATTCAACGTTGGACAGAGTGTGAGATGGAGAAATGGGGGCGATTGGAAGAGTGCCGTGATGCTGTTCCGAAAACATTTCTGCTATTACCTAACACGAAAACATTTTTAACATGATAATGTTTTTAGTCTGGGGGTCATTCCACAAAATGCGTGATGTGTCATCGAAAAATGTGACGCTTCCACACTTTCGATTCCCCACAGTCTAGAAATCTTTTGTTTACAAAACATTATCATGCTTCGATGTTTCGGTTTCGTCAAAATTTTTTATGCGCACGCGCGCGCACGTGTGTGTGTGTGTGTGTGTATAGATAGATAGATAGATAGATAGATAGAGAGAGAGAGAGAGAGAGAGAGAGAGAGAGAGAGAGAGAGAGAGAGAGAGAGAGATTTTATGTTCAACCTTTATAATTTCATTTTTGTTATGAGTAATTTTACTTTCCGTTGCACTGTTGGGTTTCAGTTACATCCGATGACGAAATACATGGGGCGGTTTTGGTTTCGATAACCTTCACAGCATCGTTTTCGTACAACATAGATTTAATACAAACGGTCACATGCGCTCGCATACACTTAAGTATCATTTTTTTTTAGCTATTTCTATTATTTATAGATATTTCATCTACCTTTCTACAGTGGATTATTATGACCTTCTTTTCAGGATACTTTATTTATCAAAATTCAGTACTTTACTCTTGTTAAAACACAAAACGTTGCAGGTAAACTTCCCCCTTCCCCCTAACCAATCTTCACCAAAATCAATAGGCCTTGAGTCCTCTACAACTCGGCAACATATGCAAAACATTATTCGATTCTGTTTGAATTTGCAGCAGTTATTGTTCGCCATAGAAAACATTCTACCCACAGACGCGTAGACACTTTTCAGTAAAATTACTTGTCTTTATGTGTTGAGGGTACAATCAGAATCAGCCCTTATCTCGAACACGATTTTTTCCGCCATCACCATACTCCCATTTCCTTATGGAACATGGAAGTTAAAAAATCTTTCTACACAGACTGCATAAGAATAAAATCCATCTAACAATTATAAAATAACAATTAGTTTAGTAAAATCATATTTTGTAAAATTTCGTCCGAAGTATTAAAGATATAATGACTTTCCATGAGCGGTGATACTGGATTGTTTAGTGATATGATTTAAAACTGGAGGGCGCACGCCTTAGCGCCCTAAGAACGAGCTGCGCCTGTTGTAATTATACTCTGTTAATTATTAAACTATAGGTTATGTTACTCATGTATACTTAACATTACCCATATTTGATGTATAACTTACATATTATATTATGTAAGATATAATATAATAGTAAATAAGACAAAAAGAATTTGTAAATATTAATTTATTTCATTGTATAGAAAGTAAATTATAATTTGTGTTATGAAGGTCAATAGAGACAGTTAAATTATTTTTTATTTAAAAAGTGAATTATTTATTTGTAAATAATTAACTTATAATGATAAATAATAATAAGGTTTGTGGTTTGTTTATATCACAGCAGTTAAGAGATCAGTCTACGAATTACCACAAGACAAATTATATATAAGCACATATTTATAGAGATACTATTTATAGAAACACTAAAATTTCTATGATGGTAGTACGATACATAATATAGATAAATATAGCTTATTCTACCAGATTCTCAAATATATGCCTGGAACTTACTAGACAATTCTCATAAGTGACACATCACATGTTGTGAATGGCATCATTACCAGCCTATATAAAGAACTCTAAGTGTGACAGTGTTGCTAAGTCTTGATTCAAGTTCAGTGAATTAAGTTATAGAGTTTAGTTAGTGCATGTGTTTGATACCACATTTGTGGATCAACATTATAATTGTGTGTTATCTTTTTGTTTGTATAAATTACAATTGTGTTAATAATCAATAACACAGTTGTAAAACCAAATTGTATTATCTGTGTTACGGTAAATTTTGATTTGTGATAACGGTAGATAAACAAGTCAACAGGATATGAGTGTTTTATTTCAATCGCTGCATAGGAGGCAACAGAAACTGAAATGACTTATTTCATTTTAAGGAATCTCTTATTTTTAAATTCTTTAAACAAATTAATTTATTAACATATAGAACCAATTCACTTAGTCAAGTTCCCTTATATGTTTTACGTTACACACTCGTACATTATTTTTCTTGTACCATTTTATCTATACTGACAGTTTCCAGCTGATTATCTACAAGCAGCTTAAAAGTGGTCCATAGTGGTACAAAATTATCAATACAAGAAACATATTGATCTTGTCTAAAGTGCATCGTATAAAAATTGGATGGGTGCAAGTGATATATGACTTCACTACTTGCTTTGAGCAACAGTATGATGAAAGAGGTTCCAAAATTGATAAACAAATGTAAGCACACAAGTTATATTGATTAATCTGCAGTATGACAGGGATAACTTCTATTGATTTTAATTAACCTAAACCTAATTTTAGTTAAGTAATTAAATTTAATTTAATTTTGTGTATTCTTTACAAAATAAGTTATATACTGTTTCCATTTTTAGTTCAAACCCAAACAAACCCACATGGCAAACCTGAAACGCTATTGGTCAGGGGCAGGGGCACTGTTCACATAGTAATGTATTACGCGCATGTGCAGAATGTCTGTATATAGTCATGAGAGATTTATCTTAACACTTAAATAGGGGCACGTCGTTTTAAGACTTCCTTCTTATCAGTGCATTCTGAATTCTATTGAATTAATATGGAGGCATTTTAAAGGATATGTTGCCTGTCACAATACAATATATAAGCTACCTGATATAAAACAATTGATAGGTAGAGAAGGTGATAAATGAAACGACGGCAGAAAAGTGGTGTCATTGTGTCGAGCATACAATCAAGGAAAAAGATAAGCTCTGGGAACTGGTCCACATTACTGGTACCAACATCATTATGGACAGTCTTATCTATAATAATGCTGACTCAGCTTGCTGATGATACAAATTCCGATACAGATATGAAAGGGCTTGAATTACTCTCTGACAGCAACTGATAATATACAGTACACTGGTAATTTTTACAGCTTTTATTTCAATTTTATGGAAACTTTCCTTTTTTGTTGTGTTGCAATTTTTAAACGGTTAATAAAAAAGCCATTAACTAGTGTTATAAAATATTTTAGTTGTAATATATAATCGGTCTGACAACAGTCACAGAAATTTTATTTTGCCAAAACAAATTATTACAATTTACGTGTGTTTATACAGTATCAATATTATATGTACGCTGTCTGTACTTCTTCTGTCAGAGTAATATGCCTCTAATTCAAGCAGCAAATAGTGTTTTACATGTGCCATGCCTGTTTGTTTCCATCAGGATTAAACTAAGCATGGAAACAGTATACGTTTGTCTTGGTATGTGCCCAAAGTCCTTGGTATGAGGGAAAGATCCCATTTCATCTTGCATTTGATTTAGTCTTCCATGACAATCTTAAAGTTGGTCACAGAACTTGAAGTTGGTCAGTTGTTTGATCTTAAACAACTGATGTAGTTCTACTCAGATTCAGTAAGTAAAGTTTACAGTAAAGTAAAGTTAGTATTAATTTGTTGCACACTTATTGTAAAACCAAAGTAATGTATTTTTAATTTATCATAAACAGCTGTAAACGATTTGCTAAGTCAGAAATGGCAGGAGACAATTGACAATGTTTTGTGATAGACATCCTTTGTTTATACCAGTGGCGAAGTTACATGGAGGCAATTGAGGCAATGCCTACCCTAAAAAATTCTGTAGAATAGAAATACGTATGAACTACGTAACATAAAGATTATACATTGTTACTGTGACTGTCGAATTTATTAAGCCGAAAGGTGCTTTACTGAGCGACCGCTAGATGGTGACAGGTGAGATTCGGCATAGCTCATTCAAAGCGAATGAGGCAACGTGAACTTGCCTCAGCGTTTTTTGTGTACATCGTATGTATAGTAAGCAATGTGCTGGCAGGATAGGGAAGTGCGGGGGAGGGGTGTTGTGCCGCGCTCTTGAGGCATGTCTCACTTCTGTGATGCAAAAAGTTAAGTTAAAGCGCGCTGTATTGTTTATAAGTGTGTTTATTTTATACGGTTATTAAAAGTGTTCCTGTTATACCGCTGAACTAACAAATGATCAAGATTGTTATTTGAATTACTTGTAACATTAAACATATATATAGAAACTAATCAAGTTTAAAACTTTGAAGTTCAATCAGTTGTATTATTGTGTATGACTTATACAAGGATTGTTCAATAAAAACACGTTTAGGGCTGTAAAGCATTTTTTATTCAATGATTTTAAAAGAAGTCTCCATTAACATTAAGATATGAGTCCCACTGTTGCACTAATCTGTAGATTCCCTCCTAGTAAAATTCTTACGGCTGTTTGCGGAACCATTCGCTAACAGCAAACTCTACCTCAGCGTCCGATTTGAACTACCGTCCTTTTAGTGATTCCTTAAAAAAAATTTAAGGTAAGATTTTTGCCTACCAATTCATTAACTACTAGCTTCGCCACTGGTTTATACACATAAGCAGGGCCGTTTTTAGGTATGGACCTTCTGGGCCCGGGCCCAGGGCGGCAGAAAATTGGAAAACAAATAGATTTTGAGTCAGATGAATGAGAGCAAGGGTAGGGAAATTTCATTTTGCGGCCACCAGTAGTCAGCTGGTGGCAACACAGCATACCGGTAGTCTGTTTACACAGTGTGAATAAGCTTTGCAGGTTAGTTCGGAAGTCGGATTTATTTGCAACGAGTGATTTATGTGTGATTTACATGATTTAAATTAACTCTGAAATGGACGGACATATAACACATATAACAATATAATGCACGTATAACAATATAACACACGTATAACAATATAGGTCTATACACCACAATCACACACAACAATGCCAGTTTAAAATACCAAAAACCGACAGGAAACAATAACAATAACCATGATTTAAACTTTTGCATGCGTCTTTTGCAAGATTTCAATAAATTTTCGTAGGACAAACAAACAAAACAAATGAGAAAACGTTATTTTGAACATCTAAACAAATACAAAAAAAAAAATACAAAAAACAGAAATATATAAATCTAATTTGGCTACACCGGCAATAAACACAGGACATGTATTCCCAGACATAACCAACATGACACTAATAAAATAATGAAGATGCATGCAAAAGTTTAAATAGAGATTTTGAAGTTATTATTAAGGCCCTAAAATTAATTACAGAAGACAAGACTGAAAAGTCAACTACAAGGCAAGAGGCAAAAGGCATCCTGAGAAAAACATACCTCTTCTGAAACATGGCTACTGTATGGGGGGTTATCTTTGGTAGATTCAGAGATGTAATGGAAAAAATACAGTCTGAAAGAATGAGCGCTGGCACAGTTGTTAAGCTGTAGAACTCCCTTATTAATTTTTTGAAGAAATTAAATGTTCATTTGAAGTCTACAAGAACATTGCGGACACTAAACTAAAAAGTGTCCAACAGTTAACAGGAAAAGATGAAACTAGACCTAAAAGAGGTGTAAAGCCTACAAGATTTGTTGATGAGTCAGATAGTGAATCAGAAGTAGACCTAGAAAGTCAAAATTCTGCGTGTATTCTGCAGACCACCTATACTCAGATACTAATGAAACTGCTCACAGAGTTAAAATATCGAGTATCAGATTACACTGAGTTTTCTCAAAAATTCACATTTCTATCAGATCTTATGGAAACTAATCTAGAGGTTATAATGCAAGCTGCTGACAGATTACAGAAAAGATATCCATCAGATATAGAAGAATCTTTTGGAACAGAATGCATTCATCTAAAAAGTTTTCTTCAGGAAGAAATCATTAATAGTGATGATAAATCACTATCACTATCACATTTGTACAGACTTCTGGTTTCTAAGAATTTACTAGATTTGTATCGTAATGTTGCCATTGCTTTGAAAACTTACCTGTCTACCCCTGCCTCAGTCTGCTCAGCTGAAAGATCTTTTTCTACACTAGCAAGGATTAAGAATTATTTACGCTCATCTCAAACTCAAAATCGTCTAATTCACTTAGCTGTTCTTTCAATCGAAAATGACTTAACAATAAAATTAGATTATGCAGATGTGATCAGCAAATTTACTCATGGAAACGCCAGATGCAAACCAGTTATTAGTTAGGTATTGTTAAGACTTGATAAACAAATATATTTACAATAGTTTTTGAATTTTTATGCATATAGCCTTTTTTGTCACTGTAAAGTAAAATGTATTTCATGCAAAAAATAAAGCTGTTATCTTAACTGTACATCTTTTTATTATTTTATTAACACTTTTTCTTGTAACATAATTGACAATATAAGCTTAAAATTACTTGTATGAAAAATGATCAGTTGTTATTGGTTGGAGGGGGGCATCAGATAGCCTTGGGCCCAGGGGCATAAGTGAGATAAATGCGGCCCTGCACATAAGTTGCACCATGAATATTTCTGTTAACAAACTATAAACAAAAACAATATCTGTATACCCATTGTGTGAAAATTGGAGTGACATCTTAAAATTAAATTACAAACAAATTTTGATGCTACTTAAAGTAATAAGAATTTTAAATCTGTGAGCCAAAATTTTATAAGATATGGTTCCCAAATTAACCACAAAACTGTAACTCAGAAGTGGAATCAGGAACTATACAATTTTATAATTTCACTACAGCCTTCTCTACTGCACATAAATGGTGCCTGCATCCCAACTTGATGTAAACACACGATTTATGCAGTAACAGAAAAAACTAGGGTTGTCTGTTGTGTTGTGCACACACAATGCAGGGTGTTAAGACACAACCTGCACCTTCTGTATGTCAAATGTGGAACGTCACTAATGAAATACCATGTAGGTACTTACTAGGTGTATTCACAGCAGCACAGTGACACTTCTTCACTATATAATTGGCAAGACACTCAAGTTCACAGCTGTGTCGTGTGTATTCCTTGAAGTAAGCAAGATGGCGTTCTGAGGGAAAATAGCACTGTCTGGTACTGGCTGGGTAACTGTGTAGATTCTCGCTAGTTGTCATCATATGTACATTCACGGAGAGGCTCAACTCATCTTCTAGTCGAACTCTGAAGTGATTTTCACTTGGTCTGGGAATCTCTCCTGGGTTGTGTAACAGAATCTATATATAAAAAATTAATGGTTGAATGACGATTATTCTAATACTCTCTCTCTTCCCCATCTCTCTCTCTCTCTCTCTCTCTCTCTCTCTCTCTCTCTCTCTCTCTCTCTCTCTCTCTCTCTCTCTCTCTCTCTCTGTCACTCTTTTGTCATTCCTAAGGTTATAAAAGTTATGAGAAACATGAGGTTATCTATTGCAATAGACATTTTAATTGTATATGGAATGTATCAGAGAATAAAGCATATGATAGCATATAAAAATACTGTATGACTAAGTAGAGGTTGCTGGCTTGAACATTGTAAGTTAGCTGATAAGGAGGATTGTGAAAAATGTTAGTTTTAAGTGTTTTAAGACTAGTAAAACTACTTTAAGTATAGTGAGATGCTGCATAAGAATGCTTAGCTGCATGTGTAGTGTGCATGTACGAGGGTATGTAATTGTTTTACACAATATTCATAAAAAAAAAACATGTTAATTTAAATAACTTTTGAGATATGGACAATTTTGAGATGGGACTTACAACAGAATGTTCACAATAAAAAGGTCTAACTGATGACAGTAATTGTTTTAAAAATAATGACTAAATATATGCATTATTTTAAGTAAAAAGGTTTCATAGCCCATAAAATTGGTTATAAACCATTTCAGGTTTTTTGTACAAGAATTATTCTGTTTCAAAGTCTTCTTGAACAAGAAAGCTATTATCTGTAAAAAATCAGAAGTGATTACTGAAGAACCAATTAGATTATGAGAAATTTAGTTTCAAACTTAAGACTCGGACATACAAATGAGTCTCTCTTTGGAATTGATAATATCAGGAGCTGGGAGTAGAAAGGGTGAATATGAAAATCATGGTGTTGAGAAATCGCATTTAAAGTTTGTGAATACTCTCAGGATAGATAGGGCGAATATGTATTTCAGTATTAAAAAACATAGATTCTGATTAGTTTACACTTTTATTTTTAAATAATTAATGATAACTAAAAAAAAATAATAATATAAAATATATTCGCCCTTACTCCTCCAATATTACACCACTAAGCTTTATGGTTTTATGGACTCCATATATTTCAATGCTATTTACAAGATACTAAGGGCGAATATATATTAGGGTGGGTCGAAAAAAGCGAATTTTCGAGTATCGAATTCTAATAGTACGGAAAAGTTGCGTATTCGCATGCTAATAAACGGAAAAATATTGAAAAAATTCCTATGTTTAATCTTCAGTTCGCGCAAAGGGCCTAAAGTTTGAAAAAAATGACAAAAAACACCAAATATTACCTTAACGCTCAAATTTTACAGATTAAGTTTTTCGACTTCTAATAGCGTGAAAGTACTTCATTTTAGTTGCCTGATAATAGAAAAAATATTTTAAAAAATCGCGCGTTACGTATTGAGTTCGCGCATAAGGCCTAAAGTTTGCGAATTTTGGTGAAAAATTGATATTTTTACAGTTTTACAAACAGACGGACTGTTGTATTAAAAATATATACAAGGCCATTTTTTTTACTAATTGTTCCTATGAGTGATTTTATATATTCAACTTGGATCCGAATACATCACCTTGCAGCTCTTCGCCCATTTCGCAGAATTATTTTTGCTGAAATGACCCAGAACTCACCACGTGGAGGTGGCTGCAATTCGAGTTCCACCCACGCCCTACCCAACCATCCAACCATTCAGGGCATGGTAAATTATGTTGGTTCGCCACTATCAGTCAAGGGCGTTATCTTGAAATCGGATTTTTGGTTGAATTTTGGCATCGAAGATCTTGAGTGCAAAGTTGCTCTAATGTAGCCATCTCTGTTATCTTGTCCGCAACTTTTCCGGCGGACTCTGTCACAAGTTTTACGCATCTTTCAACAGCTTGGGTATGGCAGGGAAAGTTTAAAAATTCAAACTCAGGCAGAGTGTTATTTTGCAGAAATGATGAAATATTCTCTGTTGTCAAGCTTTCCATCATTCAAAATGTACTACATGTAATTTGTCACAGCCAGGCAGTTGTTTGCCGATTTCCCCACAGAATGACGCTGGTCCCGTCGTCTCTCCGTCCAAGTACTCAAAACAAATGTCTGAAGGGCAGCTCGTTGAAGTGAAGTAAGCAAATGAACCACTGCAATGGTCGCTGAATTTTGACCTCGATATTGTGAATTGCACCATTTTTTCACCCTGTGTTTGTCACTGTGCCATCGCAACCGATCGCTTCCAGTTCATTAATGTCGAAATCATTATTTTGTAGGTAGTTTAGGATGCACTTGGCTATTTCACTTCCAGTTCCATTTGCCGGTGTAACGTGGCCGATATATTGCCCACCAGGCTCACGAGTCACGCTAATGTGTTCCTCTTTCCTTACTCTGCGGTACATTTTAGCCCCTATTTTTTCTTGAACGATAGTATTATCTTTTCTACCATCAAAATATATTCCCTTTGTTACTGTAAGCCGGTGCATTTCTTGTACTACGGCCTCTCGTGTCTTCTGTTTTTCTCTTCTTATCTTGCTTTTGTCGATCACTAGCGACGAATCTTTTTCAGAGATCATTCCAAGATCATGCAAAACACTAGAAGCGATAGCAGCTGTGGCTCTGTCAGAAACACCAAATCTATCGCTTACTAATGCAGTAGACATCAATTTCAACCTCATTTGAGATGTAGAAGGAACTGAAGACAAATCGATTTCACTGCTTCTTTCGTGCGAAGATTTCCGAGTAGCTTCCGTGTCACAGTCGGGCGCAACAGTTTCTCGCAACAGTTGTAGTTGTTTTCTTTTGTCTAAGTTCAACTGTTTCTTTTCTATCCAAACTGCAAAAAGCAGCCGATCCTGGTTGTTCGTTGATCGTATATAAATTTTCTCTCAATGGGTTGGATCTTTTTGTCTTTTTCACACTTACATTTCTGAGTTCTGGATCATTTCAGCAAAAATAATTTTGCGAAATGGGCGAAGAGCTGCAAGGTGATGTATTCGGATCCAAGTTGAATATATAAAATCACTCATAGGAACAATTAGTAAAAAAAAATGGCCTTTTACATATTTTTAATACAACAGTCCGTCTGTTTGTAAAACTGTAAAAATATCAATTTTTCACAAAAATTCGCAAACTTTAGGCCTTATGCGTGAACTCAATATGTAACGCGCGATTTTTTAAATATTTTTTCTATTATCAGGCAACTAAAATGAAGTACTTTCACGCTATTAGAAGTCGAAAAACTTAATCTGTAAAATTTGAGCGTTAAGGCAGTATTGGTGTTTTTTGTTATTTTTTTCAAACTTTAGGCCCTTTGCGCGAACTGAAGATTAAATATAGGAATTTTTTCAATATTTTTCCGTTTATTAGCATGCGAATACGCAACTTTTCCGCACTATTAGAATTCGATACTCGAAAATTCACTTTTTTCGACCCACCCTGATATATATATATATATATATATATATATATATATATATATGATAGTGGCATTGCCGTGTTCTTAATATCTCAGAAAATACTCCTCCAAGCTCCTGATATGTAAACAGCAGTTGGGTACATGATGATCGGTCTGCCTATTTTTTAGGCAAACACAAGTTAGAAAATTCCTCTTGATTTATTGTACGAAGTATTATAATTGTGCTATTACACAAAAGTGCAAGATTTCCTAATTAAGGTATATAAACACTTCAGGTTTTCTGGATAGGTGTAAGCTCAATACACCAGAGGCAGTAACAGTATTGGCTCACAGTGAAAGTGTATGTAACTGTGCATGTGAGATATATCTATAGACCCAAAAGTAACCCTGAAACCGGACAGAGTATATCAACCCACATATTCAATGTGATAGGATCAAGTTGTCATCTGAAGGAAGGTTGTAGTCAATATTAAAGGGAAGTAAAATTATGTTTAATTATAAAAATGTTATTTAAAAGAAAGACTCTATTATATCAGTAAAGACTTTATAGTAAATAAGACAACAAGAATTTTTAAATATTAATTTATTTCATTGTATAGAAAGTAAATTATAATTTGTGTTATGAAGGTCAACACGAACATATTAATTATTTGTATAAACTGTATTAAAAGCACAGTAGATTGTCAGAAAATAATAGCATCATTAATAAATCTACTTCTTTCCAATAACATATATCTTGATTATTTATTCTATGCAACACCTAAACATCGCACTACACGTAAAACTTCCCAAAATAATCTGATGTAATTTAAATACAAAAGTTTGAAAATAATTAATTATTTATTCGTAAATAATTAACTAAGGGAGAAGTGTGCAGGATCACATATTTAGTCTGCAACAGATAGCTGAGAAGTCGATACAACAAGATAAATTGGTATGTTTGGCTTTTATTGATCTTGAGAAGGCTTTCGATAGTACGCCTAGAACAAAAATATGGGAAAGTTTAAAAAATAGAGGAATAAGGAGAAAAAAAATTAAGGTAGTACAGAGGTTATACGAAAATAATGTTAATTATGTAATTGGTAAAAATATGAGGTCGTTAGGATTTACAATAAACTATGGATTAAGATAAGGAGGTGGACTGAGTCCAACATTATTCAACTTGTACATGGACGACATTATTAAGAAGTGTTCACTGAAGGTTACGAAAATGCATGTTGGATACAGGAACTTGCGAAGTATAGAAGTAGCAGAAGGGGCTTTTGTGGATGATGTATAGTGCTAATGGCTACAAGTGAAAGGGCGTTACAGGGTAATTTGAATATATGGAATGAAGTTCTCCAGGAAAAAGGGATGAAAATAAATAAGACCAAAACAAAGGTAATGGTAATGGGGGAGAAAATAATAAATATAGAGATTGGAGGAGTGAAGATAGAACAAGTCAAACAATTCAAATATCTAGGGGTTATAGTAGACAGTAATGGGAAACAAGAAACTGCATTAAATGAAAGAATTGAAAAAGCAATAAAAGTATACTATGCATTAAACAATAGATTTATAAATAAGAAGGAGATATCAAGAAAAACGAAAATGAGTGTGTATAAAACAGTATATAGACCGGCTTTAACAAATGGCTGTGAGACGTGGGTGCTACCCAAAAGCCAAAAAAGTAAAATCCAGGTGGCAGAAATGAAATATCTTAGGAGAGTAGTAGGAGTAACAAGGAAGAATAGAGTTAGCAATACACAAATAAGAGAGGATTTAGAAATGATATCAATTCTGGATTTTATTGAACAGAGACAACTATGCTGGTGGGGACACATGCAGAGAATGGATAGTGATAGAATGGTAAAACAGGTTTGGGAGGCAAAATCGGGGGGGAGAAAGAAGAAAGGAAGACCGCAACTGACTTGGGCTGGAATGATGGGAAACATTTTGAGAGAAAGAAGCGTGGGCTGGAGGGAAGCGAAGACATTGTCAATGGATAGAGTAAGATGGAAAAAATTTGTATATAAAGTGTAGTTGATGTAACCTGACACCAATATGGTATAAGGGTATTTTGATAATAAATAAATAAAATAATTAACTAATGAAGGTAAATAATAATAAAGTTTGTGGTTTGTTCATATCATAGCAATTAAGAGGGCAGTCTACGAATTATTATCACAAGACAATTTATATTTGTATCAAATATGTTACGAAGAGTAGAAGAAAGAAATTAAAATTACATAAGAGTTCCTGAAATTTCTCAACATCTGTTCCATAATTGGCTGTAATATGTTCAATGGAATTCTAATACTTTCTTGCTCAGATTTTAATGTAAATAAAACTAAGGTTAGTAATTAGTGGAGTTGTAATATTTTGAAATTGTTAAGACACAGGACAATTGATTTAATTTGTCTCACAGATTTACTTTATGATATGTAGCTACATCAGATGTACATTTTAGATACGATAGCCAATTGTGTAAGTTGTGTTTTTGTATATTTGGAGATTATCTATCATCAAACAATAGGAGATTAAACAGTTTGCATTAAATTTTGTGTAAGGAATGAGGTAGTTATGATATTGAACTATAATTGTTTAATAGTGTTAAAGCTATCTGTCTGTCTATTTACTCTCTCTCTCTCTCTCTCTCTCTCTCTCTCTCTCTCTCTCTCTCTCTCTCTCTCTCTCTCTCTCTCTCTCTCTCTCTCTCTCTCCACCTCATGTGTATGTATGTACATATGTGTTTATATATTTTAGTACCAGTAAGCATATAAGTAGAGGTTAAAAAAAACAATTAAAAAAAAAATCAATGCATTTAAGGCAGCGTGAAAGTGCTTCATTTATTAAAACAAAATATCAAAACTTCAGGTGCAAAGAACCATCACCACAAACAAATTCATACATTTTTGAAAATTGTACAACCTTTTATACATGTTCTGGATGTTAATCTAAGACTCTATATGACCTGGATAGAATTGAAAGTGCAGTAGCAAGATGTTTTAAAGTACCACTTAACCATCAATTCAACTATGATGGTGTTTGTTTCCTAGCTTTCCAACAAAACGTTTCCTACCTATTTCACACTTTTCATAAATAATTCATTTCTACATTACTAAATAAATTGATAAGTATTTTAACCCTTTCAATTCAGACTACAAACCGCTTCTTCTGATGCACAAGGATACTTTACCTTGTATCCTCGGTCATAACTCCACTTTAGATTCTTTTCATATTTTTCATAGTGACGCAAGATAACTGAAATTCCAGTATTGATTCCAGCTTCAGTGGCTTTACGTGGATTTTCTTCTTTTAGTGTTGACATACTGTAATCCTTCTCTTGTGTCCATTTTGATTTCGTCTTTGTTTTATTGTCCCTTGATTCATCCTGTATGCTGAAGGACAATTAGGTTATAGTGTTAATTTTTCATTTTATATTTAGTGAAGAGTAAGTAAATTTACAGTTGTGTTTAAAATACTGGCTCTTAAAATTAGTAATTTACGCATTCTGGAAACCATCATGCATATCCTTCTAAAGCGTGTCTTGTATGTTACTGTTAGACTTTAATTAATTCAAAAGGAAATGCACTTTATATTAAATGTCTCCTTGCTTTCAAATTGAGTTCCTTGGCAGAAATAGGTGTCACTACCATTTGCTACATTGTGATATATTATAAAAAATTCTTTTTAATTTATTGTTAACTTTAACCAATCTACACACTATCAAATTTTTTTTTTATAATTGTAAAATCGACAATCCAAATAATTCTTTATTTTTTCATATATTTTATTTTATATAATTATTTAAGAATGGGTTCCTATAATTTCATAGTCTGCATGACTGCTGTCAAGTCTGACAAATCTAAAGTCTACAATTCTTCATTACCACTTTTATCATTTCTTTATGCTTCTTCTGTGCCCTTCCAAATAAAACAATACATTTATGTTTTTAAAGCTAAAATGCAGAAATATAATATCATGATTAATTCATACGTACACAGCGTCTCTGTAGATTTCCGTGGAACGCAAGCTATTAAATGAGAAACATAACCCTTCCTCAGTGAACACAGGTGTGAATAGCTCTGAACAATTCACATCAGACATTTTCCATTTGCACAACCATAACATTTCATTAACCTGTAACATGAAGTAGAAATATGTCAGTGTGTTTACTTATTTAAAAGGTGGTCAGCACGTGATTGTCTACAGGAAACTTTGCGCCACTACACTGCTTACAGGTCAGAATACCACCTTTATGTTGTCATCTTTAGGAAGTGAAAAGATCAGCTCCAAACATGCATACCAAACATGTATCAGTAAACACGTGTGTGTGTGTGTGTGTTGAGTGTTCTTAATGAAAACTGAAATATTGTTTTCAGATAATAAAACATACAGTGTTACTATATAGATTCCTGTATATAAGGTAGAAACTGAGTACATAATTCTTCGAGAGAGAGAGAGAGAGAGAGAGAGAGAGAGAGAGAGAGAGAGAGAGAGAGAGAGAGAGAGAGAGAGAGAGAGAGAGAGACAGAGACAGAGACAGAGACAGACAGACAGAGACAGACAGACAGAGAGAGACAGACAGACAGACAGACAGATACAGACAGACAGACAGAGAAGGTCAGTGATCCTATATATGAACACTCTTGTATGCATATTTTATGGATTATAAAATCACTAGTTTATCTAGTACATCTATGTACTCAAATGGCTTTTACAATACTTCTATGTAACCATAAGTCAACTTTTGTACTTTCTTTTGCGTACAGGAAGAAGTGACATTACTTTAATCCTCTTTTATAGCAAAACCTCTCTTGCTCAAAATACATATCAGCAACCTTCTACACAACGAATTAGTTTACTTCCTATATGAAACTCAAGTTCTCACTTCTAGCACGTGGTTCACGACAATGGATTTTTATTATGACGTGGTAGCTCAGTGGTAAGAGCCTGCTTTGCATTGCATTCATTCATCATACTATGGTGTGGGTTGGGTTCGGCTCAACATCGAAACAGTCCAACCCTGTCTGCCTACTGCGAGTAACAAAGGGCTGCAATTGGGCCTTAGTAACTAACAATGCAGTGTATATAATGAACAATGCTCTCCCCACTATATAACTCATTATTGTATACACTGGTCTCTCTCAGGCAGTGGGCTGTACCACAGTTAGAGGGCACAACAGGCTTAATGCTTGTAGGATACAACAATAACAACTACTACTACTGCTACTACTACTACTACTACTACTACTACTACTACTACTACTACTACTACTACTACTACTACTACTCCATGGTGGCTGGTGGTTGCAAATTTTGGTGGTTGTAGTAGTCAGTTGAGTGAATGGGAGAGAGGTAAAAGACATTAAACTATCATAATTACAGTTACACAAAATCATAATAGTATTAATATGTGTTTTTGTTGTATTCAACTTCAATTCTTAGTCTTCGTGATGTGTTCTGGCTCCACAACACACCTTTTCTTAGGATGGCAGACACTGCATATTCCCAGTGGTGTAGAATTATAGACACTGTATCTTTCCATATAGAAAGCTAGCTTTGGCAACCTGTATCATGTGCTATTATTGACACATGATCTTTCCATCGCTTACAGTAAACATATACAGTAAACTCTCTCTACTAAGGGGCAAATATTAAGCTCCTTTCCACCCAAACAACATTACTCTTAAGTTGATCTCATGTAATGCAACCCTAAACAGATCAGAGCAACTTCATTTCTGCTGGCTGAATACTAATACTGGTTTCATCACTCTGCCTAATCACCCATGCCTCACAACCTTATAATCACTCTGATACTGCCATCTTCTTATAAAATTTCAGTTGCATCTATTTTCTAAAGTTCTTGGCCAGAGTTCTACTACCACACATTCCACATAATATAGTACAGCTGCCTTATTTCTGATATCCCTATCATACCCATAAATGACATATCACAACCCAAGTATTTGAAGTGATTTACTGATTCCAGGCAAACCGCATCCAAATAAATCTTGGATCAAAATCTCTTTCCCACAAAATTCCATTACCTTAGTTTTAGATGCTTGGATTTCGTTGTCCATGACGTGTCCGTTACTTAACTAAATACCACTATTATATTAACGACTCGGAACACAAAGTTTTTTATAAGTAAAAACTTTATGTTTTTACTTATAAAAAACTTTGTGTTCCGAGTCGTTAATATAATAGTGGTATTTAGTTAGTTTTAGACTTCAGAATTTTGCAAAACTAGTCTTCCAACATTAGGCACAGTGGGTGTACTGATGCCTCATCTTCACTAGATGCAAGTATCAGAGAATAACAATGTATTACCTTCCAGTGGAGCAGGGGCGGATTAATCATTAGGCTGACTAGGCTGTAGCACTAATGGGGGGCACGGCACTTTGGGGGGGGGGCACAAAATTTTAGCTAAAAAATAATCTAAAATTACAGCTAAATGTAAAATTGGTAATCAATTACAAGGATAAAAATTTGAGTTTATTTTGAACACAGGCGCCTGTTTGCGAGAAATTATGGTAAAAGTGTACATAAATAATAAAAGTGCTTTCCAAACTGTTTTCTCCGGTTATGGGTCATCGGCGTCTGGTGCTCAATCCAGAACAAGAAGGAGAAGAAAAGAAGAAAAAGCCATCTGAAGCAAAACCACTGTTGAATTTTTTTGAAAACGTTTAACTTAGAATCAATGTTTCCTAATGTTGAGATAGCTTTGCATGTTTTCCTTACTATGCCCATCACTAACTGCAGTGGTGAAAGAATTTTTTCAAATTTGAAGAGGGTGACGAATTATTTACGCTCAAATTTGTATCCCTCTTGTTCGTTGAAAGTGACTTTCTGCAAGGAGTTCATTTCAGTGAGGTGATTAAAACATTAGCTCAATCTAAAGTGAGAAAAAGAGTCTAGCTTGAACTTTACATGAGTCTTAACAAATCCACAAGATATTTAATTTATTGTCTTTTTTTTGTAAATGATGATAAACGTACCCTTAATAAAACTATTATAATTCTGTAACTACTTAGTTAATTTTTTCCTTATAAAAGCCATGCAAACTAAAAATGGTTGAAAGTGTAACTCTAAAACAATCTCTGAAAAATAGCCTCAGTTTTCAATTCTTGCGACTATTTCCAAAAACAGTAAGATATTTGAAATATTTCTAACTAAGAAATATATTGTAGGGTGTTTAAAGCTTCATTCAGCCCCTTGGAAATAAACGTAAGAGTAGTCTATGGGAGGTGAGGGGGGGCGCTAAAATATAATTAGCCTAGGGCGCCAAGATACCTTAAACCGGCCCTGTAGTGGAGTACAATTCCTTCAGCTTTCCAGAGTTTGATAATATCGTCAACATAGGAGTTGAACAAGATGGAGGACAAACCATAGCCCTGCCCCATTCTTTGATTTATCTGAATCACTTTACTAATCTCCTATTGCTGGCATTTATTATCCTTATACAAGCATTTAATAAGTATCACTATCTGCTTTGGAAAGGTGCTTGTAGCACTATCTACAAGTAGTGCCCACAATACTAACAATTCAAGTAGTGTTATATCTAACAACTCCCTCAAAGGTTTAGGTATAGCCAATAAAAACCATATAAGTCTTTCATTTATATTCTTTATGCTTTCAGATTATATACTATTACACAATATGGAAGAAGTGTTACATAATATCTCGTTCTACAAGTATTTCGAACGAGTACTTCCTACAAGTACTTCCTATTGCTGTTACTTTGCGATGAAAGACAATTACGCATCAACTATCGGGTCTACACCAGACCGTACCGGTCAGCGCAGTGTGTTCAAGGACACTGTTTCTAGTTGATTCTCGAGAGCGCCTGTTTATTTAACAATTCATCCAAAGTGACAGATTATTCTGGAATATCAGCAGGGTATAAACATAGCCTGCATTCAGCGACGGTCAAGCCAATTTAAGTGGTGATTTATTCCAGTCCGGTTAGAAGTATGCGGTGAAGTGTTATGTGTTTTATAATTGTGCGGGACTCTTATTAGTAGACATTTTATTGTGTGTGAACAATTTTTATTTGATTTGTTGTAAGGGACTATCTTGCTGATTACAAACTGTTTAATTGTGAGAAAAAAGCTGGTGGTTAGTGACACAATTGGTGTCTTGTATTTTGTTTTCCACTGTACCATACGACGATCAGTGAGACCATCGCAACAATAATGTTCTGCGAAAAAAGGGATCTATGCATGAGCAACATATCTGAAAATCATTTTATTCTTCCACCAGAAGAGTTTCTTCAGTAACCAGTGCCAGTGTTTGTGCTGTTAATGTCTTAATGACTAACACGTGTTTATAAGGCTTACCCCTCTATAATTGCTGACCTCTGTTCTCTTACCTTCTTGACCATAAACATTAACTTTGTCACTGACCATTCTTTTGGGATACTCAGTTGTTTACAACACATTATGAGTGAATTCAATAGTGTAAGTTAAGAGTGCCTCTATGCCTCTACATATCAACCGTTCCACACGTATGTTATCCATGCCAGCAGCTTTTCTGTTCCTCATTTTCCTAAATGCGTCTTCAAATTCCTAAAGAGTAATACTATCCACATCTCTACTCCCTTTGTCACTTATGCTCCCTGAATGCTCACTATTTCTGGATCAGATGAAACTTCCTTACAATGTTCCTCTCACTCTTAGCTAGATATAATGACTATTCTGGCAGTGGCCTTTTCATCCTTATTAAGTATCTTAAGATTCTATACACAGTTTCCTGTCTACCGTACACGTCATCTTCAATCCACTTAATTATATCTCTCCCATACCTCTTCATGGGCCTTCCATACAACAATTTTTGCTCTATTCCTCATTAGTGTATAGTCTTGGGGTTCCTTTGGCTAAAAAGCTCTTCTTCTTAATGGCAAATACAATCGCCTCACTCGAAACATTTATTCACTTTTTCCTGTAATTTTTCCCTTTTATTTCAAAGGCTTTTGCTTGCTGCCATATGAAAGATACTCTTCATATTTGTTCAGTAATACTAATAATAATAATAATAATGATATAACAATAACAACTCAAGAAGAAGAAGAAGAAAAGAAGAAAAGAAGAAAAGAAGAAAAGAAGAAGAAGAAGTAGAAGAAGTAGAAGAAGAATGCTTTGAAGTTGCTAACTCCATGTTGACATCTGCAACTTCTTTGATGACAAAAAATGTTTCAACGACCAGTGATGGATACAATTTTGTTACGGATAATAATAATAATAATAATAATAATAATAATAATAACTATAATAATAAGAAGATGAGGAGGAGGAGGAGGAGGAGGAGGAAGAAGAAAAAGAAAAAGAAGAAGTAGAAGAAGAAGGAGAAGAAGAAGGAGAAGTGATGGATAAAATTTAGTGACTGCCCTTGATTGCTGTGCCATATTTATTTTGTGGCATAACTTTTTTTATGGGTAGTATCGAGAATTTACTATTCTCTTCTATTCTTTCTTGTGACACTAAATTACTCAGGTTTATGTGTTTTTCAAGTGATGTGTACTAAGGCTTTAATAAACTGTGCTACCATACTTGTCACGAGGTCCTACACTGAGTGTTCTTCTGTCTCTGTGGGTGCGAAAATATGATATTAATAATTATTATTTATTTAATATTTAATATGATTATTGTCATTGTTATTGTTGTGTATATATTATTATGATTACTTTTTGAATAATATTTTGAGCTTTAGATTCACGATCTACAGTATTACAACTGTGTGGCACACTTTACCTCTTTAATCATATCTGTTGTTGATTTGTCTGTAAACTTGGAACATTCTGTGGTCAGATTAACATTTGATGATGATGATGACTCACATCTCTCCGTCTCTCTGTAAACGTGTGATAAGAAATCACAAGTTTGTATAATAAGACAATTATAATAGTTTGAAAGTTAATTAATTTTTTTTACTGTATTCTTTAATTTAATTACTAAATTTTAAAAAAATATACTAATGTTTGTAAAAAAAAAGTAAACTGAATGTATAAAATTCAATCACTTGTCTTCATTTAAAAGTGTATTTCACTTAATTTCTTAGTAAAAGAAAGACCTTTTTAACGTACATGTATGATTTCTTGGATTTTGTTGTCCATGACGTGTCCATTACTTACCTAAATACCACTATTATATTAACGACTCGGAATACAAAGTTTTTTATAAGTAAAATCATAAAGTTTTACCTTACAGTCTGGACCGGTTTTCACCTTTAAAAGGCTTCTTCAGAGGCTGCCACTGGTAGCGCTGTCCGTCCTGTTCCGTCGCCCACAACAGGACGGACAGCGCTACCAGTGGCAGCCTCTGAAGAAGCCTTTTAAAGGCGAAAACCGGTCCAGGCTGTAAGGTAAAACTTTATGTTTTTACTTATAAAAAACTTTGTGTTCCGAGTCGTTAATATAATAGTGGTATTTAGTACATGTATGAATTGCTTATTGCTTCTTTCCCACTTTTGATAAAATATTCTTTGCCACCCATTCCTGTGTCTACATGAGGCTATTTTTCACCAATCACACTAAATGAACTGAAAAGGGTAGCTGAATAATGCACTAATTATTGTAGCTTAAAGAGATTCTGTGTAAAGGGTGCAAGTGTGTGCATCTGTTTTCTGTGTGTGTGTTCCTATCTGAAACATTTAGTTACTTACTTGAGAATTCTCCAGGTGTTCTTAATCTCACTGCAGATCGTTACTGCAGGAAACGGAATATCCCAGAGTGGGGTCGGTTCAGCAAAGGACACAATCACAGGCGACTCATTCCATTTTTGCCACATCTTGTTAATCATGTATGCAAAGCCTAGTACAGTGAGTGCAAACACAAATATCCACCAGATCCTCAGCACAAGAACAGAAAAAATATGAAATTTTATAACATATTTTTACAGTGTTTTGCCTTAAATTCTAAGCACTTATGTATCATCATCTTCAGTAATGATTAAACCAAAAAGTGATTTGTTTTAGGTCTAAGCAGATAGACTAGAAATAATCACTCCAAACCTTCTTCAGATGCTCCACACCTCTTTGTCCTTTTCGCTTATAATTCAATAGTTGTATGGGGATATGGCAGTTAAGATGCTCCAATCATTTTAGCTGATACTGTGTAATCCTAAGGTATTAAAGATGTATGTTTAAGAAGCCTGAAGGGACTGGGATAGACAGAATATGCAATATGAGGACATGCTTTTTGACTATAAAAGATTATTATACATATCTGAATACTACTCTGCATGTACATTACAGCAGCCAAACATCTTCCAAGTAAGAGACAAATGTTCTCGGTACAAGTATGCAGCAAAGATACAAAGATACATAAATTATGATTGGAGTAATTAAAAAACAATTAGATTAGCAAAGTATTGGACAAGCTGATAATAGCTTAATACTCTGCTCCTCAAAATGTGGGACACAACCCCAAAGAGAGCATAATCTATACTAAAATTATAAAGAGGTAAAGTTTTCTCTTTTATTGTCCAGGTAATCTCAGAAATTATAAATCCTCCAAACTTATGTTATGGCAGCAGACTTCAAATCAGATTAACCATATATAACATTACTGACTCAGATCACAAATTATTATTGATAAAAATGATAAATGTTTACCTGATAGCCTTTAAATAAAAAAAAATTAACATTTTTATCAATAATAATTTGTGGTCCAAGTCAGTAGTATTATATATAGCCAATTAATAACAACGGATACATCACGGACAACAAAATCAAAAAATTCAAATCAAAGGATTTTGTAGCAACATTATCATAGTACCGACTCCACAGAAAGGTGGTTAGTACATACTGTATTCCATGCATTCTGCTGATCCCAACAAATCTATCTTTTTTTGTTTAAACATTTAAAGTTACCAACAAAAGTATCTTTGCACAAACCATCAATGAATCAGAGGAGTAAACGTTTAAATATGTGAGACTATTGTCAAACAAGAAAAGCCTGTTTTTATATGGCCAAATCTACATTAGTTTATCTAGAGCAGGAAACCATGAAAATCAATAGATCTTAATACCAAAAGGAAATAAAAGAAAATATAGTATATTCAGAAGTCCTATAGTCCTATATATAAATTTAGTATTCACCAGAAAACTTTATGCACAGTATGTTATGGAAAAGTAAAACACAAAAATGACAAGAAAACCTAAAACAAACATGCAGAAGTATATTGCGACAATACAATTGGCAGAAATGTGAGAAAGTATGAAGTTGGACGATAGTGGGGAAACTGACGCCACCAAGCAATTCCTGACATGCTGAAGTCTGTCCCAACAGGTGCGGTAAGATGCTCGAATATAAATAAGGGCACGAATGGAGCAAATTAGTCTCAATCAGTCTTCAGAAGCGGCGGGATGCTATGCCCAGTATCGACGCGATTTTTTAATTTTGTTAATTGAACTGTAAAGTCGGATGGACGATATGTTCATCTAAGTAGCAAACAGTAACTCTTGGTTTGGTTACTAATACGATTATAGAACATACTCTATGATGTCTACACCACAAACGTCCGTCACTCAAGACAAACAACAAGGTTACATCAGGCAGAGGAACGCTATGCAGAACAATAGAGGCGTCTACTAGAACAACAGCAGCAGGTGCAGAGCAACATATCACTCTACACTACAGCAACCAGATGGGACCATAAGAAACGAGTAACTGGAGGACGACGAGTGGAACCGAGGAACGGGCAGGGAACCCCATCAGAAGAGGACCTACGGATCAACGGAGGACATGGGTATGCGCTACGGAATCAAGGTGACAAATAATCAATTTATAAATTTTATGTGAAAGACTAAAGACAGTTAAAAGACACTTTGAAATTTAGAAAAATAAATAAGAGATGTAAAATGTAGATATAGAGATTCAGAGAATCAAATTTAAATTTAATAAATATTTCCTTTGATGATTAACAATTAATTGAGTCAATTTAAATTTTATCAATAATTAACATGTATGCAATGTATAATCAATGAGTAATATGTATGCAAAGCATAAAGTAACGTAGTAAAAGTTATTTAAAGAAAATAAAACAAAACTGTAGTAAAGCACACAAATCAGACTGAGCAGTCGAAATTTTAAGATTAAAAAATAAAGACTTAGAATATAATTTTGTTACTCTAGGATATAAGATTTATTTATGATAAATGTACTGCAACAATTGAACGGTAAGCAAACAATAATGAAGGTTTATGACGAAGTAAATGAGATTTTTAAAACGCTTTTATTTTTTTTGAATAAATTGATGAAAACTTGTTAAAATTCAATCAATGACTACTCTTATTACTATTACACCCAAACCCCAGTAATTAATACACGTTATCAGTAATGTTGTATGAGTTTAGCACTCCACAAATGAAATTACATTAAATTATCAATTTGTGTTGTTGTAATATTTTAGCACCTTTACCATACATCTGAATTGTTAACTAAGGTTTACAAAAAAATCCAGTCTACAAATCACAGCGAGTAGGGTATGCTCATATTTCTATAAAAAAGAGGGACATGAGAAAGTTTTAAACTATTAAATTATAATTAGCTTAATTTGGAGCAGTACCAGATGTTGAAAATAATCATAATTTGTTAGTAACAAATTAAAAGTCCTCTTGAAACAAAACATGCTAGTTTGCTAACAAATCAAAGGTTTTTTTTTACACAACTGAATAATTTCATATTTACTTTGCAAAGCTGAACAAAATAACACGTGACTAATCTAAATCTCTGCTGTTTTTTAATTAGATTTCCCACAGAATTACCGAGCATTCGTTGAGTGAGATGTTTATTTTACTGGAAGTAATTGTTTGGTGAATATAAAATACCACAATTTATAAATATCTTTTGTTCTAATGGCACAGCTTAGCAAAGAATATCGGAAACATCAGAAGACTTGCAGGAAGAACACAAAACTTACTATACACTTCAAATTGGTGAAACAGTTTATTAGTACAGATATATGCATTCAATTTCATATATCTGATTCTCTGATGGTCATAAACTGTAGCAAGAATCAATTTTATATTAAAATTTTAAATATACAGCGTTTTAGCAGTTTCAACATGACTGGCACTTTTTGACAGAAAATAGTATATTGTAGGAGCAAGCATGTGTACGTATGAAACTTTCACATGTCTGGCAGCTAACTAGATTTCAATCAAAGATTATAATGGTAGCAACTGAGCAAGTGGACATACTATATTATATATCAAAAGGCACTTGCGTATTAAGAACTAAGCTTTTGTTTAAATTAAGTGTTTCTTTAAGTAAGAAAATGGTGAATTTTATGAAGGCAATGGTATATGATCATGACATTTAAGGTGTTATATGACAATTTCAGTTTATAGCATAATGCTCAATGACCATAATTCTTTATACGTCAGATAAAACTCAGCTGCAAACAAAGATACAATGAACAGGTGAAGGCATTACTTTCCACCACTGAATCCACTTTTGTAAAACATTTAATTGAAAGAGACCACATGTGCACCAACATTAACAAAATGGAAATCCTACACAGAAACATGAAAAACCGAAAACTAGACACACTCAAACAATTGGAAATATACAAGCACACAAAAACAAACGCAAACAACATCCTGAATGAATAGACACAAATTAAATCACATATACTCTTTGATGATATTACACATCACAATGATCTGGTCAACCAATTCAAGCAATGGTGCTAACTGCAATAGTGGAACTGACAATGCTACCTAGCAACCATGTCTGACAAAGTTGACAATGAGTGAAAGCTAGCTAAAGCAAAGGGAAAATTTCTTTTAGATTTTTGTTATAACATCAGTGTTCTATGTTGGAAAAGCGTAAAATCGTTATTAAAATATACAATCCGTAATACAAATTACAAACAGTGTAGAATCAATGCTTATGTTCAACTGTTACTATTATAATTGTCCATTGAATATGTACTGATTTTATTTAATTCAAATTTTCCTGATTTGAACTGTGGTTTTTTGTATACCTTTCTACTTTGGGACGACCCTTTTCACCGAGGTACTTAATTCCATGGATGCTGGTGCTGGCACAGTAGTCACGGAAATGCTTCTTGACTTCCATACATGGAAGCTGTAGTTTTCTGCAAAAGATAAAAAATACGACTGTTAGCCCATTAAAACAAGTTGAACTGATTTGCAACTGAGTGGAATACAGCAAATAGAATCAAACTACACAATTTATTCTAGTACCACACCCTCTACCTATGGAGACTGAAGTGTAAATGCTGATTTTTTCCAAATATAACAGAAAAAATCAAATCTGTAAAACTTCTGGTTTAAAAATTTTATTTAAAAATTGAAAAATAGGATCCTGATCATTAAAGATGTTTTGTCTAATTTTGATGAAAATTATAGAGGATATTTGCATTCATTTAAATTTTAATATTCTACATCTGTGTGTGTGTGTGTGTGTGTGTGTGTGTGTGTGTGTGTGTGTGTGTGTGTGTGTGTGTGTGAAAACATTTGTAATATAATCACACAAAATTTACATATACATTTTTTTTTTAATTTATCAGCTGTACAATTTACTGTAAAACTAAAATAAGACCTACTATTCTTCAATAATACACTTATTGATAAATAAGAATTTACTGATTGTTCTTTTTATGAAACAAGATTCACTTTATTAAGTAAAAAGAAGAAAGACCTTTTCAGTTTCCTTTTTATGTTGTTTAGAAGTTATTTAAAAATTGCAGTTCTCAGCAGTGGCGTACGCAGAAATCAATCGGGGGGGGGGGGCTTGAACTTTAGCGGTCCATGTATTAGCCTACTCTTCTACAACTTATAGTATAAGATACATATGGCAGTTAGTGGTTAAAATTTATTAATAGGCGTACTATTTTCAGTAGGTTTCATGTTTTCTTTATTAGAACTGTAGGCTATTATTCGTGATTGGGGGACTTACGTCTTATTCCATTTTTTAATCAGTAATTTTAACACACTACTTTTTTCTTTCAAAAACTAAATATTTTTTATTGATATATTTATGTTCATTGTAATATTTAACAATAGATTCATTTTACTTCAATTAGACTATAATATTTTATACATTAATGTCAGTAGCACTGGGAATAAAGTTTTGCAACATTGGTATTTTAACATCTATATATTTCAAAATATCTTGCTAATAACTAATTGTGTCAATACAAAAAAACAGTTTTCCATTAAGCTATTATACTTCTTACTGTTATACAACTATCTTACTAATACTTTATTAATGAAAAATTACACAAGTGCATATTAGCTGAATTCTTACAAAATTAACATTAGTATTTGAAAAATGAAAAAGAAACAGTATACAGTAAATAAGAATCAAATTAACTATTAATTTACAATAGGTAAAGCATTTGTGTCCAAGCAAGCAATTTGTAATTTTAAAAGCCAAGTCCATTCTCAGTTCTGAGGAATATAACTACAACTGTGTTTATTTGTTGTGTTAACTGAACACAATGAAACTGACTATATGCTAATAGTGATGTAAATGAGATTGGAATTAAAGAAATTATGCAGGAAAACAGAGTAAGAAGATGGAATCTAGGGAAGATAAAGAGTTTAGGAAATTTAAAATGTGGCAAGAGTTGGCCAAAGCAGAAACTGTAGCAAGGAAAGAAATTCGGGTATATGAAAGTACCTTGCAGTGGAATAGGAGGAGGGATAAAGGAATCAGTGTAGGAGGCATAAAAACGTGACAATTCCTTTTAACCTCAAGTCTGCTGGATATGAAGGAATTATCACGTTTTTATTGTTGCATGTAGGCTACATTTCCGATCTGATGATGAGGTGCGAACCTGGAAAGCGCTAATCGGGATTATTTTATATAGTGATGTAGAACATCATAATTTCTGTTTGTGATAATTATTCTAGTTTTGTCAGTCACATACGATGAACTTCCTGTCAATATATTAAAAATTATTGACTTCTGCTTGACAAAAAAATCTCACTTAACTTTTAATGTTCTGTGTACTGCTTAGTAATGCTGTCATCATACTTGGGAAAGTTAATACAATTTTTTAACTGATTAAAGTTAAAGTTAGTGCCCCCCAAAATTAACCGATTAAAGTTAAAGTTAAAATCAAATTAAATGATTAAAAGTAACCGTTAATAAAAAAGTTAAAACAATTTATGCTATTTATGTTTTCTTTTTTTTTGTTTTATTGAGCAAGCTGCTTTGGCTGTTCAAATAATTAAAATCATGTTAAGTAAATCCACAAAATAAGCTTTTAAAAAAAATTAATTAATATTTCCGTTGCACTAAAATATATAGCACTAAAACTCAATCATTAATAATTAAAAATCATAGACGATTTTATTTTAATCATTAAATTATATTAACATTATTTTTAATTGCAGCAGGTAATTAAATATTGTTTGTCTATTGCATTTTTCAGTTCACAGTACTGACTACTGATATTGTAGGCCTACTGTGCTGGAGATAAATTTTATCTCTTGTTTTCTTCAAAATGAGAGTATTTAACATGAATTTTTGACTTTTACATACTTCAAAAAATTGACTATTAAATTTTAATTGTTGTAATTGTTAACAATAAATTGTCTGCTTCTAACCAATTGAACGAAACTAATAAATTTATTTATTTTAATTCAAATTGTCAACTATTACAGACGTAATCCGTTGGTGTCTCTGCAAATAAATCCATCTTGTCGAATATTTACCTATTGTGAAATACTCGAGGTATAAGGGTTTTTTTTGCTGTTTTGACTGCTACGATTAGGGCACGGGCATCACACTCACACAGACCCGTTTGGCGGACACACGGCCTGCGTTGCAGTCTGCGTGTTGGGAGTCAGTGCGAGCGCGCGCGGCTTGCATTGACTCCAACTCATACTCTGGTAACGCGCAAGCATGTGTCGCCCACGCGTACAGACTTACACCGCACCGCTTGAGCCGACATGTCCCGCGTTGCAGTCTGCGTGTTGTGGTTCAGTGCGAGCGAGCGCGGGTTGCATTGACTCCAGCACACACTCGCGGTGCACACACGTTTTGTTGTTTTGATCGTGGCACTCAGAGTAGTAAAACTTTCCAACCTGAGTATTTTCACATTGGGCAAATACAACCAGGGTTGAATTTATTGCAGAGACACTAAACATCAAAACACATTACTGAGTCGCATATCCTCAAAAGAATGTATGAATGAGTAGCAGTTTGTGCTAAACAATTTCGGTCGTTTTTACACTAAATCTACACATTTTGATCATCTTTCATTAAACTGGCTATATAATAATGATTATACTCAATGTGGTCGACCTACTAACGCGTATATAGTGCAAAGGATTGTTAACCGATGGCAACCTACGAGTGATATTTATGATGTGACGTTGAAGCATAGGCCTATGTTTTGAAACGCGTCATCTATATATTAAAAAGAAGTCACAAGGCGGATTGAAAATGTTGCTTTGTGTATCTGAGTATACTCGTTCATTATTTTCAAGTACGTTATCAGTAGCCACCTCCATAAAAATCTCATGGATTTTACTACTGTAGTTTTACACATTTCTCCTCTCCTCTCTCTCACTCTGGGTCTCTTTCTGTCTGTCTGTCAGGCTCTCTCTCTTTTCTCTCTCCCCCCTCTCTCTCTCTCTCTCCCCAAAACCACCATCTCTGACACTAATTACGGAAAGTTGAAATGTACTTTCATGGAAACGTTGAGGATAGGGTACATACGAGGTGAACTCAGAATCCACAACGTTGTGAACGTAAAGCTGCCGTAAGGCGAGACAAAAGGCATTTATGAAGCGAATGCCAGTGAGACGCATTAGTTAAGCGTCTTCCTGAAGCCTGTGTCACCGAGAAACATTAAAACACTCTTCGGGTAACCTTCCAAACAGAAAAATCCAAATCGCTTAAGCTCTAAATCTACTTTACTAAAAATGAACTTTATCTTGTGAAAAACTTACTTTTTTCGTCGGACGCGTTTCGGCTTAAGTATCCGCCTTCTTCAGCTTTTAGTCAGACTGCCATCATTTCGTAACGGTTTTTGTGTGGAAGGTGTAGTGGGGGTGGTGTTTGGAGGAAGGGGATTGGTGCAGGGATTCAACTTGATGTTTGTTTTTTGTAAAATTGTGTCAAAAAGTGTATGTGATTTATATTGTAATTGATCGTTGAGTATGTTGTTTGGTTGTGTTGTGTGGTGTTTATATATTTCGTATTGTTCAGTTGTGTTGAGTTTTCGGCCTTTAGGTAAGTAATGTAAAATTTCGAGATTGGTGTCTATGTTGGTGTAACTGTGGTTTTCTGTGTGTATGTGTGTGGCAAATGCGGAGCGTATATTGTTGTTGGTTAGAGCTTTTAAATGTTCAGAATAACGGGATGAAAAAGATCTTCCTGTCTGGCCGATGTAGAAACTATTGCAGTCATTACATTTTAATTTGTAAACACCTGTTTTGTTATATTTGTCTATGTCTGTGTTTGTATTATTGATGTGTTTTGTAATGGTATTGGTTGTTCTGTATGCTATTTTGTATTTGTGTTTTCTGAATGTGTTGGCGATTTTGTGTGTGTAGGAGTTGTGGTATGTGAGTGTGATGTATTTATTGTGTTGTGTGTTGATGGTATTTTGTGTTTTGTTGTTTTTGTTTTTGATGCGTTTGTGTAGTGTGTTTATTAAATTAGGGTTGTAACAGTTTTTGATTGCTATGTATTTTATTGTGTTGAGTTCGTCGGTGTAATCTTGTTTATTTAAGGGTATTTTAGTTAGTCTATGGAGCATATGGTTGAAGGCCGCATGTTTATGTTGTGTTGGGTGGTTTGATGTGTTGTGTATAACCATGTCAGTTGTGGTTGGTTTCCTGTATATTTTGTACGTGTGTGTGTTGTTAGTTTTGTTAATTGTTAGGTCTAGAAAATTTATACTATTGTTTTGTTCAATTTCCTGTGTAAATTTTAATTTGTGGTGTATAGTGTTGATTGTGGTGTATAGTGTTTACACCTGCACCAATCCCCTTCCTCCAAACACCACCCCCACTACACCTTCCACACAAAAACCGTTACGAAATGATGGCAGTCTGACTAAAAGCTGAAGAAGGCGGATACTTAAGCCGAAACGCGTCCGACGAAAAAAGCAAGTTTTTCACAAGATAAAGTTCATTTTTAGTAAAGTGATAGTGCTGTGAAAGAAGAGATGAACAATCAAGACAACTCTAAATCTACTTAACACAGTACTCTTTATTGCTTTGCACATTTGGTAAGCGCTGTAAAGCACACTCTATTTTCCCACATCCCATTTGTCTTGGGTTAGACCACAGCGGATCACTGACTAAATAAAGCAAAAGAGAGCTGATATCATATTCCGGTCGTGAAAAATGTGAAGAAGATTTTGTTTTTGTACGACTTACAATGGTGTAGTGTCGGAAGAAAAACTTGACACTTCAGTTTTTGGTTAATTAAAAATAACGATTTATTCAGAATTTTTTGATAGACAAATCAATCGACTTGCATCGACTGAAAAAATTGAGACTGTAAAAATTAATTGACCGTAAATTTTAGTTGACGACTTCCTTAGAAAAGAAAGAGAAAGAAAAGCGAACACAGCAGCAGAACTTTCGAGATATTTTTTACAAACGCTCACGCAAAGTTGCTGAACTGAGAAACAATTAATGGCGATAGTTAAAGTCGGGTAACCACTTGTTGTTATTCAGATTAAACAACAACTACGCACTACGCATTGAGGTCTGCTAACTTATACGTAGTAGCTAACGACGTACTCTATACGCTAATGTTGATTTAAAAAATCAACGAAAGACACGAATATCATGCAAGTTGTGAATGGGTCAACAGTGTCAAGGCCAATTAAAATATCGATTTTCTTCGAAAGTGGACACAGGCTATAAATAAATAGGTAAAAATCGATGCCTACAATTCCAATAATACAATAAAGTAGTAGTAGTAGTAGTAGTAGTTGTTGTTGTTGTTTTTGTTGTTGTAGTAGTAGCATACTACTACTTTTTCACATCGTAATATATC